>OX451736.1:439723556-440323556 GCA_948472305.1 Vicia faba | reverse complement strand
AGGTTATGAAAAGGGAAGTTTTTAGTACCCTTTTCATCTGTAGTTATCTATGGGCTCTTAATTTCTAGCTAACTTTGAAATGCTTTGTATTTGTGTAAGTTTGAAAATATTTTGAAAACGCCTTCATTGGGAAAACTTTGCAATGATTCTCGTATCGTTGAGAATGTATACAAAGTGTTAGTTTTGAAAATATTTGTTGAAAGGGAATGTTTGGAAAGATGTTTGAAAACTCCAATGTAAGGCAATTTTGTAATGATTCTCGTATTGTTGAGAATGTATACAAAATGTTTGTTTGAAAAGTATTTTGAAAGTGTGAGGTGTGAAGGGTTTTGTTTATGAGCAAGCAATTACGAGCAATCTACCTACTCAAAAAGTCTTTGTTCTTTTCCTCCTCCTTTTGATAGTACTATTCTACCATTGTTTGGTAAGCAACCATATCATTGAATGTGAGGGACAGACGTGGGTCATCGTACATTCATAGCAGGCAACTTGTAAGATGTTTTAGCATTTGTCGTAAGGGACTAAAAGATCATTTACCGAAGGCAACATTTTGAAGGGTCATCGAGAGACTATGATCTTTTAATCGAGGGTCTTTGCTAAAGCATATCACGTTCGAGGGACATGACTGTTTAAATCCGAGGCAACAAGTGTGGGTTACCCTAGAGGTGTATGTGTGCAAAGTGTTTTGTTTTCAAGTATTTTTATCTTTGAATTTAGGGTTTTGATAAGGTTTGATTTTAGTCTTGTCATGAAAACCCTAATTACTAGCAATAATAAGGAAAGCGATAAATTGCGGAATTTAAATATCTTACGCTATTACAACTGTTGTACCCCAAAATTTTCCCTCCCATATTCCTCAAGATAGGTCAAGAATCATCTCCAAATGGTTCAAAATGGCTCAAGGGTTGTACAGTCAGACCACCTCCTAAGACAGCTGAAATTAGGGTTTTGGTTCTTTCAAGGAATTTGGGGTTCTCAATGGTTTAATCAAGTCTCATAGGCCTATATGCATTCTCAAGCACCTACATGCCAAGTTTCAAGACTCACGGTGCCAATTTGCACAGTCAAAAGCTCCATTTGATCTACAGTCAACTGCAAGGGCAAAATGGTCATTTTGCAGTCAAAAGTCAGAATTTTTGGTCAACATCTCATTTTGAGTTCACAATCATCATTTGATCAAGCCTTGATCATGATTCCATAAGAATAGCTCAAAAATCATCAAGATGCAAAAGTTACTATTTTTGACAGTAGAAAAGTCAACTGTACCTTGACCAGGGCATAACTCTTTCATGGTTTATCATAAAAATTCCATCCAAAGCTCATTTTGAAGAGGATGCAATTTTCTACAATCCATCTTCACACTCCAAGTTCAAGAAATGCTCTCACAAAAAGTTACCAATTTTTACATTATAGGTCAAATTCAAAAGTCCACAAAAGTACACTTTGAGTCAAGGGCCATAACTTGAGATTGGTAAATCCAAATGACATGGGACAAAAGGAATTGGTTAGAGTACTTAAAGAGCTTTCCAAAATGTCCAAGAACATGGTCATATGATCAAAATTGAGCAAGTTGTGCATTGGAGAAGTTGGGAAATTTTCATGAATTTGCAAAAGTCAACTTTGCTCAAAACACCTTCTTTTTGCTAATGGGCCTCAAATCTCTTCTTGAAACTTCACCCATGACCTATGCACGACCCACCAAGCTGAATGAGATTTATTTTCTTAAATTTATTGATTAAATGGATTTTTAATTAATATTAATTCATTTAATTAATTTAAATCATAAGAAAATACAAGATTTGATTTTTAAATCAATTTGTGAACCAAATATGACCAAAATATGCTGACCAATTCGTGCACAATCAAAAAGATACAAAAAAAATCAAATTTGGCAACTTGTTCAATCATGGAAAATCAAGAATATTTGATTTTCAATCAAGGATTTAGTCTTCAATGTGCATGGGTTGGATCCAAAGTTTTGACCTAATTTGATTGCCTTATATGCAAGCAAGCAAACCATACCCTAGGACACGTGAAAAAGCTGCAGAAACGACCCTGTCAAATTCAAGAATTTTCAAGAAAACTAAAAACTGGTTCTTGCATTCTAGGCCACTTCAAAGCAATTTGTCCATCCAAACACATTGCAGGAGGTACCAGGAACGATTTGCAATCAAATTCAAGCATCAAAGCTCAAGGAATCACGACATACAGTCCCACGGTTTGCACTTTTGATTCATAATCGTATCTCTTAATTCATGCGCATTTAACATGTTTTTGTGACTGATTTGCATTGCTAGAGATCATACAAAGCTAATGGAATGGTTGAATTGAACCACAGTGCCCAAAATCGAAAGATGCCATGATTGAATTTCTAGGGTTTTCAAGCTTTCAAATAGGGCTTTTCAATCCAGGAAAAATTAGGACCAATGGGATACATGGTTGAAATCGTGAGGCCAAGACGATCAAAACCCATACCTCGCGAAATATTTATGTTTACTATATTTCTATTCGCTATTTTTCCTTGCAGGAGGTAGTGGGGGTTAAAAACCCCCGCCATCTGATTCTAATTATGCAGGAAAAAGGTTGAAGACGATGACGTGTGGGCACCTGGTTCAGGGGTTTGAAAAAACACGCGTTTTATTTTTTTTAGTACAGCGTATTGATTGTTTTCATATATAATTATTGTCTTTTATTTTAATACTAATTGAAGCAGTTTGGTTGGATGGTAAACGCGTTGGTCTGGAAGCCTTGGGACCTGGGTTCGAATCCCAGCTCCCCAAAAACCTTTATTCCATTTTTCTTCATATGTTCACATGTAGATTTCAAAAAGTAGTCCATCATGCACCTCAAATCTCAGTACGCCATGTGGCTTCAGGCCAAGATCCAGTGGCCAAAGATGAAGAATTACCATGCTCCCTGGTCAGCGCACGCATAGCTAACCCAGAAAGTTAACAGGGCCTGGATGTTTTGGGCTTCTCAAAATGCTGACTCTACCTCCTCTTGGGCCCAACACCCCCCTGGGTTTATTTCTTTTTCTTCTTTTATATTTTTTTATTTAATTGTTTTGTTATTATTATTAATTATTATTATTACTTAATTAACCAAATACTTTATTTTTCATAATAAAATTCAGAAAACATAAAATTATAATATTTTCATTTATTAAATTTAATTAGTTATTTTGTAAATAAATAAGTAATTAATTAATTTAGTTTTAATTAGGTTAATTTTAACTTTTTTGCAATAATTTAAAATTAATGTAGAATTAGGGTTTTTAATAACTTTTGACCATATTTTATTTTATTTCCTTAAATATTCTAAAAAAACCAAAAAATATTTCTTTTTATTAATTAATTAGTTTAGGTTTAATTTAATTCATAAATAATAAAAATCTCCATCTTTCTCAAAAAAGGGTCAAAACCCTAGAAAACTCTCTGATTCAATTTTTCTCGCACGTATGAGTTTTGATCCATATTTTTCAATTATGTAATTGCTCCGAGGATGTAATAGCTTTAATTAGGCCCTTTTATCTCTTTTATTTATTTCCTGCAATTTACTTTTTAAGGGTTTGTTTTTGGCGATGTAAATACCCGACGCCTTGTAATAGCGTAGTTTTATTTTCCGCAACCATTAGCTGTTAGGTGTATGTTAATTAGGCTATGCATGACAAGACTTATCTTAAAATTAAAATCAATCATAGCTCACCATAACATGTACAAAGATAACAAAACTGAAACCTGACACACTCGCACATGCCACTCTTAGGGTACGCCTCACTTGGTTGCCTCGACGTGGTCATTGAGTATAGGAAGTTTTAGAGGTCGCCCTCCTGTCTAAAGATCAAAGTTGCCTCGAAACGGTTGCCTCGGATAAAACGATCTAAGACATTAGGGTTAACGCTAAGGCGTCCTACCATTGCTTTAGTGACCACATGTCCCTAAAATCGAATTGACCCGAAAACTCCAACGACGGTGCTACCTACTTCTCAATAGTGGGATGGCACTGTCTAAAGGACATATACACAACTTAATTTCTTTTGAGTAGGTAGAGGTTCTCAGGTACTTGCTCTTTCAAAACAAAAATACTTTTCGCACTTACACTTTTCAAACAAAGTTTTCAAACAAACACTTCATACACTCTTGAGGACAGATACAAGAGTTAAATCGAAGTTTTCAAACGAAACTTTTTCAAACCCACAAACACAAGAAAAGCAAAAACCTTTTGAAAACATAGCGAGCAAGTACCTAAGAGCCCGTTGATAACCACGAATAGAAAGGGTGCTAATACCTTCCCTTTCTATAATCTACCTCCCGAACCCGAGAAACATCTCGAAAAGGAATTTTGCTGTGCTTTTGTCCTTTCCTTGTTGGAGAAAATAAAAGACGGTGGCGACTCTTGCTTACCGTGACATTTTGCGAAACGCGAACGCGAACCAGCATTCCAAAACAGTCAGTTCTATTTCCACCGATCACAGAACTGGCGACTCTGCTGGGGACATATTATAAGTGAGGTGTACCTTAGGATTAGATCACTTATGTTTTCAATTGTATGCCTTATATGCTTTAATTTTATGGGCTTGTATCGGGGTTTTATAGATCCTAACCCGGATCTGGGGGTACCCTTTTTTAGGTAAGTAGCAATAAACTGTGAGGGATCTGTCCGGCGTAGACCGACACGGATGTAGCAGTAGCTACATTGGTGTGACACCTTGGTCGGTACCGATATCCCTTGTGTTGGAACAAGGAGAATATGGGTCTTCTGAGGAGTCATTAAGCACCAACTGACCTTAGAACCTTAAATTGACCAACTTGGCCATAGAACAGTAGCAGTATGCTACGCTAATTGAGACTAAACTCTCGTGATGGTTCCAGCCGCAAGAAAAGGTTGCCAAACTGGAATTATGACCGATTGAGGGTAGTCAATGATATTGAGATCCTCTAGAACCCGGTTACTATTTTTAGGACAGGTCTTAACCAACTGAAACTGAAAGAGGGTAGTACCTAAACTTCATGCCAGCCTGAAATCTAAGGGCTCTTTTGTGTGACTTGTGTGCCTTTACCATGTTTGCCTTTTGTGAATACTTGTGGTGTGCCTTTATCATAACATCATAACATCATAACATTGCATGCATCCTGCATAAGGACTAACCCATTTCAAAGACAAGAAGGTTTCATCTTTGCTCTGTTTTGTAGGACATCATGATGCCCATGCGTAGGAATACTATCCGGCTCAACTTTGTTCAACCACCTACTTTGCTTAAAGAATTGGTTGACAGGATTCCAAACACTACTTCCTTCATTAGGAAGCATGGTTCTCTTCTCGGTTTAGTCACCTCAAAGTGGGACCAACAATTGATGAGTGTCCTGGTCCAGTTTTATGATCCGCTATACCATTGCTTCACCTTTCAAGACTTCCAGCTGGTCCCTACCCTGGAAGAATTCTCTGAGTTGCTTGGTATCCCTGTTATGGAGCAGACTCCATTTACTGGTTGGGAAAAGAATCTCAGGCCTAAAGAGATTGCTGCAGCCCTTCACTTAACCAAAGAGGAGGTAATGGCTAACTAGGAGACTAGAAGTGGAGTTAAGGGCTTTTTGGCTAAGTTTCTGGTTGGCAAAGCTAATAGTTTCTGGAATGACTTAGACTTCAGGGCGTATGAAGACATTCTGGCTCTCTTAACCTATGGTCTGGTATTGTTTCTAAATCCTGACACCTTCATTGATGTTAATGCCATAAGGATCTTCATCTCTCAGAATCCTGTACCCACTCTCTTGGGTGATATCCTTTATCAGCTTTATACTCGTACTACCCGAAGAAGGGGAACTTTGATGTGTTGTGCTCCTTTATTGGCGAGGTGGTTTATTTCGCACCTCCCTAAGTTCGTACTAAAGAACAAATAAGGAAGGGGCTGGGCTCATAGGATAATGTCTCTTACTGATAACAACATTATTTGGACTCTCAGAGGCTTAGATGAGGTGGCTGTCATTGATCGTTGTGGAGAGTATCCTAATGTTCCATTGATCGGAACCCGTGGAGGAATCTCTTATAACCCCTGTTTAGCTCTCCGTCAGTTTGGAAGAGCCAGAAGAGAAGGGCCTCATGAGATGTTGATACCTCATATCGTCTTTGATTTCCAGGTAGATAGCGACGAGCTGCGTCGTAGATTCATCAGGGCTTGGGACGGAGTTCACAAATCTGACCCACAGGAGTTAGGACCAAAGACTTCTCTGCCGATGGAATCATATTTCAGATGGGTCCGCATCCGTGCCCAAAAGTTAGGTATGCCATACGAAGCTGTCAGGCCTATTACTCTTGAAGTTGCTGATAAAGACGGGGTTCCTCCAACTACTCTCCATCCTCATACACCCACTGATGTTGGCACACTAAAGAGGTCTTGGGCGCAACTGCAGGAAGAACGGGATTCTTATCGGGAGAGGTTCAACGAACAAGAACAAAAAATCCAGAAGCTGACAAAGCAATTGGAGAATGAGCGTATCCTGAATGACTATATCCGCACTGAGAAGAAGAGGCCATGGGAGCATTGATGGACCTTTGATGTTTCTTTTACAGATTTTATTTTCTTTTCAGTATTTTCATCCTTGTAACGCCTAAGGGCAATTTGTTGAACAATTTAAATTCCGAAGTTAAATCTAATAAAGTGTGTTTCCTTTTTTTGTCTACAAATTTGAATCTCGATTGTCTTTGAAAACATAAATCATACGCATTTCATTTCATCATATGCATAACAGGTACCCCTTTTTACAGGTCACTTATCTTCTTCGCTGTTTATTTCAACAATCATCATGTCTACTGAACCTTCCACTGAGCAAGCTATCAAGGCCCTCCAGGCCCAGAATGCCCAGTTCCAAGAGTTGGTTATGAGCCTAGCCCAAGGTCAACAGGATTTGAAGACTCTGATTTTGAAAGAGAGGAAGAAGAAGAAGAAGAGGATCGTCTTGTTCAACACTGGACGCAGGTTTGGAAATGAACTGCAAAATGAGGTTGATTTGACCACCTCATCTGTAGGGAAAGACAATCCACAAGAGAGAAGGGTTCCTAGCCCCGTGGTCTCTGACAACGAGACGGATTATGATGAAGAACAGTACGCTCCTGCTGAGGATAGGTACAAACAGTTGGAGGACTGCTTGAGCGCCATGGAGATACAGAATGTGCCTGGGCTGGACTTTGGAGACCTAGGCTTATCCTCTGGGTGGTGATTCCCCATAAGTTCAAGGCACCTGCCTTTGCCAAATATGACGGAGCCTCCTGCCCAAATCTGCACCTCTGGTCGTATGTAAGGAAGATCCAGCCTTACACAGCTGATAAGAATTTGTGGATCCATTTCTTTCAGGACAGTCTTTCAGGGACTCAACTCGAGTGGTCTATCAGCTGGATGGAGCCAGTATCCGTAACTGGGAGGATTTGGCTACTGCGTTCTATAAGCAGTATCAATATAATTCCGACCTCGCTCCTACGCGTACCCAACTCCAGGGTATGTCAATAGGGACGGGTGAGAGATTTAAAGAGTATGCTCAAAATGGAGAGACCTTGCTGGAAGGGTGCAGCCACCTTTAACGGATCGTGAATTGGTTGATATGTTCTTGGGGACCTTGTCTGGTCCGTTCTTTAACCATTTGATTGGAAACTCTTCAGCCGGGTTCATAGACCTTATCTTGACTGGTGAGAGGATTGAAGCTGGTATTAAGGCTGGGAAGATACAGAAGGGTGCCTCATCGAGCGCTGAGAAGAAACCATTCAAAAAAGAATCTAGTGATGTCTATGGTTCAAGGAGACATAATAGATCTGAACACCGCCAAGCTGTCAACGCGGTGGTTATTTCAAAACCTGCTGGTGCTCCCAAGCATCACAACCAACAAAGGGGTGAGAGACCTCGAAGACAATTTACTCGTCTTAGCATGACCTTGTCCCAGATATTGCCACAGTTACTAACGACCAATCTGGTGACCCTCAAATAAGCTCCGAAGATTGTAAACACAACATCCCCAAAGTACAATCCTAACGCCCGCTGCGCTTATCACTCTGACAGCCCGGGGCATAATACGGATGATTGTTGGGCTTTGAAGAATAAGGTTCAGGACCTGATCGATGCAAAAGAAATTGAGTTCGAGGCGCCCGAGAGGCCTAATGTTGTGACTGCTCCCATACCCAAACATGGAGTAAATGCTGTAGAGGAAGACTTGTTTGTAGCCTCTGTGGATGATATTGTCACCCCACTGTTGACCGTCAAGAGGGACTTGTTGCTAGCCGGTTTATTTCCGGGATGTAGTGAAGGTTGCCATCTGTGTTCTGTTTCACTTACTGGTTGCCCATCTTTGAAGTCAGGCATCCAAAACCTGATGGATAATAAGGAAATCCTGTTTGAGAAGATTGCTGTTCCTGCCACCCCTACTGAAGAAGTTTCCATTGTCACCATTTTCAACAATTCTCCCAAGGCTCCCTCGAGGAAGCCTGTCAAAATTATGCCTGTTCAGAAGATTGCACCCATAATCATCAATGTTCCGGGGACTATTCCCTACACCTCTGACAAAGCTGTCCCTTGGCACTATGGGGCAGATTTTTATGTTCTTGGGGGTTAAGCAAGAGTTTGATACTAATACCGGCGTCAACAACATCACCGAACCTGCTAAAGTCACCCGCAGTGGTAGACTTTTCTCACCAGATATTGCGCCACCAACTATCCAGAGACCTATTGTCATCACACCTGCAAGTGTGCCTACTTCCCCTCCTAATCAAGTTCTTAGTTCTAACCCTGTTGCCGAGTTATCTGATGCTCGGGGCAAAGGGATCGCCACTGATATGCCTGCCCAGACGGAGGCGCCAAAGACCATCAATGTTGAAGCTTCCAAATAGGAGATGGAAGAGATTCCGAAGATCATCAAGAAGAGTGATTATAATGTAGTTGAGCAGCTAGGGCAAACCCCCTCCAAGATTTCTATGTTATCACTGTTGTTGTGTTCAGAGGCCCATGCCAAGGCTCTGATTACCTTCTTGAAGACAGCCCACGTGCCATAAGAGACATCAACTGATCAGTTTACCGATTGTGTGGCCAACTTAAATGCTGATAATGGTTTGGGTTTCTCCGACGCTGATCTGACTGCTAAAGGGAAGAACCATAACGATGCCCTGCATGTCTCCATCGAATGCAGGGGCACTACTCTTGCACATGTGTTGGTTGACACTGGTTCCTCATTGAACGTCTTGCCCAAGAAAGCTCTAGACAGGTTGGATTGCAAAGGGTTGGAGGTAAAGCCCGGTAACATTTTTGTTCGGGCCTTTGATGGGTCTAAAAGGATGGTGCATGGTGAGGTTGATATTCCAATTATAGTTGGTTCTCAGGTCTTCGATTCTATATTCTACGTGATGGACATTCGGCCGTCCTATTCTTGTTTGCTGGGTCGTCCATGGATCCATAAGGCTGGAGCTGTGACCTCAACCCTCCATCAAAAGCTGAAGTGCCCAGTCAGAGGGAAGATTGTGACAGTACAGGGGGAGGAAGAGTACATGGTCAACCACCTCAACTCGTTCCGGTACATAGAGATGGATGGGGAGTTCATTGAGACCCCATTTCAACACTTTGAAGAAGTTCCTCAGACACTGGCATCAGCTGAGACAGTGGTTGAAGATTCTCCTTTGAAGATGGCTTCCTTAAAGGATGCCCGGGCTGTTATTGAGAAGGGTGAGTATGCGAACTGGGGCCGACTTCCTGATTTCACTCAGAAGACTGACAAGTTTGGTTTGGGTTTCACTGCAGAAGCTCAAAGGGCTGTTCGTAGTGCAAGGATTGGAAGACCTCCTGTGTTCATCAGCAACTCAGGGGTAAATGCCATTGAAGATGACGTGGAGGAATCTGAATTCGACAGCTGGATCTACCCTACGACCAACGGTGGACCAAACAACTGGACAGCGAAAGACTTCATCCCTATTACTTTTGTTACTCAGTAATGAACTCCTTTGTTTTGAATTTGTAACAGACAATATTGTGAACCTTTATGGCCCGGTGTCTTACCCGGGGCACCGTGGCTTCATTTGTGAGGGCTTTTGTGTGTCATTTTCATATATCATTAATAAAAGCATTGGACGTTTTTTGCATTTCAAATCTTGCGCTCCTTGTCTTTATTTATTATATATATTGCAAAACAGCTATTTACTCACACTCACATATACAGGTTCCAATCCACTCTGGATCTTATTGGTAACAACTCTGCTACTGCCAGTTATGACTTCGAAAATCCGATCAACTTAGCCGAAGACGAAGGTGAAGATGATTGCGAAGTGCCTGGTGAGCTTGAAAGACTGTTACTCCAGGAAGAGAGGGCCATTCAACCACATGAAGAGCCAGTGGAAACGGTAAATCTGGGTACTGAGACAGACAAAAAGGAAGTCAAGATCGGTGCAAATCTGGAGCTTAGTGTGAAACAACGGTTGATTCAGATGCTGCATGACTACGTGGAAATCTTTACCTGGTCTTACGAAGATATGCCTGGGTTGGATACTGACATTGTGGTTCATCACCTGCCCACCAAGGAAGAATGCCCTCCGGTAAAACAGAAGGTCCGCCGTATGCGTCCAGAGATGTCCGAGAAAATCAAAGCTGAGTGTTGTACCCCAAAATTTGCCCTCCCATATTCTTCAAGATTTGCAAAGAGCATGCTTCACAATCTCTCAAGGGTTGCACAGTCCAATTGCCTCCTAACAGTCAAAAATTAGGGTTTTGGTTCTGGCAAAGAAATTGAGGTTTTCAAGGGTCCAAACAAGTCCCACATGCCTACAAACATGGTCAAGCATCCATATGCCAAGTTTCAAGACTTACAACACAAAATTGCACAGTCAGAAACCCTAATTGCTCAATAGTCAACTGTAGGGGCAAAATGGTCATTTGACAGTCAAAAGTCCAAATTTTTGGTCAACATCTTATTTTGAAACCACAAACATCATTTGATCAATTCTTGATCATGATTTTCAAGGCATGGCTCAAAAAGTCTCAAGATGCAAAAGTTTCCATATTTGGACAGTTGAAAAAGTCAACTGTAACTTGACCAAGGCATAACTTCCACATGGTTTATCAGAAAAATTCCATCCAAAGCTCATTTTGAAGAGAATGACATTTCCTACAACTCCTCTTCACACTTCAAGTCCAAGAAATGCTCTCACAAAAAGTTATCAATCTCAACATTATAGGTCATTTTCAAAAGTCAACAAAAAGGCACTTTAAGTCAAAGACCATAACTTGAGATTGGTAAATCAAAATGACATGGGACCAAAGGCATTGGTTAGAGGACTTCAAGACCTTTCCAAAATGTCAAAGAACATGATCAAAGCTTAAAAATTGAGCACGATATGCCTTGTGGAAGTTGGGAAATTTTGGGATTTTTGAAAAGTCAACTTTGCTTCAAATGCCTCAAAATTGCTAATGGGCCACAATTTCTTCCAAGAATCATCACCCAAAAGCTATGCACGACCCATTGACTTTAAAGGGAGTTATTTTATCATTTTTTATTAATTATTTGAATTATTATTATTATTAGTTCATTTAATTAAAATAAAATATGACAAAAATAGAAAACCATGTTTTCCAATCCCTTTTTGCAGCATATTCTCTCCATAAAACCTCAAGATTTCGTGCATCACTAATATGGAAAGATTTGGCCATGATTGGTATCAAAAGAGCATGAAAAAGATTGAAAAGAATACATTAAAAATCAAATATTTGATTCATGAATGCAAAGGTTTTTGGTTTGGATTTTCACCCTAATTCATTCCACATATAAGCACAAACCTAAACCTAATGCAAAGGACCTGGAAGCTGCGCCTCAGACCTCAAACCAACTTTGCATTTTTTCAAGAAATTCTCAAAACTGAAAACACAGTTAGAGTTTGTTTCAAGGCAAAATAACCATTCCATAAGCTTGCTTACATTGCCAAGGATCTTTCCCAATCAAAATCGAGTCTTCATACAGCCAGAAACGGTAGAATCACGTGGCCCTGTTTCCAATTTTGTTCATAATCGTATTTGCATTTGCACCTCTTTTCCATCTGTTTTAAGCATTGATATATACTAACATGGTTGTTCTAAAGCTGTTGGCATCATTTAATTGAGTTTTTGTGCCCTGTACGAGAATCTGCCATGGAAATTTTCTAGGTTTTCAAAGCTCCTAAATTGGGGACTTTTGCATATGGAAAAATTAGACAGCAAGACTTATACCACTGAAATCGTGACGTTCCAACGAATCTAAAACATTCATCGCGCTTTTTTTATATTTATTCAATCTCTATTCGCTATTTTTTTGTGTTTCAGATTATGGGGGTTTAAAACCCCCACTATCCATTCTATAATTTCTCAGGCAAAAAAGGAACGAACGAAGAAGAAGGTTGGTTGTCATCATCTGGTTGGCCGGTTCAAAAAGCTGGCGCATTTTTTTGTCTTCACATCACTAACCCTTATTTTTGATTATATTAATTGTTGTCCATCATATTGATAAAGTTGCTAAACAGCTCAGTTGGTGGAAAGTGATGTTGGTAAGCCTTGGGACCTGGGTTCGATTCCCAGGCCCCCCACTTATTTCATATATTTTGTTTTAAAACGCTTCTGTGCAGCATATTCTCAAAGGTTCACCATATACCTTCGCCAGCTTGCCTGCCACATGTCCAGCAACGCCCATCCAAAGGTCATGATGAGAGTCCCAGGGTACACACCGGTCAATGCCTCCACACGCAAGTCTAAAAGTCAACGTGGGCTGGCATCTCATGGGCCTAATTGCTTTCTATAAACCTCCAAAAGGGTCAACAAACCCCCTTTGTTTGTATTTTCTTCCCTTTATTCTTTTCCCTTTTTTTATTTTGTTTTAATTATTTTCTTTTAATTCTTCAAATTAATTTTAATAATATAAAAATACCAAAAAAATCAGAAACTCAAAAAATAAAAATATGTTTTAATATTTAATTCATAAATAGTTTTGTAAATAAATTTTGTTAATTAATTTAGTTTTAATCTTAGGTTTAATTTTAATGCTTTTTTAATAAACTAAAAAAAAGGTTTAGAGATTAGGGTTTTAATATTTTTCTTCTTTTTCTTAATAAATAATTTATTTTCTTATCATCATTATTATTATTCTTAATTATTTTATAAATAACTTGTAATTAAATAATTAGGTTAAAACTAGGTCAAACTTAAACATTTTTTTATAAATTAAAAATAGTTTAGAATTAGGGTTTTAATTCCATTTAATTTTCTCATTAAATTCCATAAATACAAAAACTCCAAAAAAATAAGTTCTTGCTTTTTATTTAATTTAATTAATTCACGATTTCGATTTAATTTCTTTAAAAGGGTCAAACGCCCTCGCATTCTCAATTTTATTTCTTTTCGTACATTTACTTTTATTTCCCCTTTTTTAAAATTCATGTACTTGTCCCAAAGCTTTGTAATAGATTAATTAGATATTTACTTTCCGCACTTCATTTATTTCAAATCGGGTCTTGGATTAATTTGGCGATGTAGACCCGCGCCTTTGTAATAGCGTAGGACTTTTAATTCCGCACCCTTTAACTGTTAATAACCACATGAAAGAATGAATGTCAAAAATAAAAAAAAAAACAAAGCGTAGATCACCAATGCATGAACAAGATAAAGATAACTGAAAATGACACACAATTCACACACCACCCCTAGGGTACGTCTCACTGTTGCCTTGCCCCTCGAATTGTGGTCGTCGAGTAGAGGATGTTTTAGTGAGTCCTCATGTCCATGAACATGGCATGGGGGTAGCTTCTAAGGTGTCTTCCTATTACTCTGGTGACCACACTGTCCCTAAACCTCGAATTGACCCGAACACCTCCAACGGTGGTGCTACCTACCTCTCAATGGTGGGATGGCACTACCTTAAGGACATTTACACAGCATAATTCCTTAGGGTAGGTAGATTACTTGTAGATACTTGCTCTAATTCAAAACAAATCAAAAACTCTTTTCACACCGACACTTTTCAAAAAGCTTTCAAAAACAACTTTTCAAACACTCTTGAGGACTGATACAAGAGTCAATCTGAAACTTTAAACGAAACTTTTTCAAACCCACTCACAGTTGAAAAGCAAACAAACAATTTTGAAAACACAATGAGCAAGTATCTAAGAGCCCATGGATAACCATGGATAGAAAGGGTGCTAACACATTCCCTTTCTATAAATCTACCTCCCAAACTGAGAACTAATCTCAATAAGGAATTTTTCTGTGCTTTTGTCCTTTCCATTTGGAGAAAATAAAAGACGGTGGCGACTCTTCCTTACCGCGACATTTCGCGAACCAGCGTTAAACAGTCAGTTCCAGATCCACCGATCACAGAACTGGCGACTCTGCTGGGGAAATCTTTAAAGTGAGGTGTACCTTAGGACTAAGATCACTGTGTTTTCAATTGTTTTGACTTGTTTGCTTTAAAATTATGGGTTGCATGGGAGTTACATAGATCCTAACCCGGATCTGGGGATACCCTGTTTAGGTAGCATAAGCTGTGAGGGACCTGTCCGGCGTAGACCGACACGGGTGAAGCAGTGGCTACGTTGGTGTGGCACCTTGGTCTGTACCGATATCTCTTGTGTTGCAACGAGGAGAATATGGGTCTTCTGAGGAGTCATTAAGCACCAACAGACCTTAGAACCTTAAATGACACAACTTGGCCATTAGAACAGTAGCAGTATGCTACGCCCATTGAGGCTAAACTCTCGTGATGGTTCTGGCCGCAAGAAAAGATTGCGATGCTGGAGTTATGACCGATTGAGGGTAGTCAATGATATTGGGATCCTCTAAGAACCCGGTTACTTTTGATAGGACATGTATGAACCAACAAACTGAAAGAGGGTAATACCTAGACCTCATGCTGGCCTAAACTTTAAGGGCTTGTCTTCTGTGTCTGGTGTGCCTTGTCATGTTTGCCTTTGTAAATATCTGTGGTGTGCTTTATCATAACATCATGAGCATTGCATGCATCCTGCATAAGGACTGACCATTTCAAAGACAAGAGGGTTTCACCTTTGCTCTGTTTTGTAGGATATCATGATGCCTATGCGAAGGAATACTATCCGGTTCAACTTTGTTCACCCACCTGAGTTGCTTGAAGAGTTGGTTAGCAGGATTCCAAATACCACTTCCTTCATCCAGAGGCATGGTTCTCTTCTCAGTTTAGTCACTACAAAGCGGGATCAACAGTTGATGAGTGCCCTGACCCAGTTCTATGACCCTCTGTACCAGTGTTTCACCTTTCAAGACTTCCAGCTGGTCCCTACCCTGGAAGAGTTCTCTGATTTGCTTGGCATCCCTATCTTGGATCAGACTCCCTTCACTGGTTGGGAAAAGACCCTCAGGCTTGAGGAGGTTGCTGCAGCTCTCCCCTTGACTCATCAAGAAGTAATGGACAACTGGGTGACTAGAAGCGGAGTTAAGGGTTTCTTGGCCAAGTTTCTGATTGGTAAAGCTAACGGTTTCTGGAATGACCTAGACTTTAGGGCATATGAAGACATCCTGGCTCTCTTAATCTATGGGCTAGTCTTGTTTCCTAATCCTGACAACTTCATCAATGTCACTGCCATAAGGATCTTTATGTCTCAGAACCCTGTGCCCACTCTCTTGGGTGACATCCTGCAACAACTTTATGCTCGTACTGCCCGAAGACGAGGAACTCTGTGGTGTTGTATCCCTTTGTTGGTGAGGTGGTTTATTTTGCACCTCCCTAAGTTCGTGCTGAAGAACCAAGAAGGAAGAGGTTGGGCTCATAGGTTAATGTCTCTCACTGACAAGGACATCATTTGGACTTTCAGAGGTTTGGATGAGATAGCTGTTATTGATCGTTGCGGAGAATACCCTAATGTTCCTTTGATTGGTACTCAAGGAGGAATCTCTTACAATCCATGTCTAGCGCTCCGTCAGTTTGGAAGAGCCAGAAGAGCAGGGCCTCATGAGATGTTGGTGCCTCACATCAGTTTTGAGTTTCAGGTGGATAGTGACGAGCTGCGTCGTAGGTTCATCAAGGCTTGGGACAGAGTTCATAAAGCTGACCCATAAGAGTTGGGGCCAAAGACTTCTCTACCTATGGAAGCCTACTAAATATGGGTTCGCATCCGTGCTCAGAAGTTAGGTATGCCATACGAAGCTGTCAGACCCGTCATTCTTGAGTATCCTGACAAAGATGGGGCTCCTCCAACTGTCCTCCCTCCTCAGATACCTACTGATTATGAGACATTAAAGAGGTCTTGGTCGCAACTGCGAGAAGAACGGGATTCGTATCGAGAAAAGTTCAATGAGCAGGAATTGAAGATCCAGAAGCTGACGAAGCAGTTGGAGAATGAGCGAGCTCTGAATCACTACATCCGTACTGAGAAGAGGAGACCCTGGGATCAATAAGGAGCTCTGGATGTTCTTTTACAGTTTTATTTCCCTTTTCAGTATTTCCCTTTTATGTAACGCCTAAGGGCAATCTGTTGAACAATTTAAATTTCAAAGTTGAATCTAATGAAGTGTGTTCCTTTTTGTTTACAAAGTTGATTCCCGATTGTCTTTGAAAACATAAATCATACGCATTCCATTCATCATGTGCATAGCAGGTATTCTTCTTTTCAGGTTGCTTACTGTTCTTCGCTGTTTATTTCAGCATCATGAACCCTGACTCATCATCAACCGAGATGTCTATCAAGGCCCTTCAGGCGCAGAACGCGCAATTTCAGGAGCTGATCATGGGTTTGGCTCAAGGCCAAGAAGAGCTGAAGGCTTTACTCCTGAAGAAGGGGAAAAAGAAGAAGATAATTGTTCTTTTTAACTCAGGCCGGAGGTTTGGTAACACTCTGCATAATGAAGAAGTTGGTTCTTCTGTAGGCAAAGACAGTCCCCAGGGGGGAAAGGCTTCAAGTCCAGTAGTCTCTGACAATGAGACTGACTTTAATGAGGAACAGTATCCTCCTGCTGAAGACCGGTATAAGCAGTTGGAAGACATACTGAATGCAATGGAGATCCAACAAGTGCCTGGGCTGGATTTCGGAGATTTGGGCTTATCTACTGGTGTGATTATTCCTCACAAGTTTAAGGCACCATCTTTCACCAAGTATGACGGGGCGTCTTGCCCCAAGCTACACCTCAGATCTTATGTGCGGAAGATTCAACCGTACACAGTGGACAAGAATTTGTGGATCCACTTCTTCCAGGAGAGTCTTTCAGGGACTCATCTCGACTGGTTCTATCAGCTGGATGGAACCAAAGTTCGTAACTGGGAGGAGTTGGATACTGCTTTTTATAAGCAGTATCAATATAATGCCGACCTTGCTCCTACACGTACCCAACTCCAGGGTATGTCGCTAGGATCAAGCGAAGGTTTTAAAGAGTATGCACAGAAGTGGAGGGATCTGGCTGGCAGGGTGCAGCCTTCGTTAACAGACTGTGAGCTGGTGGATATGTTCTTGGGGACCCTATCTGGGCCATTTTTCAATCATCTTATCGGTAATTCGTCTGCAGGGTTCACTGATCTTATTCTGACTGGGGAGAGAATAGAGGCTGGAATGAAGTCCGGTAAAATTCAGAAGGGTGCATCTGCAAGTTCTGAGAAGAAACCCTTTAAAAAGGAGGCCAGTGCTATATGGGCCTAGAAGGCAAGAGAAACCAGAACGCCGCCAATCTGTCAACGCGGTGATGATTGCAAAGCCTGCTGCCGCTCCTCGGCAAACCAATCCACAAAGGGCTGAAAGACCCCGAAGGGAGTTCACCCGGCTGAGCATGACTCTATCACAAATCTTGCCGCAGTAGCTATCCACCAACTTGGTGACTGTCAGAGAGGCCCCAAAGGTTGTAAACACTGCCTCTCCCAAGTATAATCAAAATGCCCGCTGCGCTTATCACTCCGATAGCCCGGGGCACTCTACTGATGACTGCTGGACCTTAAAAAACAAGGTGCAAGACCTTATTGATGCAAAGGAGGTACAGTTTGAGGCACCTGAGAAGCCTAATGTGGTGACTGCTCCCATGCCTAACCATGGAGTGAATGCTATTGGGGATGAGTATGAAGTGGAAGAATCTGAGTTCAACAGCTGGATTTATTCAACGACCGACTGTGGACCTAGAAATTGGACCGCAAAAGACAACCTACCTGTTTCTTTTGTTACTGAGTAATGAATTCTTTTGTTTTTGTTATTTGTAATAAACAATGAATTAAAACTCTATGGCCCGGTGTCTTACCCGGGGCACCGTGGCTTCATTTGTGAGGGCATATTAATTGTCATTTCATATATCATGAATAAAAACCTTGGACGTTTTCTCGCATTTCAAATCTTATGCTCTTTTTCTTTCTTTCCTTTCTTCATATATTGCAAAACAACTGTATTTACACACACTCACTCATACAGGTTTCAATCCACTCTGGATCTCACTGGTAACGACTCTGCTACTGCTAGTTATGACTTCAAAAATCCGATCAACTTAGCCGAAGACGAAGGTGAAGATGATTGCGAAGTGCCTGGCGAGCTTGCAAGACTGTTACTCCAGGAAGAGAGGGAAATTCAACCACATGAAGAGCCGGTGGAAACGATAAATCTGGGTACCGAGACGAACAAAAAGGAAGTTAAGATTGGTGCCAACCTAGAGCTCAGCGTGAAGCAACGATTGACTCAGATGTTATATGACTACATGGAAATCTTTGCCTGGTCCTACGAAGACATGCCCGGGTTGGATACCGACATTGTGGTCCATCACTTGCCTACCAAGGAAGACTGCCCTCCGGTCAAGCAAAAGGTCCGCCGTATGCGTCCAGAGATGTCTGAGAAGATCAAAGCCGAGGTTATGAAACAGTTTGATGCCGGGTTCCTTGCAGTAACTTCTTACCCCCAGTGGGTTGCTAATGTGGTGCCGGTACCTAAGAAGGATGGTAAGGTCAGAATGTGTGTCGACTACAGGGATCTAAATAGGGCCAACCCCAAGGATGACTTCCCTCTACCTCACATTGATGTCCTCGTTGACAATACTGCCCAGCATAAGGTGTTCTCTTTCATGGATGGCTTTTCAGGTTACAATCAGATCAAGATGGCTCCTGAAGACATGGAAAAGACTACCTTTGTTACTCAGTGGGGCACCTTCTGCTACAAGGTCATGCCATTCGGGTTGAAAAATGCTGGGGCAACCTACCAACGTGCCATGGTTGCTTTATTTCATGACATGATCCATCATGAGATAGAAGTGTATGTCGACGACATGATTGCAAGGTCCCAAACTAAGGAAGAACACCTTGATCATCTGCAGAAATTGTTTGACCGTCTGAAGTTGTACAAGCTGAGGTTGAACCCGAACAAGTGCACCTTCGGGGTTAGATATGGAAAGCTGCTAGGCTTCGTTGTAAGTGATAAGGGTATTCAAGTGGACCCTGCCAAGGTTAAAGCCATTCAAGAGATGCCAGTCCCTAAGACAGAGAAAGAAGTCAGAGGCTTTTTAGGACGCCTGAATTACATTGCTCGATTCATCTCGCACCTGACCGCTACCTGTGAACCAATCTTCAAGCTGCTGAAGAAAGATCAGGTAGTACGTTGGAATGATGAATGTCAGACCACTTTTGACAAAATCAAAGAGTATCTCCAAGAACCACCCATTCTTATGCCACCGGTTGAAGGGAGACCTCTGATACTATACCTGACAGTACTTGACAACTCAATGGGGTGTGTGCTGGGGCAGCATGACGAGTCTGGCCGAAAAGAGCATGCCATTTATTACCTTAGCAAAAAGTTTACCGACTGTGAGACCAGATACTCACTGCTTGAGAAACTTGCTGCGCTTTGGTATGGGCTGCTCGCCGGCTAAGACAGTATATGCTGACTCACACTACCTTGTTGATCTCAAAAATGGATCCTATAAAGTACATATTTGAAAAACATGCTCTGTCTGGGAGAATAGCAAGATGGCAAATGATCTTGACAGAATACGACATCCAGTACACAACTCAGAAAGCCATCAAAGGAAGTGTACTGGCAGACCACTTGGCACATCAGGCAGTAGACGACTATCAGTCAATGAACTTCGAGTTTCCAGACGAGAGTATCATGATAGTGACTGATTGTGAAGTACCTGGACCGGATGAAGGACCTGAGGAAGGATCCCGATGGTCTATGCACTTTGACGGAGCCTCCAATGCTTTGGGTAATGGCATCGACGCTGTGATCATATCCCCTCAAGGCACTCATACTCCACTCACTGCCCGGCTATGTTTCAACTGCACCAACAACATGGCGGAGTATGAGGCATGCATCATGGGTCTTCAAGCTGCGATCGACCTAAGGATCAAGTTTCTGAGTGTCTTCGGAGATTCCGCTCTCGTGATCAATCAGATCAAAGGAGAGTGGGATACGAAACATCCGAATCTTATTCCTTACAAAGAATTTGTGTTGACCTTGATCCCCCATTTCACAGAGATAACCTTTGAACATTTCCCAAGAGAGGAGAATCAATTAGCGGACGCGTTAGCTACGATGTCTTCTATGTTCAAAGTCAAATGGGACAATGAGGCTCCCTGGATCATCATCTGGAAACTGGACGAACCGGCATACTGTTGTGATCTTGAGACTGAATTGGTGACTGAGAAGCCTTGGTACCATGAGGTGAAGAGATATTTGGAAGCTCAGGAGTATCCTGAAGGTGCGTCTGTCAACGATAAGAAGTTTCTGAGAAGGTTCGCAGCGAAGTTCTTCCTTAGCAACGGTATTCTGTATAAGCGTAACCATGATTCGACCTTACTGCGCTGTGTGGATAAGACTGAAGCAGAAAGGATCATGGAAGAACTACATGAAGGGACCTTCGGAACACATTCCAGTGGACACACCATGGCAAAGAAAATCCTTCGGGCAGGGTATTTCTGGTCCACAATGGAAGCCGACTGCTACCAACATTCTCGGACATGTCACAAATGCCAGATTTATGCAGACAAGGTGCATGTTCCTCCAGTTCCTCTGAATGTCTTGACAGCACCTTGGCCGTTTGCAATGTGGGGCATAGATATGATCGGTGAGATTAAACCTACAGCGTCCAATGGGCATCGCTTGATCCTGGTAGCGATTGATTACTTTACAAAGTGGGTTGAAGCAGCTTCTTATGCTACAGTAACCAAGAACGTTGTGGCATGGTTCATTCGGCATAATCTGATCTGTCGATACGGCATCCCTGAAAGGATCATTACAGACAACGGTACCAATCTTAATAACAAAATGACCATTGAGCTCTGCGAGCAGTTTAAGATACAGCACCACAACTCTTCTCCTTACCGGCCGAAGATGAATGGGGCTGTAGAAGCAGCGAATAAGAACATTAAGAAAATTGTGCAGAAGATGACAGTGACATATAAAGATTGGCACGAGATGTTACCATTTGCTCTACATGGGTACCGTACCTCAGCCAGGACGTCAACCGGGGCAACTCCTTTTTCCTTGGTTTACGGTATGGAGGCAGTTTTACCAATCGAAGTGCAGATACCCTCTCTCCGGATAATGAAGGATGCAGATCTGAGCGAAGATGATTGGATCCAGACACGACTTGATCAGCTAAACCTTATTGATGAAAAAAGACTTGCTGCTATTTGTCATGGTCAGACGTATCAGAAACGGATGATCAGGGCATTTAACAAAAAGGTCAGACCACAGGAATATCAAGTTGGGGGATCTGGTAATCAAGCGTATCATCCTTCCTCAGAGTGATCCAAGGGGAAAATGGACCCCTACATATGAAGGGCCATTTGTGGTTAAGCATGTGTTCTCAGGAGGAGCCATGATTCTAACCAACATGAATGGTGACGACCTTCCTCACCCCGCCAATGCAGACATAGTAAAAAGATACTACGCATAAAAAAGACCCGCTAGGTTGACATACCTAGGCAAAAATTAGGGCTTCCCGGCGAACCAAAAGGGTTCGGGCAAAATGAAGGGATGAAATGAAAAAAATCTGTACACCCGGGAAGTCGAAAACCTGAAAAGGCGGCTTGGGCAAAAATGAGTATCCCGGTGGACTGAAAACCCGAAAGGGCGGTCCAGGCAAAAGTTAGGGATAAAGCGTAATACTATGTCTCATTGGATCACTTCGCATCCAGAATCCGGTATCAGTATCAAGTTCAGACGGCATCAATCGATCAGCTTCATCTTGAACTAGGTCATTAAGTGATGAGACGCTCGAAGATATAAAGGCGATAGCAGAGTTGGAACCCAGTGGGATTATTCTTTTCACACAGCTGTTTTGTTTCCCTTTTGTACAGATTGTATAAACTCTTTTGTTCGGCGGCGTTCTCTTACTAGGACATCAGCCTCTTGTACATAAGCGCCTATTTTACAGGCAAATTCAAAAATCAATATAAATACACTTTTCAGTCAAAATTGCCAACTGTTTTTCCTTTTTCTGTTTTGTTTTGCGAAGAACGTCCAAGGTTCAATTTGTGATATATGCATTGACACTAATTTCTAACTCATAAATATTTGCATACGAAACAAAGGATCAATTACAGGTAATAGTAGAAACAGGGGCAATAATGAGTTGTCTAAGAAATCTAATTGCTTCGTCCATCAAGGTATCAAGGTAGGTTCAGCTAAAGAACGTAACCAAGATATCTTAATCCCCCAGAGAGTGATCCAGCAAGTCAGTGCACTCTCCCCAAGCAAAGCTATACTTTCAACCTTAAGGAAGTTGAGTATCCTCCAGCAGGTCTCAATATTCCCCAGCATATACAGACATTCCTAACAAACATCCCCGGCAGTCTTGACCTAAAGATTGTTCCCCGGCGGTATACCAGGCATTCAGTGGAGTCACTTCCAGTATATCTCAAAAATTTCCCCAGGAGAGTCCAATCCAGTTTCCCCAGGAAAGTTGGAGTCATCTCCCCAGTAGGAAGCTTATCCCCAGTAGATTTTGGAAGCTTCTTCCCCGCAGAACACGAACGCGTCTCCCGACTTTATTCAAAGGTTATTTCCCTACCAGGATATAACTGGGTTATCCTCAGCCAAAAGCCACGAAAAGATCGTTCTCGGCGAAGTCTTCTTATCCCCAGCGAAGTCTATTAACACTTCCAACATATCAATGGTATCCCCAGCGAAGTTACCATCAACATTCCAGCAAAGTACCTCTCTTCCCACAGAGTATTGCTCCCCAGCGAGATCGCTAGAATAATTTTCTCCCCGCAGAGTAATCCATTCGCCAAGTTTATTCCCCAACGGAGTCATCTGCTCCTACCGGTATTCTTGCAACCATCACTCCCCAGTGGAAACAGAAGCTCTACATCAGCCCAGGATTTAACTTCCCGGCACCCGTCAAGGATTTATTTTCCTAAGACGAAAACATACATTCAAAAAACATCACATACATCATTATAGCATGCATATACGCATCATATCTTACAAATCTCATTTATGTTGAGAACATCATTGCGTGATCCATATCATGCATTGCATATGACTGACCTTTACCTTTCAGGAAAGATCCAGTTAAGTTTTCAGCCATATTTCAAGACCTTGCCCGATTCAGTTAAATCGACCCTAAGATTTTCCTGATTCTTATCCAGTCAAAGGCCTTCTCTGGTTCAGTCAGATCAACCCTAAGATCTCCCTGATTCTTATCCAGTTGAAGATTTCAAGACCTTGCCCGGTTCAGTTAAATTGACCCTAAGATTTTCCTGATTCTTATCCAGTCAAAGGCCTTCTCTGGTTCAGTCAGATCGACCCTAAGATCTCCTTGATTCTTATCCAGTTGAAGATTCCAAGACCTTTCCCGGTTCAGTTAAATCGACCCTAAGATTTTCCTGATTCTTATCCAGTCAAAGGCCTTCTCTGGTTCAGTCGGATCGACCCTAAGATCTCCCTGATTCTTATCCCAGTAGAAGACATCCAAGATTCTCTCAGCGTTCCTGTTGAGGTAGCAATCGTCCCAAGATTCTCTCAGCGTTACTATTGAGGTAGTAATCGCCCCAGGTTCTCTCACCGTCCCGTTGAGGTAGTAACCATCCCTGGTTCATTCATCACCTTTTGAAGCTCCAGATTCAATTCCTGTAACCAGTCAGGGTACATCTACATAAGAGCTTGAAGACCAACTCTTGTAACAGGTCAGGTAATCATTTTCTTTTTCAGGTACGCAAGTTCTCGCTAAGGAAACTCTTACGCGATCGACACCCAGATGGCATCTATAAGCCCATCCACTCATCCATTGCCTCTCAACATGGCATCTATAAGCCCATCTTCCTACCCACTAATCTCCAAATGGCATCTGTAAGCCCATTCCTACCATCACATTACTATGTGAGCGCAAATTTCTGGGCACTCTAGTGTTCAATCATCTTCCACCTTCGGATTACGAAAGGCACGTCAGCCAATCTACATCCTCAGGTCTAAGAATATTGAACAAGGGCAACTGTTGTACCCCAAAATTTGCCCTCCCATATTCTTCAAGATTTGCAAAGAGCATGCTTCACAATCTCTCAAGGGTTGCACAGTCCAATTGCCTCCTAACAGTAAAAAATTAGGGTTTTGGTTCTGGCAAAGAAATTGAGGTTTTCAAGGGTCCAAACAAGTCCCACATGCCTACAAACATGGTCAAGCATCCATATGCCAAGTTTCAAGACTTACAGCACAAAATTGCACAGTCAGAAACCCTAATTGCTCAACAGTCAACTGTAGGGGCAAAATGGTCATTTGACAGTCAAAAGTCCAAATTTTTGGTCAACATCTTATTTTGAAGCCACAAACATCATTTGATCAATTCTTGATCATGATTTTCAAGGCATGGCTCAAAAAGTCTCAAGATGCAAAAGTTTCCATATTTGGACAGTTGAAAAAGTCAACTGTAACTTGACCAAGGCATAACTTCCACATGGTTTATCAGAAAAATTCCATCTAAAGCTCATTTTGAAGAGAATGACATTTCCTACAACTCCTCTTCACACTTCAAGTCCAATAAATGCTCTCACAAAAAGTTATCAATCTCAACATTATAGGTCATTTTCAAAAGTCATCAAAAAGGCACTTTAAGTCAAAGACCATAACTTGAGATTGGTAAATCAAAATGACATGGGACCAAAGGCATTGGTTAGAGGACTTCAAGACCTTTCCAAAATGTCCAAGAACACGATCAAAGCTTAAAAATTGAGCACGATATGCCTTGTGGAAGTTGGGAAATTTTGGGATTTTTGAAAAGTCAACTTTGCTTCAAATGCCTCAAAATTGCTAATGGGCCACAATTTCTTCCAAGAATCATCACCCAAAAGCTATGCACGACCCATTGACTTTAAAGGGAGTTATTTTATCATTTTTTATTAATTATTTGAATTATTATTATTATTAGTTCATTTAATTAAAATAAAATATGACAAAAATAGAAAACCATGTTTTCCAATCCCTTTTTGCAGCATATTCTCTCCATAAAACCTCAAGATTTCGTGCATCACTAATATGGAAAGATTTGACCATGATTGGTATCAAAAGGGCATGAAAAATATTGAAAAGATTACATTAAAAATCAAATATTTGATTCATGAATGCAAAGGTTTTTGGTTTGGATTTTCACCCTAATTCATTCCACATATAAGCACAAACCTAAACCTAATGCAAAGGACCTGGAAGCTGCGCCTCAGACCTCAAACCAACTTTGCATTTTTTCAAGAAATTCTCAAAATTGAAAACACAGTTAGAGTTTGTTTCAAGGGAAAATAACCATTCCATAAGCTTGCTTACATTGCCAGGGATCTTTCCCAATCAAAATCGAGTCTTCATACAGCCAGAAACGGTAGAATCACGTGGCCCTGTTTCCAATTTTGTTCATAATCGTATTTGCATTTGCACCTCTTTTCCATCTGTTTTAAGCATTGATATATACTAACATGGTTGTTCTAAAGCTGTTGGCATCATTTAATTGAGTTTTTGTGCCCTGTACGAGAATCTGCCATGGAAATTTTCTAGGTTTTCAAAGCTCCTAAATTGGGGACTTTTGCATATGGAAAAATTAGACAGCAAGACTTATACCACTGAAATCGTGACGTTCCAACGAATCTAAAATATTCATCGCGCTTTTTTTATATTTATTCAATCTCTATTCGCTATTTTTTTGTGTTTCAGATTGTGGGGGTTTAAAACCCCCGCTATCCATTCTATAATTTCTCAGGCAAAAAAGGAACGAACGAAGAATAAGGTTGGTTGTCATCATCTGGTTGGCCGGTTCAAAAAGCTGGCGCATTTTTTTGTCTTCACATCACTAACCCTTATTTTTGATTATATTAATTGTTGTCCATCATATTGATAAAGTTGCTAAACAGCTCAGTTGGTGGAAAGTGATGTTGGTAAGCCTTGGGACCTGGGTTCGATTCCCAGGCCCCCCACTTATTTCATATATTTTGTTTTAAAACGCTTCTGTGCAGCATATTCTCAAAGGTTCACCATATACCTTCGCCAGCTTGCCTGCCACATGTCCAGCAACGCCCATCCAAAGGTCATGATGAGAGTCCCAGGGTACACACCGGTCAATGCCTCCACACGCAAGTCTAAAAGTCAACGTGGGCTGGCATCTCATGGGCCTAATTGCTTTCTATAAACCTCCAAAAGGGTCAACAAACCCCCTTTGTTTGTATTTTCTTCCCTTTATTCTTTTCCCTTTTTTTATTTTGTTTTAATTATTTTCTTTTAATTCTTCAAATTAATTTTAATAATATAAAAATACCAAAAAAATCAGAAACTCAAAAAATAAAAATATGTTTTAATATTTAATTCATAAATAGTTTTGTAAATAAATTTTGTTAATTAATTTAGTTTTAATCTTAGGTTTAATTTTAATGCTTTTTTAATAAACTAAAAAAAAAGGTTTAGAGATTAGGGTTTTAATATTTTTCTTCTTTTTCTTAATAAATAATTTATTTCCTTATCATCATTATTATTATTCTTAATTATTTTATAAATAACTTGTAATTAAATAATTAGGTTAAAACTAGGTCAAACTTAAACATTTTTTTATAAATTAAAAATAGTTTAGAATTAGGGTTTTAATTCCATTTAATTTTCTCATTAAATTCCATAAATACAAAAACTCCAAAAATATAAGTTCTTGCTTTTTATTTAATTTAATTAATTCACGATTTCGATTTAATTTCTTTAAAAGGGTCAAACGCCCTCGCATTCTCGATTTTATTTCTTTTCGTACATTTACTTTTATTTCCCCTTTTTTAAAATTCATGTACTTGTCCCAAAGCTTTGTAATAGATTAATTAGATATTTACTTTCCGCACTTCATTTATTTCAAATCGGGTCTTGGATTAATTTGGCGATGTAGACCCGCGCCTTTGTAATAGCGTAGGACTTTTAATTCCGCACCCTTTAACTGTTAATAACCACATGAAAGAATGAATGTCAAAAATAAAAAAAAAACAAAGCGTGGATCACCAATGCATGAACAAGATAAAGATAACTGAAAATGACACACAATTCACACACCACCCCTAGGGTACGTCTCACTGTTGCCTTGCCCCTCGAATTGTGGTCGTCGAGTAGAGGATGTTTTAGTGAGTCCTCATGTTCATGAACATGGCATGGGGGTAGCTTCTAAGGTGTCTTCCTATTACTCTGGTGACCACACTGTCCCTAAACCTCGAATTGACCTGAATACCTCCAACGGTGGTGCTACCTACCTCTCAATGGTGGGATGGCACTACCTTAAGGACATTTACACAGCAGAATTCCTTAGGGTAGGTAGATTACTTGTAGATACTTGCTCTAATTCAAAACAAATCAAAAACTCTTTTCACACCGACACTTTTCAAAAAGCTTTCAAAAACAACTTTTCAAACACTCTTGAGGACTGATACAAGAGTCGATCTGAAACTTTAAACGAAACTTTTTCAAACCCACTCACAGTTGAAAAGCAAACAAACAATTTTGAAAACACAATGAGCAAGTATCTAAGAGCCCATGGATAACCATGGATAGAAAGGGTGCTAATACCTTCCCTTTCTATAAATCTACCTCCCGAACCGAGAACTAATCTCAATAAGGAATTTTTCTGTGCTTTTGTCCTTTCCATTTGGAGAAAATAAAAGACGGTGGCGACTCTTGCTTACCGCGACATTTCGCGAACCAACGTTAAACAGTCAGTTCCAGATCCACCGATCACACTGAGGTTATGAAACAATTTGACGCCGGTTTTCTAGCAGTGACTTCTTACCCTCAGTGGGTTGCTAATGTGGTTCCGGTACCGGAGAAAGATGGTAAGGTCCGAATGTGTGTTGACTACAGGGATTTGAACAGGGCGAGCCCTAAGGATGACTTCCCTCTGCCTCACATCGACGTTCTGGTTGACAACACTGCTCAGCATAAGGTATTCTCCTTCATGGACGGTTTCTCCGGTTATAACCAGATAAAGATGGCTCCTGAAGACATGGAGAAGACCACTTTTGTTACTCGGTGGGGCACCTTTTGTTACAAGGTCATGCCTTTTGGGTTGAAAAATGTTGGGGCAACGTATCAGCGTGCCATGATTGCTCTGTTTCATGATATGATCCATCATGAGATCGAAGTATACGTCGACGATATGATTGCAAGGTCCCAAATTAAGGAGGAACACCTTGACCATCTACAGAAGCTGTTTGACCGATTGAAGCTGTATAAGCTGAGATTAAACCCGAACAAGTGCACCTTCGGGGTGAGATCTGGAAAATTGCTAGGTTTCGTCATAAGCGACAAGGGTATTCAAGTGGACCCTGCCAAAGTGAAAGCCATACAAGAGATGCCAGTTCCCAAGACAGAGAAAGAGGTCAGAGGCTTTCTAGGATGGTTGAACTACATTGCCCGATTCATCTCGCACCTGACTGCCACTTGTGAACCAATCTTCAAGCTACTGAAGAAAGATCAAGTGGTACGTTGGAATGATGAATGTCAGGCCGCTTTCGAAAGAATCAAAGAGTATCTCCAAGAGCCACCTATTCTTATGCCACAAGTAGAAGGGATACCTCTAATCTTATACTTGACAGTACTGGACAACTCAATGGGATGTGTTCTGGGGCAGCATGATGAGTCTGGCCGAAAAGAACACGTTATTTATTACCTTAGCAAAAAGTTTACCGACTATGAGACCCGATACTCACTGCTCGAGAAAACTTGCTGCGCTTTGGTATGGGCTGCTCGCCGGCTGAGACAGTATATGTTGACTCACACTACTCTATTGATTTCAAAAATGGATCCAATCAAGTATATCTTCGAAAAGCCTGCCTTGTCCGGAAGAATAGCAAGATGGCAGATGATCTTGACTGAATATGACATCCAGTACACGACTCAAAAAGCAATCAAGGGAAGTGTGTTGGCAGACCATTTGGCACATCAGGCAGTGGATGATTACCAGTCTATGAACTTTGAATTTCCAGACGAGAATATCATGGTAGTGACTGATTGTGAGATACCTGGACCGGATGAAGAACCTGAGGAAGGATCCCGATGGTCTATGCACTTTGACGGAGCCTCAAACGCTTTGGGTAACGGTATTGGCGCTGTGATCATATCTCCTAAAGGCTCACATACTCCACTTACCGCCCGACTGTGTTTTAACTGCACCAACAACATGGCGGAGTATGAAGCATGCATCATGGGTCTTCGAGCTGCAATTGACCTAAGGATCAAGTTTCTGAGTGTCTTCGGAGATTCCGCTCTCGTGATCAGTCAGATCAAAGGCGAGTGGGATACGAAACACCCAAATCTTATTCCTTACAAGGAGTATGTATTGACATTGCTTCCCCATTTCGAGGAGATAACCTTTAAACACTTCCCAAGAGAGGAGAATCAGTTGGCGGACGCGCTAGCTACGATGTCTTCTATGTTCAAAGTCAAATGGGACAACGAGGCTTCCCAGATCATTATTTGGAAATTGGAAGAACCTGCATATTGTTGTGATTTTGAGACCGAAGAGGTAACAGAAAAACCTTGGTATCATGAGGTAAAGAGGTATCTTGAAGCTCAAGAATACCCCGAGGGTGCATCCGTTAATGACAAGAAGTTCCTGAGAAGATTCGCGGCAAAGTTCTTCATCAGCAATGGCATTCTTTACAAACGTAACCATGATTCAACCTTATTGTGTTGTGTGGATAAGATTGAAGCAGAAAGGATCATGGCAGAGCTGCATGAAGGTACCTTCGGAACACATTCTAGTGGACATACCATGGCAAAGAAAATCCTCCGGGCAGGATATTATTGGTCCACAATGGAAGCCGACTGTTATCAGCATTCTCGGACATGTCACAAGTGCCAGATCTATGCTGATAAGGTGCACATTCCCCCAGTTCCTCTGAATCTCTTGACATCACCTTGGCCTTTTGCAATGTGGGGCATTTATATGATTGGCGAGATCAGACCTACGGCATCCAACGGGCATCGTTTCATCCTGGTAGCGATTGATTACTTTACAAAGTGGGTTGAAGCAGCTTCCTTTGCCACCGTAACCAAGAATGTCATGGCACGGTTCATTCGGCACAACCTGATCTGTCGATACGGTGTACCAGAGAAGATCATTATGGATAATGGTACCAATCTTAACAACAAGATGATCACTGAGCTCTGGGAGCAATTCAAGATGCAGCACCACAACTCTTCTCCCTACCGGCCGAAGATGAATGGGGCTGCAGAAGCAGCTAATAAGAACATTAAGAAGATTGTGCAGAAGATGACAGTGACCTACAAAGATTGGCACGAGATGTTACCATTTTCTCTTCATGGGTACCGTACCTCAGCACAGACATCAACAGGGGCAACACCCTACTCCTTGGTATATGGCATGGAGGCAGTCCTGCCCATTGAAGTTCAGATACCCTCTCTCCGGATCATGAAGGATGCAGGTTTAAGTGAAGACGACTGGATTCGGACCCGACTTGATCAACTAAACCTGATCGACAAAAAGAGACTCACTGCTATTTGTCATGGTCAGACGTACCAAAAACGGATGATCAAGGCATTTAACAAGAAAGTCAGACGACAAGAGTATCAAGCCGGGGACCTGGTAATCAAGCGCATTATTTTACCTCAAGGTGATCCCAGGGGAAAATGGACTCCTACGTATGAAGGGCCATTTGTGGTTAAGAACATCTTATCAGGAGGAGCGATGATTCTAACCACCATGGATAGTGACGACCTTCCTCACCCCGTCAATGCAAACATAGTGAAAAGATACTACGCATAATTAAAGACCCGCTAGGTTAACTGGCCTAGGCAAAAATAAGGGCTTCCCGGCGAACCAAAAGGGTTCGGGCAAAAATAAGGGATGAAAATAAAAAAATCTGTACGCCCAGCAAGTCGAAAACCTGAAAAGGCGGCTTGGGCAAAAATGGGTATCCCGGTGGACTGAAAACCCGAAAGGGCGGTACAGGCAAAAATTAAGGATAAGCGTAACACTATGTCTCATTGGATCACCTCGCATCCGGACTTCAGTATCGACTATCAGGCTCGGATGGCACCAATCAATCAGATTCATCTCCAACTAAGCAGCAAAGTGATGAGATGCTTGAAGATATAAAGGCGATAGCAGAGTTGGAACCCAGTGGGATTTCTCACATAGCTGTTTTGTTTTCTTTTTCACAAATTGTATAAATTCTATTTGTTCGGCGGAATTCTTTTACTAGGACGTCAGCCTCTTGTACAAAAACGCCCATTTACAGGCAAACTTCAAAATCAATACAAGTTCATTTTTTAGACAAATTGCAAATTGTTTTTTCTTTATCTGTTTTGTTTTGCAAAGAACGTCCAATGTTCATTTTTGATATATGCATTTGACATTAATTGCTGCTCATAAATATTTGCATGCGAGACAAAGGACTAATTACGGGTGACATCAGAAGTAGGGGCAATAAGAATTTTCTGAGCGATCTAGTTGCTTTGTCCACCAAGGTACCAAGGTAGGTTTAGCTGAAGAATATGACCAAGATACCTTCACTCCCCGCAGAGTAAGACAGTAATGGAAGCTCTCCCCACTGAGACTTGCAACTATGAACAAATCAACAATACTCTCCCCCAAGCAGAGTTAGTCTACCGTCAGTCCTGAAAAGTTGGGTATCCCCAGTAGGTCTTAATATTCCCCAACAGAGTATACAGATATTCCTCAGCAAGCATCCCCGGCAGTCTTAATATTCCTCAAATATAAGAATGTACCCCGGCAGAATACAAGATACCCCCAGTGGAGCCATTTCCCAGTGCAGTCTAAAAAAGGCTTGCCCAATAGAGAATTGAATCATCTTACCCAGTAGATTCTGGAAGCTTGTCCTCTGCAGAATACAAATGCATCTCCTCAGCCAAATTCAGAGGTTATCCCCACAAGAGTCTAAATGGGTTATCCTCAGCAAGGTGCAACTGAAAGATCATCCCCAGCGAAGTTCTTTCTATCCCCAGCGGAGTTCATCATCAGAATCTCCAACAAAGCTTATCAACGGAATCCCCAACGGAGTTATCGTTAAAATCTCAGCAAAGCATCTCTTCCCATAGAGTAATTCCCCGCAGATTAATCTATTCATCAAGTTTATTCCCCAACGGAGTCATCTTCTCCTACAAGTTTATTCTTGCAACCCTCTTCGTGCATCATCCCCAGCGGAAACGAAGAACTCAACACTATTCTCCAGCAGCTCCGGGATTTATTTTCCCCAGCTAAAAACATCACATCTTCATATATCATGACATGATTACGCATCATACAACACACATCTCATTTATTTTGAGAACATCACGACATCGTGCATTTCATACATCATGACATTGCATACAACTAACGTTTTACCTTTTCAGGAAAAGGTCAATCCAAAGATGATTACCATCAACCTTTTCAAGTCCCAGTTTAATACCTGTAACAAGCCAGGAAAATATCTGTGGATGACTGATTGTAGATCGATATCTGAAACCAGCCAGAAAAGTTATCTACATGAAGAGATTGAAAGTTAATACCTGTAACAAGCCAGGAAAACTACTTTTCTTTCTCAGGTCAGAGATTAATACCTGAAACCAGACAGGACAACTATCTCCTCAACCAAACTTTCTTAAGTTCCAGATCAATACCTGTAACAAGCCAGGAAAATATATGTGGACGACTGATCGTAGGTTAACACCTGAAACCAGCCAGGAAAACCATCTACATAAAGAGATTGAAGATCAATACCTGTAACAAGCCAGGAAAGACCATCTTTCTTTCTCAAGTCAGAGATTAATACCTGTAACCAGACAGGACAATTATCTCCTCAACCAAACATTCTTAAGTTCCAGATCAATACCTGTAACAAGCCAGGAAAATATCCGTGGACGACTGATCGTAGGTTAACACCTGAAACCAGCCAGGAAAACCATCTACATAAAGAGATTGAAGATCAATACCTGTAACAAGCCAGGAAGACCATCTTTCTTTCTCAAGTCAGAGATTAATACCTGTAACCAGCCAGGACAACTATCTCGTCAACCAAACTTTCTTAAGTTCCAGATCAATACCTGTAACAAGCCAGGAAAATATCTGTGGATGACTGATCGTAGGTTAACACCTGAAACCAGCCCGGAAAACCATCTACATGAAGAGATTGAAGATTAATACCTGTAACAAACCAGGAAGACTTTCTTTCTCAGGTCAGAGGTTAATACCTGAAACCAGACAGAACAACTATCTACTTGACCATCATGAAGCAACCCTACACCGGTTCCTTCTCTTTCAGATGCAGTTTCACACGGACTCATCATCAGGCAACCCTACACAGGTTCCTTCTTTCAACTTACAGAGTTACAATTCAACAAACAATCTCCAGATGGCATCTATAAGCCCATCCTTCTACCAACAATCTCCAGATGGCATCTATAAGCCCATCCTCCTATCCATCATCTCTCCAAATGGCATCTGTAAGCCCATTCCCGACATCACCATGCTGATACTATACCATGCGAGTGCAAATTTCTGGGCACTTTAGTGTTCAATCATCTTCCACCTTCGGATCACGAAAGGCACGCAAGCCAATCTGCATCCTCAGGTTTAAGAAGATTGAACAGGGGCAACTGTTGTACCCCAAAATTTTCCCTCCCATATTCCTCAAGATAGGTCAAGAATCATCTCCAAATGGTTCAAAATGGCTCAAGGGTTGTACAGTCAAACCACCTCCTAAGACAGCTGAAATTAGGGTTTTGGTTCTTTCAAGGAATTTGGGGTTCTAAATGGTTCAATCAAGTCTCATATGCCTATATGCATTCTCAAGCACCTACATGCCAAGTTTCAAGACTCACAGTGTCAATTTGCACAGTTAAAAGCTCCATTTGATCTACAGTCAACTACAAGGGAAAAATGGTCATTTTGCAGTCAAAAGTCAGAATTTTTGGTCAACATCTCATTTTGAGTTCACAGTCATCATTTGATCAAGCCTTGATCATGATTCCATAAGAATAGCTCAAAAATCATCAAGATGCAAAAGTTACTATTTTTTATAGCAGAAAAGTCAACTGTACCTTGACCAGGGCATAACTCTTTCATGGTTTATCAGAAAAATTCCATCCAAAGCTCATTTTGAAGAGGATGCAATTTTCTACAATCCATCTTCACACTCCAAGTTCAAGAAATGCTCTCACAAAAAGTTACCAATTTTTACATTATAGGTCAAATTCAAAAGTCCACAAAAGTACACTTTGAGTCAAGGGCCATAACTTGAGATTGGTAAATCCAAATGACATGCGATCAAAAGGATTGGTTATAGGACTTCAAGAGCTTTCTAAAATGTCCAAGAACATGGTCATATGATCACAATTGAGCAAGTTGTGCATTGGAGAAGCTGGGAAATTTTCATGAATTTGCAAAAGTCAACTTTGCTCAAAACACCTTCTTTTTGCTAATGGGCCTCAAATCTCTTCTTGAAACTTCACCCATGACCTATGCACGACCCACCAAGCTGAATGGGATTTATTTTCTTAAATTTATTGATTAAATGGATTTTTAATTAATATTAATTCATTTAATTAATTTAAATCATAAGAAAATACAAGATTTAATTTTTAAATCAATTTGTGAACCAAATATGACCAAAATATGCCGACCAATTCGTGCACAATCAAAAAGATACAAAAAAAAATCCAAATTTGGCAACTTGTTCAATCATGGAAAATCAAGAATATTTGATTTTCAATCAAGGATTTAGTCTTCAATGTGCATGGGTTGGATCCAAAGTTTTGACCTAATTTGATTGCCTTATATGCAAGCAAGCAAACCATACCCTAGGACACGTGAAAAAGCTGCAGAAACGACCCTGTCAAATTCAAGAATTTTCAAGAAAACTAAAAACCGGTTCTTGCATTCTAGGCCACTTCAAAGCAATTTGTCCATCCAAACACATTGCAGGAGGTACCAGGAACGATTTACAATCAAATTCAAGCATCAAAGCTCAAGGAATCACGACATACAGTCCCACGGTTTGCACTTTTGATTCATAATCGTATCTCTTAATTCATGCACATTTAACATGTTTTTGTGACTGATTTGCATTGCTAGAGATCATACAAAGCTAATGGAATGGTTGAATTGAACCATAGTGCCCAGAATCAAAAGATGCCATGATTGAATTTCTAGGGTTTTCAAGCTTTCAAATAGGGCTTTTCAATCCAGGAAAAATTAGGACCAATGGGATACATGGTTGAAATCGTGAGGCCAAGACGATCAAAACCCATACCTCGCAAAATATTTATGTTTGCTATATTTCTATTCGCTATTTTTCCTTGCAGGAAGTAGTGGGGGGTTAAAAACCCCCGCTATCTGATTCTAATTATGCAGGAAAAAGGTTGAAGACGATGACGTGTGGGCACCTGGTTTGTGGGTTTGAAAAAATGCGCGTTTTATTTTTTTTAGTACAGCGTATTGATTGTTTTCATATATAATTATTGTCTTTTATTTTAATACCAATTGAAGCAGTTTGGTTGGATGGTAAACGCGTTGGTCTGGAAGCCTTGGGACCTGGGTTCGAATCCCAGCTCCCCAAAAACCTTTATTCCATTTTTCTTCATATGTTCACATGTAGATTTCAAAAAGTAGTCCATCATGCACCTCAAATCTCAGTACGCCATGTGGCTTCAGGCCAAGATCCAGTGGCCAAAGATGAAGAACTACCATGCTCCCTGGTCAGCGCACGCATAGCTAATCCAGAAAGACAACAGGGCCTGGATGTTTTGGGCTTCTCAAAATGCTGACTCTACCTCCTCTTGGGCCCAACACCCCCCTGGGTTTATTTCTTTTTCTTCTTTTATATTTTTTTATTTAATTGTTTTGTTATTATTATTAATTATTATTATTACTTAATTAACCAAATACTTTATTTTTCATAATAAAATTCAGAAAACATAAAATTATAATATTTTCATTTATTAAATTTAATTAGTTATTTTGTAAATAAATAAGTAATTAATTAATTTAGTTTTAATTAGGTTAATTTTAACTTTTTTGCAATAATTTAAAATTAATGTAGAATTAGGGTTTTTAATAACTTTTGACCATATTTTATTTTATTTCCTTAAATATTCTAAAAAAACCAAAAAATATTTCTTTTTATTAATTAATTAGTTTAGCTTTAATTTAATTCATAAATAATAAAAATCTCCATCTTTCTCAAAAAAGGGTCAAAACCCTAGAAAACTCTCTGATTCAATTTTTCTCGCACATATGAGTTTTGATCTATATTTTTCAATTATGTAATTGCTCCGAGGATGTAATAGCTTTAATTAGGCCCTTTTATCTCTTTTATTTATTTCCCGTAATTTACTTTTTAAGGGTTTGTTTTTGGCGATGTAAATACCCGACGCCTTGTAATAGCGTAGTTTTATTTTCCGCAACCATTAGCTGTTAGGTGTATGTTAATTAGGCTATGCATGACAAGACTTATCTTAAAATTAAAATCAATCGTAGCTCACCATAACATGTACAAAGATAACAAAACTGAAACCTGACACACTCGCACATGCCACTCTTAGGGTACGCCTCACTTGGTTGCCTCGACGTGGTCATTGAGTATAGGAAGTTTTAGAGGTCGCCCTCCTGTCTAAAGATCAAAGTTGCCTCGAAACGGTTGCCTCGGATAAAACGATCTAAGAAATTAGGGTTACCGCTAAGGCGTCCTACCATTGCTTTAGTGACCACATGTCCCTAAAATCGAATTGACCCGAAAACTCCAACGACGGTGCTACCTACTTCTCAATAGTGGGATGGCACTGTCTAAAGGACATATACACAACTTAATTTCTTTTGAGTAGGTAGAGGTTCTCAGGTACTTGCTCTTTCAAAACAAAAATACTTTTCGCACTTACACTTTTCAAACAAAGTTTCCAAACAAACACTTCATACACTCTTGAGGACATATACAAGAGTTAAATTGAAGTTTTCAAATGAAACTTTTTCAAACCCACAAACACAAGAAAAGCAAAAACCTTTTGAAAACATAGCGAGCAAGTACCTAAGAGCCCGTGGATAACCACGGATAGAAAAGGTGCTAACACCTTCCCTTTCTATAATCTACCTCCCGAACCCGAGAAACATCTCGAAAAGGAATTTTGTTGTGCTTTTGTCCTTTCCTTGTTGGAGAAAATAAAAGACGGTGGCGACTCTTGCTTACCGCGACATTTTGCAAAACGCGAACGCGAACCAGCATTTCGAAACAGTCAGTTCTATTTCCACCGATCACAACAATGCTTTGAGAATGAGGGGTACAAGTTTGTAAATGAGGGGATGAAAGCAATAAAGCCCTAATTACTATTACAAACTATTGAATATGAATTATAATAATAATACAAAAATGTAAAGATGAAGAAGCAAAAAGAAATTGTTTTTTTAGGGTTTTTTGATGGAGAAAAAGTTTAATTTTTTAACCTAACTAGACTAATTAATTTTATTTACAAAAGAAGTTAATTAATTATTTAATCAAAATATAAAATCTAAGTTAATTAAAATAAAACCTAAATCTAATTTAATTTAATTAGAAAATAATTTTTCTTATTGTTAATTAGAGAAAATATTCCCCAATGTAAAAGAAATAATAAAGTTCAATTTAACAAAAATAAAATAAAATGCTTGAATTAAATTATTTTTAATTTAACTAAGAAAATATATTTTTTTTTATATTTTTGGTTTAGATAAAATAAATAAATAAATGAAATTAAAGAAAATATAAAAGAAATAATTATAATTGGGCTGGGTGTTAAAAAGTAATTGGGAGGTGAAAAAAGAAAATCAGGCGCTGGTTGTTCTTAGTAAAAAGGGGTGTATGAATGCCAAAACAAAGAACGAGGCCCAAATAGAAGTCCAGCGCCTATTAGATCCCATGTTGCTAGCTTATTATGATGTACCATGGACCTACTCCTATGGAACATTGATCTTTGCTGCTTGTACATCTGATGGTGATGGCATGAAGTCCATGATAGACGCATATGGCTTGTGTGCATAGAATCTGAAATAAGAAAAATGTGAAAAAAACAAAAGGGTACCACTGGGGCTCGAACCCAGGTCCCTATAGTTCAATACCTTACGCGCGATTCCTCTTCCACTGGGGTGGCTGTTTCAACCGTGAATAATACAACTTCAACACAATATAAAATAAACTCTTTTTTGATGGCACTTCATCCCTAACCTCGTGCCAGCATCTCCATTGTTACATTTTAAAATTTCTGATCTTGCTCATTTCTCAACCATTTGCAAAAGTATAAACATGAAACTTGCTCCATTTTTCAATATGAATTCAACCATGTAAACAACTTAAACTATAAATCAAAGATGAACATTAATTTCTGTTGGTACCAAATAAAACCATTTTTTTAGAAAGTTAAAACTCAAAATTCACATCACTCAGACAACATAAATGAAAACTAAAGGCATGGGTAGCTTCAGGGCTATGCTATCTACATTTTGTATTCACAAAGTAACCATTAATGATGCTTGTAGAGAGAGTTAAAAGTTGAGAAAACTTACCTAAAAACTGGAAATTGTGTATGGAGTTTGAGCAACCCTGGAGGTGTGGTGATGATCTGGATAGCTTCACTGGACTCCTAGGAAGCTAATGCAACTCTTACTTTATGCTGAAAGTGCCTGAATCGTGCTGGAGAAGTCAAGTTGCAGAGCTGAGTTTTTGAGTTTAGAAGATGATGAAGATGGAGTTACAGTTGTGAAACAGGGATGAGGATGAGTTGTATATGATGTATGGAAGCTTTGTGATTGATTTGAAGAGGAAACGCACGAGTGGATTGTGAGATAGAAGTTCAAGGTCAGAAATGACAAGCTATGGAGTTTTTTTGTGCAAATTCTGGTTTGAGGGAGTTTGAGGGCTTGTAAATTCGTGCCTTAGGTTTCAAATGGCTCCTCTATTATAGAGGAAAGGTTTTGAAGGCTCTAGTGATCAGAAACAAGGAATCACATGTTATGGTCTTGAAACTTATTTTTGAAGCAAGCTTGACAAACATAGTTCTAATGCATGGTACAAGGACTTGTAGGGTGGTTAGGAGGTTTTAGATATGTTGCTTCTTGCTTTAAAATGTTTTGGAGTCAGAAGCAACAAGGTATGGGCTCAAGGAGAGTTGACATTGTGATTAAAGTCACTTTTCCAAAATGGAAGTGTGAATTTTGTTCCATTAATGGAATGATCAATTGAACAATGACTCAAGCTCTTGAATCATAGCTCAATTAGTTGTGCAAACATATGATTATGAATAGATTTGCAAGTTAAGAGGTCTAAAAGTAAGAATATGCAGCATAGTTGTGGGATTTGGTCATGTGTTCTTCATGAAGATGCCTTGTAATTCAAGAATGAAAGCTCAACTTCTTCTATTCGATTATCCTAGCTCAAGCATGACCTCTTCAAGTTCTTAGAAATTTTGGAAAGCTTGAAACATTGTCTACAACCTTTATGTTGACCACTTTGGCTAAATCAACTTGGAACTTGGTGAAAATTGGCCAAGAAGTTAGGACAAAAATCTGCCTAAACTTGCCAAAATTTTCACTAAGTGTTTTATGAAAAATGTCATGAATTTATGAGCTTATATCTTCAAATCTACGCATTTTTTGGACATCAATCCTAAAGGAAAAAGTTGTAGAATTCATCAAGATCTACAATTTTCATTTTGAAAGTTTTCCTTGAATCATCTTGCATCTTGGTGAAAAATTGTCATGAAATAGTGAAATTATCAAGGCAAAAACCACTAAGAATTTTCTAAGTCTTGAAAACATTGACTTTTTTTGTTGACTTTTTGACTTTCTTGATTCTTGATGATCAAGTTTGACATTTTTGAATGTCTTGATGAATTTTGATCTTTGAAATTCAATGTTGACCAAAAAGTCAAGGTTTGACTTTTTGTGTATCAGTTGACTTTTCATTAGTTGATCCAAAATTCAACTATCAAACACTTGATCTCGAGAAATGATTTGAGCCATGAAATTAGGTCAAAATGTTGTGTTTTAATCCTTAAAATCATTCTTTAAGCCATTAGGCCATGTACTAAGTCAAAAGTCAATGATCAGTCATTCTCAATCAAAACCCTAATTTTGACAATTTTACCCCTTTGATGATTTGAATGCTTTTCTTGAGGAATTGTGATCAAAACTTGATCAGTTGATGAATATGACTTCAAAATGTTGATGTTGGCCAAAAACCATGAAGTTTGACTGTATATTGACCATAGTTGACTTTTTACCCAATACAACTGATTTTCATTCATCTGAGCAATTGATTGAGCAAATTTGTAGTGCAAGAATTGAAACCTGGTATAAGCGATCTTGGAGACCTATAGTAAATCATGAAAGTTATTTGAGGCATAAAAAGTCCAATTTTCCTTGAGAAAACCAAAACCCTAATTTGGAGGCTTAGTGCTTAGGAGGTGAGCTTGTCTGATCAAACTCTTGAGAACCCTTGAGCATTTGAGATCTTTGATGAGAAATGTCTTGAAAAAGAGAGGGAAAATTTTGGGGTACAACAACTACCTCTGTTCAATCTTCTTAAATCTGAAGAGTTAAATTGGCTTGTTTGTCATTCGTGACTTGAAGGTGGAAGATGATTGAACACTTAAGTGCCTAAAAATTTGCACTCGTTTGTGCATGAAGTAATTCAGTTAGTTGATTATATCAGGAATGGGCTTAGAGATTCCATCTAGAGAGATGATGGAGAGTTATCAGAGATGGGCTTAAAGATTCTATTTGGAGAGGTGACGGAGAGTCGTCGGAGATGGGCTTGTAGATTCCATCCAAAGTAACTGTTGAGAGAAATTAGTCTAAATCTATGCTCGACTTTAACTGGGAGAGGTATCAGAGTAAAACTTTGGTCGATTTAATCTGAGCCAGAAAATGTCTATGCTTGTCTGTAACCGGAAAAAGTATCAGAATAAATCTTTGGTTAATTTTAAACTGAGCCAGAAGAAGCATCTACTGGAAGAAGTATCAGAATAAATCTTTGGTCGATTTAAACTTATCCAAAAGAGGTCTTTTTGTCTTTAATTGGAAGAAGTATCCGAATAAATCTTTGGTCGATTTAATCTGAGCCAGAAAAAGGTCTACTGAGAGAAATATCAGAATAAATCTTTGGTCGATTTAATCTGAGCCAACAGATGTCTTTGTCTTTAACTGGAAGAAGTATCAGAATAAATCTTTGTCGATTTAATCTGAGCCAGAAAAAGGTCTACTGAGAGAAGTATCAGAATAAATCTTTGGTCGATTTAATATGATCCAGCATATGTCTTTGTCTTTAATTGGAAGAAGTATCCGAATAAATCTTTTGTCGATTTAATCTGAGCCAGAAAAAGGTCTATTGAGAGAAGTATCGGAATAAATCTTTGGTCAATTTAATCTGAGCCAGCAAATGTCTTTGTCTTTAACTATAAGAAGTATCAGAATAAATCTTTGGTCGATTTAATCTGATCCAGAAAAGGTCTATTGAGAGAAGTATCAGAATAAATCTTTGCTCGATTTAATCTGAGCCAGCAAATGTCTTTGTCTTTAACTGGAAGAAGTATCGGAATAAATCTTTGCTAGATTTATTCTGATCCAGAAAAAGGTCTACTGAAAGAAGTATCAGAAGAAATCTTTGGTCGATTTAATCTGAGCCAACAAATGTATTTGTCTTTAACCGGAAGAAGTATCAGAACAAATTTTTGGTCGATTTAATCTGAGCCAAAAAAAGGTCTACTGAGAGAAGTATCAGAATAAATCTTTGACCGATTTAATCTGAGCCAACAAATGTTTGAAGGAAATGTTCATCATGTAGATATTTGCCCTGTCTTGTTTCGGGAATTAATCTATAATCTGTTTTAAGAATTATTGATGATATTCGTCTGTTGATTGATCTTTACTGAAAAGGTAAAGAGTCAGTTGTATGCAATGTCATGATGTATGAAATGTATTGCGTAATGATGTTCTCAAAATAAATGAGATTGTGCTATATGCGTTTTGTATGCATATGCTATGATGTATGAATGTGAAATGTTGTTCAAGTGTATTTGTAAACTCATGCGGTATCTTTGTCAGGGAAAATAAATCCCTTATAATTGTTGGGGATGAAGAGTATGTGTATCTTCAACCTTGTCTAGAATGCTTTCGCTGGGGATTTTGCTTACTTGTTTGAGAAAACTCTGCAGGAGATGTATTAATTTCTGTTTGGGGAGTAGAGTCTAGGAACCTTGGTCGTCCATTGCTCTACTGGGGAATTTATTTCTTATATACCCTGACTGGGGATAAAAGAGATGGATAACCTTCTGACTCGTCTGGGGGGAAAAGTTAACTAATATCTGGTCGGATTTCAGGCTTTACAGCAACTTTCTGGGGATAATGATAACTTTACTGGGGAGGAGAATTTTGTTAGTGATTTGTTGTAGTCTGATGAATAGACTCGAGTTAGGGGATTTGTAGTCTGTTGGGGAAATAAAACCTTGTTGATGGAGAAGCGTTATGTTGAAGAAACCAACTCTTTTGGGGGAATTGAATTTGCTAGAGATAAGAAACTTTGCAATGTTTCTTTTTCAGTTATGGAGGAATAAACTCAGTTGGGGAGAAGAATTTCAATGAATTATACTGATTGGAACTCCGCAGGGAAATTACGGGGAAGATATTATACTCCTTTATCTGTTTGGAGTGATCTTCCGGGGAGATTGTGGGGGAATGTACCCTTATTTGTGAAGATTACTCTATGGGGGATAATCTCATAGAAGTGGCTTTGGCGACTTCATTGGGGACAACCTTATGAAAGGGATTATGTGGGGATTTATGGACAACTTGAGTGTCATCCCAACTCCTAGAGTTTTGAATAAATGCTTAATTCTGTTCTTATGCATATATTTGTAAAAATTTAATCATGTCCATATGTATATGTTCGTTAAATTTTAGGCATTGGATGTTTTTGCAAACAAAACAGAAAAACAAGAAGTTTGAACTTTAAAGTATATTTGTATTGATAATTTGCCTATAAACAGGCGATTTTGTACAAAGAGACGGAAATCCTAGTAAGAGGAAGTCGTCGTGAAATGAAAATAGTACAAAGTGAAAACAGATATATAGCCATGTGGAAGTGATCTCATTGGGTTCCAACTCCGATATTACCCCTATATCTTTGAACATCTCGTCCCTTGCCATCAGAAGAAGTTGATTGAACCATTTGAACTTTTGACCTTGGTAATAAAGCTGGTTATAGTGATCCAACGGGACATAGTCGTACGCTTTAATCCTTAATTTTTTCCTAGACCGCCCTTTCATGTTTTCAGTCCACCAGGATACCCTTTTTGCCCAAGCCACCCTTTCAGGTTTTCGACTTGCCGTGTGTACAATCTTTTGTATATATCCCTTATTTTTGCCTGAACCCTTTTGGTTCGCCGGGATGCCCTTATTTTTGCCTAGGTATGTCAACCTAGCGGGTCATTCTTATGCGTAGTATTTTTTGACTATGTCCGCGTTCACAGGGTGCAGGAAATCTTTGCCGTCCATAATGGTTAGCATCATAGGACCACCCAAGAATACTTTCTTGACAACAAATGACCCTTCATAGGTGGGAGTACATTTACCCCTGGGATCGCCTTGTCGTAGAATGATGCGCTTTATTACCAAGTCACCAGCCTGGTATACTTGATGCTTGATCTTCTTATTGAACACCTTGATCATACGTTTCTGGTACATATGACCATGACAGATAGCCGCCATCCTCTTTTCATCAACCAAATTCAAGTGATTCAACCTAGTCTAAATCCATTCATCTTTGTCTAAATATGCTTCTTTGATAATCCTCAGATAAGGGATCTGAACTTCAACAGGCATGACAACTTCCATGCCATAGACCAAAGAGAATAAGGTTGCCCTAGTTGATGTTCACACTGAAGTATGATAGCCATGAAGAGAAAATGGTAACATCTCATTCCAGTCTTTATAGTTCACCACCATTTTTTTCACAATCATCTTTATATTCTTGTTGGCGGCTTCCATTTTGCCATTCATCTTAGGTCTGTATGGAGAAGAATTGTGGTGCTTGATCTTGAACTGCATGTAGAGTTCAGTGATCATGACGTTTTTGAGGTTGGTACCATTGTCAGTGATGATCCTCTCAGGGATATCATATCGGCAGATAAGGTCATGCTTGATGAATCGGGCCACGATGTTCTTGGTAACTGAGGCAAATGAAGCTGCTTCAACCCATTTTGTGAAGTAGTCAATAGCGACGAGAATGAAGCGATGTCCATTAGATGCAGTAGGCTTGATTTCTCCGATCATATCAATTCCCCACATTGCGAATGGCCAAGGAGAATTCATGACATTCAAATGGATTGGAGGCACATGGACTTTATCAACATAGATCTGGCACTTATGGCAAGTCCTTGAGTGGTGATAACAATCAGTTTCCATGGTCGACCAATAGTAACCAGCTCTCAGAATGTTCTTGTCCATAGTATGTCCACTAGAATAAGTTCCAAAGATGCCTTCATGCATATCCTCCATGATCTTCTCTACTTCTTTCTTGTCCATACAATAGAGAAGGGTTGAATCATCATTGTGCTTGTACAAAATCCCATTGCTCAAGAAGAACTTGGCTGAGAACCTCTGTATGAATTTCTTGTTGTTGATATATGCTCCTTCAGGGTACTCTTGAGCTTTAAGATATATTTTTACTTCATGGAACCAAGGCTTATCTTCCACTCCCTCAGTGTCAATCTCATAGAAATGTGTCGGTTTGTCAAATATTTCGATAGTGATTCTGGGAGCTTAATTGTCCCATCTAACCTTGAACATGCATGACATGGTAGCTAAAGCATTCGCCAGCTGATTTTCTTCCCTTGGGATGTGTTCAAAGGTAATCTCTTCGAAGTATGGAATCAGGGTTAGCACAAGTACTTTGTAGGGGATAAGGTTTGGATGTTTTCTATCCCATTCTCCTTTAACTTGACTGATTACGAAGGTTTAATCCCCATACGTGCTCAAGAATTTGATTCTTAAGTCGATAGCAGCCTTAAGACCCAAGATGCATGCTTCATATTCAACCATGTTGTTAGTGCAGTCAAAGCACAATCTGGTAGTGAAAGGTGTATTGTAACCTTCGGGGGAAATGATCACATCACCAATTCCGTTACCCAATGCATTGAAAGCTCCATCAAAGACCATAGTCCATCGGGATCCTTGCTCAGGTCCTTCATACGGTCCAGGCTTTTCACAATCTATAATCAACATGCTGTTCTCATCCGGGAATTCAAAGTTCATAGATTGGTAGTCATCCATAGCTTGATGTACCAATTGATCTGCCAGTACACTTCCTTTTATTGCTTTTTTTGTAGTGTACTGAATGTCATATTCAATCAAGATCATTTTCCATCGGGCTATCCTCTTAGAGAGAGTTGGCTTCTCAAATATGTACTTAATAGGATCCATCTTAGAGATAAATAGAGTGGTATGAGTCAACATATATTGTCTTAGTCGGCGAGCAGCCCATAACAAAGCGCAACAAATTTTCTCGAGAAGTGAATATCTTGTTTTACAGTCGGTAAATTTTTACTAAGGTAGTATATTGCATGCTCTTTTCGACCAGACTCGTCATGCTGCCCCAACACACACCCCATTGAATTCTCTAAAACATTACATGATTAGAGGTTTTCCTTCAACTGGTGGCATTAGGATTGGAGGTTCTTGTAAGTATTCTTTGATCTTGTCAAAAGCTATTTGACAGTCGTCATTCCATCTGACTACTTGATTTTTCTTCAGCAGTTTGAAGATTGGCTCACAAGTAGCAGTCAGGTGAGAAATGAATCGAGCAATGTAGTTGAGTCGTTCTAGAAAACCTCTGACCTCCTTCTCAGTGCGAGGAGCTGGAATTTCTTGGATATCTTTAACTTTTACGGGATTAACCTCAATACCTTTGCCACTGACGACGAAGCCTAAGAGCTTTCCAGACCTTACCCAAAGATACATTTGTTGGGATTCAAGCTCAGCTTGTATTTCTTCAGCCTCTCAAATAGCTTGTGCAGATGATCAAAATGTTATTCCTTGTTTTGTAACCTTGATATCATGTCAACAACATAGACTTCTATCTCATGATGAATCATATCATGAAATAGAGCCACCATAGCCCTTTGATAAGTTGCGCCTGTATTCTTCGGCCCGAACGACATGACCTTATAATAGAAAGTGCCCTACTGTGTGACAAAGGTAGTTTTCTCCATGTCCTCAGGCGCCATTTTGATTTGGTTATACTCGGAGAAGCCATCCATGAAGGAGAACACCTTGTGTTTAGCAGTGTTGTCAACCAAGACATCAATATGTGGTAGTGGGAAGTCGTCTTCGGGTCTTTCCCTATTTAGACCCCTGTAGTCTACATACATACGGACCTTACTGTCTTTCTTCAGCACTGGAACAACATTTGCAACCCATTTGGGATACAATGTTACTACCAAGAAACCTGCATTGAACTGTTTCATTACCTCAGCCTTGATCTTCTCAGACATATCGAGATACATGTGATGAACCTTTTGTTTGATTGGAGAAAAACCCTCTTTCATTGGCAGATGATGAACCATTATAACAGTATCGAGCCTCGGCATGTCTTCGCATGACCAAGCGAATACCTCAACATAGTCGTGTAACATCTGAACTAATCTGCTCTTGACATTGTCTTCCAGGTTGGCGCCAGGTTGGCGCTAATCTTGAATTCTTTCTTATCTTCCTCAGTACCCAAGTTTATCACCTTGACTGGTTCTTCGTGCGGTTGAATGGCCTTTTCCTCTTGTATAAGGAGTCTGGTGAGTTCTCTAGGTATCTCACAATCTTCTTCACCTTCGTCTTCGGCTTGATAGATTGGATTTTCAAAGTCATAAAGGGAAATAGCAGAATTATTGTCAATGAGATCCAGAGTGGATGTGGATCTGCAAATGTGTGTGTGTGTGCTGTACCCCAAAATTTTCCCTCTATTTTCTCAAATAATCTCTCACAAGATCTCCTTTGGTTCAAGACTGCACAAGGGTTGATCAGCTCAAGACACCTCCTCAAGCACTGATGACTGAAAATTAGGGTTTGAGATTTCACAAGGACAACTGGACTTTTAATGCCTCATATGACTTTCATGGATCATTTTGGACCTTCAATATTGCTCATGTCAAGTTTCAAGTCTTGGATCACATTTTTGCTCAGTCAATTGACCAATTAACCTAAAAATCAGCTGTATTGGGGAAAAGTCAATTGTGGTCAATTTACAGTCAAACTTCATAATTTTTGATCCATATAAACATTATAAACTCATATATGTCATTTGATCAAGTTTGGATCACAATTCCTCAAGAAATTTGATCAGATCATCAAAAGGGCAAAATGGTCAAAATTAGGGTTTTGACTAAGAAGGTGCAATTTCTGATTTTTGACCTAGCAAATGATTGATTGATTCAAGGCATGATCTCAATAATTCAAATGCATCATTTTTACCTAATGGCATGGCTCAAAATATTGTTCAAGATTAATTGATTGACACATGAATTTTCAGTCAACTGTACACTGAAAAGTCAAACTTTGACTTTTTGGTCAAAATCAAGTGTCAAAGATTACAATTCATCAAAATATGTCAAAATATGAAAAATTTTCATCAAGAAATCAAAAAGTGAAGATTTCATTTTGAAAAGTCAAAATTTCTAAACTTAGAAATTTTTCTAAGTGTTGAAAACATCATATTTTTTCACATCTTTGAGCAAACTTTTCACCATGATGCAAGATTATTCAAAGGAAACTTCCAACATGAAAGTGATAGATCTCAATGATATCTAAAACATTGTAGACCATAACTTCTCCTAGAAATGCATGGATTTCAAGTTATAATTTTGTGAATACATGTTCATGAAACTTGGAAACTTAGTGAAATTTTGCCCTAGTTTAGGCAGGATTTTGACCTAACTTCATGGAAATTTTTCACATAGTTCCAAGAGGAATTTTCAAAAATGTCCAACATAGAGGTGGTAGATGATGTTACAAGCTTTCCAAAATGTCTAATAACTCATTGAGTTCATGCTTGAGCTAAGAGAATCAAAGGCAAGAAGTTAAGGTTTCAAACTTGTTTTTCAAGTCATTTTCATGATGAACATTTGATCCAATCCACACCCATGCTGCATGAATCTTACTTTACAGGCTTCTAACCTCTAAATCTATCCATAATCATAATATTACACAACTATTTGAGCTATGATCCAAGTGTTTGAGTCATTTTCCAAGTGATTATTCCATTAATGGAACAAAGTTCACACTTCCATTTTGGAAAAGTGACTTTAATCACAAAGTCAATGTATAGAGCTCCTAACTTGTTTCATTTGAACACAAGCAATGTCAAAGGCAAAAGCAACATGTCTAGAGCCTCCCATAAACTAAGGCCATGCTTGTACTATACCTTAAAACCATGTTTTCCACTTTTCTTCAAAATCAAGTAAGATAGTGTTGTACCCCAAAATTTGCCCTCTCATTTTTCATAAAGAACACAACCCTAGGGTTTCTCAGATATTCAAGTTGGCTCAGGAATTGATCAGACAGATTTTCTCCTTTGGCAGTAAACCAGCAATTAGGGTTTTTCTTACAATTCTCAAAAGAAATGAATTCTCAAAGATCCAATTGGCTTTCACAATTTTTCATGCTTTTTCAAGTTTACTGAAAGGTTAATGTTCATTCTCAAGGCATGTTTGTGTGGGACAAGAGATGGAATCTAAGACTGTCATTTGGAACATTTATGTTTTGTTTGATCCAGGTTAACCAGATAATTTGCGTCTATTAAGACATTTGCTTGTTTATGGAATGAACATTTGCTTGTTTATGGAATGAACATTTTCCTGTTTATGGAATAGACAATACATGTTTTGATTGGAATGCAGTTGCAAGATTACTTGATTATTGGAATTTAAGTTATCTTGATTGGAATTATTGGAATACAGTTTCAATTATCTTGATCGGGAATCTTTAAGAATCAGTGAAGATGCAAAGAGAAAATTGTGAGTTATTGACAGTAAAGGATTTTAATGGACATCAGAATATCTCATAAGACCTTCTCCATTTATTCCAAAAGTTATTACAAAACAATTTATTATTCAAATGCTTTAGGTTTTACAACTTATTGTATATGAAAAATAAATTAGTACAATTGATTGAGTGTTTCTCTCTAAATTACAAAGAATGTGAATCTATGCCTAAGGTTGACTGGGCTTCCATTGCTTCCATGCTTTCCACAAAGTCTCTTGCTTCCTCTGCTTTGCCACCATCCATTTGTGCTCACATGAAAAAGAAAGACAGAAAAATAGTTAGTACAGTTAATTGGGCATAAGCAAGAATTTTCAAAAGAAAGAAAAATGTTCATCATTAAAGTTTGCAACTTGGAATCAGAGGGCTATATTTTTAATTCATCACATTCTTATTTGCAAATCACAAGAAGATTATTCTTCTTGGTTCACAAACAAGAGAAATATAAGCAAGCTATCCAAACAAGAAATGCAGCCAAACATATTCCAAACTGAATGCAACAAGGATGTCGAAACAAAATTTGCAGCACGTCATCAAACAAACAAACAACTAGGCTGTCCAAACAAGTGAAAATGTGCAAACAGCAGCGCATTAGTAAAAACAAGGCGCAAAACAGGGCCAAACAAGCAATGCATCACCAAACAAAAAATGCAAGCAAGATGGACAAAACAAATAGTCCAAACTGAATGCAGCAGCATGGCAAAACAAAATACAAGTAGCAGCATAGCAGTAGGAAGCAGGCATCAGCAAAAATAAAATATAACATATGATAAACTAAGTCAACAAGCAAGAGGCTTGTTCAATAAGCCATAATTATCATTTTCAAATTTTTTTGCAAACTTTTCAGAAAAAAATAAAAGAGCATTTGGCTCTTAGGGTCATTAAGAGAGAAAGAGGAAAGAAGTCACCTGGGGATGCTTCCCTGCTGTCACAATTGCACAAGAATTGCTAGAAAACAAAACTGCAAGAAAAAGAGCATGAGAACAATATGCCAAATATTCAAAATCTGGTGGTTTTCCCACCATTTTGAATAGAAACTCAAACCAAAGCCACTGATATAACAATGGACAAGGCTAAAGCAAAAGGAGAGAGAACATTTTTATCAAACTCAAAAAACTGAAACACAAAATCTCAAGTACCAAAAACTGTCAAAACATAACCAAGAGCAAAAACTCCCAGCATCTTCCATCAAACATAACCAAAAACCTCCAAAATACATCCAACCTGTTAGCTCAACATATAGTAGCAACAAAACCAAGACCTAAAAATCAATACCCAAACCAACAACATCATCAAACTGTCAAACCAGTTTTAAAACCTCAACAACCAACCTTCCAAAACTGATAAACCATTTTCAAAAACTCACAAAGCCTGCAGCATTTCAAACCAATAACCAAAAACTGATCCAAACTGTCAAACATACAAAAACCTCAAAACTGTCAACAAATTAAAATAACAAAAACATTCAACCAACCTTCCAAAACCGTAAAACCATTTTCAAACACCAAAAAACCTACATAACAAAAAAAAACTGATCCCAAACCAAGCAGAAACAGTCACAAATCTGTGACAACCCACAGTAAAACCTGTAATACAGTACCAACAAAGTCCAAACTATCAAACTACCATCAACCCCCAAACTGTAAAATCCAAACTGTAACCAAAACAAAAAAAAAGAAAAATATCCCAAAAAACTGTAACCATCAAACATCTTAAATCCATAAAACCAGGAAAAGGTCTCAAACATCATCAAATCGTTATCATCAGCAAATATCATCAAACTAAAATCACCATCAAGCAAAATCTGTCACAATCCATAACCAAAGACTTGCAACAAACTCCAACAATCAAAAACAGTTCCAACCAAATCCAACAAACAACATTATCATTCAAAGCAAAGAGTATAGGCAAAAGATTACCAGAAACACCACACTTTCAATCTTCATTTCCTTCCTCCCTCTCCGGCCACCAAGGAACGACGCCATCCTTTATCCATTTCATCGAAAATTTCCAAACAGGTATGGTTTCTTCACAACCTATTCTCCTGCATTTCAATGGATACTAAGTTTGATCAACCGAAAAAAAAACATAAAAAAGACAAAACCACAAAAAAAATGTTCAAGCTTCAATTTACAGAACATCACCTTTTCAAGAAGAAAAACGTTAGAGCTTGGTTAGGAGGCGAGAGAGGGCATTCCGGCAACCGTGATCTGGGAGGGAGGATCAGATAGAACCCTTTAAGCATGAATCCGACCTTAGGTTTTTCAGAGAAACGTGAATCATGGTGAGATGAGGAGAGATTAGTTTGTTTCGGCCATGAGCTTAAGAGGTTGAGAGATTTCAGAGATGGAAGGATGAACGAGATTGGAAGAGAGATAACGAATGGCGCCGCTGGGGATGAAATGGGAACCAAAAACCCTAATCTTTGTTCACCCTAATCAAATGCGTTAAACAGAGTTAATACAATGGGCCTGTTCATCTCCAAATCCCTTTAAGCCCACATAATTGCTAGTCCCCCCCCCTCCCCCCTTGGCCTGTTTCATTTACAGCAAGTAAAACCTTTTCTTCTTTGGGCCTAGTACCCTTTAAGCTCACTCAAGCCCATTCTTACTTTTTTAAATTTGTTTCTTTATTTTGTTTTGTTACTAATAAAAATATAGAACACATTTTTTTTAAGTCTTGAAAATCAACTTTCACTATTTTCTTTTTTATATCTTATCTTTATTAATTTTTTTTACATTTAATAAAAACACCAAAAAATTAACTTAGCTTATTTTCTTTCTTTAAGTTTATTTCATAATTAATAAGAATACAAAAAAATATTAATAAAGATTATAATTCAAATAAATTTCTTTTTTTAGAATAGGTCTTATTTTTCTTTTTTTAAGTAAATACATACATTTCATACTTTGTTGATTTTATTTTCATAAATTGTCATAGCTTTATATTAAATCGCACAACAATTTGATTTGGTTGTATTGCTTGATATTTGGATTCATCCCCATTTGTAACAATTGTACCCCCATTCCCGAATATTTTTTAATAGCGTAGAATTTCAATTTCCGGAATTTACTGTTTTCCATATACTGTATAGTAACTAGGCATGTATGGCAAGATTCAAAAATCAATCGCTAGATGACCTAATCCAAGAATAAATAACTTGAAATCAATACACTTTCTCACATACGCACTTCTAGGGTAACCTCGCTCGTTGCCTCAGAAATACAATCATGTCCCTCGAATATGAGACACTCTAGAAATGACCCCTCGATAAACAAAGATCGTAGTCCCTCGATGACCCTCGATGTTGCCTTCGATTAAAACGATCTCGTCCCTTACAAAAATTGCTAGTGCGTCTCACAAGTTGCCTTCGATGATTGTAAAATTGACCCGCGCCTATCCCTTAACATCCAAGGATGGGGTTTCTTACCAAATCAATGGTAAGATAGCACCATTAAAAGGAAGAAAAAAGAACAACTTAAGACCTTTCGAGTAGATAGATTCGCTCTTAGTTACTCGCTTGCTCACAACAAAAACTTTCACACCTACACTTCCATTTCAAAACATTTTCAAAAGATAAAACGTTTTGTGTACGTTCTTATATAGACGAGAACCATTGCAAAACCTCTTTTCAAAACACTTTTCAAAACACGATTCACAAACACATCTTTGAATCATTTTTCGAAACAAAACTTTGTATACGTTCTTATAGAGACGAGAACCATTACAAAGAAATTTTCTAAAATACTTTCAAAACCCACACCACAAGCACACAATCAAAACAAAAGCAAGTGATCTAAAACGAGTAACTAAGAGCCCATGGAAAACCATGGATGAAAAGGGTGGTAATACCTTCCCTTTTCATAATCTACCCCCCGAACCCGAGAAAATTCTCGAAAGGTCTTTCCTGTGCTTTTTTACCTTTCCTTTTGGATAAAAGAAAAGTCGGTGACGACTCTTGCTAACCGCACAAGTGCGAACACAAAACACAAAACATCTAGTCAGTACTCCCACCATATCACAGAACTGGAGACTCTGCTGGGGACTTCATAAAAAAAGTGGGGTTACCTTAGGGTTTTAGATCACCTTTACATGCTTATCTTTCTTGACTTGTATGCTTTATCTTTTGGTTCTATTGTTTAGGTTTGAATCCTCTACCCGGATTTGGGGTACCTTTTTAGGTAAATAGCAATAGATTATGGAGACTGTACGGCATAGACCGATATGGTTGAAACAATAGCTATGTTAGTGTGACGCATTTGTGGGTACCGGTATCCCTCGTGGTGAATCGAGGAGAATACGGGGCCGCTGAGTGGCATCGTGAAGCACTAATTAACCTTAGAACCTTAATTGAACCAACTTGGCCATTAGGACGTAGTGAGGTAACCGGTTTCGGTGTAAAGCTTAAAATTGGTTGACACTCGATACTACACTCATTGAGGCTAGACTTTTGGGATATCTTGGTCGCAAGAAAAGATTGATTGCGCTGAGACAATGCCTAAAAGAAAGGTCGGTGGTATTGAGGTCCTTTAGAACCCGATCTTTATTTATAGGACAGGTTAAGCCCACTACAACTTTAAGAGGGTACTTACTTACAAACTCATACAAGCCTGGAACATAGGGATCTATTTGTTATGTGTATATATGTTTGCTTGTACATAAACATCATAAACATCATAAACATCATATGCATGCTCACTAACCATTTCAAGGATTTAGAAATTTATCTTTGTTTTTGTTTTGTAGGAAATGAATCCTCTCCGAAGAAACACCATCTGAATCAGCTTTGTAAAAGCACATCCTCAACTTCAAGAGCTAGCCTCAAGAGTGCCCGGGGATTCTCCTTTTACCAAGAAGTATGGTCGACTTCTCAGTTTGGCTACATCCAACTTCCAAGAAGAGATGATGTGTGTACTGTTCCAGTTCTTTGATCCCGTACATCATTGTTTCACTTTCCCGGACTATCAGTTGGTACCAACATTGGAAGAGTTCTCTCTGCTCTTAGGGGTTCCCGTGCTTAATCAGATACCGTTCACCGGTCTAGAAGGGATTCTAAAACCTAAATTCATCGTCGAAGCTTTACACATGAAGAGGGCCAACGTCACAGCCAATCGGGAGACAAGAAGTGGGGTTAAAGGATTTTTAGCTAAGTTTCTGTTGGAAAAAGCTCGTTCATTCTGGGATGACATGGATTTCCAAGCTTTCGAAGAAGTGCTAGCTCTCCTCATTTATGGTTTGGTTCTGTTTCCTAACTCGGACCAATTCATAGACGTTAATGCCATCAAAGTCTTTCTCTTTCGCAATCCTATACCCACCTTGCTAGGAGATATCTTGCATTGTCTTCATACCCATACCATGAATAAAAGAGGTACCCTTTTGTGTTGTATACCTCTACTCGCCAAGTGGTTCACTTCACACTTGCCTCAGTCAGCATTGAAGAATGAGCAAAGATTGACTTGGTCTCAAAGGATGATGTCTCTCACCCACTCTGATATCCGTTGGTGCTCAAGATCCTTGGAAGATATCTCTATCATCGACCGCTGTGGTGAGTTCCCTAATGTACCTCTTCTAGGTATTAGGGGAGGTATCACCTACAACCCGTGTTTAGCTCTTCGGCAGTTTGGGTATGCCCGAAGGGACGACCCTCATGAGATGCTCGTCCAAGGTCTGGTTTTTGACTACGACAAAGAAGACTAAGGTTACCGCCAGAGGTTTACACATGCTTGGGGAATGGTGAACAAAGTGGACAGTAGGACTTTGGGACATAAAAACTCTATCCCTCTCGAGCCTTACCTTAAGTGGGTACGAGCTCGTTCCCAGAGCCTATTAATGCCTTACCCTTCCATCCTTCCTGTCATCATTGAGCCTGTTATTGAAGGAGACGTCTCGTACACCGTTCTTCATCCAGACATGCCTACCTCTCTCGAAGACCTGCAGAAAGCCTGGATTCAGTTGAAGGAAGAGCGAGACACCTTTGAAACCCAGTACTATGCCAGTGAGAAGAAGGTTCTGGAGCTCACCAAGCTGCTTCATGAAGAGAAGAATCTGAATACTTACATTGCTCCAAAAAGGATGCGTTCGGTCTTTTTGTCTTGAGAATCTTGCTGTATTTTAGTTTCTTTCTTTGTAAGTCCGAGGAGGCATGATGTATTCAAACTTGGTTTTATTTAATATGACATGCGTTCTTTTTGGTTTGGGCAAATTTAAATCTTCTAAATTTCCTTGAAATCATTTGCATATCGCATCTTCATCCATCATATGCATAAGAAGGTCTTCACACCAAGTTTCCTCATCCCTCTGCTATTTATTTCAACAACATGGATCTTGAACAAACGGTTAAAGACTTACAAGCTCAGAATTCACAATTTCAGCAGCTACTCTTGACCTTGGGCAAGGGGCAGGAGGAGCTCAAGACTTTGCTGGAGAAGGAAAAGAGAAAAAGAAGAAGAAGAGAGCTGGTGTGGCTATCTTAGGCAGAAGATTTGAAGGACAAGCCAGACGAACTTTAGATTTCCCCTCAACATCTGATGAAGGGGTAAGAAAGGGAAAGGAAACTGCAGTGCCATCTGATTCTGAGGAAGAAGAAGAAAAAGAGGATGAAGACTATTCTGAACAGCAGTACCCTCCAGCCGATGACAAATATAAAAATCTGGAAGAACGTCTGACAACTATGGAGATACAGAGAGTGCCTGGGCTGGACTTTGAAGATTTAGGGTTGGTGTCTGGAATAGTTATCCCTCTGAAGTTTAAAGTTCCATTGTTTTCCAAATACGATGGGGTGTCTTGCCCAAAGATGCACCTACGATCTTATGTCAGGAAAATTCAACCATATTCTTCTGACAAAGACCTGTGGGTCCACTTTTTCCAGGACAGTTTGTCGGGGACGCAGCTGGATTGGTTCTACCAGTTGGAGAGGTCTGATGTGCATAATTGGGAGGATTTGGCAGCCGCCTTTTACAAGCAGTATCAATACAATGCGGACTTAGCACCAACCCGTACTCAATTACAGAGTATGGGCATGTTCTCCAATGAAGGTTTCAAAGAGTATGCCCAAAAATGGAGAGACTTGGCGGGACGAGTACAACCACCTCTATCTGAGAGGGAGCTAGTAGACATGTTCTTGGGAACTCTGTCAGGGCCTTTCTTTAATCATCTGATTGGAAGCTCCTCCGCGGGGTTCACTGAGTTGATTCTAACTGGTGAGAGAGTTGAAGCCGGAATCAAGAGCGGGAAAATTCAAAAAGATGCATCTACTTCCGCTGCCATCAAAAAGCCTTTTCCAGCAAAGAAAGAAGTATCAGCTGTCTACTCTCAAAGAGGTCAAGGAAGAGTTGAGCGTCGGCCAGCGGTGGGGGGCCGTAATGATTCAGAAGTCTGCAGCTGATCATCCCAGAAACAATCAATCCAGAACCAACCAAGCAAGGGTGGAAAGGCTTGTACGACAATTTACCTAAATAAACATGACTCCTGCTCAGGTTCTACCCCATCTCTTGAAGTTGAACCTTTCCAGTCTGAAAGAGGCCCCGAAAAATCTGAATACAGCTTCTCCTTACTACTATTTAAATGCCAAGTGTGCTTATCATTCAGGGAGTATAGGGCACGACACCAACAATTGTTGGGCCCTGAAGAATAAGATTCAGGATTTGATAGACGCTAAAGAAGTGGAATTCGACGCCCATGAAAAGCCGAATGTAGTCTCTGCTCCAATGCCAAGGCATGGCCATAATGCCCATGCTGTTGAAGAGGATATTTTTGTTGCTACTGTTAATGATTTGATAACTCCGCTACCGATAATCAAGTTGAATTTGATGAAGGCTGGGATTTTCCCAGGTTGTGAAGAAGATTGCTGCCTTTGTTCATCCTTACCAACCGAATGTCCATTGTTGAAGTTAGGCATCCAACGCCTAATGGATAACCAAGAAATCCTTTTTGAAAAGACTCCTGTTACACCGACTCCTGTCAATGATGTTTCAATAATAACCAGATCCGCCAATCTTTCCAAGGTCTCCAAAAGACCTGTTAAGATTACATCCACTCCGAAGATCGCACCTTTGAAGATAACCATGCCCGGGCCTGTCCCGTACAAGTCCGACAAATCAATACTGTCGAACTATGGTGGAGAAATCTATTACCACAGTATTAAGAAAATTGAATCAACTGAAGATAGTTCTGATGAAGAGACTTCCGACATTGGAAACATTGCCAGAACGAGTAAAATCACCCGCAGTGGAAGAATTTTCTCTCTGGTGATTTCCCCTTCAAAGGAAATCTTCGGACCCTCAGCTACTCCTAAGGTCACTCCTGTATCGGTCAACATATCTGCGAGAACTCCAATAATTGAAGAAGTTGCAACCCCCGTGGTTATCCCCTTTGCTGCTACTGATGTTCGAGGGAAAGGGATCCAAGAAGAGCCCGTCAGGACGAGGGCTCAGCCATTGATCATCCCTGAAACCTCTTAAAAAGAAATGGAGGAGATTTTGAAAATAATCAAGAAAAGCGATAATGATGTTGTGGAACAACTGGGGCAAACCCCCTCAAATATCTCTATGTTGGCCCTGCTGCATTGTTCCAAAGCTCATGCTAAGGCTCTGATAAGATTTTTGAAGACGGCCCACGTGCCACAAGAAACCTCCGCGGATCAGTTCCAGGAATGTGTAGCTAGCTTAACAGTTGACAATGGTCTAGGATTCTCCGATGCCGATTTAACATCAAAAGGGAGAAAACATAATGATGCTTTGCATGTCTCGGTGGAATGCATAGGGACTACCCTAGCACACGTACAGGTAGACATTGGTTCGTCTTTAAACGTCTTGCCAAATAAAGCCTTGGATAGACTGGATTGTGAAGGCTTAACTCTGAAACTCAGCAATATCATTGTCAGAGCCTTTGATGGTTCTAAAAGGATGGTTCACAGGGAGGTGGACATCCCGATTAAGGTGGGAACTAAAACCTTCAACTCCATATTCTATGTGATGGACATCCGTCCTTCCTAGTCTTGCTTGTTGGGAAGACCTTGGATCCACAATGCTGGAGCCGTCACTTCTAATCTGCATCAAATGCTCAAGTACCCTGTCCAGGGGAAAATTATAACTATTCACGGCAAAGAGGAATACATGATAAGCCATCTAAATTCTTTCCGCTATGTAGAATTGGATGGTGAATTCATCGAAACCCCCTTCCAGCATTTTTAAGAGGTAGCTCAGGAGATTACGGCAACCAAAACAGTGGCTTCTGTGCCTATGATTACCAGACCTCCGCCCCGAATGTCATCTCTCAAGGATGCAAAAGCAGTGGTTGAAGAGGGAGGAAGCACAATCTGGGGGCAACTTCCAGACTTTCCTTTCAAATCAGACAAGTCCGGCTTGGAGTTCACCTCAACCGCTCAGAAGGCCGTGCGCCGCGCCCGTGCTGGAGGGCCACCTGTGAAGATCAGTCATCATGGAGTCAATTCTCTAGAGGACAGTGAAGAAGAAGGCATCATGGAAGACTGGATTTTTCCAACTGTTGACGGAGGACTGTGCAACTGGGAAGCAAAAGATTTTGTTCCGATTACTTTCATACCGCAATAATTTATCTTTTCCATTTCTGTTGGATCTGTAATAATTCTAAAACAATTCGTACCTTTTTTTAACCTTGTGTCTTACCCGAGGCACGAAGGTCCATTTGTAAGGGTTCTTATTTTTTCATCTTCATATGCCATTTAATGAATCATGGACGTTTTCACATATAAACTTTTGTATTCATTGTCTTTCCTTTTACATTTTATTTGTTTAAAGGTGGCTATACCCTTACACACACCCACACTCACAAATGCAGGTACTCTTCCATTCCGGATCCCATGGGTAACGATACTGCTATAACCTTCAGTGACTCTGAAGATTTGGTCTACCAAGCCGAATACGAAGGTGAGGAAGATTGTGAGGTGCCAGGGGAATTGGCTAGACTTCTACAACAAGAGGAAAGGGCTATTCTGCCTCATGAAGAGCAGTTGGATACAATTAACTTGGGAACTGAGGAAGACAGAAAGGAAATCAGAGTGGGTGCCAATCTAGAGTCGAGTGTTAAGGAACGTCTAATTCAGCTGTTGCATGAGTATGTTGAGATCTTCGCCTGATCATACAAAGATATGCCTGGACTTGATACAGACATTGTGGTATACTGTCTCCCCACAAGAGAAGACTGTCCACCAGTTAAGCAAAAGGTCCGCCGCATGAGACCTGACATGTCCGAAAAGATCAAAGCCGAAGTTATGAAGCAGTTCAATGCTGGATTTCTTGCTGTTACTTCCTATCCACAATGGGTTGCTAACATTGTGCCAGTGCCTAAGAAGGACGGAAAAGTGAGAATGTGCGTGGATTATAGAGACTTAAACAGGGCCAGCCCTAAAGATGACTTTTCACTTCCGCACATTGACATCCTGGTTGATAACACAGCTCAACACAAAGTGTTTTCTTTCATGGACAGATTCTCAGGTTACAACCAGATCAAAATGGCACCTGAAGACATGGAGAAAACTACTTTTTTTACACAGTGGGGTACGTTCTGATACAAAGTGATGCCATTTGGACTGAAGAATGCCGGGGCAACCTATCAGCGCGCCATGGTAGCTTTGTTTCATGATATGATACATCATGAGATAAAGGTCTATGTAGATGACATGATAGCCCGTTTACAAACTAAAGAAGAACACATCGACCACTTGCAAAAGTTGTTTGTCAGGTTGAAGGAGTACAAGCTAAGATTGAACCCAAACAAGTGCACCTTTGGAGTACGATCCGGTAAACTCTTGGATTTCATTGTCAGCAACAAAGGCACCAAGGTTGATCCTGCCAAAGTCAAAGCTATACAAGAAATGCCTGCTCCTCGCACTGAGAAGGAGGTCAGAGGTTTCTTGGGACGCCTAAACTACATTTCTAGGTTCATTTCTCACCTAACATCTACTTGTGAACCAATCTTCAAGCTGTTGAAGAAGGATCAGGTAGTTAAATGGAATGATGACTGTCAAGTTGCTTTCGATAAAATCAAGGAGTATTTGCTAGAGCCTCCTATCTTGATGCCACCCGTCGAAGGAAGACCGCTAATCATGTATCTGACCGTCCTAGAGAGTTCAATGGGGTGCGTACTGGGGCAGCATGACGAGTCTGGCCGAAAAGAGCATGGCATTTATTACCTTAGCAAAAATTTACCGACTGTGAAACAAGATATTCACTGCTCAAGAAAACTTGTTGCGCTTTGGTATGGGCTGCTCGCTGACTAAGGCAGTATATGTTGACTCATACCACTTTGCTGATATCTAAGATGGATCCGATTAAATACATCTTTGAGAATCCTGCTTTGTCTGGAAGAATATCTAGATGGCAAATGATCCTCACAGAGTATGACATACAATACACGACCCAAAAAGCTATAAAGGGGAGTGAGCTAGCTGATCATCTGGCTCATCAAGCTGTCGAAAATTACCAATCCATGAAGTTCGACTTCCCTGACAAAGACATCATGACATTGGACAATATTAAAGATATCAGACCATATGACGGACCTGAACAAGGATCCCGATGGACCCTGTACTTTGATGGTGCCTCCAATGCACTTGGCAACGGTATCAGTGTTGTGCTCATATCTCCAGAAGGTTTCCATACTCCTTTCACCGCCAGACTTTGCTTTAACTGTACCAACAACATGGCCGAGTATGAAGCCTGTATCTTTGGTCTCAAGGCTGCCATAGACTTGGGAATCAAATCTTTGATTGTATTTGGGGACTCAGCTTTGGTTATCAGTCAAATTAAAGGAGAGTGGGACACTAAACATCCCAACCTCATCCCTTACAAAGAACATGTCTTGACATTGCTACCACACTTCGAGCAGATTACCTTCGAGCACTTCCCGTGAGAAGAAAATCAGCTAGCAGATGCTCTAGCTACAATGTCATCCATGTTTAAACTTAATTGGGACAACGAGGCTCCCCAGATCACCATTGAACAAATGGACGAACCTGCACACTGTCACGAGATTAATACCGAAGAAGTAGTAGACCGACCTTGGTTTCACGAAGTCAAAAGGTATATCGAGGCTCAAGAATATCCTGAAGGAGCTTCAGTCAACGACAAAAAGTTCTTAAGGAGATTCTCAACTAAGTTCTTCCTGAGCAATGGTATCCTATACAAGCGCAATCATGATTGCATTATGCTCCGTTGTGTGGACAAGATTGAAGCTGAACAGATCATGGCTGAACTACACAATGGTACCTTTGGCACTCACTCTAGTGGACATACGATGGCTAAGAAGATCCTACGGGCAGGCTATTATTGATCTACCATGGAAGCAGACTGCTATCAGCACTCTCGGACTTGTCACAAATGTTAAATCTATGCGGACAAGGTACATATACCTCCAGTTCCTCTCAATGTCTTAACAGCTCCTTGGCCATTAGCTATGTGGGGAATCGACATGATTGGAGAAATCAAGCCTACAACATCCAATGGACACCGTTTCATTTTGGTGGCCATTGATTACTTTACAAAGTGGGTCGAAGCAGCTTCCTTCGCATCCGTTACAAAGAATGTTGTTGCTTGCTTCATCAAGCAGAACCTCATTTGTCAGTACGATATCCCCGAAAGGATCATCACTGATAACGGTACAAACCTTAACAATACTATGATCACCGCCTTGTGCGAGCAGTTCCAGATTCAACATCACAATTCATCTCCCTATCGGCCAAAGATGAACGGTGTTGTCGAAGCTGCGAACAAAAATATCAAGAAGATCATACAAAAGATGACAGTCACCTACAAATACTTGCATGAGATGCTACCGTTTACTCTCCACGAGTACCGTACCATGGCTCGCACATCAATTGGGGAAACACCCTATTCCTTGGTATATGGCATGGAAGCTGTTTTACCTATCGAGGTTCAGATTCCCTCCTTGAGAATCATTAAAGATGCTGGTTTGAGTGAAGACGATTGGATCCAAACCCGGCTTGATCAATTAAACTTAATTGACGAGAAGAGACTTACTGCTATTTCCCATGGTCAGACGTATCAAAAATGGATGATCAAAGCTTTCAACAAGAAAGTAAGGCGCCAAGTGTATCAAGTTGGAGATCTTGTGATCAAGTGCATCATCTTGCCACAAAGTGATCCCAGGGGAAAATGGACGCCTACCTATGAAGGACCATTTGCGATCAAGAACATCTTTTCTGGTGGGGCAATGATTTTAACCACCATGGACGGCGACGATCTACCGCACCCTGCGAACGCAGACATAGTCAAAAGATACTACGCATAAGAGACCCGCTAGGTTGACACACCTAGGCAAAAAGGGCATCCCAGTGAATCGAAAACCCGAAAGGGCGGTTCAGGCAAAAATTAGGGATAAAAGAAAAAAATCTGTACACCCGGCAAGTTGAAAACCTGAAAGGGAAACTTGGGCAAAAAAGGGTTTCCCGGTGGACTGAAAACTCGAAAGGGCGGTCCAGGCAAAAGTTAGGGAATTAAAGCATATTACTACGTCTCGTCGGATCACTTTAAAGACAATCTCTTCACAGACAAACTCTGAGGCATCTGATCAATTCAATCATCTTTGGACGAAGCAACGAATGGACAAGATATTCGGAGTCACGAAGGCTATAGCAGAACGGGAACCCCATGGGATTTTTAGACTTAGTCATCTTTCTTTGTATAAAATTTTCTCATTTTTTATGACACCATCCTCTTACTAGGATGTCTGTCTCCTTTGTACAAAACACTTATTCAAAGTAAATACAAAGATATCTCTTTCAAAGTACAAAAAACTATTTGCCTTTTTCTTTACACTTGTGTTTTATTTGCAAAAACGTCCAATGAATCATTAATGAACATATGCATTTGAACATAATTACTGTTTACAAATAAACAGGATGAAAAATAATAATTACTGACAGGTAGAAAGATTAGGAAAATGTCTTTAGGATATTCCACGAGCAATCTCTACAACACGTCGTTAAGATCCCCCAGTGGAGCCAAAACTTTGAACTACAAATCCCCAACGGAGATGAGACTACCAACTACCAATCCCCAGCGGAGTTGAGACTTTCAACCCACAGTGGAACTCATCTAGTTTCTCCAGGTTTCCCCAGCAATTTGTCTTGAAGCCTGAAAATCAACCAGTTAACGGTTAACTTTTTGTTTCTCCCCAATCTAGGGTAACTCCCCAGTAGATTGGAATACAACCCAAACTCCTGAACTCCCCAGCGGAATTAAGCTTTTCCCCACAGAGTTTTCATTACAGGATAAACTTTTTCCCCACAGAGCTTTTATTGCTTCTCGACAGAACAGAGGCTCCCGTCAATAATCCTCAGTAGAAGTCATTAAAATTCTCTGGATTCCCCAAGCAGATTCCTCAAGAAGTATATGGCATTACTCTCACAGCGGAATCCTCAGCAGTTAAGGATTTATTTTCCCCAGTAGCAGTCAAGGATTTATTTTCCCCGACAACAGTCAAGGATTTATTTTCCCCGGTAGCAGTCAAAGATTTATTTTCTTCAGCAATACAGAAAATCAGCTTACATGCGCATGCATTACATTATAAACATGGATAAAACACATTTATTGCATCATACATTTCATGCAACATAACTTTGTGTTTCAGCTAACATTTTACCCTTTTCAGGATAAGATTAACAGCTATCTTTAACAAATATTTAAAGATTACTGATACAGTACAGATACGCTCCAGACACGGAAGTCATTTTGTTACTCATTCCGACTTAATCTCGAGATACAATGCAGATACACTCCAGACACGAAAGTCATTATGATACTTAATCAAATTCCAAGTTCCGATATAGTACAAATACACTCCAGACACGAAAGTCATTCTGTTACTCATTCAGACTTAATCTCGAGATACAATGCAAATACACTCCAGACACGGAAATCATTCTGTCATTTATCTAGATTCGAATTCAGATACAGTATAGATACACTCCAGACACAGAAGTCATTTTGTCACTCATTCAGATTCCAAGTACTGATATAATCCAGATACGCTCCAAACACGGAAGCCATTCTATTTCTCATTCAGATACAATTCAGATACGCTCCAGACACGGAAGCCATTTTCTCGCTTATTCAGTTTCATCCTACAGATGCGATCCAGATACACTCCAGACACGGAAGTCATTCTGTCGCTTATTCAGATTCAAGTACAGATATAGTTCAGATACGTTCCAAATACGGACACCATTCTGATGCTTATTCTGTCGATTTAACCCCAAAAATTCTTGGATGGCATCTTTAAGCCCATTCCCTCAATTACACTTTAGTCGAGTGCAAATTTATGGGCACTCTAGTGTCCAATCATCTTTTACCTTCGAGTCATGAACGACAAAACTCGCCGATCTAACTCTTCAGGTTCAAGAAGATTGAACAGGGGCAGCTGTTGTACCCCAAAATTTGCCCTCTCATTTTTCATAAAGAACACAACCCTAGGGTTTCTCAGATATTCAAGTTGGCTCAGGAATTGATCAGACATATTTTCTCCTTTGGCAGTAAACCAGCAATTAGGGTTTTTCTTGCAATTCTCAAAAGAAATGAATTCTCAAAGATCCAATTGGCTTTCACATGTTTTCATGATTTTTCAAGTTTACTGAAAGGTTAATGTTCATTCTCAAGGCATGTTTGTGTGGGACAAGAGATGTAATCTAAGACTGTCATTTGGGACATTTATGTTTTGTTTGATCCAGGTTAACCAGATAATTTTCGTCTGTTAAGACATTTGCTTGTTTATGGAATGAACATTTGCTTGTTTATGGAATGAACATTTTCCTGTTTATGGAATAGACAATACGTGTTTTGATTGGAATGCAGTTGCAAGATTACTTGATTATTGGAATTTAAGTTATCTTGATTGGAATTATTGGAATACAGTTTCAATTATCTTGATCGGGAATCTTTAAGAATCAGCGAAGATGCAAAGAGAAAATTGCGAGTTATTGACAGTAAATGATTTTAATGGACATCAGAATATCTCATAAGACCTTCTCCATTTATTCCAAAAGTTGTTACAAAACAATTTATTATTCAAATGCTTTAGGTTTTACAACTTATTGTATTTGAAAAATAAATTAGTACAATTGATTGAGTGTTTCTCTCTAAATTACAAAGAATGTAAATCTATGCCTAAGGTTGACTGAGCTTCCATTGCTTCCATGCTTGCCACAAAGTCTCTTGCTTCCTCTGCTTTGCCACCATCCAGTTGTGCTCACATGAAAATGAAAGACAGAAAAATAGGTAGTACAATTAATTGGGCATAAGCAAGAATTTTCAAAAGAAAGAAAAATGTTCATCATTAAAGTTTGCAACTTGGAATCAGAGGGCTATATTTTTAATTCATCACATTCTTATTTGCAAATCACAAGAAGATTATTCTTCTTGGTTCACAAACAAGAGAAATATAAGCAAGCTATCCAAAAAAGAAATGCAGCCAAACATATTCCAAACTGAATGCAACAAGGTTGTCCAAACAAAATTTGCAGTGCATCATCAAACAAACAAACAACTAGGCTGTCCAAACAAGTGAAAATGTGCAAACAGCAGCGCATCAGTAAAAACAAGGCGCAAAATAGGGCCAAACAAGCAGTGCATCACCAAACAAACAATGCAAGAAAGCTGGACAAAACAAATAGTCCAAACTGAATGCAGTAGCATGGCAAAACAAAATACAAGCAGCAGCATAGCAGTAGGAAGCGGGCATCAGCAAAAAGAAAATATAACATATGATAAACTAATTCAACAAGCAAAAGGCTTGTTCAATAAGCCATAATCATCATTTTCCAAATTTTTTGCAAACTTTTCAGAAAAAAATAAAAGAACATTTGGCTCTTAGGGTCATTAAGAGAGAAAGAGGAAATAAGTCACCTAGGGATGCTGCCCTGCTGTCACAATTGCACAAGAATTGCTAGAAAACAAAACTGCAAGAAAAAGAGCATGAGAACAATATGCCAAATATTCAAAATCTGGTGGTTTTCCCACCATTTTGAATAGAAACTCAAACCAAAGCCACTGATATAACAGTGGACAAGGCTAAAGCAAAATGAGAGAGAACATTTTTATCAAACTCAGAAAAACTGAAACACAAAATCTCAAGTATCAAAAACTGTCAAAACATAACCAAGAGCAAAAACTCCCAGCATCTTCCATCAAACATAACCAAAAACCTCCAAAATACATCCCAACCTGTTAGCTCAACATACTGTAGCAACAAAACCAAGACCTCAAAATCAATACCCAAACCAACAACATCATCAAACTGTCAAACCAGTTTTAAAACCTCAACAACCAACCTTCCAAAACTGATAAACCATTTTCAAAAACTCACAAAGCCTGCAGCATTTCAAATAACCAGAAACTAGTCCAAACTGTCAAACATATAAAAACCTCAAAACTGTCAACAAATCAAAATAACAAAAACATTCAACCAACCTTCCAAAACCGTAAAACCATTTTCAAACACCAAAAAACCTGCATAACAAAAAAAAACTGATCCCAAACCAAGCAGAAACAGTCAAAAATCTGTGACAACCCACAACAAAACCTCTAATACAGTACCAACAAATTCCAAACTATCAAACTACCATCAACCCCCAAACTGTAAAATCTAAACTGTAACCAAAACAAAAAGAAACAGAAAAATATCCCAAAAAACTGTAACCATCAAACCTGTCAAACATCTTAAATCCAGAAAACCAGAAAAAAGGTCTCAAACATCATCAAATCGTTATCATCAGCAAATATCATCAAACTAAAATCACCATCAACCAAAATCTGTCACAATCCATAACCAAAGACTTGCAACAAACTCCAACAATCAAAAACAGTTCCAACCAAATCCAACAAATAACAACATCATTCAAAGCAAAGAGGATAGGCAAAAGATTACCAGAAACACCACGCTTTCAATCTTCATTTCCTTCCCCCCTCTCCGGCCACCAAGGAGCGATGCCATCTGTGATACGGTGGGAGAACTGACAAGGGTTTTGCGTTTGTTTTCTCAAATGTTTCGGTTGAGCAAGAGTCGCCACCGACTTTTTATTTTATCCTAAGGAAAGGTTAAAAAGCACAGCAAAAAACCTTTTGAGATGTTTTCTTGGGTTCGGGGAGTAGATTATAGAAAGGGAAGGTATTAGCACCCTTTCTATCCATGGTTATCCATGGGCTCTTAGTTACTTGCTTAGATCAACTTGCCTTGATTTTCAATTGTTTGAAATGGTGCTTTGTGCGTGGGTTTGAAAATGTTTTGAAAAAGATGCCTTGTCTAGGCAACCCTTGTAACAATTCTTTACTTGAATGTTTTACAAATGGTGTTTGTCTTTTTGAAAAGATGTTTCAAGGTTTTTGAAAGTTGTTTTGAAAATGTAGTGATGTGTAGTTTGAAAAATAGGCAAGTGTTTTTGTTTTGCAAGTTGACAAGTACCCAAGAGCTATCTACCCTAAAGTTCTCAAATATCTTTGCTATGTTTTAACCCTTTTAACAATTTTGTTCCACCATTGTATTTGGTGGACAATCTTGTGTTAGGATGTGAACGGGACGGGCGCGGGTCATCGTTTAGACCATGATTGCAATGGTGCCAAGTATCTTTGGGCAATTTTTCTTTAAGGGACTTGATCATTTTTAGGCAACTTTTGAAAGCGTCATCGAGGGACTATGATCATTTGATTGTTTTTTTTTCCCAAAGATACCTAACATGCAATATGGCCCATCATTGAAGGTAACAAGTGGAGTACCCTAGGGGTGCAAGTGTGATTAGTGTTGTCCATTTTCATACTTGTTTATCTTGAAGTTAGTGAAATTCTGGCTGCAGATACTCAATGTCACGTTCAATGTTATGACACCGTATCTGACTTTCTATAAGACAGTAAATACAAAAACAGTAAAGAACACAGTCAATTGTTTACCCAGTTCAGTGTGCAACAACACCTACTCTGGGGGCTACCAAGCCAGGGAGGAAATCCACTATAAGAGATGTTAATTCAGGAATAAACCAACCAGTTTATCTCCTTCACTTAAGACCTACCCAATGCAACTTCAATCTAAGTACAACTTAAACCTGAGTTCCTACTCACTCCCCCTCAATCACAGCAGTGATACATAAAACAATTTGACTAATGAATTGATGAAGACACTCTTCAAAAACATACACTTGAATAAGCTTCACAACTTTTTAATCAAGCAACACAAACACTCTTGCTTCACAGCTTTGAGTAATACATACACCTAACTTGACTCTGCTTCACAGCTTTAGTCAAGAGACATACAAACACTCTTGCTTCAAAGCTTTGAGTGCTACACAACCCTTACAATTAAAAACCTATTCCAAGTCACTTATCACAATGATAATTGCTTGGATTACAATAGTTAAAACTATACAGCTTATAAATGATCTTCTGTCAAAAAGGGATTAATTCCAAAACAGCAGCTCTGTTGAATATATAGCAGCTGCATCTTCAGTTAGGGTTTCCCCAAAAATCTAGGGTTAATTCCGTTTGACCTTAAGACTCGGTCACAGGACTTCATCAACCAGGTTAGGGTTGAGCTAGGTTAACCCATAGAAAACGCAGGATTCTGTTCTGGAAAGACTGAGTCATTTTCCTGAAAAAACTCAGAATTAACCAAACTGCAAACCTGTTAGTTCAGAACAGGATGTCTTAACATTTGTTATGACATCTGAATTCCTGTTTACTGATTTTGGTAAATGTGATCATTTTGCAAAATGCTCAGATACACACTCATAAACATCAGTACCTGTATGACAATATTTTTCTGCAAAGGTACCTAATAAATCTGTACCTAATAAACTAGAATGTTATGACATCAGTCATGACATTCATACACCTGGTTTTGCCAAAAATGCATGCCAATACCTAAACAACTACAAACTCCCCCTTTGGCAGATTTTTGGCTAAAGCCCCTAAGAAATCAGAGATAGATAGCAGCAGAAAAAATGACTGCAGAAAAATGGAATGTCAAATAAAGTACCAAAATATATCTCCCCCTCTTTAGCCACAAATGGGCCAAAGATACATGTTCATAAAAATTATACAGTCATCCAGACAGAGTAATAAGAGCAGCAACAAAAAAAACTGAACACACTTCCAAACTCTACCATCATCAACTCCACCAAACAGCAACTCCACCAACCTTTAAGCACTGTCATCAGACTCAGAGGAGCTAGTTTCTTCAGTATTGAGATGACATTCAGCTTCTACACCCTCTTCCCTTCTGTTTCCTTCAGCTTCCTCCTTTTCTAACCTGGCAATTAGGTTTTCTAGGGTCTTTTTCCTAGCTTCCAGTTCTTTGCAGGTCTCTTTTAATACAGCTATGACATCAGATGTTTTGGACTGGGTCTTCACAGACGATGTCTCAGCTGATGTTATGACAATGTCAGGAGCATGAGATCCCTGAAACAGTTTGTAGTGCAACCCAAGGGCAGGAGCTCTTTTGCAAGCAGTATCTCTTGCCACCAGGATATCAGGGTATTGTGCAGGGATAATTCCACAAAGGAGGGAGGGAAAGGCAATTGGTCCTTTGACAGCATAACTACCAGCATGTTTTAAAGTTTGTTCAAAAATATACCTGCCATTGTCAAAAGCAGTCTTGGTTCCCACATCATAAATAAATCTCCCCAATCCTGTGGAGATAGTTGATTTATGGTTTGTAGGCACCCAGTTGGCTGCACCAATCTTGTGCAGGATGGCAAATTTCATGCTAAGTTTGCTGGCATTCAGCTTGCCTTTCAAGGGCCAGCACTTCACTTGCCTTGCTGTGATGGTTTGACAAACTTCATTGTCAATGACTTCCAGATCAGGACAATCCTCATTTGATCTTCCAAGAAATTTGTTAATTTCTGATGGGGAGAAATTAACCCTTCTTCCTCTAACAAAAACACTTTCAAAGTCAGCTGGCCTTCCATCAGCACAATCATTAGACAAGTTAACTATGAACTCCTTGACCAGATTTTCATAACACTTGTTAAATTTTATCACTGTCTTCATCAGTCCAGCATTCTTGATCAGGTCCATGATGTCTTTGCACTCCATGGTATCATTGTTGAGCTCTCTTTCTAAAGCTATTCTCTTCAAGCAAACATACTTCCATCTGTTTGCATTGTCAGGGTGGTGGAAAGAGATGTTGTCTGTTGGGACTTCAGGAACTCTAGAAATTTTGCTGGAGGGCAGTTTCCTTCTGATAGGAATTTCTTCAGCATCAATCTCAAACTCTGATTCCTCATCAGAATCAGAATATTCAGGATCTTTTCTCTTCTTTGTAATTGGTTGTCTACCAGTAAACACCTGGGCTTTCACCTTCCCTTTGGACTGACCAGTTTTCACAGATTCTACCCCAGCCTTGCCTTCAGCTTTGGATTTCTTAACAGCAGGTTTATCTTTGGACACACATTTTGCATCATTCTGATTACCCTTTCTTTTCATCAATCTCCTAGCTATGCTAGGGTTTACATTGGCAATCAGATCATTATCTGAGTAATCCTCATCCACATCAATGATAGGTGGATCAACAGTCTTTTCTGAAGGGTTCTGAATGTTGTCATTTTGTGTCACAACATTCTCAGAGACATCTACATTCTCAGAGACGTCCACATTTGGGCTTCCTGATTGATTTAAAGGGACAGAAATCCCCGGTACAGGTTGGTTTCCGCTAAGTATACTAGTAACAAGCCTAGCAATAGCTTGATGAACTTGAACTGATCCTTCTCTATTTGGTACAGAAGAAGAAGGATGAGAAGGATTACCAGAGGCTGCAGCTTGAGCTCTTCCTGCATGTCTAGTTCTCAGCTTTTTGACTTTGGCGGGGTCAGTTGCCATCTCTCTGAGAGGAGTGATCTCAAGAACTTCAGATTCTATGCATGTGGTGATTGCTCTAGAGTCTTGGTCAGATGATGAAGATGATGAAGTCGCCTTGGTTGAAGATGATGTTTGAGACATTTTGATTGACTTAGAGCACCAGTAGCAATTTGAGAGAAAATTTTGATTGAGAGAAGGGAACAGGTTGCAAAGTCGAGAGAGGTAGGAGGCAAAAGAGAGTCTTTTCAACTTCTTAACGATTTTGAAAGAATTGGGAAAACATATGATTAACCCACTAAAAATAGACTTAACAAAATTAACTCCTTCAACCCTTGTTTTAAGCAAAATTAATTGCTATAATTTCTCATGTTGGCAAATACCCAACCTGCCCCTCAAGTTTTCAAGTTTATTTCCAACAAGAGCCTTGGTAGAAGAATCAGCCAGCTGAAGCTTAATGATACCATGTTCCAGTTTAATTGACTTCTTCTCTACAAAGTCAATGTGCTTGGTCCTGCTATGCTGAATAGGGTTCATGGAAATATTGATTGTATTCAGATTGTCACAATATAATGTCACAACATCTTGTGAGACATTATACTCAGTGAGCATCTATTTTGTCCAGATATTTTGAGAACAGTTACTCCTAGCTGCAACCATTTCAGCACAGAGTTGGGAAGGCATTCTTTTGACATGAATCATAGTTATGGTTGATTCTTGAATGATCTTATTTTTCTTTTTGTCAACTCCATTTTGATGGTGAGTTATAGGAGAAGAGACTTCACGACTCATTTCTTCAAGGAAACAGAATTTATTAAACTTGTTGTTTCCAACATCCTTGTCATGATTACTTCTGGTTCTGACAACACATCCTTCTTCAAGTTTATTCACCACATCATAGACATGTTTCTTTTTACCAAGCCTTTCAATTTTAAGTTCACCACAAACCCTTCTTTTATCAATCTGTAGTTTTGGAGTCCTTCTGACTGCTTCCATAGAGATAGCTCTTTTCATTCTTCTTAGATGAAGATGACCAAGCTTATGGTGCCACAGTTTCATCTCTTTTTCTTCTTTGGTAATTGGACACATAGTGGAGTTATTAGTGTTCTCAGGCTGCCACAAGTAACAGTTATCTTTGGATCTGATTCCTTTCATTACAACTTCTAGTTTTTCATTAATTACTAGACATTCAGATTTTGAGAAGTTGACCTTGAATCCTAGATCACACAATTGACTGATACTAATGAGATTAGCAGTCAGCCCTTTTACCAGCAGTACTTCATTCAGACTTGGAACTCCAGGGCAGTCCAGATTACCAACTCCTTTGATTTCACCTTTAGCACCATCTCCAAAGGTCACAAAACTGGTGGTGTGAGGTTTAACATTATTGAGGAGGTTCTTGATTCCAGTCATGTGTCTGGAACACCCACTGTCAAAGTACCAGTCTTCCTTTGCAGAGACCCTCAGGGAAGTGTGGGCTATCAGGGCAGTAGCCTTTTTCTTCCATTTAGGATCATGTGATACCTTTTTAGACTTAGGTTTGACACCTGAGTTCTGATTAGGGTATCCATGCAATCTGAAGCAGAAAGGTTTTATGTGGCCATATCTCCCACAATGATGACATCTCCATCTTTGGTACTTTTTCTTCATATATTTCTGTTTCTGATGTTGAGAGTTGTGTTGAGACATCTGCTTTGATAATTGTTTAACAGGCCTGATCTTTTTGTCTGCACCAGATTTCTTAGCTTCCACAAATCCTAGTCCAGATTTGTTTCCCACATTTTGTCCAACTTGAAGAATCTCTTCCAATTTATCTGTTCCATTGGTCAGCATCTTGACAGATTTGGTCATTTGGTTCAGTTGTGAGTTCAGCAATTGAACTTCCCTTTCTAGATGACTTATAGTTTCAAGATCTGCCCTTTTTTCAGCCTCCAGCTTTATAATGAGTTTTGATTGTTTCTCATTCTGCACACAGACTTCAGCACTTCTGATACACAATTTCTTGTAGGTATCAGCCAGTTCTTCAAATGTCACTTCTTCATCACTGGTGTCACTTTCAGATGTACAAACACCAGTTAGAGCAGTAACTAGTTTGGCAGATTCTTCTTCAGAATTACTTTCTGAATCACAGTCAGACCAAGTAACAATCATTCCTTTCTTTTGTTTCTTAAGAAAGGTTGGACATTCAGCTCGAATATGCCCATATCCTTCACAACCATGGCATTGAATTCCTCTGCCTTGGTTTCCCTTCTCTTCTGACCTTGGTCTTCTGCTGGAACTGTCAATGTCAGAGGGAATGTTATGAACATTAGACCTTGACTTTGGATCTATTCTTTTGATGAGTTTGTTGAACTGTCTTCCAAGCATGGCTATAGCTTCTGAAATATTTTCTTCTTCATCCTCCTTGTTTTCAACATCAGTGTTGGATACAAGTGCTATGCTCTTGTTCTTCTTGTCACCATTATCAGTGATCCCCATCTCAAAAGTCTGAAGAGACCCAATAAGTTCATCCACTTTCAACTTGCTGATGTCCTGGGCTTCCTCTATGGCAGTTACCTTCATTGCAAATCTTTTAGGCAAGGATATGAGAATCTTTCTCACCAGTTTTTCTTCTGACATCTTTTCTCCCAGTGCTCCTGAGGTGTTGGCAATCTCCAAGATGTTCATGTGAAACTCATGAATGGTTTCATCTTCCATCATTTTTAGATTCTCAAACTTGGTAGTCAACATCTGAAGCCTTGACATTTTTACTTTGGAAGTGCCCTCATGAGTAGTTTTGAGAGTGTCCCAAACTTCCTTGGCCAGTTCATATTGATGTACTAGTCTGAAAATGTTTCTATCAATTCCATTGAACAAGGCATTTAAAGCTTTGGAATTTCCCAGGGCTAACTCATCTTCTTCTTTACTCCAATCTTCCTCAGGCTTCAGACTGATTGTCCCATCTTTCTCCGTTATGGTGGGATGGTTCCATCCTTTGTCAGCAGCTCTCCAAGCCTTTTTGTCCAGAGATTTTAAGAAGGCAATCATACGAGGTTTCCAGTAGTCATAATTAGTTCCATCCAGAATGGGTGGTCTATTTCCAAAAACTCCTTCTTTGTCCATAGTGCCAGAAAGTGATATCCCTAAATCTCACCCAGTAATACAGGCAGGGTGTCTGCTCTGATGCCAATTGAAATTCTGGCTGCAGATACTCAATGTCACGTTCAATGTTATGCACCATATCTGACTTTATATAAGACAGTAAATACAAAAACAGTAAAGAACACAGTCAATTGTTTACCCAGTTCAGTGTGCAACAACACCTACTCTGGGGGCTACCAAGCCAAGGAGGAAATCCACTATAAGAGATGTTAATTCAGGAATAAACCAACCAGTTTATCTCCTTCACTTAAGACCTACCCAATGCAACTTCAATCTAAGTACAACTTAAACCTGAGTTCCTACTCACTCCCCCTCAATCACAGCAGTGATACATAAAACAATTTGACTAATGAATTGATGAAGACACTCTTCAAAAACATACACTTGATTAAGCTTCACAGCTTTTTAATCAAGCAACACAAACACTCTTGCTTCACAGCTTTGAGTGATACATACACCTAACTTGACTCTGCTTCACAGCTTTAGTCAAGAGACATACAAACACTCTTGCTTCAAAGCTTTGAGTGCTACACAACCCTTACAATTAAAAACCTATTCCAAGTCACTTATCACAATGATAATTGCTTGGATTACAATAGTTAAAACTATACAGCTTATAAATGATCTTCTGTCAAAAAGGGATTAATTCCAAAACAGCAGCTCTGTTGAATATATAGCAGCTGCATCTTCAGTTAGGGTTTCCCCAAAAAGCTAGGGTTAATTCCGTTTGACCTTAAGACTAGGTCACAGGACTTCATCAACCAGGTTAGGGTTGAGCTAGGTTAACCCAAAGAAAACGCAGGATTTTGTTCTGGAAAGACTGAGTCATTTTCCTGAAAAAACTCAGAATTAACCAAACTACAAACCTGTTAGTTCAGAACAGGATGTCTTAACATTTGTTATGACATCTGAATTCCTGTTTACTGATTTTGGTAAATGTGATCATTTTGCAAAATGCTCAGATACACACTCATAAACATCAGTACCTGTATGACAATATTTTTCTGCAAAGGTACCTAATAAATCTGTACCTAATAAACTAGAATGTTATGACATCAGTCATGACATTCATACACCTGGTTTTGCCAAAAATGCATGCCAATACCTAAACAACTACAGTTAGGTCAAACTATTTTGGTTAATTGATTTGCATACAAACCCTAATTCTAACATGGCATAATTAGAAAGCTTTTAAATGCGAAAAATAAAAGGTCCTAAGTTATTACAACACAATATATGGGATGGGGGGTACAAATGTTCAAATGGGGGCATTTTGACAAGAAAATAAATTCTAACTATTACATCCAAAAATTGAAATTCCACAAGGGATTTAATTGCACAAGTATTAATAAAATAAAAATAAATATGCAAAAATGCAAAAAATGGTTTTCATAAGTATGTAAAAAGTATTTATCATGTATCAAATAAACAAAAATAAAATTAATTAATTTTTGTTATTTTTAGGTATTTAGGATAAAACCCTAATTTTACTAAATAAAATGTATGAATTATTTAATATGTGCAATATTTATTAATTATGTATAAAAATAAATAAAAATTGGTATATTGTAAAAAAAAGTATTTTTGAGGTCAAAATATTAATAAAAATAAAATGTATTAATTCTTTGTATTTTCCCTAAATATATTAATAAATATACATGTATTTACATTATTCATTAAATATATATTATATGTACAAAAATAAAATAAAATATTTAATAAAAAAAGTATATTTTATATAAAAAATTTTCAAGAGATGATATAAAATAAAAAAATCAGAAATAACACATGTTTGTATTATTTTTTATATTCTAAAATAAAAGTATACTTATTTATTTATCTACAAAAACTAAATAAAGCCAAATAAATATCAAAATAAATGCAAAAAATATGGGAAAAATTATTTTAATATTTTTTATGCTTTGTCAACAATAAATAAGTCAGAAACAAAAATCAAAAGTCAAAAATAGCAAAAATAAAATGCAATGGGCTAAGGAGGTGCAAATGTGAAATACTGGTGTGAAAAGAAAAACAAATCTCAGGCCCAGCCCAAGACTCTGTCTTCTTCAACCTTCAGCTTCTTTGAACAAAACGCGTGCCTCTGCTATCTCAAGATCCTTGGACTTTCAGCACAAACTCACAACATGAAAAATGTTAAGCATCAAACCACGATTCTGGACATATAAAAACTTAACCTAACTCTCAGAAATGAGAGAGAATTTCTTCATCCCTAATTCTTAACCTAAGTTTTTATCAATGTTCAGACCTTAAATTCTCACAGCACATGCAAAAGAAATGGAAAGTAAAGATATGTATAGCTTCAGGGACATGAGTAGAACATTTTTCATTCACAAACTTAGAGCTAACTCTTCCTATATTGAGAGATAGAAGTTCATGAACTTACCTATTCAGCTTGGATCGTGTTTGACAATGGAGGCACTTTCAAGGCAAAGTGAGTATTGGTACAGCTTGCTTGAAGGTCAGGGATGCTTCTCCAACCCTTACTTTGCTTTGAAACCAAGTGAATCAAGCTATAACAATCCACCTGCAAAACAGAAAATGTGAAAATGATGAAGCTGGTTAGAGGTGTTACAGTCTGCTTCCAAGGCTTGTGACAGTTTGTAGGGATGATAGGGAATGTGTTTGAACTGGTTTGGATGAAAGTGCACGAGTGGATTGAGCTATGGGATTCAAACTGCAGCTTATGCCCTGTTTTTGCAGTTTTATGGTGTATCTATGAATGGAGGGATATGGAAGATGATAGGCTCGTGTTTCAGCTCAGTTAGGTTATTTGGAAGGTGTACAACAACTTTGCTTAAGCTTGTTCTTGCTGGAATGAGAGTTGGTTCAAGTTATGCCAAGTTACTTCTAACTTAAGCAAGAAATGGCAAGTTGGTTTCTAGGCCTGTACAGGCCCCTCAAGTATGCTGCACACTTGAGCCTTGATCAGTGTGATATCTCCATGAATCTTGTGTCCAAATATATGCCTTGTACTTCCTGATTTTCAAACTTGACATAAAGTTCTACTTCTCAAAAATGGAAATATTGCTTTTTCTAATTATAGCTTAAACTTGTATGCAATGCTTAAACACATAATATAAGACTTGAACACAAGGGGTTTGCATTAAATTTATGAGTGTGAATGAGATAAAGGACCTGTAATCCATCCTAGAACATGCTGAGTTCAAAATGCAAGGTTATGGACATGTAAATTGGTCATGAACAAAGTGAGTTTTTCCCAACTTGCCAAATTCGATTCTCCCTAACCATGAGGTTGTTTGATGAGTTCTTGGACATTTTGGAAAGCTTGGAATGTGTACTACAATACATCTTTGTAATGCAAATTGAAATTCCAAGTGGAAGCATGTGAAAAGTTGCCATGAAGTTAGGCAAAAATCCTGCCTAAAATAGGTCAAAATTTCTCTAAGTTAAGAATCTTTTGCACCCTTGTTCCAAAAATCATAACTTGAGATACATGCTTCTTTTGAGGAAACTTTGTGAATCAAAGTTGTAGATTTTGCAATGAACTACAACTTTCATGTTTTGACTTTTGTTTGAATCCAAATGCATCTTGGTGGAAAAATGGGACAAAGTTAGGAAAAAATTAGGGATTCTCATAACTTAGAAAAATTCTAAGTTATGAAAATTCTTCATTTTAAACCCTAATTTGCAATTTTGGGTTTCTTGATGAACAAGTTTCATATTTTGACATGTTTTGATGAAAAATGAATCTTGACACTTGATTTTGACCAAAAAGTCAAAGTTTGACTTTTCAGTGTACAGTCAAAAATTGATCAATTGACTGGAAAATTCATCTGTCAACCTTGTGCAATTGGGATATTTTGAATTTGTTGAACATGTCAAGACAAATCCATGGGGTCCTTGAGTCCATATATGAGCTTGGTTTGCCATTGGCTAGGTCAAACAGTCAAAAATTGCCTTTGTGCAGTCAAAACCCTAAAAATGACCATTTTGCCCTTTTGGTGATCTGATCAAATTTCTTGTGGAATTGTGATTCAAACTTGATCCAATGGTCCATATGAGTTCATAATGTTGATATGCGTCATAAATCATGAGGTTTGACTGTCAATTGGCCACAATTAACTTTTTCCCCAATACAACTGATTTCTAGGTCAACTGTCCAATTGACTGGGCAAGGATTGGAATCAAGGCTTGAAACTTGGCATGGATAAACTTGTGAGTCCAATGTGAAGCATGAAAGTCACTTTGGGCATCCTAGGTCAAAACATCTTTGTGCAAACTCAAACCCTAATTTGGGTCAACAGTGCAAGGAGGAGTCTTGAGTAGAGCTAACCCTAACTTGATCTTGAGTTCCAAGAGTATTGTGGTGAGAAAATATTAATGAAATGAGAGGGCAAATTTTGGGGTACAACAGTTGCCCCTGTTCAATCTTCTTGCACCTGAAGAGTTAGATTGGCAAGTTTGCCTTTCGCGTCTCGAAGGTAAAAGGAGATTGGACACTAGAGTGCCCTTAAATTTGCACTCGTCAAAGCAATGGATGTGGGAATGGGCTTAGAGATGCCATTTGGAGATGGGTTTAAAGATGCCATCTAGGGGGGACAGAATCTTGTCGGGGATGGGCTTAAGGATACCATCTGGAATGAGTATCAGAAAGGTGTCCATGTTTTGAAATACCTCTGAACTGGGGGTTTTGAATAAGCAATGGATTGGTATCCGTGTTTGGAGAATCCATAAACTATTTTCAGAAGTTGGAGAAGAATCTGAACAGGCGATAGGTTAACATCCGTTACTGGAGAACCCGTGAACTGTTTTCAGAAGTCTTGGAGTTGAATAAGCAATAGAGCAGCATCCGTTGATGGGAAGCGTCCGTAAACTGTTTTCAAAAGTTGCAAGCGATAGATTAACATCCGTTGTTGGGAAGAATCCGTAAACTGTTAAAAGTTGCATCTGAACAAGCGATAGATTAACATCCGTTGTTGGGAAGAATCCGTAAACTGTTTTCAGAGGTTGAAGAAGAATCTGAACAAGTGATAGGTTAACATCCGCTACTGGAGAACCCGTGAACTGTTTTCAGAAGTCTTGAAGTTGAATAAGCAATAGAGCAGCATCCGTTGTTGGGAAGCGTCCGTAAGCCGTTTTCAAAAGTTGAGAAGAGTCTGAACAAGCGATAGGTTAACATCCGTTGCTGGAGAACCCATGACCTGTTTTCAGAAGTCTTGGAGTTGAATAAGCAATAGAGCAGCATCCGTTGTTGGGAAGCGTCCGTAAACTGTTTTCAGAAGTCTTGAGGTGGAGGAGGAACCGGTGTAGGGTTTCCTGATGATGAATCCGTGTAAAACTGCATCTGGATGAATCTGGAATAAGTATCAGAATGTCGCCATGTCTGGGTCACATCTGAACTATTTCTAGAAAGAATCTCGGAAGATGATGATCTTTGTCTGTCAACTGATCTTACCTGAAAAAGTAAAGAGTTAGATGTATGCAATGTCATGATGCATGATGCAATGTATGTTATATCGATGTTTATGATATGAACGTAAATGAATGCGCATGTAAGCTGAAGAGCTATCTTGCGGAGGATAGATGAATCCTAGATGGCTGAAGATAAAAGAATCTTGACTGCTGCCGGGGAGAATAATTCCTTGGCTGTTGCTGGGGAGGGCAGGAATCTTTTGATTGCTGAGGATGAGACATCCTTGTTGATTACTGCTTAGAGAATTAGGAGCTTGGGTTGTATACCAATCTACTGGGGAATTCCTGTCTTGAGGAGATCTTCACTGGGGGAATATTCGAATATTCTGTGAGGAACTGAAAATGAAAGTCTTTAAATTGCTTAGGGAATACCAGATCTTCAATCGTTGAGGGGCCTTAGGACCACTGCAGGAAATTGTAATTTCCTTGGTGACTTGCAGGGTAAGAGAATTTCTAATGATCTCTACTGGGGAGTTCAGAACCTGATAGACTCATGCTGGAGAGGTAAGACTGAGCATTCTCAGCTTGGTGGGAAGTAACTCTGTGGGGAAAAGGTTCACTAGCCTGGTTCAGCTGGGGGATTGATGGTTGGAAATTTTAGTTCCGCTGGGGATACTGAAACTTAACTCTGAGGGGAATCGAGTTCTGAAAGGCTCTTTGACGGGAGAAACCAGTATTGGGAAAGCTTTTCCTGATGAGGATCCTGAAGTCTAACTCTGTTTAGGGAATTAAGTTCTGACTGAGGAATTTGGATTTCAAATCTGCTCGGGATTTCCTTTGAAAGGGCATCGAGATATCTATCAGCACCTTCAACTTACCAGTGATCATCTTCCTTGATTCATAAGGAAATGATTGTGTTCAAATGCATATGCCTATTTAACAAAACATTGGACGTTTCTCAAATAAAACAATAGTGCAAAAGAAAAGAGAAAAGGAAAACGACGCAAATTTCTGGAAAAGTATTTGTATTAACTTTCTATGAGTATATTTGTACAAAGGAGACAATCATCCTAGTAAGAGGATGTCGTCGTAAATATTGAAAAATTTATACAAAAGAAATATGGCTATGTGAAATAATTCCATGGGATTCCATTCCGCTATAGCCTTCACAACTCTGAATACTGTCCATTCAATGCTTCGTCTGCCGATGGCTGGATTGATCAGAAGCTTGGAACTGGTTGATGAAGAGATTGTCCTCAAAGTGATCCGACGAGACATAGTCATACGCTTTAATTCCCTAACTTTTGCCTGAATCGCCCTTTCGGGTTTTCGATCCACCGGGAAACCCCTTTTTGCCCAAGCCGCCCTTTCGGGTTTTCAACTTGCCGGGTATACAGATTTTTTTTGTTTTATCCCTAATTTTTGCCTGAACTGCCCTTTCGGGTTTTCGGTCCACCGGGATGCCCATTTTTGCCCAAGTCGCCCTTTCGGGTTTTCGACTTGTCGGGTTATTTTATGCGTAGTATCTTTTGACTATGTCTGCGTTCGCAGGGTGCGGCAAATCGTCGCCGTCCATGGTGGTCAGAATCATTGCACCACCATAGAATATGCTCTTGATCACAAATGGTCCTTCGTATGTAGGAGTCCATTTTCCCCTGGGATCACTTTGCGGCAAGATAATCCGCTTGATCACGAGATCTCCGACTTGATATACTTGTCGTCTGACTTTCTTGTTGAAATCCTTGATCATCCGTTTTTGATATATTTGACCATGGAAAACGGCAGCGAGTCGCTTCTCATCGATCAAATTGAGTTGATCAAGTCGGGTCTGAATCCAATCGTCTTCATTCAAACCTGCGTCCTTCATAATCCTTAGAGAAGGAATCTGAACTTCCATAGGCAGGACAACTTCCATGCCGTACACTAAAGAAAATGGGGTTGCCCCGGTTGAAGTACATGCCGTCGTACGGTATCCATGCAGAGCAAACGGTAACATCTCATGCCAGTCTTTGTAAGTGACTGTCATTTTCTGAATGATCTTCTTAATGTTTTTGTTCGCAGCTTCAACAGCACCGTTCATCTTCGGCCGGTAGGGAGATGAATTGTGATGATAAATCTTGAACTGTTCGCACAATGCAGTGATCATCGTGTTATTCAGATTTGTACCATTGTCTGTGATGATCCTGTCTGGAACACCATACCGGCATATGAGATTTTGCTTGATGAAGCGGGAAACCACATTTTTAGTAACAGAGGCGAAGGAAGCTGCTTCGACCCATTTGGTGAAATAGTCAATGGCAACCAGGATGAAACGATGTCCGTTGGATGTCGTGGGCTTGATCTCTCCAATCATGTTAATGCCCCACATTGCAAATGGCCACGGAGCAGTCAGAACATTGAGAGGAACCAGAGGGATATGAACCTTGTCAGCGTAGACTTAACACTTGTGGCAAGTACGGGAATGTTGATGGCAGTCAGCTTCCATGGTAGACCAGTAATAGCCTGCCCTTAGGATCTTCTTAGCCATTGTATGCCCGCTTAAGTGAGTGCCAAATGTGCCGCTGTGTATTTCAATCATGATCAACTCTGCTTCAGCTTTGTCTACGCATCGAAGTAAAACACAATCCTGGCTTCGTTTGTAGAGGATGTCGTTGCTCAGGAAGAACTTGGCAGCAAATTTCCTTAAGAACTTCTTGTCATTTACGGAAGCTCCTTCGGGATATTCTCTAGTCTGGAGATACCTTTTGATTTCATGGAACCAGGGTTGTTCCACTACTTCTTCGGTATTAATCTCGTGACAATGCGCAGGTTCATCCATTCGCTCGATGGTGATTTGGGGAGCCTCGTTATCCCAGTTGAGTTTAAACATGGAATACATTGTAGCCAGAGCATCTGCTAGCTGATTCTCTTCTCGCGGGAAATGCTTGAAGGTAATTTGCTCGAAATGAGGCAACAATGTCAATACATGTTCTTTGTATGGGATAAGATTAGGATGCTTGGTATCCCACTCTCCTTTGATTTGACTGATAACCAAAGCCGAGTCCCCGAATACGATCAAAGATTTGATCCCCAAGTCTATAGCAGCCTTGAGACCAAAGATGCAAGCTTCATATTCAGCCATGTTGTTTGTGCAGCTGAAGCAAAGTCGGGCCGTGAAAGGTGTGTGACAACCTTCCGGGGAAATGAGTACCGCACCGATACCATTTCCAAGTACATTTGAAGCACCATCAAAGTACAGAGTCCATCGGGATCCCTTTTCAAATCTGTCATACGGTCTGTTACCTTCAATGTTGTCCAAATTCATGATGTCCTCGTCTGGGAAGTCAAATCTCATGGGTCGATAATCTTCGATAGCCTGATGAGCTAGATGATTAGCTAGTACACTCCCTTTTATAGCTTTTTGAGTGGTGTACTGGATGTCATACTCGGTTAGGATCATTTTCCATCTAGCTATTCTTCCAGATAAAGCGGGCTTCACGAAGATATACTTGATAGGGTCCATTTTGGAAATCAACAAGGTGGTATGAGTCAGCATATACTGCCTTAGTCGGCGAGCAGCCCATACCAAAGTGCAGCAAGTTTTCTCGAGCAGTGAGTAGCGAGTCTCACAGTCGGTAAACTTTTTGCTAAGGTAATAAATAGCATGCTCTTTTCGACCAGACTCGTCATGCTGGCCCAAAACGCACCCCATTGAATTATCCAAGACGGTCAGATATATGATCAATGGTCTTCCTTCGACGGGTGGCATCAGAATAGGAGGTTCTAGCAAATACTCCTTGATTTTATCAAAAGCAGCTTGGCAATCGTCGTTCCATTCGACTACCTGATCTTTCTTTAATAATTTGAAAATTGGCTCACAGGTAGAAGTCAGATGAGAGATGAATCTGGCAATATAGTTTAAGCGCCCCAAGAACCCTCTAACCTCCTTTTCAGTATGGGGAGCAGGCATCTCTTGTATTGCTTTCACTTTTTCTGGATCGACTTCAATGCCTTTGTTGCTTACAATGAATCCTAGAAGTTTTCCAGACCTAACTCCAAAAGTACACTTACTTGGATTCAGCCTGAGTTTGTATTCTTTCAACCTGGCAAACAGCTTTTCTAGATGTTCAAGGTGCTCCTCCTCTGTTTGTGATCGAGCTATCATATCGTCTATGTAAACTTCGATTTCATGATGTATCATATCATGAAATAAAGCTACCATGGCGCGTTGATAAGTTGCCCCTGCATTCTTCAGTCCGAACGGCATCACCTTGTAACAGAAAGTACCCCATTGTGTGACAAAGGTTGTTTTCTCCATGTCTTCGGGGGCCATTTTGATTTGATTGTAACCCGAGAATCCATCCATGAAGGAAAACACTTTATGCTGAGTTGTATTATCGATCAAAATGTCAATGTGTGGTAGCGGAAAATCATCTTTGGGGCTGGCCCTATTCAAATCCCAGTAGTCCACACACATTCTGACTTTACCATATTTTTTAGGTACTGGCACGATGTTGGCAACCCATTGTGGATAGGATGTAACAGCCAGAAAGCCAGCGTCAAATTGCTTCATTACTTCTGCTTTGATCTTCTCAGACATGTCAGGCCTCATTCGGCGGACTTTTTGTTTGATCGATGGACAATCCTCTCTTGTGGGGAGACGCTGAACCACGATGTCTGTGTCTAAACCCGACATGTCTTCATAAGACCAGGCGAAGATTTCGACGTACTCATTTAATAGCTGTATCAGGCGCTCCTTGACACTTGGTTCCAGATTGGCACCCACTTGTACCTCCTTCCGTTCTTCCCCGGTTCCTAAGTTGACAGTTTCCAACAACTCTTCGTGAGGTAAGATGGCCCTTTCCTCTTGCTGTAGAAGTCTGGCTAGTTCCCCTGGTACTTCACAACCTTCGTCATCTTCATACTCGGCTTGATTGACCAGATCTTTAGAGTTATTGAAGGACATAGCAGAATAGTCACCCATGGAATCCAGAGTGGATGGGTAACTGCATTTGTGAGTGTGGGTGTGTGTAAGGGATAGCCATCCTTAAATAGAAAATGCAAAAGGAAAGAAAATGAACACAACAGTTTATCAATGAAAAACGTCCAATGAATCATTAAACATGGCATATGGATATGAAGATAATCAAAACCCTTACAAATGGACCTACATGCCCCGGGCAAGGCATGAGGTGAAAAAGTAGTGTACGGATTGTTCAAAAGTAATTATTACAGACCACAGGAAATGTTTGGCAGATAATTACTGATTAATAAAAGTAATGGGGACAAAGTCCTTTGCCTCCCAGTTGCATAGCCCTCCTTTGATGGTTGGGTAGATCCACTCTTCAATGTTGACCTCCTCGTCTCCACCCTCCAAAGCGTTGATTCCGTAAGGAGAAATCTTGACGGGCGCCCTTTCAATCTTTGAACGGCGCATAGCTTTCTGTCCTGCAGCAGTGAATCCTAATCCAAACTTGTCTGTTTTGTGAGGAATATCAGGCAACTGCCCCCATGTCGAATTCTTACCTTCCTTCATTGCGGCCTTCGCGTCTTTTAGAGATGCCATCCCGGCCATCTGCTTTGGTACCCCAGCTACCATTTTTGCTACTGTTATTTCAGGAGAGACTTCTTCGAAGTGCTGGAATGGTGTCTCAATGAATTCACCCTCTACCTCTACATACCGAAAGGAGTTCAGGTGGCTGATCATATATTCCTCTTCACCATGGACGGTTATGATCTTTCCCTTGACAGGGTACTTCAACATTTGATGTAAGGAAGAGGTGACTGCCCTGGCATTGTGTATCCATGGCCTCCCCAGTAAGCAAGAGTATGACGGACAGATGTCCATCACATAGAAAGTTGAGGGGAAAACCTTTGTGCCAACCTTAATGGGAATGTCCACTTCCCCATGTACCATTCTCTTTGACCCGTCAAATGCCCTTAAAATGATATTGCTTGGCCTCAACTCCAAGCCTTCACAGTCTAAACGGTCGAGATCCTTCTTGGGCAGCACGTTTAGAGAAGAACCAGTGTCGACTAGAACATGGGACAGAGTAGTTCCTTGGCATTCCACTGACACATGTAATGCGTCGTTGTGCTTTCTTCCTTTTGGAGTCAGGTCGGCATCAGAGAAACCTAAACCATTGTCTGCAGTAAGACTGGCTACACAGTCTTGGAATTGGTCGGCAGAGGTTTCCTGGGGCACATGGGCTGTCTTCAGGAATTTTATCAATGCCTTGGCGTGCGCTTCTGAGAAAAGTAGTAATGCTAACATGGAGATCTTCGAGGGGGTTTGCCCCAGTTGTTCTACTACGTCGTAATCACTCTTTTTAATTATCTTCAGGATCTCCTCTATCTCTTTCTTGGAGGTTTCCGGGATGACCAAGGGTTGAGCCCTCGTCCTGACGAGCTCATCTTGGGTTCCTTTACCCTTATCAGCAGAGGTAGGCGGGACAATACTAGGAACAACAACTTCTTCAATCAATGGGGTTCTAGCGGAGAGTTTTATTGGTGCAGGAATAACTTTGGCAGCAGATGAGGGTCCAAAGATTGCTTTTGGGGGGGCAATCTCTGGAGAAAATATTCTCCCACTTCGGGTGATCTTGCTTGTGCCTGCAATGTTTCCAATGCTGGCTTCTTCTTCATCCGAGCTTCCTTCGGTTACTTCAACTTGTTTAATACCATGGTAGTAGACGTCACCGCCGTAATTCCATGGTATTGACTTTTCAGAAATGTAGGGGACAGGCCCTGGCATTGTTATCTTCAGAGGAACAGACTTTGTAGCTGGTGTAATCTTAACAGGCTTTCTGACGGCCTTGGAAAGATTGGCGTGAATGGTGATAATTGAGACATCTTCAGTATGGGTTGGAATAGCAGAAACTTTTTCAAACAGAATTTGTTGACTGTCCATTAGGCCTTGGATGCCTTTCTTCAGTAACGGACAGTCAAACGGCAGAGAGTAACAACAATAGCAATCTTCTTTGCATCCCGGGAAAATCCTGGCTTTCAATAGATTTAACTTGATGGTCAACAACGGAGTCATCAGATCATTGACATCAGCAACATACAAATCTTCTTCAATAGCATTGACATTTCGACTGTGCTTCGGCATCGGAGCGGATATCACGTTTGGCTTCTCTGGAGCGTCGAACTCCACCTCTTTCGCCTCTATCAAGTCTTGAATTTTATGCTTGAGTGCCCAACAATCGTTGGTGTCGTGCCCGACACTGTCAGAATGGTAGGCGCATTTAGCATTAGGATGGTAATGCAGAGAGGATGTATTCACATTTTTTGGTGCCTCTTTGATAGTGGCGAGATTCAACTTTAATAGATGGGGAAGCACTTGCGTTGGCGTCATATTAATGCGGGTGAACTGCCGTTGTGGTCGTTCCACCCGTTGTTGATTTGGTCTGGACTGGTTATAACGAGGCTGCTCACTTGATGGATTTTGGATCATTACGGCCCCCACAGTCGGCCGACGCTCAGTCTTCCCTGCTCTTCTCTAAGAGTACACAACAACCGTTTCCTTCTTGAAAGGCTTCTTCTCAATACTTGCAGCGGCACCCTTCTGTATCTTCCCTGACTTGATACCAGCTTCTATCCTCTCCCCAGTTAAGATCAAATCTGTAAACCCAGCGGAAGAATTACCAATCAGATGGTTGAAGAATGGACCAGACAGGGTCCCTAGGAACATGTCAACAAGTTCACGGTCAGTCAAAGGCGGCTGCACCCTACCAGCCAAGTCTCTCCACTTTTGCGCATACTCCTTGAATCCTTCGCCCGTCCCCAGTGACATACCCTGAAGTTGGGTACGCGTGGGAGCGAGGTCAGAATTATATTGATATTGTTTATAAAATGCGGTGGCCAAGTCTTCCCAGTTTCGGATACTGGCTCCATCTAGCTGATAGAACCACTCGAGTTGGGCCCCAGAAAGACTATCCTGAAAGAAATGGATCCAAAGATTCTTGTCTGCAGTGTAAGGTTGGATCTTCCTTACGTATGATTTGAGATGCATTTTTGGACAGGACAGCCCGTCATACCTTACAAAAATTGGCACTTTGAACTTCGGGGGGATCACAATTCCAGCAACTAATCCCAAGTCTTCGAAATCTAAACCCGGAACTCTCTGCAGCTCCATAGCTGCCAACCTGTCTTCCAAACCTTTGTACTTATCATCGGCGGGCGGGTATTGTTGATCAGAGTAGTCTTCGTCCTCTTCAGCCTCCTCTTCTTCCATATCGGACTCGGAAGGTACTGCAGCCGCATTCCCTTTACTGGTTCCCTCCTCAGAAGTAGGGGGAAATTCAAGCACTCTTCTGGCTTCTCCTTCAAACCTTCTCCCTAAAGTAGCCACCCCGAGTCTCTTTTTCTTCTTTTTCACTTGGTCTTTGTTCCCCAGCAGGGCCTTTAGATCCTCCTGACCCTTAGCCAAGGTCATCAGGAGTTGTTGAAACTGTGCGTTTTGAGACTGCAAGTCCTTGACCGTTTGCTCGAGATCCATCTTACTGAAATAAATAGTAGAAAGATAAGGAAACCTGGTGTGGAGACCTGCTTATGCACATGATGAATGGTATGCTTATGTATGCAATGCATTCAAGGATTTAGAATATTCAAATTTGTTGTAAACAAAAAAGAACGCACGTCATATTAATAAGAAGAAATGTGTTAGTACATAAATGCCCCATGGGCCAAATATTACAAAAACTTCTCAAGGTAAAAAGACGTTGCGCATCCTTTTTGGTGCGATGTAGGTGTTGAGGGTCTCTTCCTCATGGAGTCGACGGGTAAGCTCCAAAACCTTCTTCTCACTGGCGTAGAAGCTGGCTTCAAAAGTGTTCCGTTCCTCCTTGAGTTGAATCCAACTCTTCTGCATCTCCTCCCACGATGTAGGCATGTCAGGATATAGGATGGTGTAGGGAACCTCTCCTTCCTTGACGGGCTCTTTAATCACAGGGAGAACATGAGGATAAGGCATCATTAGACTCTGGGCTCGGGCTCGTACCCACTTGAGATAAGGCTCAAGAGGGATGGAGTTCTTGTGCCCCAGTGTCTTGCTATCAACCTTGTTGGGCATCCTCCAAGCTCTGATGAATCTTTGGCGAAGTCCTTGCGCATCGTTGTCGAAGTCAAAAACTAGGTCAGGAATCAACATGTCGTGAGGGCCATCCCTCCGTGCATATCCAAATTGCCTCAAAGCTAGACAAGGGTTGTAGGTAATGCCCCCTCTTATGCCAAGTAATGGAACATTAGGGAACTCTCCACAACGATCGACGATGATGACATTTTCTATGGACCGAGAACACCAATGTACATCAGAGTGAGTAAGAGTCATCAACCGTTGGGACCACCTTGAGCCTTGGTCATTCTTCAAGACAGATTGTGGAAGGTGCGAAATAAACTACCTTGCAAGGAGAGGAGTACAGCACATGAGAACACCCCTCTTTCTCATTGTTCGTGTGTAAAATGAGTGAAGAATGTCCCCAAGCAATGTTGATATTGGATTTCTGGACAAGAAGATCTTGACGGCGTTGACATCTACGAGCTGGTCAGGATTTGGGAACAAGACCAACCCATAGATAAGGAGTGCCACAATTTCTTCAAAGGCTTATAGGTCCAATGAATTCCAACATTCTTGTGCCTTCTCAAACAAGAATTTTGCTAAGAAACCTTTGACGCCGCTTCTAATTTCCCAATGCCCCTTGATGTCAGATGGCTGTAGATGTAGTGCTCGAGCAACATCTTCCGGCTTTGGTTCCTTCTCCGTACCGTTGAAAGGTAGTTGATTAAGGATAGGAATTCTCAGGAGTTGAGAAAACTCCTCCAAAGTGGGCACCAACTGGTAGTCGGGGAAAGTGAAACAGTGATGAAGAGGGTCAAAGAACTGGAACAACACCTTCATCATGTCCTCTTCAATGTTAGTGTTGACTAGGCTGAGCAGTCTACCATGTCTTTCACTGAAGGGTGAGCTTTCCGGAATCCTTGATTTGAGCTCCTTGAGCTGAGGAGGGATTCTCACAAGGTTGATTTGGATGGTTTTTCTTCGAAGAATTTCCATGACCTACAAAACAAGAACAAAGATGAAGATCTAAACCCTTGAAATGGTTAGTGAATGCATATGATGCTTTATGATGTTTATGATGTATGCACAAACATATGTACAAGCAAATCACACCAAACCCTAGTTTCAGGCTTGCATGAGGTTTCATAGGTAAGAACCCTCTTGAGTGTAGTTGGCTTAAAAACCTGTCCTATAAATAGTAACCGGGATCTAAGGAGCTCAATATCATTGGATTGTTTTCATTGTTCATTGTTTTGGTTTAGCTACTTAACTAGCGACCAAAATATTCCAAGAAAACAACCCTCAATGAGTGTAGTATCGAGTATCTACCAACTTCGGACTGCACCAAAGCCGGTTATCTCACTACCCCTAATAAAAGGCCAAGATGGTCAAGTAAGGCTCTAGGTCATTAGTGCTTAGTGACATCACTCAGCGGCCCCGTACTCTCCTTGATTGAACTCAAGGGTTACCGGTACTCACAAATATGTCGCACTAATATAGCTATTGCTTCAACCGTGTCGGTATACCCCGCACAGTTTCCACAACATATTGCTATCTATGAATGTTTCCCCAAATCCGGGTGTAGGATTGCAAACCCAAACAGGAGAGCCAAGATATAAAGCAATCAAATCAAACAATTAGTCATGCAAGAGGGTGGTCTAATCCCTAAGGTTACTCCACTTAAAAAAGTCCCCAGCAGAGTCGCCAGTTCTGTGATACGGCGGGAGAACTGACTAGGGTTTTGCGTTTATTTTCGCAAATGTTTCGGTTGAGCAAGAGTCGCCACCGACTTTTTATTTTATCCTAAGGAAAGGTTAAAAAGCACAGCAAAAAACCTTTTGAGATGTTTTCTTGGGTTCGGGGAGTAGATTATAGAAAGGGAAGGTATTAGCACCCTTTCTATCCATGGTTATCCATGGGCTCTTAGTTACTTGCTTAGATCAACTTGCCTTGATTTTCAATTGTTTGAAATGGTGCTTTGTGCGTGGGTTTGAAAATGTTTTGAAAAAGATGCCTTGTCTAGGCAACCCTTGTAACAATTCTTTACTTGAATGTTTTACAAAAGGTGTTTGTCTTTTTGAAAAGATGTTTCAAGGTTTTTGAAAGTTGTTTTGAAAATGTAGTGATGTGTAGTTTGAAAAATAGGCAAGTGTTTTTGTTTTGCAAGTTGACAAGTACCCAAGAGCTATCTACCCTAAAGTTCTCAAAGATCTTTGCTATGTTTTAACCCTTTTAACAATTTTGTTCCACCATTGTATTTGGTGGACAATCTTGTGTTAGGATGTGAACGGGACGGGCGCGGGTCATCGTTTAGACCATGATTGCAATGGTGCCAAGTATCTTTGGGCAATTTTTCTTTAAGGGACTTGATCATTTTTAGGCAACTTTTGAAAGCGTCATCGAGGGACTATGATCATTTGATTGTTTTGTTTTTTTTGCCCAAAGATACCTAACATGCAATATGGCCCATTATTGAAGGCAACAAGTGGAGTACCCTAGGGGTGCAAGTGTGATTAGTGTTGTCCATTTTCATGCTTGTTTATCTTGAAGTTAGGTCAAACTATTTTGGTTAATTGATTTGCATACAAACTCTAATTCTAACATGGCATAATTAGAAAGCTTTTAAATGCGAAAAATAAAAGGTCCTAAGTTATTACAACACAATATATGGGATGGGGGGTACAAATGTTCAAATGGGGGTATTTTGACAAGAAAATAAATTCTAACTATTACATCCAAAAATTGAAATTCCACAAGGGATTTAATTGCACAAGTATTAATAAAATAAAAATAAATATGCAAAAATGCAAAAAATGGTTTTCATAAGTATGTAAAAAGTATTTATCATGTATCAAATAAACAAAAATAAAATTAATTAATTTTTGTTATTTTTAGGTATTTAGGATAAAACCCTAATTTTACTAAATAAAATGTATGAATTATTTAATATGTGCAATATTTATTAATTATGTATAAAAATAAATAAAAAAGGGTATATTGTAAAAAAAATTATTTTTGAGGTCAAAATATTAATAAAAATAAAATGTATTAATTCTTTGTATTTTCCCTAAATATATTAATAAATATACATGTATTTACATTATTTATTAAATATATATTATATGTACAAAAATAAAATAAAATATTTAATAAAAAAAGTATATTTTATATAAAATGTTTTCAAGAGATGATATAAAATAAAAAATCAGAAATAACACATGTTTGTATTATTTTTTATATTCTAAAATAAAAGTATACTTATTTATTTATCTACAAAAACTAAATAAAGCCAAATAAATATCAAAATAAATGCAAAAAATATGGGGAAAATTATTTTAATATTTTTTATGCTTTGTCAACAATAAATAAGTCAGAAACAAAAATCAAAAGTCAAAAATAGCAAAAATAAAATGCAATGGGCTAAGGAGGTGCAAATGTGAAATACTGGTGTGAAAAGAAAAACAAATCTCAGGCCCAGCCCAAGACTCTGTCTTCTTCAACCTTCAGCTTCTTTGAACAAAACGCGTGCCTCTGCTATCTCAAGATCCTTGGACTTTCAGCACAAACTCACAACATGAAAAATGTTAAGCATCAAACCACGATTCTGGACATATAAAAAACTTAACCTAACTCTCAGAAATGAGAGAGAATTTCTTCATCCCTAATTCTTAACCTAAGTTTTTATCAATGTTCAGACCTTAAATTCTCACAGCACATGCAAAATAAATGGAAAGTAAAGATATGTATAGCTTCAGGGACATGAGTAGAACATTTTTCATTCACAAACTTAGAGCTAACTCTTCCTATATTGAGAGATAGAAGTTCATGAACTTACCTATTCAGCTTGGATCATGTCTGACAATGGAGGCACTTTCAAGGCAAAGTGAGTATTGGTACAACTTGCTTGAAGGTCAGGGATGCTTCTCCAACCTTTACTTTGCTTTGAAACCAAGTGAATCAAGCTATAGAAAACCACCTGCAAAACAGAAAATGTGAAAATGGTGAAGCTGGTTAGAGGTGTTACAGTCTGCTTCCAAGGCTTGGGACGGTTTGTAGGGATGATAGGGAATGTGTTTGAACTGGTTTGGATGAAAGTGCACGAGTGGATTGAGCTATGGGATTCAAACTGCAGCTTATGCCCTGTTTTTGCAGTTTTATGGTGTTTCTGTGAATGGAGGGATATGGAAGATGATAGGCTCGTGTTTCAGCTCAGTTAGGTTATTTGGAAGGTGTACAACAACTTTGCTTAAGCTTGTTCTTGCTAGAATGAGAGTTGGTTCAAGTTATGCCAAGTTACTTCTAACTTAAGCAAGAAATGGCAAGTTGGTTTCTAGGCTTGTACAGGCCCCTCAAGTATGCTGCACACTTGAGCCTTGATCAGTGTGATATCTCCATGAATCTTGTGTCCAAAGATATGCCTTGTACTTCCTGATTTTCAAACTTGACATAAAGTTCTACTTCTCAAAAATGGAAATATTGCTTTTTCTAATTATAGCTTAAACTTGTATGCAATGCTTAAACACATAATATAAGACTTGAACACAAGGGGTTTGCATTAAATTTATGAGTGTGAATGAGATAAAGGACCTGTAATCCATCCTAGAACATGTTGAGTTCAAAATGCAAGGTTATGGACATGTAAATTGGTCATGAACAAAGTGAGTTTTTCCCAACTTGCCAAATTCGATTCTCCCTAACCATGAGGTTGTTTGATGAGTTCTTGGACATTTTGGAAAGCTTGGAATGTGTACTACAATACATCTTTGTAATGAAAATTGAAATTCCAAGTGGAATCATGTGAAAAGTTGCCATGAAGTTAGGCAAAAATCCTGCCTAAAATAGGTCAAAATTTCTCTAAGTTAAGAATGTTTTGCACCCTTGTTCCAAAAATCATAACTTGAGATACAAGCTTCTTTTGAGGAAACTTTGTGAATAAAAGTTGTAGATTTTGCAATAAACTACAACTTTCATGTTTTGACTTTTGTTTGAATCCAAATGCATCTTGGTGGAAAAATGGGACAAAGTTAGGAAAAAATTAGGGATTTTCATAACTTAGAAAAATTCTAAGTTATGAAAATTCTTCATTTTAAACCCTAATTTGCAATTTTGGGTTTCTTGATGAACAAGTTTCATATTTTGACATGTTTTGATGAAAAATGAATCTTGACACTTGATTTTGACCAAAAAGTCAAAGTTTGACTTTTCAGTGTACAGTCAAAAATTGATCAATTGACTGGAAAATTCATCTGTCAACCTTGTGCAATTGGGATCTTTTGAATTTGTTGAACATGTCAAGACAAATCCATGGGGTCCTTGAGTCCATATATGAGCTTGGTTTGCCATTGGCTAGGTCAAACAGTCAAAAATTGCCTTTGTGCAGTCAAAACCCTAAAAATGACCATTTTGCCCTTTTGGTGATCTGATCAAATTTCTTGTGGAATTGTGATTCAAACTTGACCAATGGTCCATATGAGTTCATAATGTTGATGTGGGTCATAAATCATGAGGTTTGACTGTCAATTGGCCACAGTTAACTTTTTCCCCAATACAGCTGATTTCTAGGTCAACTGTCCAATTGACCGGGCAAGGATTGGAATCAAGGCTTAAAACTTGGCATGGATAAACTTGTGAGTCCAATGTGAAGCATGAAAGTCACTTTGGGCATCCTAGGTCAAAACATCTTTGTGCAAACTCAAACCCTAATTTGGGTCAACAGTGCATGGAGGAGTCTTGAGCAGAGCTAACCCTAACTTGATCTTGAGTTCCAAGAGTATTATGGTGAGAAAATATTGATGAAATGAGAGGGCAAATTTTGGGGTACAACACCATCCTTTCTCCATTTCATCGAAAATTTCCAAACAGGTATGGTTTCTTCACAACCTATTCTCCTGCATTTCAATGGATACTAAGTTTGATCAACAGAAAAAAACATAAAAAAGACAAAAACCACAAAAAAAATCGTTCAAGCTTCAATTTACAGAACATCACCTTTTCAAGAAGAAAAACGTTAGAGCTTGGTTAGGAGGCGAGAGAGGGCATTCCGGCAACCGTGAGTTGGGAGGGAGGATCAGATAGAACCCTTTAAGCATGAATCCGACCTTAGGTTTTTCAGAGAAACGTGAATCATGGTGAGATGAGGAGAGATTAGTTTGGTTCGGCCATGAGCTTAAGAGGTTGAGAGATTTCAGAGATGGAAAGATGAACGAGATTGGAAGAGAGATAACGAACGGCACCGCTGGGGATGAAAGGTGAACCACAAACCCTAATCTTTGTTCACCCTAATCAAATGCGTTAAACAGAGTTAACACAATGGGCCTGTTCATCTCCAAATCCCTTTAAGCCCACATAATTGCTAGTCCCCCCCCCCCCCTGGCCTGTTTCATTTACAGCAAGTAAAACCTTTTCTTCTTTGGGCCTAGTACCCTTTAAGCTCACTCAAGCCCATTCTTACTTTTTTTAATTTGTTTCTTTCTTTTGTTTTGTTACTAATGAAAATATAGAACACATTTTTTTTAAGTCTTGAAAATCAACTTTCACTATTTTCTTTTTTATATCTTATCTTTATTAATTTTTTTACATTTAATAAAAACACAAAAAAATTAACTTAGCTTATTTTCTTTCTTTAAGTTTATTTCATAATTAATAAGAATACAAAAAATATTAATAAAGATTATAATTCAAATGAATTTCTTTTTTTAGAATACATTTTATTTTTCTTTTTTTAAGTAAATACATACATTTCATACTTTGTTGATTTTATTTTCATAAATTGTCATAGCTTTATATTAAATCGCACAACAATTTGATTTGGTTGTATTGCTTGATATTTGGATTCATCCCCATTTGTAACAATTGTACCCCCCATTCCCGAACATTTTGTAATAGCGTAGAATTTCAATTTCCACAATTTACTGTTTTCCATATACTGTATAGTAACTAGGCATGTATGGCAAGATTCAAAAATCAATCGCTAGATGACCTAATCCAAGAAAAAATAACTTGAAATCAACACACTTTCTCACACGTGCACTTCTAGGGTAACCTCGCTCGTTGCCTCGGAAATACAATCATGTCCCTCGAACATGAAACACTCTAGCAATGACCCCTCGATAAACAAAGATCGTAGTCCCTCAATGACCCTCGATGTTGCCTTCAATTAAAACGATTTCGTCCCTTACAAAAATTGCTAGTGCGTCTCACAAGTTGCCTTCGATGATTGTAAAATTGACCCGCGCCTGTCCCTTAACATCCAAGGATGGGGTTTCTTACCAAATCAATGGTAATATAGCACCATTAAAAGGAAGAAAAAAGAACAACTTAAGACCTTTCGAGTAGATAGATTCACTCTTAGTTACTCGCTTGCTCACAACAAAAACTTTCACACCTACACTTCCATTTCAAAACATTTTCAAAAGATAAAATGTTTTGTATACGTTCTCATAGAGACGAGAACCATTGCAAAACCTCTTTTCAAAACACTTTTCAAAACACGATTCACAAACACATCTTTGAATCATTTTTCGAAACAAAACTTTGTATACGTTCTTATAGAGACGAGAACCATTACAAAGAAATTTTCTAAAATACTTTCAAAACCCACACCACAAGCACACAATCAAAACAAAAGAAAGTGATCTAAAACGAGTAACTAAGAGCCCATGGAAAACCATGGATGGAAAGGGTGATAATACCTTCCCTTTTCATAATCTACCCCCCGAACCCGAGAAAATTCTCGAAAGGTCTTTCCTGTGCTTTTTTACCTTTCCTTTTGGATAAAAGAAAAGTCGGTGGCGACTCTTGCTAACCGCACAAGTGTGAACACAAAACGCAAAACATCTAGTCAGCTCTCCCACCGTATCACAGATAGCCATAACTCTATATCTCACAGTTCTGCCAATCTCAAGTGCTATAACCTTTTTCATATGACTATACAAGTTATTTGCAAGCTAACATACGATTGGAAACACTTCTAAACTCCCTGAAAACTCAGATTGCACAAAAAACTCCATTGTTGTGCAGAACCTGACCACAAACTCCCATCTCTCAAACCACTCATGCGTTTCTTCTCCAAATCATCTCAAAAGCTTCCTTACTTTAAATACAACTCATCCCAATCCATGTTCCTAAACTGTAACTCCATCTTCATCAACTTCCATAGCCAAAAACAGAGCATTACAGTTGGACTTCTCCAGACCATTCCAGCCACTCTCAACTCAAGCTAAGCATTCATTAGCTTCCTAGAGACTCAAGGAAGCTAACCTGATCATTACAGCACCTTGAATCAAGCTCAAACTCATTTCACGATTTCCAGTTTTGAGGTATTTTTCTTGAACTTCTATCTTCATATTTAGGCATTATTTAGGCTTGCATCTGTGAAGATAAAATGTAGACATCATTTCCCTGAAACTATACATGTCCATAGATTTCATATATGTTGCTTGAGTAGGGAGAATTTTGAGTTTGAATCTTTGAAAATATTTAGGTCAGAATTTGGTACTGTTAGAAATTCATGCTCATCTTTGAGAATTAGCTTAAGTTATTTACATATTCAGAATCGTGAGGAAATTTCTAACAAGTTTGATGTTGGAAGTTTTGTGAATGGATGGGAAATGAATAAGTTATAGATCCTTTGGCTGGAGGTTGAAGATGAAGTACATTCAGGGCAAAATTTATGTTACATATTTATTGTTTTGTTTAAGTTAACGGATGTATCACCACCCTAGTGGTTAAAGTGCGTGCCTGTTACCTATGGGACCTGAGTTCGAGCCCCAGTGGTACCCTTTTGGCTATTTTTCATATTTTCCCGTTTCTTTCTTTTTTTGCAACACAGACGCTGGGCCTCCCCCCTTTGGGCTTTGTTTTTATTTGCTAATTCCGGACTCCCTGCTTGCTCATACACCCCTGACCCAACTTTTATTTATTTTATTTATTTCATTTATTATTTTTGTTAGCATTTTATATTTTCTTTATTATTTATATTATTATTATTAGTATTATTATTATTTATAAAAATCCAAAAAAAATATTTTATTTATTATTTATACTTACTTATTTTTATTTTCTTATAAAACAAAAAGACCAAAAACATTTTTCTTAAAACAAATTAATTTCATTTCTTGAATAATTAATATTTAGATAATTAGGTTTAATTATTATATTATTTTATTTTCCTTCTTTTAAAATTAATTTAGAACTTAGGTTTATTTTAATTACGCAATTTCCATATTATTTTCCTTAATTTAAAACCTTTTCATAAAAAACCCTAAAAAATACTTTTTAATTTAATTTATTTCTTAATTAGTTTTATTTAATTTTTAACTAATCATTTTCTTAATTAGGTCAAGATTAAACCCTTTCATAAAAAAAACAAACAAAAATCATTTCTTTTTCCATTTATATTCTTGCATTTTTATTTTCAATTTTGTACAATATTCAATATGGTTGTAATAGATAATTAGATTTAATATCTTGCAAAATCCCCATTTTTAAATTTGTATACCCCCTCCCCTAATGATGTAATACCTTAGTATTTTTACTTTCCGTAATTTATCGCTTTATATAAATGCTAGTAATTAGGGTTTGTATGGAAAGATAAAATCAACAAGTTAGCAAACCCTAATTTAAGATAAACAAGCATATAAATCCAACACATTTGCACACTTGCACCCTTAGGGTAATTCCACTTTGTTTCTTTACAAAAATGGCCATGTTATGCATGTGGGATATCTTAGCAAAAAACAATGAAAAATACAAGATCATAGTCCCTCGATGACGCTATCAAATGTTGCCTTTCAAAATGATCTTAGTCCCTCAAAGAGAAATGCTAAGGTATCTCACAACATTGCTATCATGACTATATGATGACCCACGCCCGTCCCTTTACATCCAAAGATAGGGCTTCTTACCAAATCAATGGTAAGATAGCAATATCAAAGGAAAGGAAGAAATGAACTAAGACTTTTGAGTAGGTAGATTGTTCCTAGTTGCTTGCTCAATTTCAAATCAAACACTCTTGCTCATTTTCAAAACAAACACCAACACTTTCAAAACACTTTCAAAAAACACTTTTAAAACCTTTTCCAAAAATGAAATATTTTCAAAAGCTCAACACTTTTTATACGTTCTTACGAACGAGAACTATTACAAATTTTTCCTAAACGATTACGCCTTTTAAAAATACTTTCAAAACCACACAAAGATAAATTTTTAAACAAAAGCAAGTGATCTAGAAAGAAACTAAGAGCCCATAGATAACTATGGATGAAAAGGGTGCTAACACCTTCCCTTTTCATAATCTACCCCCCGAACTCAAGAAATAATCTCAAAGGTCTTTCCTGTTCTTTTCATCCTTTCCTTTTGGATAAAAGAAAAGTCGGTGGGGACTCTTGCTAACCGTAACATTTACGATAAAACCCAAAACAACCAAGTCAGTTCTCCCACCGTATCACAGTGTGCATGTAAGGTCACATGGCTATTTAAAAATGCAGTAAAGTAAAAGAAAGACAAGGAGCACAAAATTTGAATGAAAAATCGTCCAATGTTTTCATCAAATGAGCATATGACATATAAAATGACAACCCTTAACAAATGGACCATTGTGCCCCAGGAAAGGCACAAGGCTTAAAGTCATTATTTTAAAGGAAATTATACAGACAAACTTCTTAAAGCAATAAAAATAGGAAATAACAATTACTCTTGGCTGAAGGAGATTGAGATGAAGTCTTTGGCCTTCCAGTTATTGAGTCTGCCATCAGTAGTCGGGAATATCCAGTCTTCCAAGTCACCATCACTATCAGTGTCCTCTATAGCATTGACTTCATTATTGCTAATACAGAGAGGTTGTCCACCAGTACGAGCACGTCGAACCTCTTTTTGAGCTTTTGAAGTGAAACGTAACCCAAATTTGTCAGATTTATATGGGATATCAAGAAGTTATCCCCAGATAGTGCAACCTCCATATTCTACAACAACCTGAGCATCCTTCAGAGAGGCCATTCTTGGTGTGTCCTTGGCAGTTGTAAGTGTTTAGTTATTGGCATGTATTTTTGGAAAAACCAGGTGTGTGAATGTCATGACTGATGTCATAACATTCTGGGTTATTAGGTACTTATGCAGAAAAAGAATGGCATACAGAAGCTGTTATTTATGAGTGTGTATCTGAGCATTTTGCAATGATCACATTTATTACTTTCTACCAAAATCAGTAAACAAGATTTCTGTTGTCATAACAAATGTTAAGACATCCTGTACTGATCTAACAGTTATGCAGTTTGGTTAATTCTGAGATTTTTCAGGAATTTGGTTCACACATTCCAGAACAGAATCTCACGTGGACTTTAGGTTAACTGAGCTCAACCCTAATCTGGTTGATAAAGTCTTGTGGCCAAGTCTTGAGGTTAACCCTAATTAACCCTAGCTTTTCGTGGAAGCCCTAACTGAAGAAACAGCTGCATATATATTCAACAGGAAAGCTGGTTGGAAATTAACTCTTGGACAGAAGATCAATTAGGGGCTGTATAGTTTTTAACTACTGTAATCCAAGAAAGTATCATTGTGATAAGTGACTTGGAGTAGGTTTTGATTGTAAGGGTTGTGTATCACTCAAAGCTTTGAAGCAAGAGTGTTTGTGTCACTTGACTAAAGCTTTGAAGCAAGGTCAAGTTAGGTTTATGTATCACTCAAAGCTTTGAAGCACGAGTGGTTGTGTTACTTGATTAAAAGCTGTGAAGCATAATCAAGTGTATGTTCTGAAGAGTGTCTTCATTAATTCATTAGTCAATTGTTTAGTATCACTGTTGTGATTGAGGGGGAGTGAGTAGGAACTCAGGTTTAAGTTGAACTTAGATTGAAGTTGCATTGGGTAGGTCTTAAGTGAAGGAGATAAACTGGTTGGTTTATTCCTGAATTAATATCTCTTATAGTGGATTTCCTCCCTGGCTTGGTAGCCCCCAGAGTAGGTGTTATTTCACACTGAACTGGGTAAACAATTGACTGTGTTCTTTACTGTTTTTTTTATTTAATGTCTTATAGAAAGTCAGATACGGTGTCATAACATTCACTGTGACATTGAGTATCTGCTGCCAGAATTTCAATTGGCATCAGAGAAGGCACCCTGCCTGTCTTACTGGGTGAGATCTAGGGATATCACTTTCTGGCGCTATGGACAAAGAAGGAGTTTTTGGAAACAGACCACCCATTCTGGATGGATCAAATTATGACTACTGGAAACCTCGTATGATTTCCTTCTTAAAATCACTGGACAAAAAGGCTTGGAGAGCTGCTGACAAAGGATGGAACCATCCCACCATAACTGAGAAAGATGGGACAATCAGTCTGAAGCCTGAGGAAGAATGGAGCAAAGAAGAAGATGAGTTAGCCCTGGGTAATTCCAAAGCATTAAATGCCTTGTTCAATGGAATTGATAGAAACATATTCAGACTAGTACATCAATGTGAACTGGCCAAGGAAGTTTGGGACACTCTCAAAACTACCCATGAGGGTACATCCAAAGTAAAAATGTCAAGGCTTCAGATGCTGACTACCAAATTTGAGAACCTAAGGATGATGGAAGATGAAACCATTCATGAGTTTCACATGAACATCTTGGAGATTGCCAACACCTCAGGAGCATTGGGAGAAAAGATGTCAGAAGAAAAACTGGTGAGAAAGATTCTCAGATCCTTGCCTAAAAGATTTGCAATGAAGGTAACTGCTATAGAGGAAGCCCAGGATATCAGCAAGTTGAAGGTGGATGAACTCATTGGGTCTCTTCAGACTTTTGAGATGGGGATCAGTGACAATGTTGACAAGAAAAACAAGAGCATAGCACTTGTATCCAACACTGAAGATGAAAACAAGGAGGATGAAGAAGAAAATATTTCAGAAGCTATAGCCATGCTTGGAAGACAATTCAACAAACTCATCAAGAGAATGGATCCAAAGTCAAGGTCAAATATTAAGAACATTCCTTCTGACATTAACAGATCTTATGACTCCAGCAGAAGACCAAAGTCTAAAGAGAAGGGAAATCAAAGCAGAGGAATTCAATGCCATGGATGTGAAGGATATGGGCACATTCGATCTGAATGTCCTACCTTTCTTAAGAAACAAAAGAAAGGAATGTCTGTTACCTGGTCTGACTGTGATTCAGAAAGTAATTCTGAAGAAGAATCTGCCAAACCAGTTACTGCACTAACTGGTGTTTGTACCTCTGAAAGTGACACTAGTGATGAGGAAGTGACATTTGAAGAACTGGCTGATACCTACAAGAAATTATGTATCAGAAGTGCTGAAGTCTGTCAGCAAAATGAGAGACAAACAAAACTCATAATAAAGTTGGAGGCTGAGAAAAGGGCAGACATTGAAACTATAAGTCATCTAGAAGGGGAAGTTCAAATGCTGAACTCAAAACTGAACCAGATGACTAAATCTGTCAAGATGCTGACAAATGGAACTGACAAATTGGAAGAAATCCTTCAGGTTGGACAAAATGTGGGAAACAAGTCTGGTCTAGGATTTGTGGCAGCAAAGAAATCTGGTGCAGACAAGAAGATCAGGCCTGATAAACAAATGTCAAAGCAGATGTCACAACATAGCACTCAACATCGGGAACAGAGAAATATGAAGAAAAAGTACCAAAGATGGAGATGTCATCATTGTGGGAGGTTTGGTCACATAAAGCCATTCTGCTTCAGATTGTATGGATACCCTAATCAGAACCCAGGTGTCAAACCTAAGTCTAATAAGGTACCACATACTCCACAGTGGAAGAAAAAGGCTACTGCCCTGATAGCCCACACTTCTCTTAGAGTCTCTGCAAAGGAAGACTGGTACTTTGACAGTGGGTGTTCTAAGCACATGACTGGAATCAAGAACCTTCTCAATAATGTTAAACCTCACACCACTAGTTATGTGACCTTTGGAGATGGTGCTAGAGGAGAAATCAAAGGAGTTGGTAACTTGGACTGCCATGGAGTTCCAAATCTAAATGAAGTATTATTGGTAAAAGGTCTGACTTCTAATCTCATTAGTATCAGTCGATTATGCGATCTAGGATTCAAGGTCAACTTCTCAAAATCTGAATGTCTTGTAACTAATGAGAAACAAGAAGTTGTAATGAAAGGAGTCAGATCTAAAGACAACTATTACTTGTGGGAGCCTGAGAACACTAATTACTCCACTGTGTGTTCTATTGCCAAAGAAGAAAAAGAGGTGAAACTGTGGCACCAAAAACTTGACCATCTTTATCTAAGAGGAATGAAAAGGATTATATCCATGGAGGTAGTCAGAGGGATTCCAAGACTGCAAATTAATGAAGGAAGAGTTTGTGGTGAATGTCAGGTTGGTAAGCAGACTAGGATGTCACATCCAAAGTCAATACATCTGACCACCTCTAAGGTTCTAGAACTTCTACATATGGATCTGATGGGACCAATGCAGGTGGAAAGTCTTGGTGGAAAAAGATATGCCTATGTTGTTGTGGATAATTTTTCCAGATTCACCTGGATTAACTTCATTAGGGAAAAATCTGATGTATTTGAAGTTTTTAAAGAACTGTGCAAAAGAATTCAAAGAGAAAAAGAAGGGTGTATTGTCAGAATCAGAAGTGATCATTGCAAGGAATTTGAAAACAGTAAGTTTAATGAGTTCTGTTCCTCAGAAGGAATTAGTCATGAATTCTCTTCTCCTATAACTCCTCAACAAAATGGAGTTGTAGAAAGGAAAAATAGGACCATACAGGAATCTGCCAGAGCAATGATACATGCCAAAAGACTTCCTATTCATTTTTGGGCTGAAGCTATGAATACAGCCTGTTATGTCCATAACAGAGTCACTTTGAGAAAGGGAACCTCATCCACCATTTATGAACTCTGGAAAGGAAGAAAGCCAACTGTGAAGTACTTCCATATATTTGGTAGCAAATGCTATATTCTGGCAGATCGTGAACAAAGGAGAAAGCTGGACCCTAAAAGTGATGAAGGAATATTTCTAGGATACTCCACCAACAGCAGATCATATAGGGTATTCAATTCCAGGACCAAAGTCATGATGGAATCAATAAATGTCATAGTTGATGATTATCATGAGGAAACATATGTCCCTTGTAATGTTGAGACATTCTTTGAGACTCCAACTCAACAGAATGACCTACCTAACACCACTGCAGCAGACTCTGAATCCAAGGAAGCTAGCAAAATCCCTTCCATCAGAATTCAGAAAGATCATCCTAAAGAACTCATCATAGGAGATCCTAACAGTGGAGTCATTACAAGATCTAGAGAAATCATCTCAAACTCTTGCTTTGTGTCTAAAATTGAACCAAGAAATGTTAAGGAGGCTTTAACTGATGAATACTGGATTGATGCAATGCAAGATGAATTGAACCAATTTAAGCAACATGAAGTTTGGGAGTTAGTTCCTAGACCAGAGGGAACAAACATCATTGGCACAAAATGGATATACAAGAACAAATCAGATGCTGAAGGAGTTGCCACCAAGAATAAGGCAAGACTTGTTGCCCAAGGATACACTCAAGTTGAAGGGGTTGATTTTGATGAGACCTTTGCCCCTGTAGCTAGACTGGAATCTATCAGACTCCTATTGGGAATTGCTTGTCTCCTGAAGTTCAAGTTATTTCAGATGGATGTAAAAAGTGCCTTCCTAAATGGGTACTTAAATGAGGAAGTTTATGTGGAACAGCCTAAAGGTTTTGTGGATCCAAACCACCCTGATCATGTCTACAAATTGAGGAAAGCTTTATATGGCCTGAAACAAGCTCCTAGAGCATGGTATGATAGGTTAACAAAATTTCTCTCAGACAAAGGATACAGAAAAGGAGGCTTGGATAAAACCCTCTTTGTCAAAAATGAAGGAGGGAAGTTAATGGTAGCTCAAATATATGTTGATGACATAGTGTTTGGGGGAGTCAGATAGAATGGTTAAACATTTTGCTGACCAAATGCAGGCTGAATTCGAAATGAGCCTCATGGGAGAATTGACCTACTTTCTTGGACTGCAAGTCACACAGATGGAAGACTCAATTTTTCTATCTCAAAGCAAGTATGTAAAGAACATTGTCAAGAAGTTTGGTATGGAGAATGCCAGTCACAAAAGGACTCCTGCTCCTACTCATTTAAAGCTATCCAAAGATTAAAGTGGGGTTAAGGTGGACCAAAGCCTGTATAGAAGCATGATAGGAAGTCTGCTGTACTTAACAGCCAGCAGACCTGACATTGCTTTTGCAGTTGGAGTTTGTGCAAGATACCAAGCTGATCCCAAAGTCAGTCATATCAACCAAGTGAAGAGAATTTTGAAGTATGTAAGTGGAACTTACAACTATGGCTTGCTATAATCTCATGGTTGTGAACCAACTTTGACTGGTTACTGTGATGCTGATTGGGCTGGAAGTGCTGATGATAGAAAAAGCACCTCTGGAGGATGTTTCTTCTTAGGAAACAATCTGGTCTCCTGGTTCAGCAAGAAACAGAACTGTGTGTCTCTCTCTACTGCTGAAGCTGAATACATTGCAGCTGGTAGTAGCTGTTCTCAAATGATCTGGATGAAACAGATGCTTACTGAGTATAATGTCACACAAGATGTTATGACATTGTACTGTGACAATCTGAGTACAATCAACATTTCCAAGAATCCTATTCAGCATAGCAGGACCAAGCATATTGACATTAGACATCACTTTATCAGAGACCTTGTAGAGGAGAAGACGATTAAACTGGAACATGTTGCCACTGAGCTACAGCTGGCTGACATTTTTACCAAGGCACTTGATGCAAATCAATTTGAAAATTTGAGGGGCAAGTTGGGTATTTGCCAACATGAGGAATTGTAGCAATTAATTTTGCTTAAAACAAGGGTTGAAGGAGTTTTGTTTGTTAAGTCTATTTTGATTGGGTTAATCATATGTTTTCCCATTTCTTTCAAAATTATTAAGAAGTTGAATAGACACTCATTTACCTTCTTCCTCTCTCGGCTCTGCAACAAATCCCATTCTCTTAATCAAAGATTTCTCTCTCGTTGCTACTGGTTTTCTAAGACTATCAAAATGTCTCAAACATCATCCTCATCCAAGACGATTGTTTCATCTGCTTCCTCTGATCGAGATTCTAGGGCAATCACATCATGCATGGATTCTGAAGTCCTGGAGATTACTCCTCTTAGAGTACTGGCAACTAACCCCTCTAAGGTTAAAAAGCTGAGAACAAGGCATGCAGGAAGGTCTCAAGCTACTTCATCCGGTAATCCCTCTCAACCTTCATCTTCTGTTCCAAATAGGGAAGGCTCAGCTTATGTTCATCAAGCAATAGCTAGGCTTGTTACAAGAATTCTGAGTGAGAACCACTCTGTACCCAGTATTTCTGTTCCTTTAAATCAAGATGTCTCTGAGAATGTTGAGACACCGAATGACAACATTCAGAAATCATCTGATAATCTTGATGATCTCCAGAACCCTTCAGAGAAGGAGGTTGAACCCCCCGTTATTGATGTGGATGGAGACTACTCTGACAATGACCTAATTGCAAATAGCAACCCTAGCATAGCTAGGAGAATGATGAATAGAAAAGGCAAACAGGATGCTGCAAAATGTCTGACCAAAGAGAAGACTGCTGATGTTTCTCACAAGAAAACCAGGTCTGAAGGCAAGACTGGTGTAGAAACTGTGAAGCATGGACTGTCCAAAGGGAAGGTGAAAACCCGAGTACATGCTGGGAGTCTCTCAAAGCTTGTGAGACAACCAATAGCAAAGAAAAGGAAAGAGCCTGAACCTTCTGATTCTGATGAGGAATCAAAATTTGAAATTGATGCTGAAGACATTCCTCTCAGAAGGAAACTCCCTTCAAGCAAAATGGCTAAAGTTCCTGAAGTCCCCACTGACAACATTTCATTTCACCACCCTGGAAATGCCAACAGATGGAAGTATGTTTGCTTGAAAAGAATAGCCTTGGAAAGAGAACTGAACAATGGTGCCATGGATTGTAAGGAGATCATGGACCTAATCAAAGCTGCTGGACTAATGAATACTGTGGTAAAGTTTACCAAATGCTATGAAAATCTTGTCAAGGAATTCATAGTGGATTTGTCTGATGAATGTGCTGATGGAAGGTCAGCTGACTTTAAATGTGTCTATGTGAGAGGAAGAAAGGTTAATTTCTCTCCCTCTGAAATTAACAAATTCCTTGGAAGACCAGATGAGGCTTGCCCTGAACTAGAAGTTACTGACAATCAAGTATGCCAAACCATCACTGCAAATCAAGTAAGGAGCTGGCCCTTAAAAGGCAAGCTGAATGCAAGCAAGCTAAGCATGAAATTTGCCATCCTGCACAAGATTGGTGCAGCCAACTGGGTTCCTACCAACCATAAATCAACCATCTCCACGGGATTGGGAAGATTCATTTATGCTGTTGGAACCAAGACAGAATTTGACTATGGCAGGTATATCTTTGATCAAACTTTAAAACATGCTGGAAGCTATGCTGTTAAAGGCCCTATTGCCTTTCCCTCCCTCCTATGTGGTATTGTCCTTGCTCAGTATCCTGACATCCTAGTGGAAAGAGATACTGTATGCAAAAGAGCCCCTGCTCTTGGGTTGCACTATAAGCTATTTCAGGGAACTCATGTTCCTGACATTGTCATGACATCAGCTGAGACATCATCTGTCAAAACCCAGTCCAAGACATCTGATGTTATAGCTGTGCTGAAAGAAACCTGCAAAGAGCTGGAGACAAGGAAAAGGACTCTTGAGAACCTAATTGCCAGATTAGAACAGGAGGAGACTGAAGGACAAAGAAGGGAAGAGGATGCTGCTGAAGATCAGCTTAATGCTGAAGAAAGTGCCTCCTCTGAAGATGACAATGCTTGAAGTTTGGTGGAGTTGTCAAGCTTGCTGCTGGTACCTGTTGCTGCAAGTGATTTCAGAATTTTTTGTTGTTTTTCATTACTCATTTTGGATGACTGTATAACATATAAGTACATGTATCTTTGGCCTATTTGTGGCTAAAGAGGGGGAGATATTTTGTGTTAATTACTTGGTAGACATTATTTTTTTCTGCAGACATATTCATTCTGCTGCTCTCTATTCTCTGATTGCTTAGGGGTTTTAGCCAAAAATTTGCCAAAGGGGGAGTTTGTAAGTGTTTAGTTATTGGCATGTATTTTTGGTAAAACCAGGTGTGTGAATGTCATGACTGATGTCATAACATTCTAGGTTATTAGGTACTTATGCAGAAAAAGAATGGCATACAGAAGCTGCTATTTATGAGTGTGTATCTGAGCATTTTACAATGATCACATTTATTACTTTCTACCAAAATCAGTAAACAGGATTTCTGTTGTCATAACAAATGTTAAGACATCCTGTACTGATCTAACAGTTATGCAGTTTGGTTAATTCTGAGATTTTTCAGGAATTTGGTTCACACATTCCAGAACAGAATCTCACGTGGACTTTAGGTTAACTGAGCTCAACCCTAATCTGGTTGATAAAGTCTTGTGGCCAAGTCTTGAGGTTAACCCTAATTAACCCTAGCTTTTCGTGGAAGCCCTAACTGAAGAAACAGCTGCATATATATTCAACAGGAAAGCTGATTGGAAATTAACTCTTGGACAGAAGATCAATTAGGGGCTGTATAGTTTTTAACTACTGTAATCCAAGAAAGTATCATTGTGATAAGTGACTTGGAGTAGGTTTTGATTGTAAGGGTTGTGTATCACTCAAAGCTTTGAAGCAAGAGTGTTTGTGTCACTTGACTAAAGCTTTGAAGCAAGGTCAAGTTAGGTTTATGTATCACTCAAAGCTTTGAAGCACACGTGGTTGTGTTACTTGATTAAAAGTTGTGAAGCATAATCAAGTGTATGTTCTGAAGAGTGTCTTCATTAATTCATTAGTCAATTGTTTAGTATCACTGCTGTGATTGAGGGGGAGTGAGTAGGAACTCAGGTTTAAGTTGAACTAAGATTGAAGTTGCATTGGGTAGGTCTTAAGTGAAGGAGATAAACTGGTTGGTTTATTCCTGAATTAATATCTCTTATAGTGGATTTCCTCCCTGGCTTGGTAGCCCCCAGAGTAGGTGTTGTTTCACACTAAACTGGGTAAACAATTGACTGTGTTCTTTACTGTTTTTTTTTATTTACTGTCTTATAGAAAGTCAGATACGGTGTCATAACATTCACTGTGACATTGAGTATCTGCTGCCAGAATTTCAGCAGTCTTAGGGGTAGCAGGAATAACTTTAGCAACAACAATCGTTGGAGGAATTACTTCAAATGCTTGACAGGGGGTTTCAATGAATTTGCCATCCATTTCAACATATTTAAAAGAATTTAAATGTCTGGCCATATATTCTTCTTCTCCACAAACTGTGACAATCTTCCCTTTCACTGGGTATTTCAGCTTTTGATGTAATGTAGAGGTAACCGCATCTTCCCCATGGATCAATGGGCGTCTGAGCAAGCAAGAGTATGCCGGGCGGATATCCATTACATAAAAAGTTGAATTGAAGACTTGAGACCCCACCTTGATCGGGAGATCAACCTCTCTATGGACCATCCTTTTTGAACCATCGAAGGCTCTTACCACAATATCGTTGGGTTTCAGCACCAACCCATCACATTCCAGTTTATCCAAAGCACCTTTAGGTAAAACATCGAGGGAGGACCCAGTATCTACTAACACATGCGCCAGAGTGGTGCCTTTGCATTCAATAGAGGTGTGGAGAGCCTTGTTGTGATTATTCCCTGCTGGAGTTAAATTCACATCAGAAAATACCAAGCCATTGTCAGCAGTTAGGCTTGCTACACAATTCTCAAATTGATCAGCAGTGGTCTCTTGTGGGACATGGGCATTCTTTAGAAATTTCAACAAAGCTTGTGCATGTTCCTCGGATCATAATAACAAGGACATCATGGATATCTTTGAGGGTGTCTTCCCCACTTGCTCAACTATCTTGTAGTCACTTTTTTGGATGATCTTCAGAATTTCTTCCATCTCTTGTCTAGATGGGTCTTCAATTGTAACATCTTTTGAGGTTGCCTCCGCCAGGGCAGGCTCAATAACTTTCTCTTTACCTTGAGCATTGGTAGTTGGCCTAGCAGCAGGAATGTGAACAGGTGTTGTAGTAGTTATTGGAGGAGAGATCTCCGGAGAGAAGACCCTTCTTGTCCTAGTGACCTTACTAGTTCCAGAAATGTTTGTAATTTTAGGATCTTGCTTGACACCATGATAATGAACTTCTGCCCCATAGTTCTAGGACACAGCTTTGTCAAATGAGTAGAGAACTGGCCCCAATGTAGTGATAATTAAGGGAGACACTCTTGGCTCAGTAGGGATCCTTATAGGGCCTTTAGAGGTGATCCTAATAGGAGTGTTGGAGATTGTGACTATGGAAACATCTTGAGGTAAACTTTTCACGGATGGAGTTTTCTTGAACAAAATTTCATGGCTATCAATCATGCGTTGGATACCTTTCTTCAGCCACATACAACCATTGGTTTGGGAAGCACAATGGTAAAAAATTTCAAGGCAGCCAAGAAATAAACCGACTCTCAGCAGATTCTTCTTAACGGTCGATAATGGAGTAGTCAAACCATTGACGGTGGAGAAAAAAGAGACATCGTCAATGGCATTGACACCTTTACCATGACTAGGCATGGGAGCAGTAATGACATTAGGGGTTCATGGAGGGTCAAACTCAATCACCTTGTTATCAATCAAATCTTGGATCTTGCTCTTTAAGGCCCAACAATCATTGGTATCGTGCTCATAGCTATTGGAATGATAGGCACATTTTGCATTTGGGTTTTATTTTGGAGGCAAATTATTGGGGGTTTGAGGAGGATTCCTTAACATTACCAAATCTTCCTTCAACAGATGTTGTAAAGCTTGAGACAGTGGCATGTTAATCCTAATGAATTGTCTCCTCGGGGCGTCTGGCCTTTGTTGATCGTTTGATTATTGTGGTCGTTGAACTAGGGTTGGGTTTGAAATTAACACATCTCCTACTGATTGATGACGATCATTCTTGATACGGCTCCTTTGTCCATAAACATAATTAGTCTCTTTCTTACCAACAAATGGTTTCTTTACAGTATTAGAGGTTGAGGACATGGGGATCTTTCCGCTTTTGATTCCACTTTCAACTTGCTCACCAGTCAAAATCAATTCAGTAAACCCTGACGAAGAACTCCTAATCAGAAAATTAAAGAATGGACCAGTTAAGGTACCCATGAACATGTCCACCAATTCTCTGTCAGTCAATGGGGGCTGCACCCTTCCAGCCAGGTCCCTCCACTTTTGAGCATACTCCTTAAAGCCTTCGTTTGAGCCCATAGTCATATTTTGTAATTGTATGTGAGTTGGTGAAAGATCAGCATTGTATTGGTATTGTTTGTAAAAGGCAGCAGTCAGATCCTCCCATGTGTGGATATTAGTCCCCTCAAGTTGATAGAACAACTCTAACTGTGTCCAAAATAAGCTTTCTTGGAGTAATTGAACCCATAGCTTCCTATCGGCGGTGTAAGGTTGAATCTTGCGAACGTAAGACCTCAAATGCATCTTGGGATAGGAGACCCCATCATACTTGGCGAAGACAGGTACTTTGAATTTGTAGGGAATGACCACCCCATGGACCAGACCTAAGTCTCCAAAGTCCAAACCAGACACTATTTGGATCTCCACAGCCTTAAGTCGGTCTTCTAGCTGTTTGTATTTCTCATCCGCCGGTGGGTACTACTCTTCGGAATAGTCTTTGTCCTTAGTAATTTGGTTATTTCCACCCCTAACTCTAGTGCTTCTAACTTCCTCGTCTTGATTGTCTTCCTCCTCAGAAAAATTGTTATACCCCAAAATTTTCCCTCTCATTTTACCAAGATTTCCCCCCCACAAGACTCTTTGAACTCAAGACCAAGCTAGGGTTTGCTCTGCTCAAGACATCTCCTTGTACTGATGACCTAAATTAGGGTTTGAGTTTGCACAAGGATTACTGGACTTTTGATGCTCAAAGTGACTCTCATACTTCATGTTGGACTTATAAGATTGCTCATACCAAGTTTCAAGTCTTGAATCAAATTTTTGCCCAATCAGTTGGACAGTTGACCTAAAAATCAACTGTATTGGGGAAAAAGTCAACTGTAGCCAATTTACTGTCAAAACTCATAATTTTTTATCCACATCAACATTATAGTCTCATGTGAACCATTTGATCAAGTTTGGACCACAACTCCTCAAGAAATTTGATCAGATCATCAAAAGGGCAAAATGGTCATTTTTAGGGTTTTGACTGCAGAAGGGCAATTTCTGATTTTTCACCTAGCCAATGGAAAATTGAGTAGAATGGATTCAAGGACTAAATGGTATCATCTTGACATATTCACAATGTTCAAAAGATCTCAAGTGCATTGGATTGACAGATGAATTTTCCAGTCAACTGATCAAAAATCAACTGTACACTGAAAAGTCAAACTTTGACTTTTTGGTCAAAATCAAGTGCCAGGGGTCATTTTTCATCAAGATATGTCAAAACATGAAACTTGTTCATCAAGAAACCTAATTTTGCAAATTAGGGTTTAAGATTGAAAATTTTCATAACTTCGAAATTTTCCAAGTTATGAAATTTTCTTATTTTTTCCCAACTTTGCCCAACATTCTCACCATGATGAAATTGGATTCAAACAAAACTTCCAACATGAAAGTTGTATTCCTCCACAAAATCTACAACTTTGATTCACAAAGTTTTCCCAAAATATTCTTGGATCTCAAGTTATGATTTTTGGAATAAGGGTCCATGAAACTTTTAACTTAGTGAAATTTTGCCCTAGTTTAGGCAGGATTTTGACCTACCTTCATGGAAATTTTTCACATAGTTCCCATTGGAATCTCAAAATTAATTTCAAAGATTGATTGTAGATAATGTTACAATATTTCCAAAATGTCAAAGAACTCTCCAAAATCATTTATGGTTAGGGAGAATCGAAGGTTTGAATTTGGAAAAATGTCCCTTTGATCCATGGCATTTTTCATGTTGCTACAAGTTGCAATTTCTGTCCAGCTTTGTTTGTACTTGCTTACAGGTATCTAAACCCTTCCACACAATTGAATGCAAACTCAATGGATTAAAGCATTGTTCTGATCAATAGAGGTTTACACATTGAATTAATCTAAAAATGGCAAAAAGGTAGCATTGCCATTTTGGTAAAGTTGGCTTTATGTCAATTTGTTTCTCTTGAGCATTGCACCAAGTTTTTTGCAGCATACCAACTCCACAAACTCATGGCAAAGTACAACAACTTTGTTCAGCTAGGAAGGAGGCCTGTACAGGCTCTTTGCTTGATCACTTCACACTTTTCTTCAAAACCAAGTCAACTAGCCAAAATGACATAACTTTACAATCTGATATAACCAAGTGTTGTAACCATTCCAAACAGTTTTGCATATTGCCTAAGGTAAAAAACACGAGCTAGCCAGTCCTCAAACACCCTTGAACACCAAAACACCAAAAACTTGCAAAACAGGGCAGCTTCTGCATTTTGAGTTCTAAAACAAAAACTACTCGTGCGTTTTGCCCCAAGCCTCTTCCAACACACTCCATACAACCTACCTGAACTATCCCAACCATTCCCAAGTGACTGTAACTCCATTTACACCCTTCACCATTTTTGAATTCTGACTTTGCAGGTTGAGTTCTATAGAGAGATTCAAGCAAGTTCAAAGCAAACTAAGCATTGGGGAAGGTCAAAGGAAGTTCAAGCAAGCTCACAAGCATCTCAGGCCTCACTGAAAACCCCTGCATTGCCATACTCGAGCTCAACTGAAACAGGTAAAGTTCAAACTTCAATCTCTCTATTTAGGAATCATTAGGCTTAGGTTTGTGAATAAAAAATGTAGTACTCATTGCTCTTAAGCTGTACATATGCATAGATTTCATTTAAGTTAACTGTGTTGGGAGAATTTGATTGATGAACTTTCCGAAAAAGTTAGGTTAGAAATTAGGGCCAGAGAAATTCTCTCTGGTCTTTGAGAGTTAGGTTAAGTTTTTTATATGGTTAGAATCGTGTGATTATGCTCTATAACTTTCATGTTGCAAGTTTTTGCTTTAGAGCACGTATGCAGGATTTCCAGGTTTGTACATAGCGCGCGTTTTCTTGTTCAAAGGTTGAAGACGAAGCTGGACATATGGGCTGGGCCTGGCTATTCCATGGTGTTTGCACCCCTGGGCTTGCTTCTCACACCCCCTTGGCCCATTTAATTTACTTTCATATTTTTTTCATTTCCTTTTTAATTTCTGACTTTATTTTATTTTTCTAAACATAAAAAATTACTAAAAACATTTTCATAAATTTTCACATTTTATTTTATTTTTTTAATTATTTTTTTGGACATAAAAATAATTACTTTAATAATATACTTTTATTTTCTTAAATAAAGACTTGTAAATAATACAAAAAATATTACATTTTTATTTTTTATTATTTATATACTTAAATAATATTTTTCTCATATATTTTTATTTTTTAACATTTGTATATATTTTTATTTATTTTATTGTACATGAATAAATAATACATATAATATATATATTTTCTTAAAACAAATTAGGGTTTCCACCCTTAATAAAAATAATCTTTTATTTTATTATTTTTAATGCATTAAATAGTTTATTTTTACATACATGAAAATAATACAAAAACATTTTTTTGCATATTTATAATACATTGCATATTTATTTAATTGTCCATTTAAATATTTGTTTATTTATTATTTACACAATTAATTCAATATGGTTGTAATAATCTTAGGGTTTTATTTTCTTGCAAATAATCCCCTATTTAAAATTGTATCCCCCTCCCCATATCAATGTTGTAATAGTTGTAGATTTACTTTTACGCATTTATAGCTTTCAAATATGCATGATAGAGATTAGAGTTTGTATGCAAATATCCAAAATCAAACAAATAGCTTGACTAAAACAAGACAAAAATGCATGAAAATGACAACACAATGCACACAAGCACCCCTAGGGTTTCATCCACGTGTTGCCTTTAAAATGGCCATGATATGCATGTTGAGTGTCTTAGCAAAACAAAAACAAAACAAAATATCATAGTCCCTCGATGACGCTATCTTGGTTGCTTACACAAAAATGATCTAGTCCCTCAAAAAAATTACTAAGATACTTGGCACAATTGCTATCATGGTCATACGATGACCCGCGCCTATCCCGTTTAACATCCAAACATAAGGTTGTTTACCAAATACAATGGTAAAGCAACAATGTCAAAGGGTTAAAAATGTGTAGGAAAGATCTTTGAGTAAGTAGGGTAGACAACTCCTAGTTACTTGATCAAACTTGCAAAACATCCTTGCTAATTTCAAAACACACAATTTCAAAACATTTTCCCAAAACAAAACTTTCAAACATTGAAACATCTTTTCAAAAGACAAACACCTTTGTAAAACATTCAAACAAGAATTATTACAAAGGTTGCCTAAACATAGGCCTCTTTTCAAAATATTTTCAAAACCACACACAAAGCACTATTTCAAACAATTGAAAAGCAAAAGCAAGTGATCTAAACAAGTAACTAAGAGCCCATGGAAAACCATGGATGAAAAGGGTGCTAGCACCTTCCTTTTTCATAATCTACCCCCCGAACCCAAGAAAACATCTCAAAGGTCTTTCCTGTGCTTTTTGACCTTTTCTTTGGATAAAATAAAAAGTCGGTGGCGACTCTTGCTAAACCAAAACATTTGCGAACACAAACGCAAAACTTTAAGTCAGTTCTCCCACCGTATCACAGAACTGGCGACTCTGTTGGGGAAAAAAATCTAAAAGTGGGGTTACCTTAGGGTTTAGATCACCTTTACATGCTTACCTTGTTTGCTTTGATTGCTTTACATTTGGTTCTAATGTTTGGGTTTGAAATCCTCTACCCGGATTTGGGAAACATTCATAGGTAAATAGCAATATGTTGTGGAAATTGTGCGGGGTATACCGACATGGTTGAAGCAATAGATATATTAGTGCGACATATTTGTGGGTACCGGTAGCCTTTGAGTCAATCAAAGAGAATACGGGGCCGCTGAGTGATGTCATGAAGCACTAATGGACTCTTAGAACCTTTACTTGACCATCTTGGCCTTATTAGGGGTAGTGAGATGACCGACTTTGGTGCAGTCCGAAGTTGGTAGATACTCAATACTACACTCATTGAGGGTTGTTTTCTTGGAATATTTCGGTCACCAGTAAAGTGGCTAAACTGAAACAATGAACAACGAAAATAATCCAGTGATATTGAGCTTCTTAGAACCCAGTTACTATTTATAGGACAAGTTGAGCCAACTAAACTTCAAGAGGGTACTTACCTATGAAACCCCATGCAAGCCTGAAACTAGGATCTTGTGTGATTCGTTTGTACATATACTTGTGCATACATCATAAACATCATAAAGCATCTGTGATCGGTAGAAATAGAACTGACTGTTGTGAAATGCTGGTTCGCGAAATGTCGCGGTAAGCAAGAGTCGCCACCGTCTTTTATTTTCTCCAACAAGGAAAGGACAAAAGCACAGCAAAATTCCTTTTCGAGATGTTTCTCGGTTCGGGAGATAGATTATAGAAAGGGAAGGTGTTAGCACCCTTTCTATCCGTGGTTATCCACGGGCTCTTAGGTACTTGCTCACTATGTTTTCAAAATTGTTTGCTTTTCTTGTGTGTGTGGGTTTTGAAAAAGTTCCGTTTTGAAAACTTCTAGGTAACTCTTGTATCTGTCCTCAAGAGTGTATGAAGTGTTTATTTGAAAACTTTTTGAAAGTGTGAGTGCGAAAAGTTGTTTTTGTTTTTGAAAGAGCAAGTACCCAGAAGAAATCTACCTACTCTAAGGAATTAAGCTGTGTAAGAGTCCTTTGGACAGTACTATCCCACTATTGAGAAGTAGGCAGCACCGTCGTTGGAGTTATTCAGGTCAATTCGATTATAGGGACATGCGTGGTCACTAAAGCAATAGTAGGACGCCTTAGCGGTAACCCTAATGTCCTAGATCCTTTTTTATCTGAGGCAACCGTTTCGAGGCAACTGGACCTTTAGACAGGAGGGCGACCTCTAAAACACCCTATACTTAATGACCACGTCGAGGAAACCAAGTGAGGCGTACCCTAAGAGTGGCATGTCCACGTGTGTCAAGTTCAGTTTAAGATTATCTTTGCACATGTATTATGGTGAGCTACGAGTTAATTTTATTTTTCAGGCAAGTCTTGCATGCATAATTAACAGTTAACAATTGCGCGGAAAGTAAATTGTGGAAAGTGAATCTACGCTATTACAAGGCGTCGGGTATTTACATCGCCAAAAACATAACCCTTTGGAAAAGTAAATTGCGAGAAGATAAAGAAAGCGATAAAAGTCCTAATTATCTATTACATTCTCAGAGCAGATACATAAATATAATCAAAATAAATATGCGCGAAAAGAAATTGAATCGGGAAAAGTCTTAGGGTTTTGACCCTTTTTGAGAAAAGAATGGCATTTGGTCCTTTTTGCAATTAATTAACATTAAACCTAATTTACTAATTAATTAAATAATTAAAAGAAAAAAAGTATTTTTTATGTTTTTTATGAAAATAAAAATAAAAGAAATTAAAAGTCAAAAGAAAAACCCTAATTCTATATTAATTTTATTTATTGTAAAAAAGTTAAAATTTAAACCTAATTAACTAAATTAATTATATTTAGAATTTATTTACAAAAATAATTAATAGTGAAATTAATACATAATAATAACAATAAAAATATTTACATTTTAATTTTCTGAATTTATTATGAAAAATAATTATTTGTGAGGTAATTAAATAATAATAATAATAATTATTAAAATAAAATAAAAAAGAAAGAACAAAGAAACCAGGGGGGGTGATGGCCCAAATATGGAGGTGGATTAGCAATTCTCAAGCCCACTAAGTTGCCATTCCGTTTGACTTTCTGGATCAGGTGCACGTTCATTGACTGGGAGTACCATGAACACTCACGCTTGGCCTTCAGATCTACTTTTCCAGCCACTTGGCGTTTGGATGAGTAGAGTATATGGTGGACACCCTCAAGCAACCTGCATGTGAACATATTGAAAAAAAATAGGAACAATTATTCTGGGGGACCTGGGAATCGAACCCAGGTCCCAACGCTTACTGAACACCTGGCCAACCACTCCACCAACTTGCACGCTTTGTTATATGAATAAGAAGAAAATATAATATATAAAAATGAATGAATATGCTGAAACACAAAACAAGCGCGCATTTTATTTGAATCAACCAACCAGGAATCAGCACGTCATCGTCTTCTTCACTAAACCTGTAAAATAACAAATAGATAGCGGGGGTTTTTTAACCCCCCACAAAGCAGAACGACCAATAATAACAAATAGCCCTACGCTAAATATAAATATGGCACGATGGTTTCATTGTGTTCGTCTCGTTCCAGCGGTCTCAACCATATGCATTAGGGGTTCCAATTTTTCCTATATAGGAATGCCCTAATTCAAGAACTCAAGAACCCTAAAATTCGTTAATGACAATTCATAATTCTGTGCATTATAATCCAATTAATTAATACCATTAGCTTTCTATGGATGCAAGCAATACAAAACAAACCATAAATCACATCAAATGCTTATGAATCATGAGTTTCGTTTATGGACAAAGTACGCAAACCGTGTGACTGTTTGGAGTGATTTCTTAAGCTTTAGCGTGTGATTTCGATTGCAAAAGGTCCCTGGGAGTTCCTGCAATGTATTAGAAACAAGAAAAAGCTTTGAATCACGTTAGAATGTGGAAATCAGTTTTCACTTTTCTTTGATTTTTCTCAATATGCTTATGGCTTTTCTGCAGCAATTTTCACGTCCATGGCATTAGGGTTGAGTTGTGTATATATAGTAGAATGGAATTAGGTTAAATCTTGGCCAAGAAATCCATGGAATAATGGTTTCAATATTTGATTTTCAATCACATCTTTTTGCATCTTTTTGATTGAGAAAACTTGCCAAACTTGGAGATTTTTGTCCCCTTGATGTGCACACAAATTTGCCAGCTCTTCTAGGTCATATTTGCTTCATGAAAAGATTGAAAACCATATCTTGATATTTCCTACAATTTAAATTAATTAAATGAATTAAAATTGATTAATAATCCAAATAATTAATAAAAAATAAGAAAATAAATCAATTTAATCTTGATGAGTCGTGCATAGGCCTTGGATAAAGTTTCAATAAGAAATTTGAGGCCCATTAGCAAAAACAAAGTATTTTGAGCAAAGTTGACTTTTGCAAATTCACAAAAATTTCCCAACTTCTCCAATGCATATCTTGCTCAATTTTGATCATATGAACATGTTCTTGGACATTTTGGAAAGGTCTTGAAGTCCTCTAACCAATGCCTTTGCTCCCATGTCATTTGGATTTACCAATCTCAAGTTATGGTCTTTGACTTAAAGTGCATTTTTGTTGACTTTTGAAATTGACCTATAATGTAGAAATTGATAACTTTTTGTGAGAGCATTTCTTTGACTTGGAATATGAAGATGAGTTGTAGGAAATGTCATTCTCTTCAAAATTAGCATTGGAAGGGATTTTTCTAATGAACCATGAAAAAGTTATGCTCTGGTCAAGATACAGTTGACTTTTCTGCTGTCCAAAAATAGTAACTTTTTGCATCTTGATGTTTTTTGAGCCATGCTTGTGGAATCATGATCAAGACTTGATCAAATGATGAGTGTGACCTCAAAATAATATGTTGACCAAAAATTCTGACTTTTGACTGTGAAATGACCATTTTACCCCTGCAGTTGATTGTGAAGCAAATGGAGCTTTTGACTGTGCAATTTGACATTGTGAGTCTTGAAACTTGACATGTAGATGCTTGAGAATGTATGTAGGCCTATGGGACTTGAATGGACCACTGAAAACCCCAAATTCCTTGAGAGAACCAAAACCCTAATTTTGACTGGCTTAGGAGACATTTGGACTGTGCAACCCCTTGAGAAATCTTGAACCATTTGAAGATGATTCTTAACAAATCTTGAAGAATATGGGAGGGAAAATTTTGGGGTACAACAGTTTCCCCTGTTCAATCTTCTTAAACCTGAGGATGTAGATTGGCCTGCGTGCCTTTCGTGATCCGAAGGTGGAAGATGATTGAACACTAGAGTGCCCAGAAATTTGCACTCGCATAGTGGAGTATCAGCAATGTGATGTCGGGAATGGGCTTACAGATGCCATTTGGAGATATGATGGATAGGAGGATGGGCTTATAGATGCCATCAGGAGATGTAACAGAATCTTGTCGGGGGATGGGCTTATAGATGCCATATGGAGATTGTTGGTAGATAGTTTTGTCTTTGTTGACGAGTTTTTTTGAGAGAGTGACAGAATGATATCCGAATCTGGATCATATTTGAACTGTATTTGAAATCTGGATAAGTGACAGAATGACTTCCGTATCTGGAGTATATATGTACTTGAAGTTGATAGTTGAATCTGAATGGGAAATAGAATGGCCTCCGTGTCTGGAGCATATCTAGTCTGTACCTAATTACTGACGTCTGAACGAGTAGTAGAATGACCGCTGTGTCTGGGGTATATCCATACTGTATCTGAATGAGTGACAGAATGTCATCCGTGTCTGGATCGTATCTGGATTGTCTCTTGAATGAATCTGGAATAAACAATAGAATAGCCTCCAGATCTGGAGCATCTCTAAGCTGTTTCTGAAAGGAAATCTGGAATAAGTATCAGAATGTCGCCATGCCTGGGTCGCAACTGAACTATCTCTAGAAGGAATCTCTGAATAAGCAATAGAATAACATCCGGATCTGGAGCATCTCTAAGCTATCTCTGAAAGGAAATCTAGAATAAGTATCAGAATGTCGCCATGCCTGGGTCGCAACTGAACTATCTCTAGAAGGAATCTCTGAATAAGCAATAGAATAGCATCCGGATCTGGAGCATCTCTAAGCTATCTCTGAAAGGAAATCTGGAGTAAGTATCAGAATGTTGCCATGCCTGGGTCGCAATTGAACTATCTCTAGAAGGAATCTCTGAATAAGCAATAGAATAGCATCCGGATCTGGAGCATCTCTAAGCTATCTCTGAAAGGAAATCTGGAATAAGTATCAGAATGTCGCCATGCCTGGGTCGCAACTGAACTATCTCTAGAAGGAATCTCTGAATAAGCAATAGAATAGCATCCGGGTCTGGAGCATTTCTAAGCTGTCTTTAGAAGTTTGAATTTGAATAAGCAATAGAACAGCATCCGGATCTGGAGCATCTCTAAGTTGTTTCTGAAAAGAAATCTGAATAAGCAATAAAATAACATCCGGATCTGGAGCATCTCTAAGCTATCTCTAAAAAGAAACTCTGAATAAGCAAAAGAATAGCATCCGGATCTGGAGCATCTCTAAGCTATCTCTGAAAAGAAACTCTGAATAAGCAAAAGAATAGCATCCGAATCTGGAGCATCTCTAAGCTATCTCTGAAAAGAAACCCTGAATAAGCAAAAGAATAGCATCCGGATCTGGAGCATCTCTAAGCTATCTCTGAAAAGAAACTCTGAATAAGCAAAAGAATAGCATCCGGATCTGGAGCATCTCTAAGCTATCTCCGAAAAGAAACTCTGAATAAGCAAAAGAATAGCGTCCGGGTCTGGAGCATCTCTAAGCTATCTCTTCAATCTCTTAAATGTAGATAACTTTCCTGGCTAGATACAGGTATAGATCTACAATCAATCGCTCACAGATATGCCCTGGCTAGATACAGGTATCGAATCTGGAACTTCAAAGGGTTGGTCGAGATAGCTTTCCTGGCTGGATACAGGTGTAGATCTCTGACCTGAGAATGAAAGATAATTTCCTGGCCTGTTACAGGTGTTGATCTTCAATCAATCGCTCACAGATATGCCCTGGCTAGATACAGGTATCGAATCTGGAACTTCAAAAGGTTGATGGTAATCATCTTTTGATTGACCTTTTCCTGAAAAGGCAAAACATTAGTTGTATGCAATGTCATGATGTGTGAAATGCATGATGTCATGATGTTCTCAAAACGAGATCATGTCGTATGCACTTTATCATGTATGCAAGTAGGAGATATGAGATGTGATATGTTTATGAATGTATTTTCGTCTGGGAAAATAAATCCTTGACGAATGCCGGGAGTTTGAATCCTGGGCCGACGTTGAAGAGTAGAGTTCTTCGCTTCCACTAGGGATGATGAACAAAGTTGATTGCAAGAATAAACCTGTGGGAGAAGACGACTCTGTTGGGGGATAAACCGGTGAAGAGATTACTCTGCGGGGGATTACTCTGTGGGAAAGAGATGCTTCGCTGAGATTTTAACGATAACTCCGCTGGGGACTCTGTTGATAAGCTTTGTTGAGGGATTTTGATGAACTCCGCTGGGGATAGGAAGAACTTCGCCGAGGACGATCTTCCCTTTTGTAGTTTGCTGAGGATAACCCAGTTAGACTCTGGTGGGGAATAACCTCTGAATATGGCTGGAGAGATGTATGTACTCTGCAGGGGACCAGCTTCCAGACTCTACTGGGGATAAGCTTCCAGAATCTATTGGGGATAAGCTTCTAGAATTTACTGGGGATAAGCTTCCAGAATCTGTTGGGGAAATAATTCAACTCTCCTGGGGAAACTTTTGGACTGTACTGGGGAAATGGCTCCACTGGGGTGTCTGTATTCCGCTGGGGAACAATCTTATATTTCTGTCGAGGAATATTAAGACTGTCGGGGATGCTTGCTGAGGAATATCTGTATACTCTGCTGGAGAATATTGAGATTTTCTGGGGATACCTAACTTCCTTAGGGTTGACAGTAGGCTAACTCTGCTTGGGGAGAGTGTTGTTGACTTGCTGGAGATATTGTGCCTTTTTAGGGCTGATGGGAGACCAACTCTGCTTGGGGCGAGTATTGCTGGATCTTGTCTTACTCTGCGGGGAGTGAAGATATCCTGGTCAAAATCTTCAGCTGAACTTACCTTGGTACCTCGGCGGACAGTGCGGCTTGTACAGTTCGGACAACTCTTATTGCCCCAATTTCTGTGGGAGAAGGTACCTGTGGAGGTCTTGATAACTGCCGATTGACAAATCTTCTTCTGGTAGGCAAGTGACAAGATGACGGGACATAGTCGTACGCTTTGATCCCTAATTTTTTCCTGGACCGCCCTTTCGGGTTTTCAGTCCATCGGGATACCCTTTTTTGCCCAAGCCGCCTTTTCAGGTTTTCGACTTGCCGGGTGTACAGATTTTTTATTTTCATCCCTTATTTTTGCCCGAACCCTTTTGGTTCGCCGGGAAGCCCCTATTTTTGCCTAGGCCAGTCGACCTAGCGGGTCTTTGATTATGCGTAGTATTTTTTCGACTATGTCCATGCTCTCAGGGTGTAGGGGGTTGTCACTGTCAGTAGTGTTGTGCTGGCATACTACCAGAAGATGTTTAATCAGACAAGATTCGTTGCTGGAATTCATGCTCAATGCCCCAGTTGATTCAGATGGAGATCTGCCCCTGGCTATTTGGCATTTTTGAGAGATTCCTTGAATCTTGACTGGACTTCCCCAGATGACGGACCATGATCATGTCTGCCCCTTGGCTGGAAGTGTTTTTCCACTTGAGATTTTTGTTCACAAGATATTCATCGTGCAAATTTCTTTGCTGTTCGAACGAATAGTCATATGCAAACAATGTTATTTTAAGAATGCAAAGCTTATGTCTGTCTTGAAGTTTTTGAAAATGCATTTTTCAGTAAAACAAGCAAATTTTTTTGTAAAATGTGATGTCAACTCAAGATTTTACAGCGAGCCCTACAAGAGTCAGGATACCTTTGTAACAGTATTCTTTCGAACTAACCCATGCTTCAGCTAGGACTTTTTAAGGGTTATAACGTGGCCTGGTTCACGGTTTAAGAAACAAAGGATAAAGGCTCAAAGTTTATTTATACCCACCCGCTCTTCGTGAATATCTTCGATCCTAAACTCAACTCATCGTGCATCAAATCTTGTTTGAATCCTTGCTCTGATATTCCGGTGATGGTTCAGATATTGGTAGTTTGTTTTGAATAGGCAGACATTTCTTTTTGTTGAGGGTTTGTAGGACCTCTTTCTTTTTGATTTTGTTATCCCTTTTTTTTCCTGAACTGTTTCTTTTTTGATTACAGTCAGCGGGATGCCCCGGTTTTATAAGTCTCCTTCATAGGTTTTGACTTATTGGGCTTTAGTTTCTGAGAGATAATGACTGCATGTCTTTACGATTATTGGGAACCATCACTGTCTTTTGTTTTTGGAAGGACTCCTTTGATGTTATGTTGTGCACCTGGATCAACTGAGAGAACTACCCTGCCCCAGGTTATGATTAAGGGTTTTAATTTGTGAAAAGAAAAAACTCCTACTTCTTTGGCTCGAAGGGGTTGACGAGGGATTATCTTCCTTATAACTCCAGTGTTTAAGATTTGAAACAATGCCTGTACCTCATCAGCGGGGTTTGTCCAAAATCATACTGTAAAGATCGTGGTATCGTTTTCGTCATCCTCCCTCAAAAGGTTTAGAATTTTTTAATCGAGAGTTGAACATCACAGAAAAAATGAAAGCAGTTTGAATATAGTGAATACGAATATATTGATTCAGAACAGACATATGCGATGCATTAATGAAATAAAAGAGTTTTCTATGACAATAGTTGTTTGAATAAGCAAAGAAAAATACAACTCGGAAATTCAAATAAAACAAAAGCCTTCAATGATTTGGCAAAGGAGCAGTGATTATGTTTGGAGTCTCTGGTGCTTCAAACTGGATTTCTTTAGTATCAAGCATGTCTTGAACCTTGTTCTTCTGGGCCCATCAGTTGTTTGTGTCATGTCCCGGGCTGTCAGAGTGGTATGCACATCTCACACTCGGGTTATACCTGGAAGAGGAAGTGTTGGGATTCTTAGGAGGGTCCCTTAGCATTACTAGATTCAATCTCAACGGGCGTTGTAAAGCTTGAGACGGTGATATGTTGAGCTTGGTGAATTGCCTCATGGGCTTGTTTGGCTTGCTCTGATCAACCTGTTGTTCTTGGTGAGGTGATTATTGGACCCTTGATGTAGTAGCACCTTGGAGAGGTCCATTCTTCACCATACCAAACTCCTGTCTTCTTGGAGGCTGATTACCGGTTTGATCCCCAGCCTTGACCGTTTGCTTCATGTCGTTGTCTTGACGAAGCTGGTTGACAATGGTTCTAAGCTCTTCTTGCTCCCGAGCTAAGCCTTGGATGAGGGCCATCTGTCCCAGCATCTGGGTTTTCATTGCATCTACCTCAGCTTGCAGATGTTTCAGCCATTCATCCTTACTGTCTTCTGGACCGTTCTTGACCAAATTCCCCATGAGGAGTGTTCTCAACTCTTCCTGCCCCTTGGATAGGCTTAGGAAGATCTCCCTGAACTGAGTCTCTTGAGTATGAAGATCCTGGTTGTCTGGTTGGAAAGCCATTGCTGAAATAAACAGCGAAGAAGATAAGTGACTTGTAAAAGGGGTACCTGTAATGCAATGATATGTATGATATGCATGCAATGTTTTCAAGGATCTCGCGGGGTAAACCAAGAAACTTGTTAGAATTTGAATCTGGTAGCCTGATTGAAGGAACTTCATGTTGTTAAGAGTCCTTCTTCAAGAGTCAAAGCTCACCATATCGAGTGGGTCATAGCCCCTGACTCAAGTCATCATGTTTTGATCTCCGAATGACCTTGGCTAGAGGAAAATAAATCCCCTTTGCCCCTTGCTAGACATTTGATCCATCATGACCTGCATCACAAGCCCTTGAGATCCTTGAAATGGTTAAGGAAATGCTATGGTATGATGTTATGACGTTATGCTATGCGTGGGGTGATGTAAGTAAACCCTGTTATAAGCCCAAATTAAGGACTGGAAACAAAACCTGCAAGAAACTCATGTTGTTAGATAACAAGAATGTGCAAGTAGTTCAAGTTTGAAGGCACACAAGTCACACAAAGAGCCCTTAGATTTTAGGCTAGCATGGAGTTTAGGTAGTACCCTCTTGAAGTTAGTTGGCTCAAAACCTGTCCTAGAAAATAGTAACCGGGTTCTAAGGAGCTCAATATCATTGGATTGTTTTCTATGTTCATTGTTTTGATTTATCCACTTAATTGGCGACCAAAATATTCCAAGAAAACAACCCTCAATGAGTGTAGTATCGAGTATCTACCAACTTCGGACTGCACCAAAGCCGATCATCTCACTACCCCTAAAGAGGCCAGGATGGTCAAGTAAGGTTCTAAGGTCAGTTGATGCTTCACGACACCGCGTGGCGGCCCCGTACTCTCCTTGACTTGACTCAAGGGTTACCGGTACTCACCAAAGTGCCACATCAACGTAGCAACTACTTCAACCGTGTCGGTATACCCTGCACAGTTCCCTCACAGTTTGTTGCTACTTCTAAAAGGTATCCCCCAGATCCGGGTTAGGATCTATGAAACTCCGAGACAAGCCCATAATGTTAAAGCAAACAAAGCAAACAATTGAAAACAAGAGTGGTCTAATCCTAAGGTACACCTCACTTATAAAGTCTCCCCAGCAGAGTCGCCAGTTCTGTGATCGGTGGAAATAGAACTGACTGTTTTGAAATGCTGGTTCGCGAAATGTCGCGGTAAGCAAGAGTCGCCATTGTCTTTTATTTTCTCCAACAAGGAAAGGACAAAAGCACAGCAAAATTCCTTTTCGAGATGTTTCTCGGTTCGGGAGGTAGATTATAGAAAGGGAAGGTGTTAGCACCCTTTCTATCTGTGGTTATCCACGGGCTCTTAGGTACTTGCTCACTATGTTTTCAAAATTGTTTGCTTTTCTTGTGTGTGTGGGTTTTGAAAAAGTTCCGTTTTGAAAACTTCTAGGTAACTCTTGTATCTGTCCTCAAGAGTGTATGAAGTGTTTGTTTGAAAACTTTTTGAAAGTGTGAGTGCGAAAAGTTGTTTTTGTTTTTGAAAGAGCAAGTACCCAGGAGAAATCTACCTACTCTAAGGAATTAAGCTGTGTAAGAGTTCTTTAGACAGTACTATCCCACTATTGAGAAGTAGGCAGCACCGTCGTTGGAGTTATTCAGGTCAATTCGATTGTAGGGACATGCGTGGTCACTAAAGCAATAGTAGGACGCCTTAGCGGTAACCCTAATGTCCTAGATCCTTTTTTATCCGAGGCAACCGTTTCGAGGCAACTGGACCTTTAGACAGGAGGGCGACCTCTAAAACACCCTATACTTAATGACCATGTCGAGGCAACCAAGTGAGGCGTACCCTAAGAGTGGCATGTGCATGTGTGTCAAGTTCAGTTTAAGATTATCTTCGCACATGTATTATGGTGAGCTACGAGTTAATTTTATTTTTCAGGCAAGTCTTGCATGCATAATTAACAGTTAATAATTGTGCGGAAAGTAAATTACGGAAAGTGAATCTACACTATTACAAGGCGTCGGGTATTTACATCGCCAAAAACATAACCCTTTGGAAAAGTAAATTGCGAGAAGATAAAGAAAGCGATAAAAGTCCTAATTATCTATTACATTCTCGGAGCAGATACATAAATATAATCAAAATAAATATGCGCGAAAAGAAATTGAATCGGGAAAAGTCTTAGGGTTTTGACCCTTTTTGAGAAAAGAATGGCATTTGGTCCTTTTTGCAATTAATTAACATTAAACCTAATTTACTAATTAATTAAATAATTAAAAGAAAAAAAGTATTTTTTATGTTTTTTATGAAAATAAAAATAAAGGAAATTAAAAGTCAAAAGAAAAACCTAATTCTATATTAATTTTATTTATTGTAAAAAAGTTAAAATTTAAACCTAATTAACTAAATTAATTATATTTAGAATTTATTTTACAAAAATAATTAATAGTGAAATTAATACATAATAATAACAATAAAAATATTTACATTTTAATTTTCTGAATTTATTATGAAAAATAATTATTTGTGAGGTAATTAAATAATAATAATTATTATTATTAAAAGAAAATAAAAAAGAAAGAACAAAGAAACCAGGGGGGGTGATGGCCCAAATATGGAGGTGGATTAGCAATTCTCAAGCCCACTAAGTTGTCAGTCCGTTTGACTTTCTGGATCAGGTGCACGTTCATTAACTGGGAGTACCATGAACACTCACGCTTGGCCTTCAGATCTACTTTGCCAGCCACTTGGCGTTTGGATGAGTGGAGTATATGGTGGACACCCTCAAGCAACCTGCATGTGAACATATTGGAAAAAAAATAGGAACAATTATTCTGGGGGACCTGGGAATCGAACCCAGGTCCCAACGCTTACTGAACACCTGGCCAACCACTCCACCAACTTGCACGCTTTGATATATGAATAAGAAGAAAATATAATATATAAAAATTAATGAATATGTTGAAACACAAAACAAGCGCGCGTTTTATTTGAATCAACCAACCAGGAATCAGCACGTCATCGTCTTCTTCACTAAACCTGCAAAATAACAAATAGATAGCGGAGGTTTTTAACCCCCCACAAAGTAGAACGACCAATAATAGTGAATAGCCCTACGCTAAATATAAATATGGCGCGATGGTCTCATTGTGTTCGTCTCGTTCCAGCGGTCTCAACCATATGCATTAGGGGTTCCAATTTTTCCTATATAGCAAAGCCCTAATTCAAGAACTCAAGAACCCTAAAATTCGTTAATGGCAATTCATAATTATGTGCATTATAATCCAATTAATTAATACCATTAGCTTTCTATGGATGCAAGCAATACAAAACAAACCATAAATCACATCAAATGCTTATGAATCATGAGTTTCGTTTATGGACAAAGTACACAAACCGTGTGACTGTTTAGAGTGATTTCTTAAGCTTTAGCGTGTGATTTCGATTGCAAAAGGTCCCTGGGAGTTCCTGCAATGTATTAGAAACAAGAAAAAGCTTTGAATCACGTTAGAATGTGGAAATCAGTTTTCACTTTTCTTTGATTTTTCTCAATATGCTTACGGCTTTTCTGCAACAATTTTCACGTCCATGGCATTAGGGTTGAGTTGTGTATATATAGTAGAATGGAATTAGGTTAAATCTTGGCCAAGAAATCCATGGAATAATGGTTTCAATATTTGATTTTCAATCACATCTTTTTGCTTCTTTTTGATTGAGAAAACTTGCCAAACTTGGAGATTTTTGTCCCCTTGATGTGCACACGAATTTGCCAGCTCTTCTAGGTCATATTTTCTTCATGAAAAGATTGAAAAACCATATCTTGATATTTCCTACAATTTAAATTAATTAAATGAATTAAAATTGATTAATAATCCAAATAATTAATAAAAAATAAGAAAATAAATCAATTTAAGCTTGATGGGTCGTGCATAGGCCTTGGATAAAGTTTCAAGAAGAAATTTGAGGCCCATTAGCAAAAACAAAGTATTTTGAGCAAAGTTGACTTTTGCAAATTCACAAAAATTTCCCAACTTCTCCAATGCATATCTTGCTCAATTTTGATCATATGAACATGTTCTTTGACATTTTGGAAAGGTCTTGAAGTCCTATAACCAATGCCTTTGGTCCCATGTCATATGGATTTACCAATCTCAAGTTATGGTCTTTGACTTAAAGTGCATTTTTGTTGACTTTTGAAATTGACCTATAATGTAGAAATTGATAACTTTTTGTGAGAGCATTTCTTGGACTTGAAATATGAATATGAGTTGTAGGAAATGTCATTCTATTCAAAATGAGCATTGGATGGGATTTTTCTGATGAACCATGAAAAAGTTATGCCCTGGTCAAGATACAGTTGACTTTTCTATTGTCCAAAAATAGTAACTTTTTGCATCTTGATGATTTTTGAGCCATGCTTGTGGAATCATGATCAAGACTTGATCAAATGATGAGTGTGACCTCAAAATAATATGTTGACCAAAAATTCTGACTTTTGACTGTGAAATGACCATTTTACCCCTGCAGTTGATTGTGAAGCAAATGGAGCTTTTGACTGTGCAATTTGACATTGTGAGTCTTGAAACTTGACATGTAGATGCTTGAGAATGTATGTAGGCCTATGGGACTTGAATGGACCACTGAAAACCCAAAATTCCTTAAGAGAACCAAAACCCTAATTTTGACTGGCTTAGGAGACATTTGGACTGTGCAACCCCTTGAGAAATCTTGAACCATTTGAAGATGATTCTTAACAAATCTTGAAGAATATGGGAGGGCAAATTTTGGGGTACAACAGCATCATTTGCATCCACTAACCATTTCAAGGGTTTGGATCTTCATCTTTGTTCCTGTTTTGTAGGTTATGGAATCACTCCGCCGGAAAACTATTCAGGTCAACCTTGTGAGAATCCCTCCTCAACTCAAGGAGCTTGCTTCCAAAATTCCAGAGAATTCTCCCTTCACTGAAAGACATGGTAAACTTCTCAACTTGGTCAACTCCAACATAGAGGAAGACATGGTGAAAGTTCTCTTCCAGTTCTTTGACCCCCTACACCACTTCTTTACATTTCCTGATTACCAGTTGGTGCCTACTTTGGAGGAATTTTCTCAACTCCTGAGGATTCCTATTCTCCATCAACTACCCTACAACGGTACGGAAAGAGAGCCAAAGCCTGAAGATGTTGCTCAAGCCTTACACTTGCAACCATCTGATATCAAAGGTCATTGGGAAACTAGAAGTGGTGTCAAGGGTTTCTTGGAAAAGTTTCTATTTGAGAAGGCACAAGAATGTTGGAATTCTCTAGATCTACAAGCTTTTGAGGAGATCGTGGCTCTTCTCATCTATGGGTTGGTCTTGTTCCCAAACCCTGACCAGCTTATAGATGTGAATGCTGTCAAGATTTTCATATCTCGGAATCCTGTGCCTACATTGCTTGGGGACATCCTACACTCATTTCACACACGAACAATAAGGAAAAGAGGTGTTCTCATGTGCTGTACTCCTCTTCTAGCAAGGTGATTTATTTCTCACCTTCCCCAATCAGTCTTGAAGAATGAGCAAGGCTTAAGGTGGTCAAAACGATTGATGACTCTTACACATTCTGATGTTCATTGGTGTTCTCGGTCCAGAGAAAATGTCATCATCATTGATCATTGTGGGGAATTCCCTAATGTCCCACTACTTGGCATTAGGGGAGGCTTTACCTACAACCCCTGTTTGGCTCTGAGACAGTTTGGGTATGCCTGAAGGGATGGCCCTCATGACATGCTGATTCCAGACTTGGTTTTTGACTTCGACAACGACGCTCAAGGACTTCAACAAAGGTTTATCCGAGCTTGGAGGATGCCCAACAAAGTGGACAGTAAGACACTGGGGCACAAGAATTCCATCCCCCTTGAGCCTTACCTCAAGTGGGTACGAACCCGTACCCAAAGTCTTATGATGACTTACCCCTACATTATTCCTGTGATCAAAGAGCCTGTTATGGAAGGAGAGGTTCCATACACCCTCCTACATCCTGACATGCCAACATCACTAGAAGATTTGCAAAGGAGTTGGATACAGCTCAAGGGAGAACACAATACTTTTGAAGCCAGCTTCTACGCCAGTGAGAAGAAGGTTTTGGAACTTACTTGTCGACTCCATGAAGAGCAGACTCTCAACACCTGCATCGCACCAAAGAGGATGCGCAACGTCTTTTTACATTAGAATTTTGTATTTATTTTAGCCATGGGGCACTTATGTACTAACAAATTATATCTTATTAATATGACGTGTGTTCCTTTTTGTTTACAACAAATTTGACTTTATGAATCCTTGAATGAATTACATGAATACACATCATTCATCATATGCATAAACAGGTCTTCACACCAAGTTTCCTTATCTCTCTGCTGTTTATTTCAGCAAGATAGATATAGAGCAGACGGTCAAAGATCTGCAAGCATAGAATTCACAGTTCCAACAACTACTCATGACCTTGGCAAAGGGTCGGGAGGATCTTAAAGCTCTGTTGGAAAAGGAAAAAGAGAAAAAGAAAAAGAAAAGAGTTGGTGTGGCTACTTTGGGTAGAAGATTTGAAGGTCAAACTAGAAGGGTCCTGGATTTCCCCTCAACATCTGATGAAGGGGTAGGAAAAGGAAAGGGAGTTGCAGTACCATCTGAGTCTGAGGCTGAAGAAGAAGTAGAGGAGGATGAAGACTATTATGAACAGCAGTACCCTCCTGCAGATGACAAGTACAAGAATCTGGAAGAACGTCTGGCAGCCATGGAGGTGCAAAGAGTGTCTGGGCTAGATTTCGAGGAGTTAGGGTTTGTTTCTGGGATTGTCATTCCCCCTAAGTTTAAAGTTCCACTGTTTGCTAAATACGATGGGGTGTCTTGCCCGAAGATGAACCTACGGTGTTACGTCAGAAAAATTCAACCTCATTCTTCTGACAAGGACCTGTGGGTCCACTTTTTTCAGGACAGTTTGTCAGGTACGCAATTGGATTGGTTCTACCAGCTTGAGAGGTCTGATATGCACAACTGGTAGGATTTGGCTGCTGCCTTCTACCGACAATATCAATATAATGCGGATTTAGCCCCAACCCGTACTCAATTACAGGGTATGGGCATGGTTTCTAATAAAGGCTTTAAGGAGTATGCCCAGAAATGAAGGGACTTGGCTGGAAGGGTGCAGCCACCTTTGTCTGAGAGAGAGCTTATTGATATGTTTTTCAGGACTCTGTCAGGCCCATTCTTTAATCACCTGATAGGAAGTTCGTCTGTGGGGTTCACCGAGTTAATTCTGACTGGTGAAAGAGTTGAAGCTGGCATCAAGAGCGGTAAAATTCAGAAAGATACATCTGCTTCCGCTGCCGTCAAGAAGACTTTTCCAGCAAAGAAAGAAGTCTCGGTTGTGTACTCTCAAAGAGGTCAAGGAAGAGTTGAGCGCCGGCCAGCGGTGGGGGATGTAATGATTCAGAAGTTCGCAGCTGATCATCCCAGAAACAATCAACCTAGAACTAACCAGCAAAGGGTGGAAAGACTACAACGGCAGTATACCTGGATAAACATGACACCTGCTCAGGTTCTACCCAATCTCTTGAAGTTAAACCTTGCCAGTTTGAGAGAGGCACCGAAGAATACAAACACTTCATCACCACATTATCATCCCAACGCCAAATGTGCTTATCATTCAGATAGCGTGGGGCACGACACCAACAATTGTTGGGCACTCAAGAATAAGATCTAAGATTTAATAGACGCTAAAGAAGTGGAATTCGACGCCCCCGAAAAGCCGAATGTGATATATGCTCCAATACCTGTAGCAAGCCAGGAAAAATATCTGTGGATGACTGATTGTAGGTTAATACTTGAAACCAGACAGGAAAATTATCTACATGAAGAGATTGAAGATCAACACCTGTAACAAGCCAGGAAGACTTTCTTTCTCAGGTCATAGATTAATACCTGAAACCAGCCAGGACAGATATCTCCTCGACCAACCTTTTCAAGTCCCAGTTTAATACCTGTAGCAAGCCAGGAAAAATATCTGTGGACGACTGATTGTAGGTTAATACCTGAAACTAGCCAGGAAAATTATCTACATGAAGAGATTGAAGATTAATACATGTAACAAGCCAGGAAGACTTTCTTTCTCAGGTCAGAGATTAATACCTGAAACCAGCCAGGACAGATATCTCCTCGACCAACCTTTTCAAGTCCCAGTTTAATACCTGTAGCAATCCAGGAAAAATATCTGTGGACGACTGATTGTAGATTAATCCCTGTAACAAGCCAGGAAAATTATCTACACGGAGAGATTGAAGATTAACACCTGTAACAAGCCAGGAAGACTTTCTTTCTCGGGTCAGAGATTAATACCTGAAACCAGTCAGGACAGATATCTCCTCGACCAACCTTTTCAAGTCCCAGTTGAATACCTGTAGCAAGCAAGGAAAACAATTTGTGGACGACTGATTGTAGATTAATACCTGTAACAAGCCAGGAAAATCATCTACGTGAAGAGATTGAAGATTAATACTTGTAACAAGCCAGGAAAACTATTTTTCTTTCTCAGGTCAGCGATTAATACTTGGAACCAGACATGACAAGTTCTATAACCTCAACGATATACTCCCGGTGAGCACGAGTCAGTTCCTAAATCTCAACAAAAGTTAGACTTCCCCAGCGGAATCTTCTACAAACAACAGGTATGCAAGTTCTCGCTAAGGAATCTCTTATGCGATCGACACTCCTGCAGATGGCATCTATAAGCCCATCCTCCTACCAACAATCTCCAAATGGCATCTGTAAGCCCATTCCCTACGTCACGATGCTGATACTACACCATGCGAGTGCAAATTTCTGGGCACGAAAGGCTCGAAAGGCTCGAAAGCCAATCTATATCCTCAGGTTTAAGAAAATTGAACAGGGGCAACTGTTGTACCCAAAAATTTTCCCTCTCATGTTTTCAAAGGTATTCCCTTACATGGTGGGTCACAAACCCTTGCCTAAGAAAAATAAAGTTTTTTTTGAAGATGAACAAAGTGTCTTTCGATTGGCATCTGGGAAAAGTCTTCGATTGGGTATCCAAAATCCTTCGATACAGGCTTGACTCACCAGTCTTCGATTGGGCATTTGGCACTCTTCGACCAGGCTTTGATTAGTAAGCTTCGATTAGGTGTTTGGAACCCTTCGATCAAGCTTTGGTCTACAAGTCTTCGATTGAGCGCTGGACCTCCTTCGATCAAGCTTTGGTGTGCAAGTCTTCGATTGAGCGCTGGACCCCTTCGATCAAGTCAATGTCACAATGCTTCGACTAGTACTTCAGAGGGTCCTTCGACTGGAACTTCATACTTTACCTCAATCAGAACATCAGAATGAAATGACCTTCGAATGGCATTTCAGTGCAGAGTTTCTCTTAATCTAAGATGCTCTAATGAAGGAAGTTCTGGACACTTCGAATCAGAACTTTGACTCATCACAAGGCCAAGGGCTGGTCGAAGTTTTCTAATAGGGAATGTTCTAAATATATTCGAATTGGACTTTGAAGCTGGCAAAGAAGGAAGATTTGAAGGAATGAAGTAGGCTGGCATGACTAAGCAAAAACATATATCCTAACCTGTCCATGTTCACCCAAAGTTCACAATGGCATGTGTCCCTTGCAAATATAGAAATAATTAAATGCTGATTGTGGACTCAATTATTTGAACTAAAGGCCAGATACTTGCCTTGTTTGCTCCCCACCCTACAAGAGCTGATTCAACCAAGGTGATCCTTTCGAATCAAGCAATCGAAGCATAGGGAGGCTCAATCGAAGGGGCTATGCAATTGAAGCTGGAGTAATTAGCAGTGGAGCTTAGAGCTATCGAAGAGAGAAAATTTGAAGGGAAGTGGATCTGAAGGGGCAAGTCAGCTTTCGATTTTCATCATATTGGAGGCCCAAACAGCTCATAACAGGCTGGCAGTAACGCATGAAAATAGATTGGCACGTGATTGAATCAAATATAGCAAGTCTTTATGAAGAAATCAAATCAAATCTCTTCATCATAATGGACCAAGATTTGATACACAAATGTTGACCTAAATTCCTTGTCTATATAAACCTCATGCTCACAAACAAAAAAGGCACGGGAAGAACATAGACAAAAACTCTACACAACAAAAAAAAAACGCACAAAACTCTGCAGAAACGGCCACCCAACTTTGAGAAAAAAGCTTGAGAACCTTGGATCTGAAATTGCACTCAGAGACCTTTTCAGGATCAAACAAAGGTTCCCATCGCTTCCTTGGACCTCACTGAAGCAGTACCAATCATTATCGTGTGTTCTCCTACCCCAAAAAGCCTTGTAAGTATCGCTCTGAACCGCCATACTTATGGAATCGTAAAGCTTCAATCTTGCATCCTTTCATTGAAATAATTGCATATTCATACTCTGTGTTGTATTCTGAGACTTTTGGCATCATTGAATTTTATTGCCATAGCCTGTAACGCCATGCCCAATTCTAGGGTTCGTGTATCTCATTTTTGGGGTTTTTAATTGCAGGCAAAATCAATGCAAATAATGGCCATGGATGAGTTCAGGGGAGAGAGACAAGTGCATTGGCACTCTTAGCTTGCGTTTATATGGCCAAGGGAGGATTTTGGAGAGATCCTAGGAACCTTCCTTCGAATAAAAATCCGCAGGTAAACGAACCAGGTCTTGTGAAGAAGATGATTACGTGGTGGAGCGTGATTGGTTCATTTGAATCAATTGCGCGTTTTTATTTTTGGTCAGGCATAATTGAATTGTTTATATATAATATTTAGCTTCTATTCCACTAACAGGTTAACATCATGGCTCAATTGGTAGCACGTTGGTTGAATTGTCTCTTGGGACCTGGGTTCGAATCCCAGGTCCCCCAAACTTTGTTATCATTTGGTTTCAGGCGTTCACATGCAGCGCTTCTGGCAGGGAGCACCATATACCTCCAGATCTCAAAGGCCAGGTGGTTCCAGATTCAGATCCAATAGTCCAGGATGGAGGTTCACCATGAACCCTGGTCAACAAGTGCACATGCAATCTGAAAGTCAAAGCAGGCTGGAATATGTTTGGGCCAAGAAAATGCTGACCAAACCTCCTGATTTGGGGCCCAACTCCCCCTTTGGTTTACTTCTTTTCTATTTTCTTTCTTTATTTAATTTGTTTTCATTATTTTTATTGTTAATTAATCAACCCTTAATTTTTCTCATAAAAATCAGAAAACACAAAAAATAATATTTATTAACTTCACTATTTTATTTTTGTAAATAAACCATTAACCAATTAATTTAGTTTTTTTAATTAGGTTTAATACCAACATATTTTGCAATAAATTAAAATTGACTTAGAATTAGGTTTTTTTTAATATTTCTGATTTTATTTCCTCAATTAAAATAAAACTCAAATATTTTCTTTAATTCCATCATTAATTTAGACTTAATTCTTAAATCAAAAAATGACAAAAAATATGTTTTATTTAATGAAAAAAAGGGTCAAAACCCTAGGACGTTCCGATTCAATTTTCTCGCGCGCATATTATTTTTGATCTATATTTGTGTAATTGCTCCGAGGATGTAATAGTTTTAACTTAGGATTTTATTTACCACTTTTATTTACTTTTCGCATTTAATTTTAAGGGTTTGTTTTTGGCGATGTAAATACCCGACGCCTTGTAATAGCTTTGTTTTATTTTCCGCAATTTATTTTCTGCAACCATTAACTGCTAGATGTATGAATAATAGGCTATGCATGACAAGATCTATCTTAATTTAAAATCAACCGTAGCTCACCGTTAACATGTACAAAGGTAATATAAACTGAAACTTGACACACTCGCACATGCCACTCTTAGGGTACACCTCACTTGGTTGCCTCGAATGTGGTCATTGAGTATAGGAAGCTTTAGAGGTCGCCCTCTTGTCCAAAGATCATAAGTTACCTCGAAACGGTTGCCTCGGATAAAATGATCTAAGAAATTAGGGTTACCGCTAAGGCGTCCTAACATTGCTTTAGTGACCACACATCCCTTAAATCGAATTGACCCGAAAACTCCAACGACGATGCTACCTACTCCTCAATAGTGGGATAGCATTGTCTAAAGGACATTAGCACAGTTTAATTCCTTTTTGAGTAAGTAGATGTTCTTAAGTACTTGCTCCTTTTAAAAATAAAACAAAACTTTTCGCACTTACACTCTCTTAAAAAATAAAACTCTTTTCAAAACCCACAAACACAAAGAAAAGAAAACTTTTGAAAACATAGTGAGCAAGTACCTAAGATCTCGTGGATAACCACGGATAGAAAGGGTGCTAACACCTTCCCTTTCTATAATCTATCTCCCGAACCCGAGAAACATCTCAAAAAGGAAATTTTTTGTGCTTTTGTCCTTTCCTTGTTGGATAAAATAAAAGACGGTGGCGACTCTTGCTTACCGCGACATTTTGCAAAAACAAACGCAAATGCGAACCAGCATTCCAAAACAGTCAATTCTATTCCCACCGATCACAGAACTGGCGACTCTGCTGGGGATTTTATAAGTGAGGTGTACCTTAGGATTAGATCACTTGTGTTTTCAATTGTATGCTTTGTATGCTTTAATTTTGTGGGCTTGTATCGGAGTTCTATAGATCCTAACCCGAATCAGGGGATACCCTTTAGGTAAGTAGCAATAAACTGTGAGGGATCTGTCTGGCGTATACCGACACGGATGAAGCAGTAGCTACGTTGGTGTGGCACCTTAGTCTGTACCGATATCCCTTGTGTTGAAACGAGGAGAATATGGGTCTTCTAAGGAGTCATTAAGCACCAACTGACCTTAGAACCTTAAATTGACCAACTTGGCCATAGAACAGTAGCAGTATGCTACACTCATTGAGAATAAACTCTCGCGATGATTCCGGCCGCAAGAAAAGGTTGCTAAACTGGAATTATGACCGATTGAGGGTAGTCAGTGATATTGAGATCCTCTAGAACCCGGTTACTATTTTTAGGACAGGTTTAAACCAACTAAACTGAAAGAGGGTAATGCCTAAACTCCATGCCAGCCTAAACTTAAGGCTATATGTGTGACTTGTGTGCCTTCAAACTTGAACTACTTGCACATTCTTGTTATCTGACAACATGAGTTCCTTGCAGGTTTTGTTTACAGTCCTTATCCAATAATTTGGACTTATTGCAGGGTTTACTTACATCACCTCACGCTTTTGCTTAAACGCATAGCATACACATCATAACGTCATGCCTTAACATTTCCTTAACCATTTCAAGGATCTCAAGGGTCTGTGATGCAGGTTATGGTAAATCATATGTCCAGCAAGGGGTAAAAGGGGATTTATTTTCCTCTAGCCAATACCGTCTAGAGATCAAAACATGATAACTTGAGTCAGGGGCTATGACCCACTCGATATGGTGAGCTTGACTCTTAAAGAAGGACTCTTAACAACACGAAGTTTCTTCTATCAAATTCTAACAAGTTTCTTGTTTACCCCACGAGATCCTTGAAAACATTGCATACATATATCATACATATCATTGCATAACAAGTCTCTCAGTGCAGGTCTCTTATCTTCTTCGCTGTTTATTTCAGCAATCATCATGTCTACTGAACCTTCCACTGAGCAAGCTATCAAGGCCCTCCATGCCCAGAATGCCCAATTTCAAGAGTTGGTCATGAGCCTAGCTAAGGGTCAGCAGGACCTGAAGACCCTGATTCTGAAAGAGAGGAAGAAGAAGAAGAAGAGGACCATCTTGTTCAATACTGGATGCAGGTTTGGAAACGGGCTGCAAAATGAAGTTGATCTGACCACCTCATATGGGGGGAAGGATAGTCCACAAGAAAGAAGAGCTCCTAGCCCTATGTTCTCCGACAACGAGACGGACTATGATGAAGAACAGTATCCTCCTGCTGAGGATAAGTACAAATAGCTGGAAGACCGTTTTAGCGCTATGGAAATACAGAAGGTGCCCGTCTGGACTTCGGAGATCTAGGTCTATCATCTGGGGTGTCGATTCCCCATAAGTTCAAGGCACCTGCCTTTGCCAAGTATGACGGAGCTTCCTATCCAAAGCTGCACCTCCGGTCATATGTGAGGAAGATCCAACCTTACACTGCTGATAAGAACTTGTGGATCCATTTCTTTCAAGACAGTCTTTCAGGGACTCAGCTTGAGTGGTTCTATTAGTTGGACGGAGCCAGTATCTGCAGCTGGGAGGATTTGGCTGCTGCGTTCTATAGGCAGTATCAGTATAACTCCGACCTCGCTCCTACGCGTACCCAACTCCAGGGTATGTCAATAGGGACGGGTGAAGGATTTAAAGAGTATGCTCAAAAATGGAGAGACCTTGCCGGAAGGGTGCAACCACCTTTAGCTGATCGTGAACTTGTTGATATGTTTTTGGGGACCCTGTCTGGTCCATTCTTTAACCATTTGATTAGAAGCTCTTCAGCTGGGTTTACAGACCTTATCTTAACTGGTGAGAGGATTGAAGCTGGTATTAAGGCTGGGAAGATACAGAAGGGTGCCTCATCGGGCACCGAGAAGAAGTCGTTTAAGAAAGAGTCCAGTGCTGTCTACAGTTCCAGAAGACAGAATAGACCTGAACACCGCCAAGCTGTCAACGCGGTGTTATTTCAAAACCTGCTGGTGCTCCTCAGCATCACAACCAACAAAGGGGCGAGAGACCTCGAAGGCAATTCACTCGTCTCAGCATGACTTTGTCTCAGATGTTGCCACAATTGCTGGAGACCAATCTGGTGACTCTAAAAGAAGCTCCGAAGATTTTAAATACAACATCACCAAGGTATAACCCTAACGCCCGCTGCGCTTATCACTCTGATAGCCCGGGGCATAATACGGATGACTGTTGGGCTCTGAAGAACAAGGTCCAAGACATGATTGATGCCAAGGAGATCAAGTTTGACCCTCCGGAGACTCCAAACATAATCACTGCTCCTATGACGAATCATTGAAAGCTTTTGTTCATTTGAATTTTCAAGTTGTAATCTCTTTGTTATTCAAACAATTATTATCATGTTAAACTTTATTACTTTATCAACGCATTACATATGTCTGTTTTGAATCAATCCATTCAAATTGCTTTTATTTTTTTTGTGATGTTCAACTCTCGATTAAAAATTCTAAGCCTTTTGAGGGAGGATGACGAAAACGATACCACGATCTTTACAGTATGCTTTTGAATAGACCCCGCTGATGAGGTACAGGCATTGTTTCAAATTCTAAACAGTGGAGTTATAAGGAAGATAATCCCTAGTCAACCCCTTTGAGCCAAAGAAGTTGGAGTTTTTCTTTTCATGAATTAAAACCCTTAATTATAACCTGGGGCAGGGTAGTTCTCTCAGTTGATCCAGGTGCACAATGAATGGCATCAAAGAAGTCCTTCCGAAACAGAAGACGGTGTTGGTTCCGTATAATCGTAAGGACAGGCAATCATTATCTCTCAAAATAAAAGCCCAATAAGTCAAAACCTATTAAGGAGACTTACAAAACCGGGGCATCCCGCTGACTGTAATCACAAAAGAAACAGTTTAGGCAAAAAGACAGGGATAACGCAATAAAAAAGAAAGAGGTCCTACAAAATCTTATAAAAATGACTGCCTGTTCAAAATAAACTGTCAGTATCTGAATCATCACCGGAATATCAGAGCAAAGACTCAAACGGGATCTAAATGCACGATTAGCTGAGTTTAGGATCGAAGAACATCACGAAGAATGGGTGGGTACAAATAAATTTTGAGCCTTTATCCTTTGTTTCTTAAACCGTGAACCAGGCCACGTTATAACCCTTAAAAAGTCCTAGTTGAAGCATGGGTTAGTCTGAAAGCATACTGTTACAAAAGGTATCCTGACTCCTGTAGGGCTTGCTGTAAATCCTGAGTTGACGTCACATTTTACAAAATTTTCCTATCTTACTGAAAAAATGCATTTTCAAAAACTTCAAGACAGACATAAGCTTTGCATTCTTAAAATAACATTGTTTGCATATGACTATTTGTTCAAACAGCATAGAAATTCGCACGACGAATATCTTGTGAACAAAAACCTTTTCAATAAAAAGGGTCATCTCAAGTGGAAGAAACATTTCCAACCAAGGGGCAGACATGATCATTTTCCATCATCTGGGGCAGTCAAGTCAAGATTCAAGGAATCTCTCAAAATACCAAATAGCCAGGGGAAAATCTCCATCTGAGTCACTTGGGGCATTGGACATGAATTCCAGCAACGAATCTTGCATGATCAAACATCTTCTGGTAGTATGGCAACACGACACTACTGACAGTGACAACTCCCTACACTCTAAGAGCGTGGACATAGTCAGAAAATACTGTGCGTAAATCAAAGACCCGCTAGGTTGACTGGCCTAGGCAAAAATAAGGGCTTCCCGGCGAACCAAAAGGGTTCGGGCAAAAATAAGGGATGAAAATTAAAAATTTGTACACCCGGCAAGTCGAAAACCTAAAAAGGCGACTTGGGCAAAAAGGATATCCCGATGGACTGAAAACCCGAAAGGGCGGTCCAGGCAAAAATTAGGGATCAAAGCGTACGACTATGTCCCGTCATCTCGTCGCTTGCCTACCGAAGAAGACTTGTCATTTTGACCGAAAGATACCAAGCACCTCATAGGTGGGGATAATACTCGATCCACAGGGCCTCCGCAGGCACCTTCTCCCGCAAAAAACAGGGGCAAATAAGAATTGTCCAAACTGTACAACTGCTCTGCTCACCAGGTACCAAGGTAAGTTCAGCTGAAGAATGTGACCAAGATACTTTCACTCCCCGCAAAGTAAGACAGTAATGATAGCTCTCTCAGCTGAGACTTGCAACTATGAACGAATCAGCAATACTCTCCCCAAGCAGAGTTGGTCTACCATCAGCCCTAAATAGATTGGGTATCCCTAGAAGGTCTTAATATTCCCCAGTGGAGTATAAGGATATTCCCCAGCAAGCATAAGAGTATCTCTGGAAGTCTTAATATTCCTCAACAGAATATAAGAATGTTCCCTGGCAGAATGCAAGATACCCCCAGTGGAGCCATTTCCCCAACGCAGTCTAAAAAATTTTCCCCAATGGAGTTGAATCATCTTCCCCAGTAGATTCTGGAAGCTTATACCCTACGAAGCACAAATAAGTCTCCCCAGCCAAATTCAGAGGTTATCCTCACAAGAGTCTAACCGGGCTATCATCAGCAAGTTGCAACTGAAAGATCGTCCCCAGCGAAGTTCTTTCTATCCCCAGCGGAGTTCATCATCAAAATCCCCAACAAAGCTTATCAACGGAATCCCCAACGGAGTTTATCATTAAAATCTCAGCGAAGTATCTCTTCCCCACAGAGTAATTCCCCGCAGGGTAATCTCTTCACCATGTTTATTCCCCAACAGAGTTATCTTCTCCTACAAGTTTATTCTCACAACCATCTTCGTTCGTCATCCCCATTAGAAACATTCTAAACAAAGTTTGAAGACACACATACTCTTCAACAGCAGTCCAGGATTTAACAAACTCCCCGGCATTTGTCAAGGATTTATTTTCCCAGACAAAAATACATTCATAAACATTTCACATTTCATACCTCCTATTTACATACATGATGAAGTGCATACGACACAATCTCATTTATTTTTGAGAACATCATGACATCATGCATTTCATACATCATGACATTGTATACAGCTAATGTTTTACCTTTTTCAGGAAAAGGTCAATCAAAAGATGGCTACCATCAACCTTTTCAAGTTCCAGATTAATACCTGTAACAAGCCAGGAAAAATATTTGTGGACGACTGATTATAGATTAATACCTGCAACCAGCCAGGAAAATTATCTACATGAAGAGATTAAAGATTAATACCTGTAACAAGCCAGGAAGACTTTCTTTCTCAGGTCAGAGATTAATACCTGAAACCAGCCAGGACAGATATCTCCTCGACCAACCTTTTCAAGTCCCAGTTTAATACCTGTAGCAAGCCAGGAAAAATATTTGTGGACGACTGATTGTAGGTTAATACCTGAAACCAGCCAGGAAAATTATCTACACGAAGAGATTGAAGATTAATACCTGTAACAAGCCAGGAAGACGTTCTTTCTCAGGTCAGAGATTAATATCTGAAACTAGCCAGGACAGATATCTCCTCGGCCAACCTTTTCAAGTCCCAGTTTAATACATGTAGCAAGCCAGGAAAAATATCTATGGACGACTGATTGTAGGTTAATACCTGAAACCAGCCAGGAAAATTATCTACACGAAGAGATTGAAGATTAACACCTGTAACAAGCCAGGAAGACTTTCTTTCTCAGGTCAGAGATTAATACTTGAAACCAGCCAGGACAGATATCTCCTCGACCAACCTTTTCAAGTCCCAGTTTAATACCTGTAGCAAGCCAGGAAAAATATTTGTGGACGACTGATTGTAGGTTAATACCTGAAACCATCCAGGAAAATTATCTACATGAAGAGATTGAAGATCAACACATGTAACAAGCCAAGAAGACTTTCTTTCTCAGGTTAGAGATTAATACCTGAAACCATCCAGGACAGATATCTCCTCGACCAACCTTTTCAAGTCCCAGTTTAATACCTGTAGCAAGCCAGGAAAAATATCGGTGGACGACTGATTGTAGGTTAATACCTGAAACCAGCCAGGAAAATTATCTACATGAAGAGATTGAAGATTAATACATGTAACAAGCCAGGAAGACTTTCTTTCTCAGGTCAGAGATTAATACTTGAAACCAGCCACGACAGATATCTCCTCGACCAACCTTTTCAAGTCCCAGTTTAATACCTGTAGCAAGCCAGGAAAAATATCTGTGGACGACTGATTGTAGATTAATACCTGTAATAAGCCAAGAAAATTATCTACACGGAGAGATTAAATATTAACACCTGTAACAAGCTAGGAAGACTTTCTTTCTCAGGTTAGAGATAAATACCTGAAACTAGCCAGGACAGATATCTCCTTGACTAACCTTTTCAAGTCCCAGTTGAATACCTGTAGCAAGCCAGGAAAACAATTTGTGGACGACTGATTGTAGATTAATACCTGTAACAAGCCAGGAAAATCATCTACGCGAAGAGATTGAAGATTAATACTTGTAACAAGCCAGGAAAACTATTTTTCTTTCTCAGGTCAGCGATTAATACTTGGAACCAGACAGGACAAGTTCTATAACCTCAACGATATACTCCCGGTGAGCACGAGTCAGTTCCTAAATCTCAACAAAAGTTAGACTTCCCTAGCGGAATCTTCTACAAACAACAGGTATGCAAGTTCTCGCTAAGGAATCTCTTATGCGATCGACACTCCTGCATATGGCATATATAAGCCCATCCTCCTACCAACAATCTCCAAATGGCATCTGTAAGCCCATTCCCGATGTCACGATGCTGATACTACACCATGCGAGTGCAAATTTCTGGGTACTCTAGTGATCAATTATCTTCCACCTTCGGATCACGAAAGGCTCGAAAGCCAATCTATATCCTCAGGTTTAAGAAAATTGAACAGGGGCAACTGTTGTACCCCAAAATTTTCCCTCTCATGTTTTCAGAGGTCTTCCCTTACATGGTGGGTCACAAACCCTTGCCTAAGAAAAATAAAGTTTTTTTGAAGATGAACAAAGTGTCTTTCGATTGGCATCTGGGAAAAGTCTTCGATTGGGTATCCAAAATCCTTCGATACAGGCTTGACTCACCAGTCTTCGATTGGCCATTTGGCACTCTTCGACCAGACTTTGATTAGTAAGCTTCGATTAGGTGTTTGGAACCCTTCGATCAAGCTTTGGTCTGCAAGTCTTCGATTGAGCGTTGGACCTCCTTCATTCAAGCTTTGGTGTGCAAGTCTTCGATTGAGCGATGGATCCCTTCGATCAAGTCAATGTCACAATGCTTCGACTAGTACTTCAGAGGGTCCTTCGACTGGAACTTCATACTTTACCTCAATCAGAACATCAGAATGAAATGACCTTCGAATGGCATTTCAGTGCAGAGTTTCTCTTAATCTAAGATGCTCTGATGAAGGAAGTTCTGGACACTTCGAATCAGAACTTTGACTCATCACAAGGCCAAGGGCTGGTCGAAGTTTTCTAATAGGGAATGTTCTAAATATATTCGAATTGGACTTTGAAGCTGGCAAAGAAGGCAGATTTGAAGGAATGAAGTAGGCTGGCATGACTAAGCAAAAACATATATCCTAACCTGTCCATGTTCACCCAAAGTTCACAATGGCATGTGTCCCTTGCAAATATAGAAATAATTAAATGCTGATTGTGGACTCAATTATTTGAATTAAAGGCCAGATTCTTGCCTTGTTTGCTCCCCACCCTACAAGAGCTGATTCGACCAGGGTGATCCTTTCGAATCAAGTAATCGAAGCAGAGGGAGGCTCAATCGAAGGGGTTATGCAATTGAAGCTGGAGTAATTAGAAGTGGAGCTTAGAGCTATCGAAGAGAGCAAATTCGAAGGGAAGTGGATCTGAAGGGGCAAGTCAGCTTTCGATTTTCATCATGTTGGAGGCCTAAACAGCTCATAACAGGCTGGCAGTAACGCATGAAAATAGATTGGCACGTGATTGAATCAAATATAGCAAGTCTTTATGAAGAAATCAAATCAAATCTCTTCATCATAATGGACCAAGATTTGATACACAAATGTTGACCTAAATTCCTTGTCTATATAAACCTCATGCTCACAAACAAAAAAGGCACGGGAAGAACACAGACCAAAACTCTACACAACAAAAAAAAAACGCACAAAACTCTGCAGAAACGGCCACCCAACTTTGAGAAAAAAGCTTGAGAACCTTGGATCTGAAATTGCACTCAGAGACCTTTTCAGGATCAAACAAAGGTTCCCATCGCTTCCTTGGACCTCACTGAAGCAGTACCAATCATTATCGTGTGTTCTCCTGCCCCAAAAAGCCCTGTAAGTATCGCTCTGAAGCGCCATACTTATGGAATCGTAAAGCTTCAATCTTACATCCTTTCATTGAAATAATTGCATATTCATACTCTGTGATGTATTCTGAGACTTTTGGCATCATTAAATTTTATTGTCATAGCCTGTAACGCCATGCCCAGTTCTAGGGTTCGTGTATCTCATTTTTGGGGTTTTTAATTGCAGGCAAAATCAATGCAAATAATGGCCATGGATGAGTTCAGGGGAGAGAGACAAGTGCATTGGCACTCTTAGCTTGCGTTTATATGGCCAAGGGAGGATTTTGGAGAGATCCTAGGAACCTTCCTGCGAATAAAAATCCGCAGGTAAACGAACCAGGTCTTGTGAAGAAGACGATTACGTGTGGAGCGTGATTGGTTCATTTGAATCAATTGCGCGTTTTTATTTTTGGCCAGGCATAATTGAATTGTTTCTATATAATATTTAGCTTCTATTCCACTAACAGGTTAACATCATGGCTCAGTTGGTAGCACGTTGGTTGAATTGTCTCTTGGGACCTAGGTTCGAATCCCAGGTCCCCCAAACTTTGTTATCATTTTGTTTCAGGCGTTCATATGCAGCGCTTTAGGCAGGGAGCACCATATACCTCCAGATCTCAAAGGCCAGGTGGTTCCAGATTCAGATCCAATAGTCCAGGATGGAGGTTCACCATGAACCCTGGTCAACAAGCGCACATGCAATCTGAAAGTCAAAGCAGGCTGGAATATGTTTGGGCCAAGAAAATGCTGACCAAACCTCCTGATTTGGGGCCCAACTCCCCCTTTGGTTTACTTCTTTTCTATTTTCTTTCTTTATTTAATTTGTTTTCATTATTTTTATTGTTAATTAATCAACCCTTAATTTTTCTCATAAAAATCAGAAAACACAAAAAATAATATTTATTAACTTCACTATTTTATTTTTGTAAATAAACCATTAACCAATTAATTTAGTTTTTTTAATTAGGTTTAATACCAACATATTTTGCAATAAATTAAAATTGACTTAGAATTAGGTTTTTTTTAATATTTCTGATTTTATTTCCTCAATTAAAATAAAACTCAAAAATATTTTCTTTAATTCCATCATTAATTTAGACTTAATTCTTAAATCAAAAAATGACAAAAAGTATGTTTTATTTAATGAAAAAAAGGGTCAAAACCCTAGGACGTTCCGATTCAATTTTCTCGCGCGCATATTATTTTTTATCTATATTTGTGTAATTGCTCCGAGGATGTAATAGTTTTAACTTAGGATTTTATTTACCGCTTTTATTTACTTTTCGCATTTAATTTTAAGGGTTTGTTTTTGGCGATGTAAATACCCGACGCCTTGTAATAGCTTAGTTTTATTTTCCGCAATTTATTTTCCGCAACCATTAACTCTAGATGTATGAATAATAGGCTATGCATTACAAGATCTATCTTAATTTAAAATCAACCGTAGCTCACCGTTAACATGTACAAAGGTAATATAAACTGAAACTTGACACACTCGTACTTGCCACTCTTAGGGTACGCCTCACTTGGTTGCCTCGAATGTGGTCATTGAGTATAGGAAGCTTTAGAGGTCTCCCTCTTGTCCAAAGATCATAAGTTGCCTCGAAACGGTTGCCTCAGATAAAATGATCTAAGACATTAGGGTTACCGCTAAGGCGTCCTAACATTGCTTTAGTGACCACACATCCCTTAAATCGAATTGACCCGAAAACTCCAACGACGATGCTACCTACTCCTCAATAGTGGGATAGCATTGTCTAAAGGACATTAGCACAGTTTAATTCCTTTTTGAGTAAGTAGATGTTCTTAAGTACTTGCTCCTTTTAAAAATAAAACAAAACTTTTCGCACTTACACTCTCTTCAAAAACAAAACTCTTTTCAAAACCCACAAACACAAAGAAAAGCAAACTTTTGAAAACATAGTGAGCAAGTACCTAAGAGCCCGTGGATAACCACGGATAGAAAGGGTGCTAACACCTTCCCTTTCTATAATCTACCTCCCGAACCCGAGAAACATCTCAAAAAGGAATTTTTCTGTGCTTTTGTCCTTTCCTTGTTGGATAAAATAAAAGACGGTGGCGACTCTTGCTTACCGCGACATTTTGCAAAAACAGACGCAAACGCGAACCAGCATTCCAAAACAGTCAGTTCTATTCCCACCGATCACAATGGCCACAATGCCCATGCTATTGAAGAAGATCTTTTTGTTGCTGTTGTTGATGATTTGATGACTCCGTTACCAATAATCAAGATGAATCTGTTGAAAGCCGGAATTTTCCTGGGCTGTGAAAAAGATTGCTACCTTTGTTCGTCCTTACAATCCGATTATCCGTTGTTGAAGTTAGGCATCCAACGCCTAATGGATAATCAAGAAATTCTCTTTGAGAAAACTCCTGTTACTCCGACTCCTGTCAACGATGTTGCTATAATTACCATTTCCTCCAATCTTTCTAAGGTCTCCAAAATACCTGTTAATATTACATCCAATCCAAAGATTGTACCTCTGAAGATAACTATGATGGGGCCTATCCCATACAAGTCCAACAAATTAATACCGTGGAACTATGGAGGAGAGATCTTCTACCACGGTATTAAGCAGATTGAATTCGTAGAAGAAAGCTCCAATGAAGAGACTCCTGACATTGGAAACATTGTTGGACCGAGTAAAATCACCCGCAGCGGAAGAATTTTCTCTCCGGAGATTGCTCCCCCAAGGGCAATCTTCGGACCCTCAATTTCTTTTAAGGTTACTCCTGTGCCTGTCAACATATCTGTGCGAACTCCAGTTATTGAAGAAATTTTTACTCCCGTAGTTGTACCCTCTGCTGTTGCTGCTGATAAAGGTAAGGGGATCCAAGAAGCGCCTGTCAGGACGAGGGCTCAGCCTTTGGTCATCCCCAAGACCACTCAAAAGGAAATGGAAGAGATTTTAAAAATAATTAAGAAAAGCGACTATGATGTCGTAGAACAACTGGGGAAAACCCCCTCAAAAATCTCTATGCTCGCCTTGTTGCTCTGTTCCGAAGCTCATGCCAAAGCCCTGATCAAATTCTTGAAGACGGCCCACGTGCCTCAGGAAACCTCCGCGGACCAATTCCAGGAGTGTGTAGCCAGTCTAACAGCCGACAATGGTCTTGGCTTCTCCGATGCCGATTTAACATCTAAGGGGAGAAAGAATAATGACACTCTGCATGTCTCGGTGGAATGCAGAGGGACTACTCTAGCTCACGTTCTGGTTGATATTGGGTCGTCTTTAAATGTCTTGCCGAAGAAAGCATTGGACAGATTAGACTGTGAAGGTTTAACTTTGAAGCCCAACAACATCATTGTTAGAGCCTTTGATGGTTCTAAACGGATGGTCCACGGGGAGGTGGACATCCCGATTAAAGTGGGAACGGAAACTTTCAACTCCACATTTTATGTGATGGACATCCGTCCCTCATACTCTTGCTTGTTGGGAAGACCCTAGATCCACAACGCTGGGGCAGTCACTTCTTCTTTGCACCAAATGCTCAAGTACCCAGTCCAGGGGAAAACTATAACGGTTCATGGCGAGGAGGAGTACATGATAAGCCATCTAAATTCATTCCGCTATGTTGAACTGGATGGTGAATTCATCGAGACCCCTTTTCAGCACTTTGAAGAGGTTTCTCCTGAAGTTGCGGCAACCAAGACAATGACTTATGTACCCATCGTTACCAAACCTGTGTCCCGAATGTCATCCCTCAAAGATGCGAAGGCTGTGATTGAGGAAGGAGGAAGCACAGTATGGGGTCAGCTACCAGATTTTCCTTTCAAGGCAGATAAATTCGGCTTGGGTTTCACTACTTCTGCTCAAAAGGTTGTACGCCGCTCCCAGGCAGGAGGGCCGCCATTGAAGATCACTCATCATGGAGTCAATGCTTTAGAGGATGGTGAAGAGGAGAGTAATTTTGAAGACTGGATCTTTCCAACTGTTGAAGGAGGGTTGAACAACTGGGAGGCGAAAGACTTTGTTCCCATTACTTTCATCAATCAGTAATTTATCTTTCGAACATTTCTGTTGGTCTGTAATAATTCTTAAATAATTCGTACACTTTTTGCCTTGTGCCTTACCCGAGGTACATAGGTCCATTTGTAAGGGTTTGATTTTTCATCTTCATATGCCATTTTTTAATGAATCATGGAAGTTTTCATATATAAACTTTTGTGTTCATTTTCTTTCTTTTTACATTTTATTTGTTTAAAGGTGGCTATCCCTTACACACACCCACACTCACAAAATGCAGGTACCCTTCCATTCCGGATTCCATGGGTAACAATTATGTTATGGCCTTCAGTGACTCTGAAGATCTGGTCAATCATGCCGAATACGAAGATGGTGAAGACTGTGAAGTGCTTGGAGAGTTGGCTAGACTACTACAACAGGAAGAAAGGGATATTCTGCCCCATGAAGAGCTGTTAGAGACAATTAACTTGGATACTGACGAAGACAGAAAAGAAGTTAGAGTGGGTGCCAACCTAGAGCCAAGTGTCAAAGAGTGTTTAGTTCAGTTGTTGAATGAATATGTTGAGATCTTCGCCTGGTCCTACGAAGACATGTCGGGACTTAATACAGATATTGTGGTTCACCGTCTCCCTACAAGAGAAGACTATCCACCAATTAAGCAGAAATTTCGTCGTATGAGGCCCGATATGTCTGAAAAGATCAAAGCTGAAGTGATGAAGCAGTTCAATGTTGGGTTTCTCGCTGTTACTTCCTATCCACAATGGGTTGCTAACATTGTGCCTGTGCCTAAGAAGGACGACAAAGTGAGAATGTGTGTGGATTACAGAGACTTAAACAGGGCTAGCCCTAAAGACGACTTTCCACTGTCGCACATTGACATCTTGGTTGACAATACGGCTCAGCACAAGGTATTTTCTTTCATGGATGGATTTTCAGGGTACAACCAGATCAAAATGGCCCCTGAATACATGGAGAAAACTACTTTTGTTACGCAGTGGGGTACCTTCTGCTATAAAGTGATGCCATTCGGACTGAAGAATGTCGGGGAAACCTATCAGCGCGCCATGGTAGCTTTGTTTCATGACATGATACATCATGAAATTGAAGTCTATATAGACGACATGATAGCCCGTTCACAAACAGAAGAAGAACAACTCGACCATCTGCAAAAGCTGTTTGTCAGGTTGAAAGAGTACAAGCTCAGAATGAACCCTAACAAGTGAACTTTCGAAGTCAGGTCCGGTAAACTCTTGGGTTTCATTATCAGAAACAAAGGCATCGAGGTTGATCCTGCCAAAGTCAAAGCTATACAAGAAATGCATGCCCCTCGCACTGAGAAGGAGGTCAGAGGTTTCTTGGGACGCTTAAACTACATTGCAAGGTTCATTTCTCACCTTACATCTACCTGTGAGCCAATCTTCAAGTTGTTGAAGAAAGATCAGGTGGTTAAATGGAATGATGACTGTCAAGTTGCTTTCGATAAGATCAAGGAGTATTTGCTAGAACCTCCTATCTTGATGCCTCCCGTCGAAGGAAGACCGCTAATCATGTATCTGACTGTTTTGGATAATTCAATGGGGTGCATATTGGGCCAACATGACGAGTCTGGCCGAAAAGAGCATGCCATTTATTACCTTAGCAAAAAGTTTACCGACTGTGAGACCCGCTACTCACTGCTCGAGAAAACTTTTTGCGCTTTGGTATGGGTTGCTCGCCGGCTAAGGCAGTATATGTTGACTCATACCACTCTACTGATTTCTAAAATGGATCCGATCAAGTACATCTTCGAGAAGCCTGCTTTATCCGGAAGAATCACTAGATGGCAAATGATCCTCACCGAGTATGATATCCAGTACACGACCTAAAAAGCTATAAAGGGGAGTGTACTAGCTGACCATCTAGCTCATTAAGCTGTCGAGGATTACCAATCCATGAAGTTTGACTTCCCCGACGAGGACATTATGACGTTGGACAACATTAAAGATAACGAACCGTATGACGGACCTGAACATGGATCCCGATGGACTCTGTACTTCGATGGTGCTTCCAATGCACTTGGGAACGGTATCGGCGCGGTACTCATCTCTCCACAAGGTTGCCATACACCTTTCACTGCCAGACTATGTTTCAGTTACACCAACAACATGGCCGAGTATGAAGCTTGCATCTTTGGTCTCAAGGCCGCAATTGAGCTAGGAATCAAATCTTTGGTTGTGTTTGGAGACTCCGCTTTGGTCATCAGTCAGATCAAAGGAGAGTGGGATACTAAACATCCTAATCTCATCCCATACAAAGAACATGTCTTGACATTGCTACCCCATTTCGAGCAGATTACCTTCGAGCACTTCCCGCAAGAAGAAAATCAGCTAGCGGATGCTCTAGCTACAATGTCTTCCATGTTTAAACTTAACTGGGATAATGAGGCTCCCCAAATCACCATTGAACGGATGGACGAACCTGCACATTGTCACAAGATTAATACCGAAGAAGTAGTGGACCGACCCTAGTTTCACGAAGTCAAAAGGTATCTCGAGACTCGAGAATACCCTGAAGGAGCTTCAGTCAACGATAAAAAGTTCTTGAGGAGATTTTCTGCCAAGTTCTTCCTGAGCAATGGTATCCTATACAAGCGCAATCATGATTGCATTCTGCTTTGTTGTGTGGACAAGGTTGAAGCTGAGAAGATCATGGATGGACTGCATAATGGTACCTTTGGCACTCACTCAAGTGGACATAAGATGGCTAAGAAGATTCTACGGGCAGGCTATTACTGGTCTACCATGGAAGCTGACTGTCCTCAACATTCCCGTACTTGTCACAAATGCCAAATCTATGCTGACAAGGTACACATACCTCCAATTCCTCTCAATGTCCTAACAGCTCCTTGGCCATTCGCAATGTGGGGAATCGATATGATTGGAGAGATCAAGCCTACAACATCCAATGGACACCGCTTTATCTTGGTCGCTATTGATTACTTTACCAAGTGGGTCGAAGCAGCTTCCTTAGCCTCCGTTACAAAGAATGTGGTTGCCCGCTTCATCAAGAAGAACCTCATATGCCGGTATGGTATCCCCGACAGGATCATCACGGACAACGGTATAAACCTGAACAACACTATAATCACTGCCTTGTGCGAGCAGTTCCAGATTCAACATCACAATTCATCTCCCTATTGGCCAAAGATGAACGGTGTTGTCGAAGCTGCGAACAAAAATATCAAGAAGATCATTCAAAAGATGACAGTCACCTACAAGGACTGGCATGAGATGTTATCGTTTGCTCTGCACGGGTATCGTACCATGGCACGTACATCAACTGGGGCAACACCCTATTCTTTGGTATACGGCATGGAAGTTGTTTTACCTATCGAGGTTCAGATTCCCTCCTTGAGAATCATGAAGGATGCTGGTTTGAGTGAAGAAGATTGGATTCGAACCCAGCTTGATCAACTTAACTTGATTGATGAGAAGCGACTTACTGCTGTTTTCCATGGTCAGACGTATCAAAAACGGATAATCAAGGCTTTCAACAAGAAAGTCAGACGCCAGGTATATCAAGTCGGAGATCTTGTAATCAAGCGGATCATCTTGCCGCAAAGTGATCCCAGGGGCAAATGGACTCCTACCTACGAAGGACCATTTATGATCAAAAACATCTTTTCTGGTGGGACAATGATATTAACCACCATGGACAGCGATGATCTGTCGCACCCTGCGAACGCAGACATAGTTAAAAGATACTATGCATAAACGACCCGACAAGTTGAAAACCTGAAAAGGCAACTTGGGCAAAAATGGGCATCCCAGTGAATCGAAAACCCGAAAGGGCGGTTCAGGCAAAAATTATGGATAAACAAAAAAAAATTATACACACGGCAAGTTGAAAACTCGAAAGGGCGACTTGGGCAAAAAAGGGTTTCCCGATGGATCAAAAACTCGAAAGGGCGGTCCAGGCAAAAGTTAGGAAATTAAAGCGTATGACTATGACTCGTCAGATCACTTTAAAGACAGTCTCTTCATAGACAAACTCCAGGCTTCTGATCAATCCAATCATCTTCGAGCGAAGCAACGAATGAACAAGATATCCAGAGTTACGAAGGCTATAGCAGAATGGGAACCCCATGGAATTTCTTTACACATAGACATCTTTCTTTGTATAAATTTTTCTCATTTTTTTATGACAACATTCTCTTACCAGGATGTTTGTCTCCTTTGTACAAAATACTTACACAAAGTTAATACAAATATACTTCAAAGTGCAGAAAATTATTTGCCTTTTCTTTCTTTTTTTACACTTGTGTTTTATTTGAAAACGTCCAATGATTTATTAAATGAGCATATGCATTTGAATATAATCACTGCTTACAAATAAACAAAATATGAAAGAATAATTACTGACAGGTTGAAAGTATAAGAAAATGTCTTTAGGCTATTCCAAGAGAAATCCCCTACAGTACATCATCTAGATCCCCAGCGGAGCTAAAACCTTGAAATACACATCCCCAGTGGAGTTAAATTTCAAATTTCTCATCAGAGTTAAGTTTTCAAATTCCCAATCCCCAGCGGAGCAAAACTTTGAATTACAGATCCTCAGTGAAGATGAAACTTGTTTCCCCAACGGAGTCAAATCTTCAACCTTTAAACCCCAGTGGAAACCATCCAGTTTCCTCCAAATTCCTCGGAGAGTCGATTTAAAACCATATAATTCCCCAGAGAGTTATCTTAAAACCTTCTTCCCCAGCGGAGTCAAACTATCAATCCACAACGGAAACCATTCAGCGTCTCCAGATTCTCCAGCAAGTTGTCTTAAAGTCTAAGAATCAACCAGATAACAGTTAAACTTTTGTCTTATCCCCAACCTAGGATAATTCCCCAGTAGATTGGCATACAACCCAAGCTCATGTTCTCCCAGTGGAATAGCTAATCCCCAGCAGTAAGCTTTTTCCCCCAGGGTCCAAAACTTACTCTCCAGCGAGATAGCTTACTCTCCAGCAGTATAGCTACTCCCCACAGGTTTTTTTCACTTCCCAACAGATTGAAGATTCTTATTCTTGATTCCTCAGTGAAGTTGCCAGAGCTTTCTTTACTCTCATCATGAATTTGTCAGAATTTTTAATCCCCTAGCAGATCAAAGATTTTCATTCTCAGTTTCCCCGCAGAAGCCATCAGAGTCTTCCTTATTCTCCAGCTATCAAGGATTTATTTTCCTCAGCAAGACAGCTAATTAGCTTACATGCACATACATTACCATCATATATCGATAAGATTAACAAACTACCAGTATACAATCTGAAAACAGCCTAGAGATGCTCCAGACACGGATGTTAATCTATTGCTTATTCAAATTCAAGGATCATGAAAACAGTTTACAGATGCTCCAGACACGGATGCAATTCTATTGCTTGTTCAGATTCAGCCTCAGAAAATAGCCTAGAGATGCTCCAGACACGGATGCCAATATATTGCTTATTCAAATTCAAGGATCATGAAAACAGTTTACAGATGCTCCAGACACAGATGCAATTCTATTGCTTGTTCTAATTCAGCCTCAGAAAATAGCCTAGAGATGCTCCAGACACGGATGCTAATCTATTGCTTATTCAAATTCAAGGATCATGAAAATTGTTTACAGATGCTCCAGACATGGATGCAATTCTATTGCTTGTTCAGATTCAGCTTCAGAAAATAGCCTAGAGATGCTCCAGACACGGATGCTATTCTATTGCTTATTCAGATCCCCAGCTCAGAGATGCTCCAGACACGGATACCATTTTGACGCTCACCTATAACTTACAATTCAACAAACATTCTTGGATGGCATCTTTAAGCCCATCTCCGACAAGATTCTATCACATCTCCAAATGGCATCTTTAAGCCCACTCCCTCAACTATACTCTGGCGAGTGCAAATTTACGGGCACTATAGTGTCCAATCCTCTTTTACCTTCGAGTCACGAAAGGCAAACTCGCCAATATAAATCTTCAGGTTCAAGAAGATTGAACAGGGGCAGCTGTTGTACCCAAAAATTTTCCCTCTCATTTTACCAAGATTTCCCCCCACAAGACTCTTTGAACTCAAGACCAAGCTAGGGTTTGCTCTGCTCAAGACATCTCCTTGTACTGATGACCTAAATTAGGGTTTGAGTTTGCACAAGGATTACTGGACTTTTGATGCTCAAAGTGACTCTCATACTTCATGTTAGACTTATAAGATTGCTCATACCAAGTTTCAAGTCTTGAATCAAATTTTTGCCCAGTCAATTGGACAGTTGACCTAAAAATCAACTGTATTGGGGAAAAAGTCAATTGTGGCCAATTTACAGTCAAAACTCATAATTTTTTATCCACATCAACATTATAGGCTCATATGAACCATTTGATCAAGTTTGGACCACAACTCCTCAAGAAATTTGATCAGATCATCAAAAGGGCAAAATGGTCATTTTTAGGGTTTTAACTGCAGAAGGGCAATTTCTGATTTTTCACCTAGCCAATGGCAAATTGGGTTCAAGCATGGATTCAAGGACTCAATGGCATCATATTGACATATTCACATGGTTCAAAAGATCTCAAGTGCATTGGATTGACTGATGAATTTTCCAGTCAACTGATCAAAAATCAACTGTACACTGAAAAGTCAAACTTTGACTTTTTGGTCAAAATCAAGTGCCAAGGGTCATTTTTCATCAAGATATGTCAAAAAATGAAACTTGTTCATCAAGAAACCTAATTTTGCAAATTAGGGTTTAAGATTGAAAAATTTCATAACTTCGAAATTTTCTAAGTTATGAAATTTTCTTATTTTTTCCCAACTTTGCCCAACATTTTCACCATGATGCAATTGGATTCAAACAAAACTTCAAACATTAAAGTTGTATTCCTCCACAAAATCTACAACTTTGATTCACAAAGTTTTCCCAAAAGATACTTGGATCTCAAGTTATGATTTTTGGAATAAGGGTCCATGAAACTTTTAACTTAGTGAAATTTTGCCCTAGTTTAGGGAGGATTTTGACCTATCTTCATGGCAATTTTTCACATAGTTCCAATTGGAATATAAAAATTCATTTCAAATAAGGATTGTAGAGCATGTTACAAGGTTTCAAAAATGTCCAAGAACTCTCCAAAATCATTTATGGTTAGGGAGAATCAAAGGTTTGAATTTGGCAAAATGTCACTTTGATCCATGGCATTTTTCATGTTGCTACAAGTTGCAATTTCTGTCCAGCTTTATTTGTACTTGCTTACAGGTATCTAAACCCTTCCACACTCAAAAATTGAATGCAAACTCAATGGATTAAAGCATTGTTCTGATCAATAGAGGTTTACACATTGAATTAGTCTAAAAATGGCAAAAAGGTAGCATTGCCATTTTGGTAAAGTTGGCTTTATGTCAATTTGTTTCTCTTGAGCATTGCAGCAAGTTTTTTGCAGCATACCAACTCCATAAACTCAGGGAAAAGTACAACAACTTTGTGCAGCTAGGAAGGAGGCCTGTACAGGCTCTTTGCTTGATCACTTCACTCTTTTCTTCAAAACCGAGTCAACTTGCCAAAATGACACAACTTTACAATCTGATATAACCAAGTGTTGTAACCATTCCAAACAGTTTTGCATATTGCCTAAGGTCAAAAACACGAGCTAGCCAGTCCTCAAACACCCTTGAACACCAAAACACCAAAAACTTACAAAATAGGGCAGCTTCTGCATTTTGAGTTCCAAAACAAAAACTACTCGTGTGTTTTGCCCCAAGTCTCTTCCAACACACTCCATACAACCTACCTGAACTATCCCAACCATTCCCAAGTGATTGTAACTCTATTTACACCCTTCACCATTTTTGAATTCTGACTTTGCAAGTTGAATTCTATAGAGAGATTCAAGCAAGTTCAAAGCAAACTAAGCATTGGGGAAGGTCAAAGGAAGTTCAAGCAAGCTCACAAGCATCTCAGGCCTCACTGAAAACCCCTTCATTGCCATACTCGAGCTCAACTGAAACAGGTAAAGTTCAAACTTCTATCTCTCTATTTAGGAATCTTTAGGCTTAGGTTTATGAATAAAAAATGTGGTACTCATTGCCCTTAAGCTGTACATATGCATAGATTTCATTTAAGTTAACTGTGTTGGGAGAATTTGATTGATGAACTTTCTGAAAAAGTTAGGTTAGAAATTAGGGACAGATAAATTCTCTCTGGTCTTTGAGAGTTAGGTTAAGTTTTTTATATGGTTAGAATCGTGTGATTATGCTCTATAACTTTCATGTTGCAAGTTTTTGCTTTAGAGCACGTATGCAGGATTTCCAGGTTCGTACATAGCGCGTGTTTTCTTGTTCAAAGGTTGAAGATGAAGCGGGACATGTGGGATGGGCCTGGCTATTCCATGTTGTTTGCATCCCTGGGCTTGCTTCTCACACCCCCTTGGCCCATTTAATTTACTTTCATATTTTTTTCATTTCCTTTTTAATTTCTGACTTTATTTTATTTTTCTAAACATAAAAAATTACTAAAAACATTTTCATAAATTTTCACATTTTATTTTATTACTTTTATTATTTTTTTGGACATAAAAATAATTACTTTAATAATATACTTTTATTTTCTTAAATAAAGACTTGTAAATAATACAAAAAATATTATTTTTTTATTTTTTATTATTTATATACTTAAATAATATTTTTCTCATATATTTTTATTTTTTAACATTTGTATATATTTTTATTTATTTTATTGTACATGATTAAATAATACATATAATATATATATTTTTTCTTAAAACAAATTAGGGTTTCCACCCTAAATAAAAATAATCTTTTATTTTATTATTTTTAATGCATTAAATAGTTTATTTTTACATACATGCAAATAATACAAAAACATTTTTTTGCATATTTATAATATATTGCATATTTATTTAATTGTCCATTTAAATATTTGTTTATTTATTATTTACACAATTAATTCAATATGGTTGTAATAATCTTAGGGTTTTATTTTCTTGCAAATAATCCCCTATTCAAAATTGTATCCCCCTCCCCATATCAATGTTGTAATAGTTGTAGATTTACTCTTACGCATTTATAGCTTTCAAATATGCATGATAGAGATTAGGGTTTGTATGCAAATATCCAAAATCAAACAAATAGCTTGACTAAAACAAGACAAAAATGCATGAAAATGACAACACAATGCACACAAGCACCCATAGGGTTTCATCCACTTGTTGCCTTTAAAATGGCCATGGTATGCCTGTTGAGTGTCTTAGCAAAACAAAAATAAAACAAAAGATCATAGTCCCTCGATGATGCTATCTTGGTTGCTTACACAAAAATGATCTAGTCCCTCAAAAAACTTGCTAAGATACTTGGCACAATTGCTATCATGGTCATACGATGACCCGCACCTGTCCCGTTTAACATCCAAACACAAGGTTATTTACCTAATACAATGGTAAAGCAACAATGTCAAAGGGTTAAAAATGTGTAGGAAAGATCTTTGAGTAAGTAGGGTAGACAACTCCTAGTTACTTGATCAAACTTGCAAAACATCCTTGCTAATTTCAAAACACACAATTTCAAAACATTTTCCCAAAACAAAACTTTCAAACATTGAAACATCTTTTCAAAAGACAAACACCTTTGTAAAACATTAAAACAAGAATTGTTACAAAGGTTGCCTAAACATAGGCCTCTTTTCAAAATATTTTCAAAACCACACACAAAGCACCATTTCAAACAATTGAAAAGCAAAAGTAAGTGATCTAAACAAGTAACTAAGAGCCCATGGAAAACCATGGATGAAAAGGGTGCTAGCACCTTCCCTTTTCATAATCTACCCCCCGAACCCAAGAAAACATCTCAAAGGTCTTTCCTGTGCTTTTTGACCTTTCCTTTGGATAAAATAAAAAGTCAGTGGCTACTCTTGCTAAACCGAAACATTTGTGAACACAAACGCAAAACCTCAAGTCAGTTCTCCCACCGTATCACAAGAAGCCTCCTCTATTTGAGCCAGTCGAGTGGGCCCTTTGAACCTTCTTCCCATGTTAAGGATGACAACCCTCTTCTTAGTCTTCTTCTTGGTGTCAAGGAGTGCCATCATTTCTTGTTGTCCTTTGCCTAGGTTAAGGAGAGTCTCTTGGAACTGTGTGTGTTGAGTTTGCAGATCTTTGACGGTTTAATCTAGAGCCATATTATACTGAAATAAACAGTAAAAATATGAGGAACCCTGTATCGAAAAATCTGCTTATGATATGATGCATGTTATGTGGATGCAATGTTTTCAAGGACCTCAGGAATTTAAATTTGATAGCCCAAAAGAAAACAAATGCAAGAATTGTATTAATGAGTTCAAAGATTACAATTGCCCCTTGGGCTTACAATGAAAAAGCAAAAGGATGTCAAAAGACAACAAAGTGAACTTCTAAAACAAAAGACTCAAGTCTCCCACGGGCGCTTCCTCTTTGGTGCAATGTAGGCATTCAGGCTTCGCTCCTCGTGAAGTTGCCTTGTGAGCTCCAATACTTTCTTCTCGCTTGCATATAATCAAGCTTCAAAGGTTTCTCGTTCCCCCTTGAGTTGAATCCACGATCTCTGTAATTCTTCGAGGTCGGTAGGCATGTCAGGATGGAGAATGGTATAAGGAACATCTCCCTCGGTAACAAGCTCCACAACTATTGGTAGGATAGCTGGATATAGCATCATGAGGCATTGAGCGCGAGCTCGCACCCATTTTAGATAAGGCTCAAAAGGAATAGAGTTCTTATGCCCCAAAGTCTTTCTATCAACTTTGTTTACCATGCCCCAAGCTCGTGCAAACCTTTGATGATAACCTTGGACATCACTCTCATAGTCGAATATAATACCATGTATAAGTGCATCATGAGGACCATCTCTTCGAGCATGCCCAAATTTTCGTAGATCCAGAGAAGGGTTATAAGTAATAACTCCCATAATGCCCAAGAGTGGAACATTAGGGAACTCCCCACAATGGACAATGATAGTGACATCTTCCATAGATCGGGAACACCAATAAACATCTGAATGAGAGAGCGATATCATCCTTTGAGACCACGTCAAGCTTTGTTCATTATTCAATACTGATCGGGGAAGGTTCAAAATAAACCACCTAGATAGCAACGGTATGCAACACATAAGATCCCCTCTCTTCCTCATGGTACGAGTGTAAAGACAATGTAGAATGTCTCCAAGCAAAGTAGGCACAGGGTTACGAGAAAGGAAGATTTTGACAGCATTCACATCCATAAGTTGGTCTGGATTAGGGAACAATACTAACCCATAGATTAGAAGAGCCAAGACTTCTTCAAAAGCTTGCAAATCCATAGCCTCCCAAAATAGTCGAGCCTTCTCTAACAGAAACTTAGCTAGAAAACCCTTGACTTCACTCCTTGTTTCCCAATTATCTATTATGTCAGATGTCTTCAAATGTAAGGCCTTGACAATAACTTCAGGTTTTGGAGTTTCCTCTAAACTAGTGAATGGCATTTGATCAGGGACTGGTACTCCTAATCGTTGAGATAACTCTTCCATTGTGGACACCAATTGATAATCGGGAAAGGTGAAACAATGATGTATAGGATCAAATAATTGAAAGAGCACACACATCATGTCTTCTTTAAAGCTTGAGGTGGTCAGATTGAGAAGTCGACCATATCTTTTGGTGAACGGATAATCTTCAGGAACCCTTGATGCTAACTGTTGTACCCCAAATTTTGCCCTCCCTTTTTCACAAGGAAATCACAGCTTCGGGCTTTTCCTGATTTTTCAGATTGGCTCAAGAATCGGTCAAACAGGCTTTTCTTATCAGTCTATCCAAAATTAGGGTTTCTATTGATTTGGTTGAGTTTGGCTCAGGGTTAGATCAAGCAGACGTTTCCTTGACAGTAAATCCAAAATTAGGGTTTGCGCACGCATTCTCAGAAGGGATTGAATCCACAGTTCTTTTCAATTGATTGTCACACTGCTTTGATGCTTGTTCAAGATTTCCGTTTATTTCTCAAAGCCTAAACATATGGGATAGAAGTTGAGGTTTCTGATTGAAAGTTTGAAGCTTTAGTTTGATCAGTAATGAAGAAGGTGTATGGACGTTGTTCGTTTAACTATGCAAAACGTGCGATTAATTGGAATGTCGAGCGCATTGCTGGTTAATGCGAAGTTGTGAGACTACAACGTTTATTAATTATTTGTTTTATCTGAGCTAAAATTATTGGGGTTATTTCCAGTTATTTTAATTCAAGAAACTTAAATAATTAAATAGACAGTGAAATAAAGAATTATCTGACAAAAGGACTTTTATTTATTTTTAATTATTGGTACAAGTGTTATTTGAATACAGTAAATTTATTTACAGTATTTACAATAATGTTTATTACAAATGATTAGAAATAAAATAAAACTATCCTAAGTTTCTTGAAGTCTTCATCTTCTACTGTTGCTTCCTTTGCCCAACTGATATTTACCTGCAAAGACAAAAAAGGAAGAAGTCAATACAGTTAAATTTGAAAAGCAGTTTCAGACAGTTAATCATAAAAGTTCATCATTAAAGTTTGTTGGCTGGAATCAGATTATTTTGGGTTTTCATCATATTTTGCTCATCCTCTTTGCAAAACACAAGAAAATTCCTCTTCTTGGTTCACAAAGAGGAAAGTAAAATTGTTTGCAAGCATGGAATTAATTAAATACAAGGCTGCATAAATTGCAAACTGAAAATGCCAAACCAAATTGCAAACTGAACAAACAAGTTGCACAATGTATAAAGGCAAACAAAACTATTGACCAAACTAGGCAAACCAAACTGTCAAAGAAAGACAAAAGAAGCTGTCAAAGAAGCTGTCAAAAACTGTCAACAAGTACACAAAAAGCCAATGCAGAAAATCTGGAAGATAAGAGATATGCAGAGCAAAATCAAATTGCAAGCAAGCTTGTAAAAAGCACTTTTTCATCATTTTCTAGCCACAACCTTTTCAGAACAAAAGATATTCTAAGCAATAAAATATGCTTTTCTGGAGAGAGAGAAAGAGAAGTAAAGTAAGCAGGCTTACAGTTCAAGGGGGCAGAACACATAAAGAAAAATATAACACAAAGCTGTAAACACATAAACACAAGCCCTCAAGCCTTGCAGCCTGCCTCAAACCTATAATAGAAGCAAGCCTTCAAGCCAAAAACCTATCAAACGCATAACAGAAGCAAGCCTTCAAGCCAAAAACCTGTCAAACTGCATAGCATAAAAAACCTGCTTCAAGCAGGCCTGTAACCTCCAAACCTGCTAAAACCTCCTAACCTCCTAAAAACCTGTTAAACTGTAGAACATTCAAGCCTGCATCAAAAACCTTACAAGGCAAGCAAACTCTCAAGCTTGCCTTCAAACCTGCTTGCCTCAAAACTGCCTTCAAGCAAGCAAACTTGCAAGCCTGCCTTTAGCCCTGTCAAAAACCACACAAGCATATGACCTGCTAAAGCCCTCAATAAACTTGTTTCAAGTTTGTAAACCACAGAATGCGCAAGCCTGCCAGTATCAAACTTGTCTTAAAAGAAGAACAAGGTAGCAAGTCCAAACATCTAAATAAGCAACTCAGAAAGAAGCAATCTCAGATTCAATATCATCATCATTGAAAAAAGCTCACTCAAAGCCCAAGAGAGGAAAAAGCAAGCATCTCAGAATCAAAGAACATCATCAAATAAACAAAGCATTCAGATAGGAAGAGAGACAGAAATGAATGAGCTAGGGTTTTCAGAAGTTTCATCATTAAACGTTCAAGGCTAAAGATACGAAATACCAGAACGCCAAAGCTTTTGTCATCATCGCTCTCTCCGCCTCGGCCACCCTAGAGCGCCTCCATCCCAAACTCCCTCTCCATCGCCTCTCCAAGAACGAGATCAGCAAGGTAGTATTTTTCCCCTTCCTTTTTCTGCTTCACACCTCACACAAACACGAACATCCATGGTTAAAACATGAAAAAGATAAGCATGCAAGATTGAAATCCAAAAAACCTTAAAAAATGTTCAGAAGGAAAAATTATTACCTTTTTTCATCATTGCCTGAACGACCGTGAAGAGAGGAGAATGGAGGTGGCGCCTGGTAGCCTGAGGTGAGGAGAGGAGCATCAGCGGCTCTGTTGAGAAAGATGAAGAGGACAAAGAAAGGAGGAGAGCGGCGCCGTTCAAATTGAAACCCTATTCTGAGCCAAACAACGAAACCCTAACAAAAACTTTGTCAAAACCGTTTTGGGCCTGCTCCACGCTTCAAACCTTAAGCCCAATTGATTCTGGCACGTACCCCCCTTGTTTTAATCTGCATTGTTCTTTTATTTGGGCCTGCATCTCATACTAACACCTAAAGCCCATTTAACTTCCTTTTTTTATGTTTATAAACCAATACCTTTTTTTATTATCACTTCATTTTCTTTTTCTTTGTTAAAAATAATATATTACCTTCATGTAAAAAAAAATTATTAATACTTTTTTTTTATTATTACACTTAAAAATACATAAATATTAGGTTTATTAAGTTTAAACAATTTTCTTGTGTTAAAACCTTTTTTTGTTTAATTAAACCTTTTATGCAAAACATTAACAAAAGTATATAAAAAATAGAATTTTTCTAAGTTAAATAATTTTCTCTTTAAACCCTTTTTGTTTATATAACATTAACAAAAACACAAAAAATAATAATACTTAATAAATACATTAGGTTAACATCTTAATCACTTGTAAATAATCATGTGCATCATACATTGCTTTTGATTCCTTTTTATTCTTATATTTTTACATTGAGAATGTGACGATTCGATTTGGTTGTAAATAATATTTGGACACTACTATCCTGATAAGACTCATCCCCATTTGTAAACATTTGTACCCCTATCCCCGGATACTTATTTGTAATAGCTTAGACTTTAAATTCCCGCAATTTATCGCTTTCCATATACTGTATAGTAATTAGGGTTTGTATGCAAAATCAATCAACAAATAGCTTGACCTAATACAAGATAAATGCATGAAAATCAATACACAATGCACACTTGCACCCCTAGGGTTACACCACTTGTTGCCTTCAAAAATGGGCCATGGTTGCATGTTGAGTTCTTTGGCAAAACAAAAACAAATCAAAACGATCATAGTCCCTCGATGACACTATCAAGTTGCCTAAACAAAAATGATCAAGTCCCTTAAGGAAAATTGCCAAAGATACTTGACACTATTGCTTTCATGGTCTATACGATGACCCGCGCCCGTCCCGTTTAACATCCTAACACAAGGTTGTTCACCAAATACAATGGTGAAACAACACTGTTAAAAGGGTTAAAACATAGGAAAAATCTTTGAGTAAATTAGGGTAGATAGCTCTTAGTTACTTGATCAAACTTGCAAAACATCCTTGCCATTTTTCAAACACACATCACTACACAAACTTCAAAAACAATTTCAAAACAAACTTCCAAAGAACATTGAAACATCTTTTCAAAAAGACATACACCTTTGTATATACTCAAACAAGAGTCATTACAAAGGTTGCCTAGACAAGGCATATTTTTCAAAACATTTTCAAAAACCACACACACAAAGCACCATTTCAAACAATTGAAAAGCAAAGGCAAGTGATCTAAAAACAAGTAACTAAGAGCCCATGGATAACCATGGATGAAAAGGGTGCTAGCACCTTCCCTTTTCATAATCTACCCCCCGAACCCACGAAAACATCTCAAAGATCTTTCCTGTGCTTTTTGACCTTTCCTTAGGATAAATAAAAAGTCGGTGGCGACTCTTGCTAAACTGAAACATTTGCGAACACAAACGCAAAACCTCAAGTCAGTTCTCCCACCGTATCACAGAACTGGCGACTCTACTGGGGATATTTCTAAAAGTGGGGTTACCTTAGGGTTTTAGATCACCTTTACCTGCTTACTTTGATTGCTTTGATTGCTTTACTTTTTGGGTTCCTTGTTTGGGTTTGTTGTAAATCCTACACCCGGATTTGGGGGCACCTTTTTTAGGTAAATAGCAATAAACTGTGAGGGAACTGTGTGGGGTATACCGACATGGTTGAAGCAGTAGCTATGTTAGTGTGACATATTTGTGAGTACCGGTAGCCCTTGAGTAGTCAAGGAGAATACGGGGCCGCTGAGCGATGTCACGAAGCACTAACGAACTCTAGAACCTTACTTGACCATCTTGGCCTTTTTAGGGGTAGTGAGATGACCGACTTTGGTGCAGTCCGAAGTTGGTAGATACTCGATACTACACTCATTGAGGATTGTTTTCTTGGAATATTTTGGTCGCCAGTCAAGTGGCTAAACCAAAACAATGAACACAGAAAATAATCCAGTGATATTGAGCTCCTTAGAACCCGGTTTCTATTTTAGGACAGGTTGAGCCAACTAACTTCAAGAGGGTACTTACCTACAAACCCCATGCAAGCCTAAACCTAAGGACTTGTTTTCTTTGTGTGAATATGATTACTTGTATATACACTTGCTTACTTTTGCATACATGTACATAACACCATAACATCATACCATAGCATTTACAATAACCATTTCAAGGATCTCGAGGGTCTTTTGATGCAGGGTCATGTTGAACCAGACGTCTACCAAAGGGCAAGAGGGTTTTCCTCTAAACAAACAACAACTTGAATCAGGGGCTATGACCCACTTGACATGGTGAGCTTGATTCTCGTGGAAAGACATCCACCATTACAAGGTCCTCCAATCAAAGATGTTGATCGAAGATCAACTTCTAACATTTTCTTGTGTTTACCCCAAGAGATTCTTGAAAACATTGCATACATATGTCATACATATCATTGCATAACAGGTCTCCCAATACAGGTCTCTCATGCCCTCGCTGTTTATTTCAGCAATGGCTTTCTAACCGGACAACCGAGATCTCCGGGCTCAAAACGCCCAACTTCAAGAAATGTTCCTGAACCTATCCCAGGGGCAAGAAGAGATAAAAGCTCTCCTCACTAGGGGGTTGGTCCTAGGGAATCCAGGAGGCGTCAGGAATGATCAGTTGGAAGGGCTACAAATTGAGTTGGCAACAATGAAGATCCAGATGATGGGACAGCTGGTGGGCCAGACGGCTCTCATTCAAGACTTAGCTCAAAGACAAGAAGAGCTCAGGGTCCTCGTCAACAAGCTACTTCAAAATAACCAAGTGGGGCAAACACCTAGGGTTGAAGATCCAATCATCGTTCCACCTCCTTTAAGACAAGAAGACAAGGGAAAAGCTCCTCAACTTGCTTCGGGGTCACAAGCCCGTCAACAACCCCGTCAACATCAACAGGGTAATCAGCGTAAGAAAAATATGTCTGGAAGACATTTCTCTGAGACTGACATACCATCATCTCGGATACTGAAACGCTTGTTGGAGGTCAACCTACTTGCTTTAAGGGATCCTATTCGGAATCCCAACACCTCTGCTCCTACCTATCACTCCAATGAAAGGTGTGCATACCACTCCCATAGTCCTGGACATGACACCGATGACTGTTGGGCTTTGAAAAATAAGATCCAAGACTTGATCGACGAAGGAGTGCTGGAATTCATGCCGGATGGTGAGATGAAAATATTCCGCCAAGGTTTCTCCATTTGAAATGACAAAGCTCGAACTGAGAGACTTTTGTTCCATTTGAATTTTCAAGTTGTAATTTCTTTTGTTATTCGAACAATTATCTGTTGATGTCAAACTCTGTTTCATTAATGGATTGCATATGTTTGTCTTGAATTCATCCATTCGTTTTCACTATTCTTAAACTATGCTTTCTGCTTTCTTTATGATATTTAACTCTTGATAAAAAGCTACAAGCCTTTAGAGGGAGGATGACGAAACAATGCCATAATCTCATACAGTATGCTTTTGAATAGACCTTGCTGACGATGTACAGGCGTTTCTTTCAAATCCTAAACACTGGAGTTATAAGGAAGATAATCCCTAGTCAACCCCTTCGAGCCAAAGAAGTATAAGTTTTCTGTTTTAAACACAAATTGAAACCTTTGATTTAAACCTGGGGCAGGGTAGTCTCTCAGTTAATTCAAAAAAAAAAGTGCATTGAAGTCGCAAACTCTCAGTTCGTAATACAAACGAATGACATCAAAAACATTCCTTTGGAATCAAAAGACGGTGATGGTTCCTTACCTCATAGGCAGTCATTACCTCTCAAAAGAGAAAAGCCCACTGAGCCAAAACCTACAAAGGAGGCTTAAGAAAGTTGGGGCATCCCGCTGACTGTAATCTCGAAAACAGGAACAGTCAGGCAAAAGTTAGGGATAACAAATCAAAAGAAAGAGGTCATTACAAATCCTCAAACAACATGAAAAATGTTGCAAAAAATAATGACTGCCTTCCATAAAATTCAACTGGTGTGAGCCATCACCAAAAAGTCGTTCCAAACTCGAATAGAGTTCGACGCACAATTAACTGAGTTTAGGATTGAAGGACATCACGAAGAGCGGGTGGGTACAAATATACTTTGAGCCTTTATCCATTGTTTCTTAAACTGTGAACCAAGCCACGTTACAACCCTTCAGAAGTCCTAATTGAAGCATGGGTTAGTTCGAAAGCATACTGTTACAAAAGGTATCCTGACTCCTGTAAGGCTTTGCCCTAAATCTTGTGTTGAATTTTTCTTATAAAAAGTTTTCTGCTAAAAAACGCATTTTTCAAAACTTCGAGACAAGCATAAACTTTGCATTATTTGAATATCGTTGTTTGCACATGGTTTACTTGTTTAACAGCGAAGAAATTCATACAATGAATGTTCGGAGGAACGAAATCTCTCTCAGTGATTGAAGTAACTTCAAGTGGGATGACACTCCCGTTGCAAAAGTCTCCTATCAACAAAAGGAGATTTTATATGGTATTGTCCAGTAGACATGGGGAAGTCCAGTCAAGATTTCAACAAATCTTTCAAAGTTCAATTAACCTGTGGTAGTCCAGTCAAGATTTCAACATATCTTTCAAAGTTCAATTAACATGGGGCAGTCCAGTCAAGATTTCAACAAATCTCTCAATTACAGATTAACCTGGGGCAAGTCTCTGTCACCATCACTTGGGGCATTAAACGTCAATCTCATCGAAGGGTTACGATCAGTCCAAGTTTCCTGGCAATATCATAAGCATCTGATACTAGGGGCAGTGATGAAACCTCTCCGAAATCTTTCTGAAAAAAAAAATTCAATTGTCCTCGAGAAAGTCATCACCTCTCTAGCAGACCTACGGTCATGGGTTTATTTCCCCAACATTTGTCAAGGATTTATTCTCCAAAGCAAAATTACATCTCAAATTGAAAGAGCGTTCAAAATTTCCTTCTGGAAGTTGCGGTCATCATTAAAAATTCCTTCATCACCTGCTGGAATTCAAGAGCGTTCAAAATTCCCTTCATCACCTGCTGGAAGTTGCAATCATCATCAAAAATTCCTTCATCACCTACTGGAATTCAAGAGCGTTCAAAATTTCCTTCATCACCTACTGGAAGTTGCGGTCATCATTAAAAATTCCTTCATCACCTGCTGGAAGTTGTGGTCATCATCAAATTTCCTTCATCACCTGCTGGAAGTTACAACCACCAACAAGATAACGGACAATTGAAGCTCCTAAAAATCTGTTTCTCTCAAGAATGAAGACTCTCATCCTTGAAACCTCAGAAGATTGGTATACTCCCAATTTCTGACCCTTAACAGAATGAAGACTCTCATCCTTGAAACCACAGAAGATTGGTATACTCCCAATTTCTGACCCTTAACAGAATGAAGATTCTCATCCTTAAAACCTCAGAAGATTGGTATACTCCCAATTTCTGACCCTTAACAGAATGAAGACTCTCATCCTTGAAACCTCAGAAGATTGGTATACTCTCAATTTCTGACCCTTAACAGAATGAAGATTCTCATCCTTGAAGCCTCAGAAGATTGGTATACTCCCAATTTCTGACCCTTAACAGAATGAAGATTCTCATCCTTGAAACCTCAGAAGATTGGTATACTCCCAATTTCTAACCCTTAACAGAATGAAGATTCTCATCCTTGAAGCCTCAGAATATTGGTATACTCCCAATTTCTGACCCTTAACAGAATGAAGATTCTCATTCTCAAAGTGGCATACAACCTAAAACTCCTGAACTTCTTCCAGACAGGAATAAGCTTTTCCCAGAGTCCTGAGCTTACTCTCCAACAGGATAGCTGTTGTTCGACAGTATGGCTATTCCCCACAAAATTCTTATTCCCCAAGCAGAATGAAGACTCTCATTCTCAGTTCCTCATAGAATATTCAGATATTCCCCAATGAAGATCTCCTCAAGACAGGAATCCCCAGTAGATTGGCATACAACCCAAGCTCCTGATTCCCCAACAGTGGTCCCAGGACTTCTCATTTTCGACGATCAAAGGATTTTCAATCCCCTACAGCAGTCAAGGATTTACTTTCCCCAGCAGTAGTCAAAGATTTCATTATCCAGGATTCGTCTTCCTCAGCAAGACAGCTACTCAGCTTACATGCGCATCCATTACATTCATGTCATAAACATTGATGAAGTACAATTCATTGCATCATACATATCATGCAACATAACTTTGTGTTTAGCTAACATTTTACCCTTTGTAGGATAAGAATAAAAGGCTATCATTAACAATTACTCAGATACAGTTCCAGATACGCTCCAGACACGGTTGCCATTTTGTCACTTATTCATACCCCAGATGCAGTTTTACACGGACTCATCATCAGGCAACCCTACACCGGTTGCTTCTCAATTCCAGACTCAACTTTTGAAAACAGTTTACGGACGCTTCCCAACATGGATGCTGATCTATTGCTTATTCAACTTCAAGACTTCTGAAAACAGTTTACGGATTCTCCGAATACGGATGTCAATCTATTGCTTATTCAGACCCCCAGCTCAGAGATGTTCCAAAGCATGGACACCTTTCTGACACTCATTTCTTTCACCTACAACATACATTCCAGATGGCATCTCTAAGCCCATCCCCCGACAAGATTTTGTCACATTTCCATATGGCATCTCTAAGCCCATCCCCCGACAAGATTCTGTCACATTCCATATGGCATCTTTAAGCCCATCTCCAAATGGCATCTTTAAGCCCATTCCCTCTACCATCACATCACCGAGTGAAAATTTCTGGGCACTCTAGTGTTCAATCATCTTTCACCTTCAAGTCACAAATGGCAGATTCGCCAATCTAACTCTTCAGGTGTAAGAAGATTGAACAGGGGCAACTGTTGTACCCCAAAATTTGCCCTCCCTTTTTCACAAGGAAATCACAGCTTCGGGCTTTTCCTGATTTTTCAGATTGGCTCAAGAATCGGTCAAACAGGCTTTTCTTATCAGTCTATCCAAAATTAGGGTTTCTATTGATTTGGTTGAGTTTGGCTCATGGTTTGATCAAGCAGACGTTTCTTTGACAGTAAATCCAAAATTAGGGTTTGCTCACGCATTCTCAGAAGGGATTGAATCCACAGTTCTTTTCAATTAATTGTCATACTGCTTTGATGCTTGTTCAAGATTGCCGTTTATTTCTCAAAGCCTAAACATATGGGATAGAAGTTGAGGTTTCTGATTGAAAGTTTGAAGCTTTAGTTTGATCAGTAATGATGAAGGTGTATGGACGTTATTCGTTTAACTGTGCAAAACGTGCGATTAATTGGAATGCCGAGCGCATTGCTGGTTAATGCGAAGTTGTGAGACTACAACGTTTATTAATTATTTGTTTTATCTGAGCTAAAATTATTGGGGTTATTTCCAGTTATTTTAATTCAAGAAACTTAAATAATTAAATAGACAGTGATATAAAGAATTATCTGACAAAAGGACTTTTATTTATTTTTAATTATTGGTACAAGTGTTATTTGAATACAATAAATTTATTTACAGTATTTAAAATAATGTTTATTACAAATGATTAGAAATAAAATAAAACTATCCTAAGTTTCTTGAAGTCTTCATCTTCTACTGTTGCTTCCTTTGCCCAACTGATATTTACCTGCAAAGACAAAAAAGGAAGAAGTTAATACAGTTAAATTTGAAAAGTAGTTTCAGACAGTTAATCATAAAAGTTCATCATTAAAGGTTGTTGGCCGGAATCAGATTATTTTGGGTTTTCATCATATTTTGCTCATCCTCTTTGCAAAACACAAGAAAATTCCTCTTCTTGGTTCACAAAGAGGAAAGTAAAATTGTTTGCAAGCATGGAATTAATTAAATACAAGGCTGCATAAATTGCAAACTGAAAATGCCAAACCAAATTGCAAACTGAACAAACAAGTTGCACAATGCATAAAGGCAAACAAAACTGTCAACCAAACTAGGCAAACCAAACTGTCAAAGAAAGACAAAAGAAGCTGTCAAAGAAGCTGTCAAAAACTGTCAACAAGTACACAAAAAGCCAATGCAGAAAATCTGGAAGATAAGAGATATGCATAGCAAAATCAAATTGCAAGCAAGCTTGTAAAAAGCACTTTTTCATCATTTTCTAGCCACAACCTTTTCAGAACAAAAGATATTCTAAGCAATAAAATATGCTTTTCTGGAGAGAGAGAGAGAAAGAGAAGTAAAGTAAGCAGGCTTACAGTTCAAGGGGGCAGAACACATAAAGAAAAATATAACACAAAGTTGTAAACACATAAACACAAGCCCTCAAGCCTTGCAGTCTGCCTCAAACCTATAACAGAAGCAAGCCTTCAAGCCAAAAACCTGTCAAACGCATAACAGAAGCAAGCCTTCAAGCCAAAAACCTGTCAAACTGCATAGCATAACAAACCTGCTTCAAGCAGGCCTGTAACCTCCAAACCTGCTAAAACCTCCTAACCTCCTAAAAACCTGTCAAACTGAAGAACATTCAAGCCTGCATCAAAAACCTTACCAAGCAAGCAAACTCTCAAGCTTACCTTCAAACCTGCTTGCCTCAAAACTTCCTTCAAGCAAGCAAACTTGCAAGCCTGTTTTTAGCCCTGTCAAAAACCACACAAGCATATGACCTGCTAAATCCCTCAATAAACCTATTTCAAGTTTGCAAACCACAGAATGTGCAAGCCTTCCAGTATTAAACTTGTCTTAAAAGAAGAACAAGGTAGCAAGTCCAAACATCTAAATAAGCAACTCAGAAACAAGCAATCTTAGATTCAATATCATCATCATTGGAAAAAGCTCACTCAAAGCCCAAGAGAGGAAAAAGCAAGCATCTCAGAATCAAAGAACATCATCAAATAAACAAAGCATTCAGATAGGAAGAGAGACATAAATGAATGAGCTAGGGTTTTCAGAAGTTTCATCATTAAACGTTCAAGGCTAAAGATACGAAATAGCAGAACGCCAAAGCTTTTGTCATCATTGCTCTCTCCGCCTCGGCCACCCTAGAGCGCCTCCATCCCAAACTCCCTCTCCATCGCCTCTCCAAGAACGAGATCAGCAAGGTAGTATTTTTCCCCTTCCTTTTTCTGCTTCACACCTCACACAAACACGAACATCCATGGTTAAAACATGAAAAAGATAAGCATGCAAGATTGAAATCCAAAAAACCTTAAAAAATGTTCAGAAGGAAAAATTATTACCTTTTTTCATCATTGCCTGAACGACCGTGAAGAGAGGAGAATGCAGGTGGCGCCTGGTAGCCTGAGGTGAGGTGAGGAGCATCAGTGGCTCTGTTGAGAAAGATGAAGAGGACAAAGAAAGGAGGAGAGCGGTGCCGTTCAAACTGAAACCCTATTTTGAGCCAAATAACGAAACCCTAACAAAAACTTTGTCAAAACCGTTTTGGGCCTGCTCCACGCTCCAAACCTTAAGCCCAATTGATTCTGACACGTACCCCCCTTGTTTTAATCTGCATTGTTCTTTTATTTGGGCCTGCCCCTCATACTAACACCTAAAGCCCATTTAATTTCCTTTTTTTATGTTTATAAACCAATACCTTTTTTTATTATCACTTCATTTTCTTTTTCTTTGTTAAAAATAATATATTACCTTCATGTAAAAAAAAATTATTAATACTTTTTTTTATTATTACACTTAAAAATACATAAATATTAGGTTTATTAAGTTTAAACAATTTTCTTGTGTTAAAACCTTTTTTTGTTTAATTAAACCTTTTATGCAAAACATTAACAAAAGTATATAAAAAATAGAATTTTTCTAAGTTAAATAATTTTCTCTTTAAACCCTTTTTGTTTATATAACATTAACAAAAACACAAAAAATAATAATACTTAATAAGTACATTAGGTTAACATCTTAATCACTTGTAAATAATCATGTGCATCATACATTGCTTTTGATTCCTTTTTATTCTTATATTTTTACATTGAGAATGCGATGATTCGATTTGGTTGTAAATAATATTTGGACACTACTATCCTGATAAGACTCATCCCCATTTGTAAACATTTGTACCCCCATCCCTAGATACTTATTTGTAATAGCTTAGACTTTAAATTCCCGCAATTTATCGCTTTCCATATACTGTATAGTAATTAGGGTTTGTATGCAAAATCAATCAACAAATAGCTTGACCTAATACAAGATAAATGCATGAAAATCAATACACAATGCACACTTGCACCCCTAGGGTTACACCACTTGTTGCCTTCAAAAATGGGCCATGGTTGCATGTTGAGTTCTTTGGCAAAACAAAAACAAATCAAAATGATCATAGTCCCTCGATGACACTATCAGGTTGCCTAAACAAAAATGATCAAGTCCCTTAAGGAAAATTGCCAAAGATACTTGACACTATTGCTTTCATGGTCTATACGATGACCCGCGCCCGTCCCGTTTAACATCCTAACACAAGGTTGTTCACCAAATACAATGGTGAAACAACACTATTAAAAGGGTTAAAACATAGGAAAAATCTTTGAGTAAATTAGGGTAGATAGCTCTTAGTTACTTGATCAAACTTGCAAAACATCCTTGCCATTTTTCAAACACACATCACTACACAAACTTCAAAAACAATTTCAAAACAAACTTCCAAAGAACATTGAAACATCTTTTCAAAAAGACATACACCTTTGTATATACTCAAACAAGAGTCATTACAAAGGTTGCCTAGACAAGGCATCTTTTTCAAAACATTTTCAAAAACCACACACACAAAGCACCATTTCAAACAATTGAAAAGCAAAGGCAAGTGATCTAAAAACAAGTAACTAAGAGCCCATGGATAACCATGGATGAAAAGGGTGCTAGCACCTTCCCTTTTCATAATCTACCCCCCGAACCCACGAAAACATCTCAAAGGTCTTTTCTGTGCTTTTTGACCTTTCCTTAGGATAAATAAAAAGTCGGTGGCGACTCTTGCTAAACTGAAACATTTGCGAACACAAACGCAAAACCTCAAGTCAGTTCTCCCACCGTATCACACTAACTCTTTGAGTTGAGGAGGCACCTTTACAAAGATGATTCAGATGGTATTTCTGCAAGCGGAAGCCATGATCTACAAAACAAAATAAAGATAAACCCCTAGGTCCTTGAAATGGTTAGTGAAAATTCTATGGCATGATGTCATGATGTTTATGATGTCATGAATAATTAATCACAAACAAAGCACATAATACCTTAGATTTAGGCTTGCATGGGGCTTATAGTTAAATACCCTCTTGAAGCTTAGTTGGTTCAACTTATCCTAAAAAGTAACTAGGTTCTAAGTAATCTCAAAATCATTGATCTTTCTTCATCGGGCATTGTTTCAGCACAAGCAATCTTTTTTTCGCGACCGAAATATACCGAAAGTACGATCTCAATGAGTGTAGTATCGAGTATCGACCAACTCTAGTCTGCACCAAAGCCGGCTACCTCAATAATTTCTAATGGTCAAGTTGTTCAACTAAGGTTCTACAGTCAGTTAGTACTTCATGACACCACTCGACGGCCCTGTATTCTCCTTGATTTAACTTAAGGGACATCGCTACCCACAAATGTGTCGCACTAACGTAGTTATCTCTTCAACCATATCGGTTTATGCTGTACAGTCTCCACGATCTATTGCTACTTACCTAATATGCCCCAGATCCGGGTATAGGATCTTTTCAAGAAATAAGCCCAAGCATAGACCCAAAATGTAAAGCAAACAAGACAAACAAATAAAGTAATAAAGGTGGTCGAGCTCTTAAGGTAAACTCACTTAGAATGATTCCCCAGTGTAACGCCCCGATATTTAATTATTTATTTAATTAAATATTGTTTTGAATATTTGATTTTTAATTCGATTTTTTATCGTAAGAGTCAGAATCATTTTATTAAGTTGGATTAATAATTTAATCAGGTTTATATTGGTATAAATAAGTTGAAGTATCATTTTACTAATAAGCTTAGAATTGATGTTGGCCTTAAGTATGGTGTCGCAAAGTAATAAGGGGGGGGGGGGGGGGGGGGGGGGGGATTGTTTTGATTAGGCCCATTTAAGTTACTAAGGATTAAATAATAGTATTTTATTAGAAATAAGAAGAAAAGAGAGAAAGTAGTGTTATCAGGAAAAATAAAATAAGAAGAGAAAAGAGAATAGGGTTTTGTGAGAAGAGGAGAAGAATGAGGAAGATGCTGCTAGGGCTAGTTTCTAGAAGTTAAGTTGGAGCATTTTCGAGTTGTCTTCAAATCAACCAGGTAAGGGTGGGTTTCTTATCCTATAATGGGGTATATGATATTTGTATGTGGGAATTTGTATGTGGAATCCTTATTGTTTCATTGATTTGTGTTGGTTTGTGTTGTTGTGATAAACATGATTAATATTGTTTTAGTTATAGAAATTTCAAAGAAGTATGTGGATTGCTGTGTTAAACGCTTGCCTGGTTTGAGTTTGGATTAGGAGACAAAAGAATTATTGAAGCAATATAGAAACTACGCATAGAAAATGAGTATAGGAAATAAGAAAAAGGAATAAAAACGAAACTGGAAGTGGAAGTGCCGCCCGACACTTGTTGTGCCATGGGGATTGCCGTTTGGAAACCTTTAGATGAAAGAGAGAAGTGCAGATCGGCACTAGGCAAGGGTGGGAGAAAAAAGTGCCACTTTGGCACTGTGAGGCAGGGGCACTTATTTCTCTGTTTCTCTATTTTGTCTTCTATGGCACTATGCTGCATAATTTTTAAATGATATCAGTAATAGCTAGTAGCAGTATATATGAATGTCACTGTTTTCAGTAGCAGTAAATTAAATTTAGTTGCTAGAAGCTAGTTTTATATGGAAGAATGGCACACCCATTAGTTGTATAATAAGTTAGTAATTTTAGGGAGAACAATTAACAGCGGACTATATATATTTTAAATGGCTGAATTAGTATTTCATTAGTGATGAAAATAATTTAGCAGTGGGATTAATTTAATTAAGTTGGCAAATAATTAGAAACGAGTCGATTAATTCGGTATGTTGGTATATTGATGTATTTGAAAATTGACCGAAATGACGTTATGTTTCGATATCTCTGTGGTGAATAAATGTTGTGATATACCTTGATTAATTGGTAATGACTGTGATATAGGACTTTGGCCAATGTTGAAGGTGTGAATTGTTGTCATGTCGACCTTTATTATGTTGTTGTCGTTGTTGCGTTACCAAGTTATGGTTGTTTATATCATCGCATAGCATAGCATAGCATTAAAAATTTCTTGGATTGGCATGTTCTAAGTTGGAGCGAATGCTCACCACGTTGGCCTTTATTGGCAAGATTTTATGTTGAGGGCTTATGCCTTATGCCTCGGTAAACTGGCACTTTCTAAGTTGGGAGTTCTGCTCCAATGGTACCACATGCATTTGCATAATTGAGTCGCATTTGAAGTCGTTGATTTGTTGCTTATTTGAAGTGTTGTTTACACACGGTAATGTTATAAGTTGAATTGAGATGTTGGTGAATGGTATTGCTTTATGTTAATTTGGTATGAAGTGGTGATTTTACATAAACTGATTTCGATATATTGTTTATCATATATTTTATCATAGTATTCGATATCTCACCCCTTCTGTTTGAATGTTACCCTTTGTTGGTAATGTGCAGGTAACTAAGAGGAGTAGCCGTTAGCGTTGTTACTTCGAGTTTGGTGTCATTTTCTCTGATACGTAACACTCGGGGGGAAATGAACGCTTGTCTTATTTTGTTGTTTATTTATCGAACCTTATGTTGTTATTTGAGGAGTTATCGCATTGATGTTGTTTTATGATTCAAAAGATGTTATGTCTTATATGGAGAATTATTATGGATCCGCTGCGTGATTAATCAAAGTTGGTTGATGTTATGAAGACTTTATTCATGAGTTGTATTCATTCCATTTTCTTTAAGTGTTATGTATTTATTCTAAAAGCATGACATATTTATGTGTCTTTGTTGAAATATGTGACATCCTGATTATATTGGAAATTTTATACTCTGATTTTCCGCAATTTGTTTTGGGTAGAATTGGGGTGTTACATTAGTGGTAACATAGCAGATCGGTCAGTCCGGTCAAGTTATCGAGTCGTAGTTGTTTAACAATCGAGTATTGTTAGTTTTCTTAATTTTTGTTTGTGTTGCAGTGATAAGATAAGATGGTTGGGAGGAACGATGCTGCGATTGCTACTGCTCTGCAAGCGATGGTTCAGGCTATGCAGAATCAGCCGAATGCGGACAAGAATGCCGGATCTCGTAGTTTGGCGACTTTCCAAAGGGAGAATTCTCTGGTGTTCAAGGGTAGGCATGATCTTGATAAAGCACTAGATTAGTTGAAGGAAATCGAGAGGATTTTCCGTGTGATGGATTGCACCCCGTCACAGAAGGTTTGGTATGGCACTCATATGCTAGCAGTTGAAGCTGATGACTGGTGGCTAGAAATGCGTGCAAGTTTGGAAGTTGCAGGTGAGGAAATCACTTGGTTTGTGTTCCGTAGGGAGTTTCTGAGGAAGTATTATCCTGAAGATGTTCGGGGTAAGAAAAAGATTGAGTTCCTTGAGCTGAAGTAAGGGAACATATATGTCACTGAGTATGTTTCTAAGTTCATTGAGCTAGCTAAGTTATATCCACATTTTGATGGTGAATGTTGTACCCCAAAATTTTCCCTCCCATATTTCTCCAAAAACATTGCAAGAAAAATCTCCAAGTGGCTCAAGATTGCTCAAGAGTTGGGCAGTCAAGCTATCTCCTAAGGCAGTCAACCCCAAATTAGGGTTTTGTGTTGCATCAAGATCTTTGAGTCCAAATGACCTCAAGTTCTCCTCAATATCCTAATATGTTCTCAAGGTCATCCATGTCAAATTTCAAGCCTTGCAGAGGAAGTTTGCTCAGTCAATTGCTCAAAGGGTCCAAAAATCGACTATGCTAGGGCAAAAGTCAACGGTGACCTACATACAGTCAAACTTCAATATTTTTTGTCAACATTCTCATTTTTAAGGATATTTCATCATTTGATCAAGGGTTGATCATGATTCATCAAGGATTGCTCAAAATTCATCAAGACTCAAAAGTTGCTAAATTAGGGTTTTGTAGGAAAAGTCAACTCAACTTTGACCAAGCATAACTTTCTCATACTTTATAAGAAATGACCCATCCAAATCTCATTTTGAATAGAATGAAATTTTCTACAATCCATATTCACACCCCAAGATCAAGAAATTCACTCACAAGAAGTTACAAATTTGGACATTATAGGTCATTTTTGAAAGTTAACAAAAACACTTTTTTTCCAAAGCTTATAACTTGAGCATGTAATATCAAATTGATATGAGACAAAAATGTTTGGTTAGAGGACATCTCAAGCTTTCTAAAAAGTCCAAGAACACCTCCAAAAGTTCAAAATTGAAGAAGTTATGCATTGTTGAAGTTGAACATTTTTGCAAAATTGCCAAAAGTCAACTATCCCCAAAACTTCAAATTTTGTCAAATAGGCCCATTCTTTTCCACTTGATTTGAGTTTGCCCCATTGCACACGTGTCCTAGCTTCAGCCTTGAGATCATATTTCTTTTTTATTATTTTATTTGATTTTTTATTGAATTATTTCAAATTTAATCAAATTAAATCAAATAAAATCCAAATATTGATTACTTGAGATATTTTTGGCTATTTCAGGTTGAGATCATCAGCATTAAGAGCATCAAATTCGTATCACTCAAGATCATGTGCAAATAGATGGATTTTTGACAAATTTGGCAAGTTTTCAAAAGTGAATCAAATCAAATATGGGTGCATTGATGTAGAGAGATTTAATCCATAATTCTTAACCTAATGCATTCCATAATACATAAGGAAGCTTAAGACACGAAAATAAGGGCGAGAGACTGCAAGAACAAGCAAAACAAAACTCGAAAAAGTGGTGAAAAAGCTTGAATTCGAATTCACACTTAGAGGCAATCTCAGAAGCCAAGAAGCATCCCAATCAATTCCTGAGTGATCACACAACCTTCCTAGATCAAGAGCACGTATCCCCAAGCCTTCAAAAGCACTATAAGCATCACGTTATTCAGCCCTGTATTCGAAATCATAACTCTCCATTCTTGCATCCTCTGGGCAAATCGTTGATATATTTGTGATCCTCATGACATTTCAAAGCTTCTTGCATTAGTTAATTTTATTTATCTGACCTGTAAAGCCGAGTACCACAGCTAGGGTTTCGTGGTTTGTTTTTGGGTATTTCTCTTTCAGGAAAAATTGGCCGACGAGAAAGGCATGGTTGCACTCAGGGGAGGGAGACGAACCTAACCATGTCTTTGAAGGTCGTTTTTATGGCCTGGAGTTGATTTTTGGATCGACATGCGCATTTAGCTGCGGATCCAAATCCGCGAGAAAAATTACAGGGGCTAAAGGTAGGGGACGATGGTGTGTCGCCTCCCTAATGGCCAATTCAAAATAATGGTGCGCTTTATTTTGTCTTTTCTGGCATATGAGTCATCTTCTTTTATTATTATTATTGTTTAATATATTAACAATTGAAACCAAACAGCCCAGTGGCAAGCGAGCATATGCAACATCCCACAGGACCTGGGTTCGAATCCCAGGTCCTTCACTTCTTTGTTATTATTATTTTCCAGGTGATCATATGTATCTCCAAGCGCGAAGCACATCATGCACCCTCAAGCATCTGATGGCCAGATGGCCATAGGCCAGATCTGGTGGCCAAGAGATGATGGTCCACCATGGAGCCAAGTCCAAGTGCGCACAGGGAATCTCAAAAGTCAAACGAGGCCAGATTCAAATGGGCCTCAGAATTGCTTCCCAAACACTCCAAAGCAGGCCCATACCCCCCTCTCTCTATATGTTTTCTTTATTTTGTTTATTTATTTAATTATTATTTTATTTAATTAACTAACCAATCAAATTTTTTCTTTATAAAATTAAAACCACAAAAAACATTTTCTTTATCAAATTAAATTTTAGTATTTTATTTTTTATTAACAAATCTATTAATTAATTTAGGCCATTAATTAGAAATAACTTTAATATATTTTTTGTAAATAATTAAAACTAATTAGACTTAATTAGGTTTTTACTAACATTGATTAATTTTACTTTCTTTCTTTAAATACCAAAAATCCAAAAATAAATTATTTTCATTCATTAATTAATTAATTTATTAATTTAATAATTAACTTAGATTAATTTCTTTCTTAAATTCAAAAAATAACAAAAAAGATACTTTCTCTAAAAAAAAGGTCAAAACCCTAAACTTGCACTCGATTTAATTTCCCGCACGCGATCTATTTATTTAATATTGTACTTGTTCCCGGAATGTAATAGATAATTAGGACCATTTAATTATTTTTATCGCTTTATTTATTTTCTGCATTTAAATTTCAAAGGGTTGCTTTTGGCGATGTAAATACCCGACGCCTTGTAATTTAAATTCCGCAATTTATTTTTCGCAAATTATAACTGTTAGATGTTTGATAATAGGGATGCATGACAAGACTGAATGTTTTAACCTAAAATCAATTTAGATCACCATTAACATGTACAAAGACAAAATAACTGAAAACGGCACACTCGCACATGCGCACTCTTAGGGTACACCTCACTTGGTTGCCTTCGTATGCGGTCATTGAGTATAGGTCGTTTTAGAGGTCGTCCTCTTGTCTAAAGATCATAGTCGCCTCGAAACGGTTGCCTCGGATATTGTTGCCTCAAAACAAATGATCTAAGACATTAGGGTTACCGCTAAGGCGTCCTACTATTGCTTTGGTGACCGTAAGTCCCTAATTTGAATTGACCCTTAAAACTCCAATGACGATGCTACCTACTCATCAATAGTGGGCTAGCATTGCCTAAAGGAAGATAGCATAGAACAACTCCTTTTTTTCGAGTAGGTAGATGGTTCTTAAGTACTTGCTCTTTCAAAAAAAACAAAATCTTTTCACACTTACACTTTTCGAACAAAGTTTTCAAAAACACTTTATATGCTCTTGAGGATAGAAGCAAGAGTTAAATCGAAGTTTTCAAAACAAAAACTTTTTCAAACCCACAAGCACAAAGAAAGCAATTTTGAAAACAATATGAGCAAGTACCTAAGAGCCCGTGGATAACCACTGATATAAAGGGTGCTAACACCTTCCCTTTTTATAATCTACCCCCCGAACCCGAGAAATATCTCGAAAAAGGAATTTTTCTGTGCTTTTTTTCCTTTCCTTGTTGGATAAAATAAAAGTCGGTGGCGACTCTTGCTTACCGCAACATTTTGCAAACTCAAACGCAAAACACAAATCAGCATTCCAAAAATAGTAAGTTCTTCCCACTGTATCACAGTGAAGGTGCTGAATTTTCTAAGTGCATCAAGTTTGAGAATGGGTTGCACTCGGAAATCAAGAAGGCTGTTGGATATCAGAAGATTCGTGTCTTTTCTGATTTGGTTGATAGTTGCAGTATCTTTAAAGAGGATAGCAATTCTCATCACAAGATTGTTAGTGATAAGAGAGGCAAGAATTAACAGAACCGTGGCAAGCCTTATGATGATGGTAGAGGTAAACAAAGAGTTGATCATGGTCAGAGGACTAGTGGTGGAGATGCTCTTGCTAGAGTTGTATGTTTCAAATGTGGGCAACCTGGTCACAAGAGTAATGTGTGCACTACTGCTGATGGGAAGAGGTGTTTTCGTTGTGGTAAGATTGGGCATATGATATCTGACTGCAAGCATGGGGAGATGATCTGTTTCAACTGTGGTGGAGAAGGACACATTGGTAGTAGTTTTCTGAAACCAAAGAAGGCACAAACTGGTGGTAAGGTGTTTGCTTTGGCTGGGACTTCGACAGCTAGTGAGGACAGACTCATCAGAGGTACATGTTTCATTAATAGTACTCCTTTAATTACTATTATTGATACTGGTGCTACTCATTGTTTTATTGCTGCCGATTGTGTTGAAAGATTGGGTCTTGTGTTGTCTTCTATGAATGGAGAAATGGTCGTCAAGATCCCGGCTAAGGGATCGGTGACTACTTCTCCTGTGTGTTTGAGTTGTCCTTTGTCGATCTTCGGTAAAGACTTTGTTGTTGATTTGATTTGTTTGTCGTTAAGCGGGTTAGAGGTGATCTTGGGTATGAATTGGTTAGAGTATAACTATGTTCATATCAATTGTTATAACAAGTCTGTGAGGTTTTCTACTCCTGAGGAGGAAAAAGTTGGTTTGTTGACCGGTAAACAGTTGAGGCAACTGATGAAAAACGAAGCGCATATGTTCTCGTTGATGGTGTCGCTATCAATGGAGAACCAAGTTAAGATTGATGAGTTGCAGGTGGTGCGAGAATTTCCTGAAGTGTTTCCTGATGAAATTCCTGATGTACCACCAGAGAGAGAAGTTGAATTTGCGATTGATCTTGTACCTGGTACCAGACCTATTTCTATGGCACCGTACAGGATGTCTGCATCTGAATTTTCTGAATTGAAGAAGCAGTTAAAAGAGTTGCTTGAGAAAAAGTTTGTAAGACCCAGTGTATCACCGTGGGGAGCGCCCGTGTTGTTAGTAAAGAAGAAATATGGGAGTTTGAGGCTTTGTGTTGATTACAGACAGTTGAATAAAGTGACGGTTAAGAACAAGTATCCGCTTCCGAGGATTGATGAGTTGATGGATCAATTGGTGGGTGCAAGTGTGTTTTCTAAGATTGATTTGAGGTCAGGATATCACCAAATTATAGTGAAAGAAGATGATATTCAGAAGACCGCGTTCAGGACTCGGTATGGACACTATGAGTATTCGATGATGCTTTTCAGTGTGACCAATACGTCGGGAGTATTCATGGAGTACATGAATCGTATCTTTCATACTTATTTGGATAGGTTTGTGGTGGTATTCATTGATGACATTCTGATTTACTCTAAGTCGGAAGAAGAACATGAAGAGCACCTAAGAGTTGTATTGTAAGTTTTGAAAGAGAAGAAGTTGTATGTGAAGTTATCCAAGTGTGAATTTTGGTTGCATGAGGTTAGTTTCCTTGGTCATGTCATTTCTGGTAGTGGCATTATTGTGGAACCTTCTAAAGTTGATGTTGTGTTGCAATGGGAAGCTCCGAAGTCGGTTACTGAGATTAAAAGTTTCTTTGGATTAGCCGGTTACTATAGACGATTTATCAAAGGTTTTTCTAAGTTGGAACTTCGGTTGACCAAGTTGACTTGTAAGGTTAAAGCCTTTGTGTAGGATAGTCGATGTGAAGAAAGTTTTACCGAGTTGAATAAGAGGTTGACATCGGCTCTAGTTTTGACCTTACCTAATTTGGGGGAACCTTTTATTGTGTATTGTGATGCTTTTCTGATGGGGTTAGGTGGTGTACTTATGCATAATAGTAAGGTGGTTGCTTATGTGTCGATGCAATTGAGAACTCATGAAAAGAATTATCCTACGCATGATCTAGAATTGGCTGCAGTTGTCTTTGTGTTAAAAATCTGGAGGCATTATCTTTATGGTTCTAGATTCGAAGTGTTTAGTGACCATAAGAGTTTGAAGTATCTTTTTGATCAGAAAGAGTTGAATATGAGGCAGAAGGTGGTTAAAATTGCTGAAGGATTATGATTTCGGTTTGAATTATCATCCAGGAAAAGCTAATGTTGTGGCCGATGCTTTAAGCCGAAAGACGTTGCACATTTCGGCAATGATGGTTAAAGAGTTAGAGTTGATTGAGCAATTCCAAGATTTGAGTCTAGTTTGTGAAGTGACACCGTAGAGTGTTATGTTGGGAATGTTAAAGATTAATAATGACTTTCTCAACAGTATCAGTAAGGCTCAAAAGCTAGATGTGAAGTTGGTGGATAAGATGATGGGAATTGATCGATCTGAGAATGACGATTTCAAGATAGATGCGCAAGGTGTGTTGAGATTCCGAGATCGTATTTGCATTCCTGGTGAGGAAGAGATTAAGAAAGTGGTTCTTGAGGAAAGTCACAGAAGCAGTTTGAGTATTCATCCAGGAGCTACTAAAATGTATCAAGATTTGAAAGGTTTGTTTTGGTGGCCTGGTATGAAGCGAGATGTGGCACAGTTTGTGTATGCTTGTTTGACTTGTCAGAAGTCGAGGGTTGAGCATCATAAGCCTGGAGGGTTGATGCAACCGTTAGAGATTCCAGAATGGAAATGGGATAGCATTTCGATGGACTTTGTAACAGGATTACCTAGCACCTTGAGAGGAAACGATTCTATATGGGTGATTGTTGATAGGCTTACGAAGTCGGCACACTTTATACCTATTAATATCACATATCCGATTTCAAAGTTGGCAGAGATTTACACTAGAACAATTGTGAAGTTGCATGGTGTTCCTTTTTGTATTGTGTCGGATAGAGATTCGAGGTTTACTTCTGATTTTTGGAAAAGTTTGCAAGAGGCATTGGGATCTAAGTTGAGGTTGAGTTCGGCGTATCATCCTCAGACGGATGGTCAGACCGAGAGGACTATTCAGTCGTTGGAGGATCTGTTGAGAGCATGTGTTCTTGAACAGGTTGGTTCGTGGGATACTTATCTTTCGTTGATTGAGTTCACTTATAATAACAGTTACCATTCTAGTATTGGGATGGAACCTTTTGAGGCGTTGTATGGTCGGAGGTGTAGGACTCCATTGTGTTGGCATGAATCTGGTGAAAGTGTGGTACTTGGACCTGAGATTGTTCGAGAGACTACTGAGAAAGTGAAGCTTATCCGAGAGAAGATGAAGGTTTCTCAAAGTAGACAGAAAAGTTACCATGACAAGAGAAGGAAAGATTTAGAATTCCAATTTGGTGATCATGTGTTTCTAAGAGTCACACTTGTGACTGGTGTTGGGCGAGCTTTGAAGTCTAAGAAGCTCACTCCTAGTTTTATTGATCTGTATCAGATATCAGATCAAGTTGGGAAGGTTGCTTACCGAGTGGCGTTACCGCCGAACCTTGCTAATTTGCATGTCGTGTTTCATGTATTGCAACTTCAGAAGTATATTCCTGATCTGTCTCATGTGATTCAGATGGATGATATGCAAGTACGGGATAATCTTACGGTGGAGACGATGCATGTGCGAGTCACGGATCGCGAGATGAAGATTCTAAGGGGGAAAGAGATTGCATTGGTGAAAGTTGTCTGGTTAGGAGCTGCTAGAGAGAGTATGACCTGGGAGTTGGAGAGCAAGTTGCGAGACTCCTATCTCGAGTTATTTGAACCAGGTAAACTTTTATTTTCGAGGACGAAAATATTCAAAGTGGGGGAGAGTTGAAACGCCCCGATATTTAATTATTTATTTAATTAAATATTGTTTTTAATATTTTATTTTTAATTCAAATTTTTATCGTAAGAGTCGGAATTATTTTATTAAGTTGGAATAATAATTTAATCAGGTTTATATTGGTATAAATAAGTTGAAGTATCATTTTACTAATAAGCTTAAAATTGATGTTGGACTTAAGTATGGTGTCGCGAAGTAATAAGGGGGGTGTTTTGATTAGGCCCATTTAAGTTACTAAGGATTAAATAATAGTATTTTATTAGAAAATAGAAGAAAAGAGAGAAAGTATTGTTATCACGAAAAACAAAATAAGAAGAGAAAAGAAAATAGGGTTTTGTGAGAAGAGGAGAAGAACGAGGAAGCTTCTGCTAGAGCTACTTTCCAGAAATTAAGTTGGAGCTTTTTCGAGTTGTCTTCAAATTAACCAGGTAAGGGTGGGTTTCTTATCCTATAATGGGGTATATGATATTTGTATGTGGGAATTTGTATGTGGAATCCTTATTGTTTCATTGATTTGTGTTGGTTTGTGTTGTTGTGATAAGCATGATTAATATTGTTTTAGTTATAGAAATGTCAAAGAAGTATGTGGGTTGATGTGTTAAACGCTTGTCTGGTTTGGGTTTGGATTATGAGACAGAAGAATTATTGAAGCGGTATAGAAACTACGCATAGAAAACGAGTATAGGAAATAAGAAAATGGAATGAAAACGAAACTGGAAGTGGAAGTGTCGTCTGACACTTGTTGTGCCATGGGGGTTGTCATTCGGCAACCTTTAGATGAAAGAGAGAAGTGTCGATCGGAACTAGGCAAGGGTGGGGGGAAAAGTGCCACTTTGGCACTGTGAGGCAGGGGCACTTATTTCTCTGTTTTCTCTGTTTTCTCTGTTTCTCAGTTTTGTCTTCTATGGAACTATGCTGCATAATTTTTAAATGATATCAGTAATAGCTAGTAGCAGTATGTATTAATGTCACTGTTTTCAGTAATAGTAAATTAAATTTAGTTGCTAGAAGCTAGTTTTATGTGGAAGAATGGCACATCCATTAGTTGTATAATAAGTTAGTAATTTTAGGGAGAACAATTAACAATGGACTATATATTTTTTAAATGGTTGAATTAGTATTTCATTAGTGATGAAAATAATTTAGCAGTGGGATTAATTTGATTAAGTTGGCAAATAATTGAAAACGAGTCGATTAATTTGGTATGTTGGTATATTGATGTATTTGCAAATTGACCGAAATGACGTTTTGTTTTTATATCTCCATGGTGAATAAATGTTGTGATATACCTTGATTAATTGGTAATGACTGTGATATAGGCCTTTGGCCAATGTTGAAGGTGTGAATTGTTGTTATGTCGACCTTTATTATGTTTTTGTCATTGTTGCATTGCCAAGTTGTGGTTGTTTATATCATCGCATAGCATAGCATAACATTAAAGTTGGCCTGGATTGGCACGTTCTAAGTTGGAGCGAATGCTCACCATGTTGGCCTTTATTGGCAAGATTTTATGTTGAGGTCTTATGCCTTATGCCTCGGTAAACTGGCACTTTCTAAGTTGGGAGTTCTGCTCCAATGGTACCACATGCATTTGCATAATTGAGTCTCATTTGAAGTCGTTGATTTGTTGTTTATTTGAAGTGTTGTTTACGCACGGTAATGTTATAAGTTGAATTGAGATGTTGGTGAATGGTATTGCTTTATGTTGATTTGGTATGAAGTGGTGATTTTACATAAACTGATTTTGATATATTATTTATCATATGTTCTATTATAGTATTCGATATCTCACCCCTTCTGTTTAAATGTTACCCTTTGTTGGTAACGTGCAGGTAACCAAGAGGAGTAGCTGTTAGCGTTATTAGTTCGAGTTTGGTGTCAGTTGCTCTGATACGTAGCACTCGGGGGGAAATGAACGCTTGTCTTATTTTGTTGTTTATTTATCGAACCTTATGTTGTTATTTGAGGAGTTATCATATTGATGTTGTTTTATGATTCAAAAGATGCTATGTCTCATATGGAGAATTATTATGGATCCACTGCATGATTAATCAAAGTTGGTTGATGTTATGAAGACTTTATTCATGAGTTGTGTTAATTCCGTTTTCTTTAAGTGTTATGTATCTATTCTAAAAGCATGACAGGTTTATGTGTCTTTGTTGAAATATGTTACATCCTGTCGGATAGCAAGAGTCGCCATCGACTTTTCTTTTATCCAATAAAGGAAATGGTGAAAAGAACATGAAAGACCTTTTGAGAATTTTTCTTGAGGTTCAGGGGTAGGTTATGAAAAGAGAAGGTATTAGCACCCTTTTCATTCGCAGTTATCTACGGGCTCTTAATTGCTAGCTCACTTTAAAATGCTTTGTATTTGTGTAACTTTGAAAATATTTTGAAAACGCCTTCAGTTGGAAAACTTTACAATGATTCTCGTATCATTGAGAATGTATACAAAGTGTTGATTTTGAAAATATTTGTTGAAAGGGAATGTTTGGAAAGATGTTTGAAAATGCCAATGTAAGGCAATTTTATAATGATTCTCGTATCGTTGAGAATGTATACAAAAATTTTGTCTGAAAAGTATTTTGAAAGTGTGAGGTGTGAAGGGTTTTTTGTTTGTGAGCAAGTAATTACAAGCAATCTACCTACTCAAAAAATATTTTTTCTTTTCATCCTCCTTTTGATAGTACTATTCCACCATTGTTTGGTAAGCAGCCATATCATTGGATGTGAGGGACGGGTGTGGGTCATCGTACAAATATAGAAGGCAACTTGTAATATGCTTTAGCATTTTTCGTAAGGGACTAAGATCATTTACCGAAGGCAACATTTTGAAGGGTCATCGAGGGACTATGATATTTTAATTGAGGGTCTTTGCTAAAGCATCTCACGTTCGAGGGACATGACTGTTTAAATCTGAGGCAACAAGTGTGGGTTACATTAGAGGTGTATGTGTGTAAAGTGTTTTGTTTTCGAGTATTTTTATCTTTGAATTTAGGGTTTTTCTAAGGTTTGATTTTAGTCTTGTCATGCAAACCCTAATTAATAGAAATAATAAGGAAAGCGATAAATTAAAAAATTTAAATATCTTACGCTATTACAACGCATTGGAAATGGGGGGGTACAAGTTTGTAAATGAGGGGAGGAAAGCAATAAATCCCTAATTACTGTTACAACCCATTGAATATGAATTACAATAATAATACAAAAATGTAAATATGAAGAAGCAAAAAGAAATTGTTTTTTTAGGGTTTTTTGATGGAGAAAAAGTTTAATGTTTTAACCTAATTAGACTAATTAGTTTTATTTACAAAAGAAGTTAATTAATTATTTAATCAAAACCTAAAATATAAGTTAATTAAAATAAAACCTAAATCTAATTTAATTTGTTTAGAAAATAATTTTTGTTAATGTTAATTAGAAAAAATATTCCCCAATGTAAAAGAAATAATAAAGTTCAATTTAACAAAAATAAAATAAAATGCTTGAATTAAATTATTTTTAATTTAACTAAGAAAAATATATTTTTTGTATTTTTGGTTTATATAAAATAAATAAATAAATGAAAATAAAGAAAATGTAAAAGAAATAATCATAATTGGGCTGGATGTTAAAAAGTGATTGAGAGGTCAAAAAAGAAAATCAGGCGCTGGGCCCAAAAAAGTCAGTTTTTGTTTGATGTTGAAAATAAAATAAAAAATGGAGTGGGCTTGGTTGTTCTTAGTAAAAAGCGGTGTGTGAATGCAAAAACAATGAATGAGGCCCAAATAGAAGTTCAGCGCCTATTAGATCTCATGTTGTTGGCTCATTGTGATGTACCATGGACCTACTTCTGTGGAACATTGATCTTTGCAGCTTGTACATCTGATGGTGATGGCATGAAGTCCATGATAGGCGTGTATGGCTTGTGTGCATGGAATCTGAAATAAGAAAAATATGAAAAAACAAAAGGGTACCACTGCGGCTCGAACCCAGGTCCCTATAGTTCAATGCCTTACGCGCGCTTCCTCTGCCACTAAGGTGGTTGTTTCATCCGTGAATAATACAACTTCAACACAATATAAAATAAACTCTTTTCTGATGGAACTTCATCCTAACCTTGCGCCAGCATCTCCATTGTTACATTTTTAAATTTCTGATCTTGCTCATTTCTCAACCATTTGCAAAAGTATAAACATGAAACTTGCTCCAATTTTCAATACGAATTCAACCATGTAAACAACTTAAACTATAAATCAAAGATGAACATTAATTTCTCTTGGTACCAAATAAAACCTAATTTTTTTAGAAAGTTCAAACTCAAAATTTGCATCACTCAGGCAACATAAATGCAAACTAAAGGCATGGTTAGCTTCAGGGCTATGCTGTCTACATTTTGTATTCACAAAGTAACCATTAATGATGCTTGTAGAGAGAGTTCAAAGTTGAGAAAACTTACCTCAAAACTAGAAATTGTGTATGGATTTTGAGAAACCCTGGAGGTGTGGTGATGATCTGGATAGCTTCACTGGACTCCTAGGAAGCTAATGCAACTCTTACTTTATGCTGACAGTGCCTGAATTGTGTTGGAAAAGTCAAGTTGCAGAGCTGAGTTTTTGAGTTTGGAAGATGATGAATATGGAGTTAAGATTGTGAAACAAGGATATGGATGAGTTGTATATGATGTATGGAAGCTTTGTGGTTGATTTGGAGAGGAAACGCACGAGTGGATTGTGAGATGGAAGTTCAAGGTCAGAAATGACAAGCTATGGAGTTTTCTGTGTAAATTCTGGTTTGAGGGAGTTTGAGGGAGTTTAAGGGTTTGTAAATTCGTGTCTTAAGTTTCAAATGGCTCCTCTATTTATAGAGGAAAGGTTTTGAAGGCTCTAGTGATCACAAATAAGGAATCACATGTTATGGTCTTGAAACTTGTTTTTGAAGCAAGCTTGACAAACATAGTTCAAATGCATGGTACAAGGACTTGTAGGGTGGTTAGGAGACTTTAGATATGTTTCTTCTTACTTTAAAATATTTTGGAGTCAAAAGCAACAAGGTATGGGCTCAAGGAGAGTTGACATTGTGATTAAAGTCACTTTTCCAAAATGGAAGTGTGAACTTTGTTCCATTAATGGAATGATCAATTGGACAATGGCTCAAGCTCTTGGATCATAGCTCAATTAGTTGTGTAAACATCTGATTATGGATAGATTTGTAAGTTAAGAGGTATCCAAAGCAAGATTATGCAGCATAGTTGTGGGATTTGGTCATGTGTTCTTCATGAAGATGCTTTGTAATTTAAGAATGAAAGCTCAACTTCTTCTCTTTGATTCTCCTAGCTCAAGAATGATCTCTTCAAGTTCTTGGATATTTTGGAAATCTTCAAACATTTTCTACAACCTTCACATTGACCACTTTGGCTAAATCAACTTGAAACTTGGTGAAAATTGGCCAAGAAGTTAGGACAAAAATCTGCCTAAACTTGCCAAAATTTTCACTAAGTGTTTTATGAAAAATGTCACGACTTTATGAGCTTATATCTTCAAATCTAAGCATTTTTTGGACATCAACCCTAAGGGACCAAGTTATAGAATTCATCAATATCTATAACTTTCATGTTGAAAGTTTTCCTTGAATCATCTTGCATCTTGGTGAAAAATTGCCATGAAATAGTGAAATTATCAAGGTAAAAAAACACTTATAATTTTCTAAGTCTTGAAAACATTGACTTTTTTGTTGACTTTTTGACTTTCTTGATTCTTGATGATCAAGTTTGACATTTTAGAATGCCTTGATGAATTTTTATCTTTGAAATTCAATGTTGACCAAAAAGTCAAGGTTTGACTTTTTGTGTATCAGTTGACTTTTCACTAGTTGAGCCAAAATTCAACTATCAAACACTTGATCTTGAGAAATGATTTGAGCCATGAAATTAGGTCAACATGTTGTGTTTTAATTCTTAAGATTATGCTTCAAGCCATTAGGCAATGTACTAAGTCAAAAGTCAATGATCAGTCATTCTCAGTCAAAACCCTAATTTTGACAATGTTGCCCCTTTGATGATTTGAATGCTTTTCTTGAGGAATTGTGATCAACACTTGATCAATTGATGAATATGACTTTAAAATGTTGATGTTGGCCAAAAATTATGAAGTTTGACTGTATATTGACCATAGTTGACTTTTTACCCAATATAGTTAATTTTCAGTCATCTGAGCAATTGACTGAGCAGATTTGTAGTGCAAGACTTGAAAATTGGTATGAGAAATCTTGGAGAACTATAATGAACCATGAAAGTCATTTGAGGCATCAAAAGTCCAATTTTCCTTGAGAAAACCAAAATCCTAATTTGGAGGCTCAGTGCTAAGGAGGTGAGCTTGTCTGATCAAACTCTTGAGAACCCTTGAGCATTTGAGATCTTTAATGAGAACTGTCTTGAGAAAAGAGAGGGAAAATTTTGGGGTAAAACAATATGTATGATAAGTTCTCTATTATATTTGACTGCTTCTAGGCCATATATTTTATTCAGTGTCTGCATGTGTGCTCGCTTCCAATCCGATCCTAGAGAATCACACTTAACTACTGTTAAGTGGATTTTTAGGTATCTCAAAGGTACTACTAACCTTGTTTTGTATTATATAAAATCAAGTGAAAACAAGTTAGTAGGCTATCGTGATGTTGATTATGCTGGAGACATACTAGAGAGGAAAAACACTTCTGGAAGTTGTCAGTTTTTGGGAGATAATTTGATCTAATGGTCTAGCAAAAGGCAATCAACAATAGCACTCTCAACCGCAAAAGTCGAATATATTTCTATTTCTGGATCCAGCACCTAGATCCTTCTGATGAAAATTCAACAGAAGATTATCAAATATTTGAGAGTAACATTCATATCTTCTGTGACAATACTTCTGCAATTTGTTTGTCTAAGAATCCAATTTGGCATTCTAGAGCTAAATGTATTGAGATTAAGCATCATTTCGTAAGAGACTATATTCAAAAGGGAATTTTATCTTTAAGATTCATAGATACGAACCATCAATGGGCTGATATATTTATAAAACCCCTTGCTGAAGATAGACTTATTTTCATTTTGAAACATTTAAACATGGTTTCATGTCTAGAATAAAAAAGATGCAATCTTAGAATGTTGGCCTTTCAGAATGGGAAATTAGACTCTAAGGTTTCATTGTTTTTTTTTCTTCTGGAATATAAGGCTTCTCATGAGTGAAGTTCTCATGTATCAGAAGTATCAAATGTCAGAATCTTCTCTCTAGAGTGCTTCTGTCCGTTGGAAACTGAAGAGTTTACTTCATTAATGAGGTGTCAGGATAATGAAAGATTGGTGATTCAAAATAAGACATTTGTCTTTTATGAAGCACTTCTAGAACTTGACTCATTGGGAGATGAGATCTTATTGATATTAGGTAAAAAAATATTCACGCTTTACCCCTTGTAAGGATTTTTTACTATTTTCAATAATTTTTAATCATTACGATAACCATTTTAAAAACTCACTCAATTGCACTTTACACACTTTCACTACCATTATCCCACACTTTCTCTCTTTTGAGCCAAGTTCTCTTAAAAACCCTAAAAACATTTTTGGTTCTTGTTCGTGATTCTTCAATGGCTTCTCAACAACAATCATCTGCTCAACAAGATGCTCTCAGCTCTTCGTCTCTTCTATAAAAACAACATCAAATTCAAGATCATGATGTTCATTATTTCATTCATGTTTCTCAACTATATGTTCTCGTTGAACTAATAGTGAATTTTGAGAATCTAGTTGCCCATGGTGTTGATCTTTATGGAGTTGTAAACTTTCAAGGATGGGAAACCTACTTTGATAGTTTGAAGGGACCAGTCTATGTTGACTTGCTAAAAGATTTATGGGTACATGCATATGTATCCACTAGTGATCATATCTGCTCTAAAGTTAGGGGAAAGAGGATCCTCATCACGAGGGAGGATATTTTCACTCTCTTCAGTCATGATGGATCTAGAGAAATATACTCCAACATGACCAGTGAATCTATTGAGAACTTTGGAATAGTTTCAAAATATTCAAGGAAGACATTGAAAAACATCATCCCAAGAACCTTCTCAGAAATCTTAAGGTATGGTTTGAAATCCTTCTGGGTAGCATCAATCATCGCTGCTCAACAAATTCCTTATGATTACATCAACAATGATCAAAAGTATATACTATCAGCCATTGCTAAAGAGAAAAATATTAACCTACGTGCTATGTTGTTCAACCACTTGAAGAACAACATCCTGGATACTCGGAGTAATAAACCTAAGCCCAAAAGGTTTATTCCTATGGGAAGACTCATTTTAGACATTCTGATGGAAAGTAAACTCATTGAGTCTTTGAATATTCAAGAAGATACTATTGTCATGATTGGATTCTCGTTAAATGGGAATACCCTAAATAATATGATGGTGATTAGAAAGGTGTTGGTGCCACTTGTTGAACCCATTTTTGTTGAAGTTTCCATCAGAAGAATTGTTGTGCCCGGTTTTCCTGTGTATAATCTTGAGAGATCTTCTATGATCAATCAAGAAGTTGGTTGTGATGTTTCTATTACTTCTCTGGCTAAGAAGAAGCAGAAGCTTGTTGATAAATCTCCTAATAAAGGGTCTTTTGGAACATTTAAGAATATCAGCATAAGATCTCTAGAGATCTCTACCGGATCATATGGTTCTAGACCTCTCAAAGTCACCATAACATCTGCATCCTCTGGACCGTTTGAAGCTTATGCTCAAATTGTTAATGAAGGTGTTCCTTTTGAGTGTGCCTCTTCTGAGAACACTGTTTTAAAGAATGTGTCTATCTCCTCCCCTTCATCCACTCTACCCACGATTCCACCAACTCCACCTCCTATTTCCATTCTTGGAATAATGTCTGCTTTTCAATCATATAATCCAAATGATTCAGAAGTCACCACTTATGACCCCTCAAATCCAAACACTTATGGAGTCACTACTTCAGTTTCCAGAACATCCTCACCACAAATACAACCCTTCTCATCCCAACTCACTGTCACTCTTCCTTCCCCTACAAAAGCCATCTTTTGTGAAACCATCACATCCACATCCACTTTTTGTGACCCGTCTCCCTTATCAGATATATTTCCTCAAACTGAGATTGATCTCACTTCTCTTTGAGACACTCCCTCTTCATCCACCCATCCTGAACTACAAAACACTAAAACTCTTGATGGTTCTTCTAAAGGCAATGAGTCTGAAGAAGATTATCAGGATTTCTACGATCTTTCTGATAGGGAATCACGTCCTTACTCTGGAACACCCATTTTCTGTAAGACCAACAATCACTATTTTTCTTTGGATGAATTGATGCATTCTTTTCCCAGATGTGCTCAAGACACTCTTCTATACACTCTGGAGAATTCTTCTATCAGCATTAGTCCAAGAAGAGTTGATTTCCTCTAGAATGGCTTCAAAAAGTGGATAAATGATAATTCTTATACCATTCAGGCTCACTTCCACATGGAAGTATGGAAGAAATACATATTATGGCATGTCTCTCTTGCTCCAGAGCCCATCCCTATGTACCTTACTAAATTTGCAACAGCACCTCCTCCAGAAGATACTAGTATATTGGAAGCTTTTGTGGCGAGCATATATGTTGCTGATGATACTTTGGATGTGCCTGAGAGGAAAATTGCTCAAGATGATCCCTCCTCTAGAGAGATGAAGACTGATGTTGAAGAGTTTCCTTCTACATTCGTGAAGTCTCTAGATAAGTTGAAGAAGTCCAACTCCCTTATTCAGGAAAGGTTGGATAAGAATTATGCAAGAGCTGAAAAGCAAGATGCTTCTATCACCGTGCTTGCCATCATGGTGAGGGATTTCATGGCTAGGATTTAGCCTCCTCCTCCTAAGAACCTTTATACCGTTGTTTTACCTTTGTTTTTAAAACTAAGATGTTTTTTGTGTTTCTAAAACTTTTTGTAACTTGGTCTTTAGGTTAATGGAAATGTATTTTTATTTGTCTTTTTAATCTTTTTTATTTCTGACAAAAAGGGGAGAAAGTGATATGATTTTGATATATATTCTAATAATTTATTCTCAAACATGATATAATGTTTGTGCCACTAACGTTCTTTGACTCGGGAATTTTGGGAAAGTTCTCTTAATTTTTCTTAACAGGCAAACTTGAAAGCTCTGAAGGAGACTCAGAAGCTAGAGATCCAAAATTCATGGGTTGAAAAACTTCTGCAAGAAGAAAATTCTACTAGACTATGATGGTATATTAAGTCCATTAAGACTTTAATACAATGCTATGATACTAAACCAGACTCTGTGCACCATAGTATTCTGAAAGTAAAGCCAGAATCTGAGATAAAGATTTCTGCAACACTATTCAGACTCTGATGGTAAACCAGGTCAAATACCTCATCAAACTCTTATAGGAAGCTAGAATCTGAGATAAATATTTCTACATCGCTAGTCAAACTCTGATGGTATTTAAATCAGGGAAGTATTCCTTCATACTGATTGATTTGTGTTATATCTCAAAACTTCTTTAAGTCTTGAACTCAGGGGGAGACCTTGAACATGATTAAACAAGTTATGGGATCATAGAACTCAGAGGGGGCTACTTAGCTAACTCTGAATTGTTTTTGTATGATTAAACCGGTGTAAATTGTTCATCAAAATACATGGTTTTGTCATCATTAAAAAGAGGGAGATTGTAAGAATAAGATTTGGTTATGCATATGGCCTTAAGTTTTGTTGATAACATTATATGAGTGATTAGATAACAATTTAGTACCCTAATAGTTTGTTTACTGTGTAGATTTTGCAAAAGTTCTGACTCTGAAGTATTAACGTATGACGTCATCAGATTCTGGACTCAACACACTGAAGGATACAAGTTTGTGTTTCATAGCTTAGAATGCTTCTTAATACAATGGTTCTAATGAAAGTTAGTTTTATTGCTTCTAAATATGACTCTATAATAGAGCTTCTGATATGTTCTCAAGCTCTGTAGACTCCATGTTTCCTTGTCCAAGTTTTGAAGATTCTAAAGATAAGGTTTTGTTGAACGAGCTCTGAAGATTCTGAAGACGAATGATTCTCTGGACAAACTTTTAAAGACTCTGAAGACAAGATTCTGTTGAACGAAATTCTGAAGAGTCTGAAGAAAAGATTATGAAGACTCTGAAGACCAAGTGCTGAAGACTCTAAAGACAAGGTTCAGGTTGAATAAGTTCTGAAGATTAGATGGTTCTGGAGACTTAGCTTTAATCCTTATATGCATGATTCAACCATTATGCATCCAAAAGCCTCTGAAGATTAGAAGATAAGATCAAAAGTTTTCATGTGTGTAGTAGTACAAGGTACAACATCACCTCGCCTCCACTGCTCTGTTTTTATGGAACAAGGGTGTTGTACCCCAAAATTTGCCCTCCCATTTCCTCAACATTTTCTCATCACAAGACCTTTGGAGATCAAGATCCAATTAGGGTTTCCCCTACTCAAGACTTCTCCTTGCACTGTGGACTCAAATTAGGGTTTGTGTTTGCCTAAAGATGTTTTGACCTAAAATGCCTAAGATGACTTTCATGCTTCATGTTGGACTCCCAAGTTTACCTATACCAAGTTTCAAGTCTTGATTCCAAGTTTTACCCAGTCAATTGGACAGTTGACCTAGAAATCAGCTGTATTGGGGAAAAAGTCAACTGTGGCCAATTGACAGTCAAACCTCATGAAATTTGATCCACATCAACATTATGAACTCATATGAACCATTTGATCAAGTTTGGATCACAATTCCACAAGAAATTTGATCAGATCATCAAAAGGGCAAAATGGTCATTTTTAAGGTTTTGACTGCACAAGGGCAATTTTTGACTGTTTGACCTAGCCAATGGCAAACCAAGCTCACATATGGACTCAAGGACCCCATGGAATTATCTTGACATGTTCATCAAGCTCAAAAGATCCCAAGTACACAAGATTGACAGTTGAATTTCCCAGTCAATTGATCAATTTTGACTGTATACTGAAAAGTCAAACTTTGACTTTTTGGTCAAAATCAAGAGTCAAGGTTCATTTTTCATCAAAACATTACAAATCATGAAACTTGTTCACCAAGAAGTCACAAAATGCAAATTAGGGTTTGAAAATGGAATTTTTCATAACTTAGAATTTTTCTAAGTTATGGAAAACCTTAATTTTTTCCCAACTTTGCCCCATCTTTTCACCATGATCCATTGGGATTCAAACAAAAGTCAAAACATGAAAGTTGTAGCTTGTTGCAAAATCTACAACTTTGATTCACAAAGTTTTCTCATTTGAAGCTTGTATCTCAAGTTATGATTTTTTGAATAAGGGCACTAAACCATCTTTTAACTTAGTGAAATTTGACCTATTTTGACAAGGTTTTCTACCCTACTTCAAGGCCACTTTTCATACCCTTCCACTTGGAATTTCAAATTGCATTTCAAAGATGGATTGTAGTACACATTCCAAGCTTTCCAAAATGTCCAAGAACTCATCAAACAACCTCATAACTTGAGAGATTCGAATTTCACAAGTTGGCAAAAATTCACTTTTGTTCTTCATCAAAGCATGTTCATAAACTTGGCAAATTTGAATTCAGCATGCTTAAGCTACATTGCAGGCCTCTAATCCCATTTTTACTCAATAATTTAATGCATATTCAATGAGTTAATACCATGTTCTTTGTGTTCTAACATTGCATATTGGATTAATCCTAAACTAGATAAAGTGCTTTATCCATTTTTGTAAAAAGCTAGCTTTATGTCAAATTGAAATCCAAGCAAGTACAAGCAAAATCCTCTTGACACAAGATTATGGACAAGTTGCTCTGATCAAGAGAGGATTATGCAGCAGGATTAGAGGCCCCTACTCACCTAAAAACAAAAGTGACCTTTGCTTGCTTCATTTTCAAGTAACATTGCATAACTTATCACAACTCTCATCCCAGCTTAGAAACAGAAGAACAAAGTTATCAAACATATTCCATAGACCATATCCAAACTTTGGCACGAGTCCTGAACCTCTCAAGCACCCTCCATCTCAAAATCACCTCAAAACTGCACAAACAGAGCAAGCTCTGCAGTTTGAGTGCCAACTCCCATTTCCTTCGAGCATTCTTGCCCAAACCTGTTCCTCTATCTTCCTCACAACCTATGCAAGCTGACCATGATCTGAAACCTGACCTGTAACACCTCCAAGCCACTTCACCATTTTTAATTTTCTGTTTTGCAGTTGGAGTTCATTAGCTCGATTCAGGAAGTTTCAAGGCAAAGTAGGAATTGGAAAAGCTTCCTTACACTTCAAGGAAGCTGTACAAGTCCTCATTTCATTCTGAAACATCCTCCATTGCCCAGCTCGATTCCAACTGAACAGGTATATTCATGGAGTTCTATCTCTCTTGTTAGGCATTGTTAGCTTTAGGTTTTTGAAGAAAATATGTCACAATCATAGCCCTGAACATGCTCATATGATTAGATTTCATTTATGTTTCGTGTGCTTAGAGAATTTCATGTCTGAACATTGATGAAAAGTTAGGTCAGAAAAGAGGGGGAGAGAAATTCTCTCTCATCTTAGAGAGTTAGATTAAGTTCTATACATGGTTGGAATCGTCTCTTCATGCTGAGCATTTTTCATGTTATGAGTTTTTGTTAAAAAGCCAGGAATCAGGAGTTAGCAGCTGGAGTACAGGGCGCGCGTTTTTTTGAATGTTGTTGAACGAAGGTTGAAGATGAAGCCACATGGGCTGGGCCTGTGTGGTTTCTTCTTTTTGCACCCTATTTCCATTTTCTCACCCCCCAAGCCCATTTGCCTTATTTTTATTTCTTTTTGACTTTTTCTTTTTTTATTTGACTTGTTTATTTTTTCTCAGCATATTAAAATTTTGAAAATATTTTTCTCATCATTCTTGATTTTATTTGGGTTTTATTTGATTTTCTTTCCATTTATACATAAATATATACATATTTTTATTTAGAATAAATATAAAAAAATAGTGTAAATGCATTCATATACATTTTTATTTTTATTTACCTTCTGAAATATTTCACATAAAAAAATACTTTTTTTTATTTATTTTATTAAAATATTAAATATATATTATTTTTGTATATAATGCATATTTAAGAACTTAATCTATATATATATATATATATATGTTTATTAATATATTTAAGTTAAAATATAAAAATATTTGAATTTTTCATCTTATTAATATTTGATATAAAAAATACTTTTTTTATAATATACTTCATTTATTTTTATTTTTGTTTTTGTAAATAATAAATAAATACTTGTATTAAATTAGATAGTAATACATCTTCTTTAAAATTAGGGTTTTTGCCCTAAAAGTTGAAAATACTCAAAATAATACCTTTTTATTTTCTTATTTTTATTTTACATAAACCATACTTTTCTCATACATAAAAACTTTCTTTTTGCATTTTACATATTTATTTAATTTCCATTTAAATTATGCAATTTATTTACTATGCAAATATTCAAAATTGATGTAATAATTTTAGGTTTAAATTACTTGTCAATATCCCCATTTGAACATTTGTACCCCCCTTCCCATATTTGGTTGTGTAATAGCTTAGTAATTTTAATTTCGCACTTGATTGCTTTCTAAATAATAACATGCTAGAATTAGGGTTTGTATGCGAAAAAACGATGAAAATTAGTTTGACCTAATACAAGACAAACAAGCATGAAAATGGACACACAAGTCACACTTGCACCCCCTAGGGTATTCCACTTGTTGCCTTCAAATAAATGGGCCATATTGTATGTTGAACATCTTTGGGCAAAGCAAACAGTTTGAATGATCATAGTCCCTCGATAAAACTTTTCAAAACAAACAAAACAAATGATCAAGTCCCTTAGAGAAATTGCCCAAAGACATTTAACGTCGTTACAACTATGGTCTAAACGATGACCCGCGCCTGTCCCTTTTCACATCCTAACACAAGGTTGCCCACCAAATACAATGGTGGTGCAAACTTGTTAAAAGGGTTAAAGTATAGCAATAATCTTTCGAGAAATTTAGGAGTAGATAACCTCTTAGTTACTTGAACCAACTTGCAAAAAACAAAACACTTGCCTATTTTTCAAACCACACTTCACTATACTTTCAAAACAACTTTCAAAAAATGAAAACCTTTTCAAAAGACATACATCTTTGTATACATCCCCACATGGATCATTGCAAAGGTTGCCACCACATTGGCATCTTTTCAAAACATTTTCAAAACCCACACGCTCAAGCACCATTTAAAACAATTGAAAACAAAAGGCAAGTGATCTAAACAAGTAACTAAGAGCCCATGGATAACCATGGATAGAAAGGGTGCTGATACCTTCCCTTTCTATAATCTACTCCCCGAACCCAAGAAAACATCTCAAAAGGTTTTTGCTGTGCTTTTTAACCTTTCCTTAGGATAAAATAAAAAGTCGGTGGCGACTCTTGCTAACCGCAACATTTGCGAATACAAACGCAAACCTCAAGTCAGTTCTCCCACCGTATCACAGAACTGGCGACTCTGCTGGGGACATGTACTTAAAAGTGGAGTAACCTTAGGGTTTTAGATCACCTGTGTTTTCAATTGTTTGCTTTGTTTGCTTTTATGTTTGTGGGCTTTGCATTGGAGTTTCATAGATCCTAACCTGGATCTGGGAAATACCCTTTTTAGGTAGCATAATCTGTGAGGGACCTGTCCGGCGTAGACCGACATGGGTGAAGCAGTGGCTACGTTGGTGTGGCATCTTAGTCTGTACCTATATCCCTTGTGTTGTAATGGGGAGAATATAGGTCTTCTAAGGGGTCATTAAACACCAACCAACCTTAGAACCCTAAATTGACCAACTTGGCTATTAGGACAGTAGCAGTATGCTACACTCATTGAGGCTAAACTCTCGAGATGGTTCTGGCCGCGAGAAAAGATTGCGATGCTGGAGTTATGACCGATTGAGGGTAGCCAATGATTTGAGATCCTCTAGAACCCGGTTACTTTTGATAGGACAGGTTTTAACCAACAAAACCAAAAGAGGGTAATACCTGAAACTCATGCTGGCCTGAAACCTAAGGGTGTCTTGTGTGACTTGTGTGCTTTATCTGCCTATGTGAATACTTGTGATGTGCTTCATCATAGCATCATACCATCATACCATTGCATGCAAAGCTAACCCATTTCAAAGACAAAAAGGTTTCATCTTTGCTCTGTTTTGTAGGACATCATGATGCCCGTGCGTAGAAATACTGTCCGGCTCAACTTTGTTCAACCACCAGTTTTACTCAAAGATCTGGTTGAAAGAATTCCAAACACTACCTCCTTCATCAACAGACATGGTTCCCTCCTTGGCTTGATCACTGCAAAATGGGACCAACAACTGATAAGTGTTCTGACCCAGTTTTATGACCCTCTGCATCATTGTTTCACCTTTCAAGACTTCCAGCTGGTTCCTACCCTGGAAGAGTTCTCTTACTTGCTTGGGATTCCTGTTTTGGAACAAACTCCTTTCACTGGTTTGGAAAAGACTCCTAGGCCTGAAGAGATTGCTGCAATTCTCCCCTTGACCAAAGAAGAGGTATTGTCCAACTGGGAAACTAGAAATGGGATCAAGGGCTTTTTGGTCAAATTTCTGGTTGGCAAGGCTAATGATTTCTGGAATGACTTGGACTTCAAAGCATATGAGGATATTCTGGCTCTTTTGATCTATGGTCTGGTATTGTTTCCCAACCCTGACACCTTCATCAGTATCCATGTCATAAGAATCTTCATGTCTCGGAATCCGGTACCCACTCTCTTGGGTGACATTCTACAACAACTCCATGCTCGTACTGCTCGAAAACGGGGAACTCCGTGGTGTTGTGCTCCTTTGCTGGTAAGGTGGTTTATTTCGCACCTTCCTAAGTCCGTGCTGAAGAATGAAGAAGGAAAAGGTTGGGCTCGAAGGTTAATGTCTCTCACAGATAAGGATATCACTTGGACTCTCAGAGGCTTGGATGAGGTAGCTGTTATCGACCGTTGCGGAGAATACCCTAATGTCCCGTTGATTGGTATCCAAGGAGGAATCTCTTACAATCCGTGTTTAGCTCTCCGTCAGTTCGGAAGAGCCAGAGGAGATGGGCCCCATGAAATGCTGGTTCCTCACTTCCATTTTGAGTTTCAGGCAGGCAGTGACAAACTACGACAGGGATTCATTAGAGCTTGGGACAGAATCCACAAAGCTGACCCACATGAGCTAGGACCAAAAACTTCTTTACCATTGGAGCCCTATTGCAAATGGGTCCGCATCCGTGCTCAGAGGCTAGGTATGCCATACGAAGCCGTCAGACCAATCATCCTTGAGACTCCCGATGAAGATGGGGTTCCTTCAACTGTCCTCCCTCCTCAGATACCTACTGATTTTGACACCATGAAGAGATCTTGGGCACAGCTAAAGGAAGAACGGGATTTCTATCGGGAGAAGTTCAACGAGCAGGAAAGGAAGGTCCAAAGGCTGACTAAGCAATTGGAGGAAGAACGTGTCCTGAACAACTACATCAGCACTGAGAGGAGAAGGCCATGGGAGCATTGATGAGCTTTGATTATTCCCTTTTGTAGTTTTATTTCCTTTTCCGTATTTTTCATTCCTGTAATGCCTAAGGGCGAATTGTTGAACAATTGAAAAATTTTAATCTAATGAAGTGTGTTCCCCTTTTTTGTCTACAAAGTTGAATCTTATTTGTCTTTGAAAACATAAAACATACGCATTCCATTACACCATATGCATAGCAGGTACCCTATTTCACAGGTTGCTTAATTTTCTTCGCTGTTTATGTGAACAGTCATCATGAATTCGGAGTCATCCAGTGAACAAGCAATCAAGGCCCTCCAGGCCCAAAGTGCACAGTTTCAAGAAATGGTCTTAAGCCTAGCCCAGGGACAGCAAGAGTTGAAGACTCTACTCTTGAAGAAGAAGAAGAAAAAGAGGACGGCAATGTTCAACACCGGACGCAGATTTGGGAACACACTCCACAATGAAGCTGATCCGACCACTTCTTCCGCAGAGAAAAACAGTCCCCAAGGGGGAGAAGCTCCTAGTCCCGCAGTCTCCGACAACGAGACGGACTATAACGAGGAACAATACCCACCTGCTGCTGACAGATATAAACAATTGGAGGACCGTTTGAGCGCTATGGAAATTCAGAACGTGCCGGGACTGGATTTCGGGGATTTGGGATTATCTTCTGGAGTAGTAATTCCACACAAGTTTAAGGCGCCTGCCTTCGCCAAGTATGATGGGGTCTCCTGCCCAAAGTTGCATCTGAGGTCGTATGTAAGGAAAATCCAACCTTACACGGCGGATAAAAACCTCTGGATTCACTTCTTCCAAGACAGCCTCTCGGGGTCTCAGCTTGAATGGTTCTACCAATTAGACGGAGCTAGCATCCGGCACTGGGAGGATTTGGCGACTGCTTTCTACAGACAATACCAATATAATTCTGATCTCGCTCCTACGCGTACCCAACTTCAGGGTATGTCTCTAGGGACGGGTGAAGGATTCAAAGAGTACGCTCAAAAATGGAGAGATTTGGCTGGCAGGGTGCAGCCTCCATTAACTGATCGAGAACTGGTTGATATGTTTCTGGGAACGTTATCTGGTCCATTTTTTAATCATTTGGTTGGTAACTCCTCCGCTGGGTTCACAGATCTGATATTAACAGGAGAAAGAATTGAGGCTGGTATCAGGTCAGGCAAGATACAGAAAGCTGCCTCTACAAGTGCTGAGAAGAGGCCATTTAAGAAAGAAGCAAGCGCCGTCTATGGCCCTAGAAGACAAGTCAAGCCCGAAAGTCGCCAAGCCGTTAATGCTTTGGTCATCTCTAAACCTGTTGCTGCTCCTCAGCAGTACAATCAGCAAAGAAGTGAAAGGCCCAAGAGGCAGTATACCCGATTGAGTATGACATTATCTCAAATTTTACCCCAACTGTTATCCACCAACCTGGTGACCCTCAAAGAAGCTCCTAAGGTCGTCAACACTGCGTCCCCTAAATACAACCCGAATGCCCGGTGCGCTTATCATTCTGATAGTCCCGGGCACACTACTGATGATTGTTGGGCCTTGAGAAACAAAGTGCAAGATCTAATTGACGCAAAAGAAATTCAGTTTGAAGCGCCGGAAAGACCGAATGTTGTAACGGCTCCTATGCCCCAGCATAGGGTAAGTGCCATTGAGGAAGAAGTGTATGCTGTTTCGATAGATGAAGTTGTTACCCCTTTGAAGACTGTTAAGAAGAACCTACTGCGGGCCGGTTTATTTCCGGGTTGCGGCGAAGGTTGCCCATTCTGTGCTATTTCCCTATCCGATTGTCCCTTGCTAAGGTTAGGCATCCAAGGCCTAATGGATAGCAAGGAGATTTTATTCAAAAAGACTGCTGTTCAATTGGTTCCAATAAAAGAAGTTTCCGTGATTACCATCTTCAAAAATCCAATCAAGGCTCCCCCAAAGAAGCCTATTCAAATCTTGACAGTTGCGCCTGTGATCATTACTGTTCCAGGACCCCTCTCCTACGTGTCTGATAAGGCTGTCCCCTGGCATTATGGGGCAGACGTATATGTAAATGGAATCAAGCAAGAATTTGATGCTAGTGCCAGTATCTGCGATATCACCGGTCCAGCTAAAGTCACCCGCAGTGGCAGGCTCTTCTCGCCTGACATTGCGCCTCCCGCTATTCGAAAACCCCTCCTCATAAAACCTGCAAGTTTACCAAGTCCTGTTGCTGATCAAATTGTGTCCCCTGCTGCCGAGTCCTCAAATGCTCGGGGCAAAGGGATTGAAGAAGAGCCTGCCCAGATGGAGGCACCAATACCCGTGAATGCTGAGGCCTCCCGACAAGAAATGGAGGAGATTCTGAAAATAATAAAGAAAAGTGATTTTAATGTTGTCGAACAGTTAGGGCATACACCCTCCAAGATCTCCCTGCTTTCCTTATTACTATGTTCCGAGGCCCATGCAAAAGCCTTGATCTCATTTCTCAAGACGGCCCATGTGCCGCAGGAGACGTCTGCAGTTCAGTTCACTGACTGCATAGCAAATTTGACGGCGGACAACGGCTTGGGCTTTTCAGATGCTGACCTGACCGCAAAAGGGAGAAACCATAATGATGCCCTGCATGTCTCTATTGAATGCAGGGGCACTACTCTGGCACATGTATTGGTGGACACTGGTTCTTCCTTGAATGTTCTTCCGAAAAAGGCTTTGGATCGTCTGGATTATGAGGGCTTGGAGTTGAAACCCAGCAATATCATCGTCAGAGCCTTTGACGGTTCCAAGAGGATGGTTCATGGAGAGGTTAACATCCCTATTCGTGTGGGCTCTCAAGTGTTTGACTCTACCTTTTACGTGATGGATATACGTCCATCGTACTCCTGTCTGTTGGGTAGACCTTGGATCCACAAAGCTGGGGCAGTGACCTCCACCTTACACCAAAAGCTGAAGTATCCCGTCAGGGGGAAAATTGTCACTGTGCAAGGAGAAGAGGAGTATATGGTGAGCCATTTGAATTCCTTCAGGTACATCGAGATGGACGGAGAATTTATTGAAACTCCCTTCCAACATTTCGAGGAGGTACATCCAATTTCAGCAGCTGCGGAGACAATGGCCGAAGAGAATGATTCCTTGAAGATGGTTTCCCTAAGGGATGCCCGGGCTGTGGTTCAGAAAGGCAATGGTGCACACTGGGGTCAGCTTCCTGACTTCACTCAGAAGAACGACAAGTTTGGGCTAGGCTTTACTACAGAGGCTCAGAAGGCAATGCGCAAAGAGAAGATTGGAAAGGCTCCGGTGTTTATTTCCAGCTCAAGGGTGAATGCTATCGAGGAGGATGTGGAGGAAGCTGAGTTTGATAATTGGATCTACCCGACTGCTAGCGACGGACCAAGCAACTGGACAGCAAAGGATTTTACCCCTATCACATTTGTCACGCAGTAATTGATTTCTTTTGATTGCCAAATTTGTAACAAACAATATGTTAAAACTCTGTTGGCTCGGTGTCCTGCCCGGGGCATCGTAGCTCCATTTGTGAGGGCTTTTTGTATGACATTTTCATATATCATCAATCAAAACATTGGACGTTTGTTGCATTTCAAATCTTGTGCTCCTTTTCTTTCTGTGTCATACATATTGCAAAACAGCTATATTTACACACACTCACTTATACAGGTTTCAATCCACTCTGGATCTCACTGGCAACAGCTCTGCTACCGCCAGTTATGACTTCGAAAATCCGATCAACTTGGCCGAAGACGAAGGTGAAGATGATTGCGAAGTGCCTGGTGAACTCGCAAGACTGCTACTACAGGAAGAGAGGGCTATTCAACCACATGAAGAGCCTGTGGAGACAATTAACCTGGGTACTGAGACAGATAGGAAAGAGGTCAAAATTGGTGCCAATCTAGAGCTCAGCGTGAAGCAACGGTTGATCCAGATGCTACAAGACTACATGGAGATCTTTGCCTGGTCCTATGAAGATATGCCTGGTTTGGATGCCGACATTGTAGTTCACCATTTGCCAACCAAGGAAGATTGCCCTCCAGTAAAGCAAAAAGTTCGACGAATGCGTCCAGAGATGTCTGAGAAGATTAAAGCTGAGGTGATGAAACAGTTTGATGCAGGTTTCCTTGCAGTAACTTCTTACCCTCAGTGGGTTGCCAACGTTGTGCCAGTGCCGAAGAAGGACGGTAAGGTCAGAATGTGTGTCGACTACAGGGATCTGAACAGGGCCAGCCCCAAGGATGACTTCCCCCTACCTCACATCGATGTCCTTGTTGATAATACAGCTCAACACAAGGTGTTCTCCTTCATGGATGGCTTCTCAGGGTATAATCAGATCAAGATGGCTCCTGAAGATATGGAGAAGACTACATTTGTAACTCAGTGGGGGACCTTCTGTTATAAGGTCATGCCATTCGGATTGAAAAATGCTGGGGCAACCTATCAGCGTGCCATGGTTGCTTTATTTCATGATATGATCCATCATGAGATTGAAGTATACGTTGATGACATGATCGCAAGGTCTCAAACTGAGGAGGAGCACCTTGATCACCTGAGGAAGTTGTTTGACCGACTCAAGTTGTACAAGCTGAGATTGAATCCCAACAAATGCACCTTCGGGGTGAGGTCCGGAAAATTGCTAGGTTTCATTGTAAGTGATAAAGGTATCCAGGTGGACCCTGCCAAGGTTAAAGCTATCCAAGAGATGCCGACCCCAAAAACAGAGAAAGAAGTCAGAGGTTTCCTGGGACGATTGAATTACATTGCCCGATTCATCTCACATCTGACTGCTACTTGTGAGCCAATCTTCAAATTACTGAAGAAAGATCAAGTGGTACGCTGGAATGATGAATGTCAGGCCGCCTTTGAAAGAATAAAGGAATACCTCCAAGAGCCACCCATTCTTATGCCACCAGTGGAAGGAAGACCTCTGATACTATACTTGACAGTGCTTGATAATTCAATGGGGTGTGTGCTGGGGCAGCATGACGAGTCTGGCCGAAAAGAGCACGCTATTTATTACTTGAGCAAAAAGTTTACCGACTGTGAGTCTCGTTACTCACTGCTTGAGAAAACTTGCTGCGCTCTTGTATGGGCTGCTCGCCGGCTGAGACAGTATATGCTGACTCACACTACTTTATTGATTTCAAAGATGGATCCCATCAAGTACATATTTGAAAAGCCTGCTCTGTCTGGAAGGATAGCGAGATGGCAAATGATCTTAACAGAATATGATATCCAGTATACAACTCAGAAAGCAATTAAGGGGAGTGTACTGGCTGATCATTTGGCACACCAACCTGTGGACGATTATCAATCATTGAACTTTGATTTTCCGGACGAAGACATCATGGTGGTAACTGACTGTGAAGTACCTGGACCGGATGAAGGACCTGAGGAAGGATCCCGATGGTCTATGCATTTTGATGGAGCCTCCAATGCTTTGGGTAACGGCGTCGGCGCTGTAATCATATCTCCCAAGGGGACTCATACTCCACTCACCGCCCGATTATGTTTCAGCTGCACCAACAACATGGCAGAATATGAGGCATGTATCATGGGTTTACAAGCTGCGATCGATTTGAGGATCAAGTTTCTAAGTGTCTTCGGAGATTCCGCTCTCGTGATCAATCAGATCAAAGGCGAGTGGGATACGAAACACCCGAATCTCATTCCTTACAAGGAGTATGTATCGACCCTGCTCCCCCACTTTGAAGAGATAACTTTTGAACATTTCCCCAGAGAGGAAAATCAGCTAGCGGACGCACTAGCCACGATGTCTTCAATGTTTAAAGTTAAATGGGACAATGAGGCTCCCCAAATCCTAATCTGGAAGTTGGATGAACCGGCATACTGCTGTGAGCTCGAGACTGAGAAGCTAACTGAAAAACCCTGGTATCACGAGGTGAAGAGGTACTTGGAAGCTCAGGAATACCCTGAGGGCGCATCTGTCAATGATAAGAAGTTCATGAGGAGGTTTGCTGCAAAATTCTTCCTCAGCAACGGCATTCTCTACAAACGGAATCATGATTCAACTCTGTTACGTTGTGTGGATAAGGTTGAAGCAGAGAAAATCATGATGGAACTGCACGAAGGTACGTTTGGGACCCACTCCAGTGGACACACCATGGCTAAGAAAATCCTTCGGGCAGGATATTTCTGGTCCACAATGGAAGCCGATTGTTACCAACACTCCCGGACTTGTCATAAGTGCCAGATCTATGCTGACAAGGTGCATATCCCTCCGGCTCCTTTGAATGTCCTAACGGCACCTTGGCCTTTCGCAATGTGGGGCATCGATATGATCGGTGAGATCCGACCGACGGCATCCAATGGGCACCGTTTCATCTTGGTGGCAATCGATTACTTCACGAAATGGGTCGAGGCAGCTTCATATGCCACGGTAACCAAGAGCGTCGTGGCGCGTTTCATCCGGCATAATCTGATATGTCGGTACGGTGTCCCGGAAAGGATCATTACGGACAACGGTACCAATCTCAATAACAAAATGATCACTGAACTCTGTGAACAATTCAAGATACAGCACCACAATTCTTCCCCCTATCGGCCGAAGATGAATGGGGCTGTAGAGGCAGCCAATAAAAATATCAAGAAAATTGTGCAGAAGATGACAGTGACCTATAAAGATTGGCACGAGATGTTACCGTTCGCTCTTCATGGGTACCGCACCTCAGCAAGGACGTCAACCGGGGCAACTCCCTTCTCCCTAGTCTATGGCATGGAGGCAGTCTTGCCGATCGAAATCCAGATACCCTCTCTCCGGATAATGAAGGATGCAGACTTAAATGAAGATGATTGGATCCAAACTCGACTTGATCAATTAAATCTAATTGACGAAAAGAGGCTCACTGCTATCTGTCATGGTCAAACGTATCAGAAACGGATGATCAGGGCATTTAACAAGAAAGTCAGACCGCAAGAGTATCGAGTTGGGGACCTGGTAATCAAACGCATCATCCTTCCTCAAAGTGATCCCCGGGGCAAATGGACCCCTACGTACGAAGGGCCATTTGTGGTTAAGCGTGTGTTCTCTGGAGGAGCCATGATCCTAACCACCATGGACGGTGACGACCTTCCTCACCCCGCCAATGCGGACATAGTGAAAAAATACTACGCATAAATAAAAGACCCGCTAGGTTGACATACCTAGGCAAAAATAAGGGCTTCCCGGCGAACCAAAAGGTTTCGGGCAAAAATAAGGGATGAAATAAATAAAAATCTGTACACCCGGCAAGTCGAAAACCTGAAAGGGCGGCTTGGGCAAAAAAGGGTATCCCGGTGGACTGAAAACCCGAAAGGGCGGTCCAGGCAAAAGTTAGGGATAAAAGCGTAACACTATGTCTCATTGGATCACTTCGCACCCGGAATTCGGCATCAACTATCTGGCTCAGATTGCGGCATCGACCAATCAGCTTCATCTTCGATCAGGCAGCAAAGCGATGAGACGTTCGGAGACATAAAGGCAATAGCAGAGTTGGAACCCAGTGGGATTGTTCACATGGCTGTTTTGTTTTTCAAATTGTAAACTCTATGTTGTTTGGCGATGTCCTCTTACTAGGATGTCAGTCTCTTGTACAAAAAACGCCTATTCACAGGCAAAGTTTAAATCAATGAAAATTCACTTGTCCATACAAATTGCCATTGTTTTTTCTTTTGTTGTTTTGTCTTGTGAAGAACGTCCAATGTTCATTTTTTGATATATGCATTTGACATTAAAATTGCTGATTCATAAATGTTTGCATATGAAAAGAGATTAATTACAAGTGACATCGAAGACAGGGGCAATGCGGGGTTGTCTAATGCGGTCTAGTTGTTTTGTCCGCCAAAGCACCAAGGTAGGTTCAACTGAAAAATGTGACCAAATCATCTCAACTCCCCGCAGAGTAAAGCAAAATTCAGCAGCACTTTCCCCAAGCAGGAGTCGATTCCCCGTCGATCCTGAAAAAGGCACAACGTTCCCCGGCAGGTCTTAAAAGCTCATCCCCAGTAGATTCTGCGAGCTTATCCCCGGCGAAGTACGAGCGTCTCGCCCAAGTTTTATTTAGAGTTATTTCCTCACAAGGACTTATAACTGGGTTATCCTCAGCTAAAAGCCACGGAAGACCGTTCTCGGTGAAAGTTCCTTCAATCCCCAGCGAAATCTACCTTTGGTTTTCCCAAGCAGAGTTTATCTTTGGGGTTCCCCAGCGGAGTTTATCATCATTATCCTCAGCGGAATCCATTGTTAAAGTCCTCAGCAGGCCTCTCATCAGAGCTTTGGTCAAGCATCTCTTCCGCAGAACAGCTTCCCGGTCATTCGTCAAGGATTTATTTTCCTAAGATGAAATTACACTCATAAACATTTCACATTTCCGTACATCTTGCTTACATACATGATGAGACACATACAATATCAAATGTTGAACATCATGACATCATGCATATCATACATCATGACATTGCATACAGCTTACGTCTTTGCCTTTTCAGGAAAAAGACAATCTCAAAAAAGACTACTTTCAACTGTCACAATTCCAGACTCGATTCCTGTATCTAGCCAGGGCACGTCTGCAGAGTTCAAAGATTCGACTCCTGTATCCAGCCAGGGCACATCTATCAACTACAACATTTCCAGACTCGATTCCTGTATCTAGCCAGGGCACGTCTGCAGAGTTCAAAGATTCGACTCCTGTATCCAGCCAGGGCACATCTATCAACTACAACATTTCCAGACTCGATTCCTGTATCCAGCCAGGGCATATCTGTTGACCACATTTCCAGACTCGATTCCTGTATCTAGCCAGGGCACGTCTGCAGAGTTCAAAGATTCGACTCCTGTATCCAGCCAGGGCATATCTATTGACGACTATTTCCAGATTCGACTCCTGTATCCAGCCAGGGCACATCTGTGAGCAACCGATCGTAGATTCGATACCTGTATCCAGCCAGGGCATATCTGCATAAGGAGACTGAAGATCAAACACCTGTAACAAGCCAGGAAAACATCTGTCTTTCTTAAAACACACAAGTTCTCGCTAAGGAACCTCTTATGCGATCAACACTTCCAAATGGCATCTGTAAGCCCATTCCCGACAAAGTTCTGTCACTTTTCCAGATGGCATCTACAAAGCCCATCTCCCTATCCACCATCTCTCCAAATGGCATCTATAAGCCCATTCCCGACACCACATTGATGAGACTCCAGCATGCGAGTGCAAATTTCCGGGCACTCTAGTGTCCAATCTCCTTTTACCCTCGAGTCACGAAAGGCAAACTTGCCAATCTAACTCTTCAGGTCCAAGAAGATTGAACAGGGGCAACTGTTGTACCCCAAAATTTGCCCTCCCATTTCCTCAACATTTTCTCATCACAAGACCTTTGGAGATCAAGATCCAATTAGGGTTTCCCCTACTCAAGACTTCTCCTTGCACTGTGGACTCAAATTAGGGTTTGTGTTTGCCTAAAGATGTTTTGACCTAAAATGCCTAAGATGACTTTCATGCTTCATGTTGGACTCCCAAGTTTACCTATACCAAGTTTCAAGTCTTGATTCCAAGTTTTACCCAGTCAATTGGACAGTTGACCTAGAAATCAGCTGTATTGGGGAAAAAGTCAACTGTGGCCAATTGACAGTCAAACCTCATGAAATTTGATCCACATCAACATTATGAACTCATATGAACCATTTGATCAAGTTTGGATCACAATTCCACAAGAAATTTGATCAGATCATCAAAAGGGCAAAATGGTCATTTTTAAGGTTTTGACTGCACAAGGGCAATTTTTGACTGTTTGACCTAGCCAATGGCAAACCAAGCTCACATATGGACTCAAGGACCCCATGGAATTATCTTGACATGTTCATCAAGCTCAAAAGATCCCAAGTACACAAGATTGACAGTTGAATTTCCCAGTCAATTGATCAATTTTGACTGTATACTGAAAAGTCAAACTTTGACTTTTTGGTCAAAATCAAGAGTCAAGGTTCATTTTTCATCAAAACATTACAAATCATGAAACTTGTTCACCAAGAAGTCACAAAATGCAAATTAGGGTTTGAAAATGGAATTTTTCATAACTTAGAATTTTTCTAAGTTATGGAAAACCTTAATTTTTTCCCAACTTTGCCCCATCTTTTCACCATGATCCATTGGGATTCAAACAAAAGTCAAAACATGAAAGTTGTAGCTTGTTGCAAAATCTACAACTTTGATTCACAAAGTTTTCTCATTTGAAGCTTGTATCTCAAGTTATGATTTTTTGAATAAGGGCACTAAACCATCTTTTAACTTAGTGAAATTTGACCTATTTTGACAAGGTTTTCTACCCTACTTCAAGGCCACTTTTCATACCCTTCCACTTGGAATTTCAAATTGCATTTCAAAGATGGATTGTAGTACACATTCCAAGCTTTCCAAAATGTCCAAGAACTCATCAAACAACCTCATAACTTGAGAGATTCGAATTTCACAAGTTGGCAAAAATTCACTTTTGTTCTTCATCAAAGCATGTTCATAAACTTGGCAAATTTGAATTCAGCATGCTTAAGCTACATTGCAGGCCTCTAATCCCATTTTTACTCAATAATTTAATGCATATTCAATGAGTTAATACCATGTTCTTTGTGTTCTAACATTGCATATTGGATTAATCCTAAACTAGATAAAGTGCTTTATCCATTTTTGTAAAAAGCTAGCTTTATGTCAAATTGAAATCCAAGCAAGTACAAGCAAAATCCTCTTGACACAAGATTATGGACAAGTTGCTCTGATCAAGAGAGGATTATGCAGCAGGATTAGAGGCCCCTACTCACCTAAAAACAAAAGTGACCTTTGCTTGCTTCATTTTCAAGTAACATTGCATAACTTATCACAACTCTCATCCCAGCTTAGAAACAGAAGAACAAAGTTATCAAACATATTCCATAGACCATATCCAAACTTTGGCACGAGTCCTGAACCTCTCAAGCACCCTCCATCTCAAAATCACCTCAAAACTGCACAAACAGAGCAAGCTCTGCAGTTTGAGTGCCAACTCCCATTTCCTTCGAGCATTCTTGCCCAAACCTGTTCCTCTATCTTCCTCACAACCTATGCAAGCTGACCATGATCTGAAACCTGACCTGTAACACCTCCAAGCCACTTCACCATTTTTAATTTTCTGTTTTGCAGTTGGAGTTCATTAGCTCGATTCAGGAAGTTTCAAGGCAAAGTAGGAATTGGAAAAGCTTCCTTACACTTCAAGGAAGCTGTACAAGTCCTCATTTCATTCTGAAACATCCTCCATTGCCCAGCTCGATTCCAACTGAACAGGTATATTCATGGAGTTCTATCTCTCTTGTTAGGCATTGTTAGCTTTAGGTTTTTGAAGAAAATATGTCACAATCATAGCCCTGAACATGCTCATATGATTAGATTTCATTTATGTTTCGTGTGCTTAGAGAATTTCATGTCTGAACATTGATGAAAAGTTAGGTCAGAAAAGAGGGGGAGAGAAATTCTCTCTCATCTTAGAGAGTTAGATTAAGTTCTATACATGGTTGGAATCGTCTCTTCATGCTGAGCATTTTTCATGTTATGAGTTTTTGTTAAAAAGCCAGGAATCAGGAGTTAGCAGCTGGAGTACAGGGCGCGCGTTTTTTTGAATGTTGTTGAACGAAGGTTGAAGATGAAGCCACATGGGCTGGGCCTGTGTGGTTTCTTCTTTTTGCACCCTATTTCCATTTTCTCACCCCCCAAGCCCATTTGCCTTATTTTTATTTCTTTTTGACTTTTTCTTTTTTTATTTGACTTGTTTATTTTTTCTCAGCATATTAAAATTTTGAAAATATTTTTCTCATCATTCTTGATTTTATTTGGGTTTTATTTGATTTTCTTTCCATTTATACATAAATATATACATATTTTTATTTAGAATAAATATAAAAAAATAGTGTAAATGCATTCATATACATTTTTATTTTTATTTACCTTCTGAAATATTTCACATAAAAAAATACTTTTTTTTATTTATTTTATTAAAATATTAAATATATATTATTTTTGTATATAATGCATATTTAAGAACTTAATCTATATATATATATATATATATGTTTATTAATATATTTAAGTTAAAATATAAAAATATTTGAATTTTTCATCTTATTAATATTTGATATAAAAAATACTTTTTTTATAATATACTTCATTTATTTTTATTTTTGTTTTTGTAAATAATAAATAAATACTTGTATTAAATTAGATAGTAATACATCTTCTTTAAAATTAGGGTTTTTGCCCTAAAAGTTGAAAATACTCAAAATAATACCTTTTTATTTTCTTATTTTTATTTTACATAAACCATACTTTTCTCATACATAAAAACTTTCTTTTTGCATTTTACATATTTATTTAATTTCCATTTAAATTATGCAATTTATTTACTATGCAAATATTCAAAATTGATGTAATAATTTTAGGTTTAAATTACTTGTCAATATCCCCATTTGAACATTTGTACCCCCCTTCCCATATTTGGTTGTGTAATAGCTTAGTAATTTTAATTTCGCACTTGATTGCTTTCTAAATAATAACATGCTAGAATTAGGGTTTGTATGCGAAAAAACGATGAAAATTAGTTTGACCTAATACAAGACAAACAAGCATGAAAATGGACACACAAGTCACACTTGCACCCCCTAGGGTATTCCACTTGTTGCCTTCAAATAAATGGGCCATATTGTATGTTGAACATCTTTGGGCAAAGCAAACAGTTTGAATGATCATAGTCCCTCGATAAAACTTTTCAAAACAAACAAAACAAATGATCAAGTCCCTTAGAGAAATTGCCCAAAGACATTTAACGTCGTTACAACTATGGTCTAAACGATGACCCGCGCCTGTCCCTTTTCACATCCTAACACAAGGTTGCCCACCAAATACAATGGTGGTGCAAACTTGTTAAAAGGGTTAAAGTATAGCAATAATCTTTCGAGAAATTTAGGAGTAGATAACCTCTTAGTTACTTGAACCAACTTGCAAAAAACAAAACACTTGCCTATTTTTCAAACCACACTTCACTATACTTTCAAAACAACTTTCAAAAAATGAAAACCTTTTCAAAAGACATACATCTTTGTATACATCCCCACATGGATCATTGCAAAGGTTGCCACCACATTGGCATCTTTTCAAAACATTTTCAAAACCCACACGCTCAAGCACCATTTAAAACAATTGAAAACAAAAGGCAAGTGATCTAAACAAGTAACTAAGAGCCCATGGATAACCATGGATAGAAAGGGTGCTGATACCTTCCCTTTCTATAATCTACTCCCCGAACCCAAGAAAACATCTCAAAAGGTTTTTGCTGTGCTTTTTAACCTTTCCTTAGGATAAAATAAAAAGTCGGTGGCGACTCTTGCTAACCGCAACATTTGCGAATACAAACGCAAACCTCAAGTCAGTTCTCCCACCGTATCACAAAGGGTAATACTATTGTACTAGGTTGTCTACCACTCTCACTGACTGTTACAAGAAGACAATTGAAATCTTGGTATTCCTACTCTATCCTCCAATGAAATTCTTTTTGGTTATAAAAATAATACTTTGAAGAATTGGAATTGTGGAAGAACTTTGAAGAAACTCACACTTATTCAAATTACTGAAACGCTGCCAAAATAACTCTGTAATTTTTATAAAGCAATGAATTGTTGCTCATTAACTTGCTAGCAAGGAACTTTTGTTCGTTAACTTGCTTAACACTTTTGTGTTATTATATGTACTTCAATCTTGTATAATCTGCTTTTGAGAAGCAATATTGTAAACACAAAAACTTGTATTCAACAGTGAGTTGATTGTTCCTTGAGTGACTAAGTGTTAGTCAGTATACTCAAGAAGTCATTGATATTTTGTCTTTATGGTTTGTTCCTTGAGAGACTAGGGATTTAGTAAGGATTCTCAATAAGACATTAGCATATGGTCTTTATGGTTTGCAACTGTGACGGTTAGTCTTGTTGTGGTTCTGTAATCAGTTTGGTTATAGTAGATTAAGTTCTTATTGAAAAGTAAAAATCACCTTGGCGAGTGGACTGGATTAACTTCGTTAATAGTGAACCAGGATAAAAACAATTGTGCTCATTTATTTTTATTCTTCTGTAAAGAGTTGGTGTTTGAGTTTTGAGAAATTTTATTTTAAGAACCCCAACTCAAATCCACTTTCTTGTATTTCTTGCACCTTTAGGCGGGATTCTCAAGACATGACTCCAAAAGATCGTCTTCGGCCTTCTTTCGACCTTCCTCATAAGTTTGTTTTTAGTCGTGTTTCATGTTTATTTTTGTGATTGTTTGTTACAATTTTATCTACTTTTTCTGCATTGTTTACTTTGATTTGTTTGCTTATTTCATATTTTAGGAAAATAATGATTGTTAGTTGAATCCAAGTTCTACGAAAAGCTATCATAACCAAAGCATAAAGCATAAAAGAAAGATAAGAAAAACTCAAGAAAATAGCTATAAGGATAATGAAGATTACAACCAAGATGTAATATTTATTACGGTTGTAATTTTCACTTAATAAAGAGATTGATTTTGTGCCAGGAAGTCCATATAATGGATATTGGATAGTGAGTAATAAAATTTACTCTCATAATATTTATTACTACTAGTCTATAATTCTTGCTACTGATGTAATTCTCCCAAGGCCAAATGAGAATTTTAAGAGTCGGGTGTTTCCTTTAACAACCTCTGCACTTCTCAGCCGATTTTCTTCGTGATTAAGGCTCCTTAATTCTATTTTAGTGCTTCAAAGCCTATATATTTAAAGGAGAAACTCAAATTAGGGGTTCTCACACACTTTACATTTTACGCTTTTCTTAGATTAGTTTAGATTTTCCTGCACAATTTTTGCTTTCCTATTTTTTTTTAAAAGTTTTGTGCAAGTCTCTCATGAGCAAGTGTTAGTTTGTGTTTGCATTTGTTTAGGTTTTATTATTCAATCATTGCTTCTTTATGTTTTACGAATATGTCTATGTTTTTGTTCAATAATATGCAATTTCTTATGATAGCTATTTTTGAGTATATTTGCTTAGGATTTAGAACCATGAGGATTGTTCAAATGACATGCCTTATGTATGTTTCTTGTTAAAAGGCTAATAACGATAAATTATTTCTTGTTTTAGTTTCATGTTTTAATGCATGTCTTTAAGGCCAAATGGACATTCATATATATCAATCATATACTTAAAAGGGTATAATTCATATCCGAATTAAAAAGATTGAATAGTTAAGTCTGAGGCTACAAAAGTATCTTAGGAGTGACTAAGAAAAGTTCCATTTTTTATAGTCAAACTTAAAGGATCTTAAACAAACAAACTTATTTGACGAAAGTAGGTAGTTTTTGGTGTAGGATAAGGTGATACACTAATGAAAGTAGGTATTATCATTATTTTCTATTCGTTTATATAAAATAAATTTCTCATAATTAACCTAAACTAAGAGCCTACGTAAGCAAGTTTGGGATAGAATTCATAGTCCTAAATCTCTTTTTTTAAATTGTTAAAAAGCAATTGAAAACATTCTCAAATTGAAAACAATCATCGTCTTAGCTAAACATTGTAATAAGAAAATTTAATACTCCAAACAATCCTTAACAGAATGATAAATCTTTATTATTTTGATAGAAATTGTACGCTTTCAATCTCTCAAGTTTTTGGCATCGTTGCCGATGACTATTTTTGATATTGCATTCTCTTATTCCATCATCTAAACTAGAACACTATTTGTTTTATTTTTCTATTAAATTTTACTTTTATCGTTATCAATTGAATGCGAAAATATTGAATTCTTGGGAATATCATTGAACCGATAAACAAAATTGAATGCTATTTCCACGAAAGACGTCTACAACAATAACATCAAGCAATGGAAACCCTCAACCACGCCTTAAAAGATTACGATGCCCCCATTAATGAGGAACCTCGCTCGAGTATTATACCCCCAACCATTAGGCAAACAATTTCGAGTTGAACTCCTCTTTGTTGTCTATGGTACATCATAGCTAGTTCTCTAGTTCACTGAGGGATGATCCAAACTTACATCTGTTATTTTTGTTGAATTTTGTGACACCATAAAAATGAACAGTGATGACTCAATGGCGATTCGACTGAGACTATTTCCATTTTCTCTAAGGGATAAAGGAAAAACATAACTATAATCATTACCCACCAATTCCATTCCGACAAGAAATGAGCTTAAAATTTTGTTTTGAAGTTGTTATTTCCCTCATAGAAAATCTGCTCAGCTCATAAACCAAATCATGAGTTTTAAATTGAGCGACGAGGAATCTCTATATAAGGCTTGAGAATAATTTAAGGACATGCTTAGGCTTTTCCCCCATCATGGACTTAATAAATGGTTAATAATACATACGTTCTATAATGGTCTTCTCTATTCTACGAGAATGACTATTGACGTTGTTGTAGGTAGGGCATTAATGATTAAGGACATTGAAGATGCCTTATGCCCTAATATAAGATATGGTGTGAAACCATTACAAATGGAGAAGTGAATGTGTCCCTACTGAGAAAGCTCCTCAAAGGGGGCGGCATATATGAAGTGAGTGCTTGGACCATATAAATGTTAATGTGGATGACATGTTTAAAAAGTTCGATAATATGAGGGTTAACGATGTAACTGTTGGTGTAAGCCCTAGAGGCCAATAATTTCGGTACTTGTATCGAATTGTTTATTAATAATAAAAGGTATTTCTTTGTTATGTTTGTTTTTCTAAAATAATAAAGTCCCTATAATAGGTAGTTCGTTTAATAAAACATTAAGTGTGACTTAGTTATGAGATCCAATTAAACATAAAAACATTATTCTTAAATTATCTGTAGTCAAGATTTATTAACCTCGTCTGACACCATAAACAAATCCAAGCTCGTCTGACATCTTAAAAAAAACCAGCCTCATTCTCACCTTTTAGAATTCAGCCTCATCTGACACCCTTCAGAATCTTGCCTCGTCCGACACTTTTCAATAGCCCATCCTCGTCCGACACCTTTCAGAATTCAGCCTCATCTGACATCCTACAGAAACCAGACTCGTCTGGTACCTTAAAAGGATCTTACCTTGTTCAGTAAGCTTACAAAAAAAATTAAACACAACTTCCCATGACCTTTACAATAAACAAAAGCTTAAACTCGCATAGCCAGATCATCACATCTCATGCATCATTCCATGCATACATAAATCTTGTTTTCCAACACTCGTATGTGTTGACCTTAATTTCGTCCTTTAACACTCATATGTATTGATCTTGGTTCTTCTCAAAACACTCATTCGTGTTGATCTCTAGTTTTACAACACTCGTCCGTGTTAATTTCGTTCTTCAACACCCGTCCATTTTGATCTTGATTCTTCTTTCAACACTCGTTTGTGTTGATCTTTAGTTCTTTCTAATACTTGTTTGTGTTGTTTTATTTTCAACACTCGTCATTTGTGTTGGTCCCATCTTCTTGGCACTCATCTGTTGATTTCATATCTTCTAACACTCATCTGTGTTTATTTTAATTCCATCTTCCAACACTCGTCCGTGTATCCGTGTTAATCTTGCTTTTCAACACTCGTTTGTGTTAACCTTATCTTTCCAACACTCGTCCATGTTAACCCTAACTTTGCAACACTCGTTCGTGTTGACCCTATCTTTGTAATATGTCAGGTGATATCCACATGAGGAACTAGCCAAGCCATTATTAACTTTTCCAACGATAATTAGAGAGGAAACCCTTATTCAAACAACGATAACCCTGGATGGAGAGACCGTCTAAGCTTTTCTTATAAGAATAACTATCAACCATCCATGGTGTAGCACCCCAGACTTCTTTCAGGATTACCGACTGACTCCACAGACCAACACGGGTCTTTTCAGCGTGCTTTATCCTCACTCACACGCTTTCTGGGAAACTTCCTAGAAGGTCATCCATCCCAATACTACTCCAAGTCAAGCACGCTTAACTGTGGAGTTCTTATGGAACAGGCTACCGAAAAGAAGATGCATCTTGTTGGTATAGGTAGTACCAATTAATCCTTATAAGCCTCCCTTGAACCATGCAGTCCCATACCTGTATAGCCTCAGGATCCCTCTCATTCCAATGTGGCGACCACCTTTGCCCTCTTAGGCCTCAGGTGTTACATGCGGTGTAACCACTCCTCGCCCTTTTCGGCCTCGAGTGTTACATGCCCACCAGCTTCTGCATGGTTCGTCCTTGAACCACATCGTACTGGAAGAGGTATGGATCTGATACCATTTGTAATGCCCCAGGTTGCCTTCAGGATTATCAACTAACCCCATAAACCAATACGGGTCCTTTCAGCGTGTTTTATCCTCATCATTCTTCACAAAAATCAACACAACAATCAACATGGAAACTAATCTGATTCCTAACTTGGATACTAGGATTATCCTTCCTAATTTTCATTTTAATCCTTAAGAATGAAGTTCATCGCGTTGGTTATTCAACGCTTCGAACGGCACCTCAAACGGAGTCCGAAAACTCAAGTTACAGCATTCTCAAACTGATTCTGCCAAAAACCAGACAACATGGGTCGACGCATAACATCTTGGGTCGATGCATACTGAACTGATCGCGCTACATGAGTCGACACATCCTCTCTTGTATTGACTCATAATGAGTCTGCAATACTACATGTATCGACACATGCTCTTACGTATCGACTCATCCTGAGTCTTTAAGCCCTCATGTATCGACGCATGACTCCTTCGTGTCAACTCATACTGAGTCTCTAAACCTTCTTGTATCGACACATAGCATTTGGGGTCGACACATACTGCTCTGCTAAGGATATTTTTTGCGATTTCTCTGCATTTACACTACGAGTTCCATACTTTAGGCCCTAAAAACATCCTCTAATCACATATAATCATCTCTTACAATCATCCTATAATTCTACATGAAATAAACAGCATTGGGACATCATCATTCATCTTTCAATCATCGATTTTCATCATAGAACATCATATATAATTCAATCATGAACAAGACAACAATTCCACATCTAATCCCACATACCAATTATCATAAACCCTATTATAGAGCCAGAACCCCACCCTTACCTTAGATTGAAGGTTGCTCTAAACTTTTCCGGTTGGATTTCTGTTCTTCTCTTTTTCCTCTTTTCCAACAGCTTTCACGTTCTTCCTTTAACCCTTATTCTTCTTACTTCTTCTTCTTTTCTATTATTTCTAACAATAATAAAATAACCCTATTATTCTCTTTATGCTTTAATGGGCCTGAGACTACTACACCCCCTTATTACTACTTCTATTCTTAAAACAAACCCACACCACTCTTCATCCCAGGCCACCAAAACAAACCTTTCAAATCTTGATACATCTTTGTAGCTCCTGGATGAATACTCAACTTACTTCTATGACTCTCTTCCAGTATCACTTTCTTCATCTCAACATCATCAGGAATACAAATGCAGTTACGAAACCTCAACACACCTTGCACATCTAACTTAAAGTCACTATTCTCAGACTGATCAATTCCAACCATCAAATCTACTAGTTTCACATCCAACTTCTGAGCTTCTCTGATACTGTCGAGAAATTCATTATTAATCTTTAACATACCCAACATAGCACTCTGCGGCGTAACCTCGCAAACTAAGCTCATATCTCTGAACTTCTCAATTAATTCCAACTCTTTAACCATCATTTCCTACATATGTAAAGTCTTTCGACTCAACGCATCAGCTACCACATTCGCTTTTCCTGGATGATAATTCAAACCGAAATCATAATCCTTTAACAATTCCAACCATCTTTGTTGCCTCATATTCAGCTCTTTCTGATCGAATAAATACTGTAAGCTCTTATGGTCACTAAACACTTTAAATCTAGAACCATAAAGATAATGCCTCCAAATCTTCAACACAAAGACAACTGCAGCAAGCTCTAAATCATGTGTAGGGTAGTTCTTCTCATGAGTCCTCAACTGCCTTGACGCATAAGCAACTACCTTATCATTCTGCATAAGCACACCTCCTAAACCCATCTTAGAAGCATAACAATATACCACAAAAGGCTCTCCTGGATTAGGTAACATCAAAATCGGAGTCGACGTCAACCTCTTCTTCAATTCCGTAAAACTTTCTTCGCACTGAACATCCCACACAAAAGCTCTGCCTTTACAAGTTAACTTAGTCAACGGAAGTGCCAACTTAGAAAAACCTTCGATAAAACCTTCTATAATAACTAGTTAATCCCAAAAAGCTTCTAATCTCAGTAGCTGACATTGCAGCACAGTATCAACCTTCGATGGATCTACAACAATGCCACTACCTGAAATCACATGACCAAGAAAACTAACCTCCTTTAACCAGAATCCACACTTGGACAGCTTTGCATACAACTTCTTCTCTTTCAAAACTTGCAATACTACTCTTAAGTGTTATGCATGCTCTTATTCTGACTTAGAGTAAATCAGAATATCATCAATGAACATCACTACAAACTGATCCAAATAAGTATGAAAGATACGATTCATATATTCCATGAATACTCCCGGCGCATTAGTAACATCGAAAGGCATCACCGAATACTCATAATGTCCATAACGCATTCTGAAAGCCGTCTTCTGAATATCTTCATCCTTCACCTTAATATGATGGTAACCCAACCTCAAATTAATCTTACTAAACACACGAGCATCCACCTATTGGTCCATCAAGTCATCTATTCTTGGAAGCGGATACTTGTTCTTAATCGTCACTTTATTCAACTGTCTATAATCAACACAAAGCCTCATACTTCCATCTTTCTTCTTTACTAACAACACTGGATCTCCCCATGGCGATACACTTGGTCTTACAAATTTCTTTTCAAGTAACTCTTCCAATTGCTTCTTTAACTCTGACAATTCAGATGTAGACATCTTGTATGGTGCCATAGACGCAGGTTTGGTACCAGGTACAAGATCAATAGCAAATTCAACTTCCCTCTCCGGTGGTACATCAGGAATTTCATCAGGGAAAACTTCAAGAAATTCACACACCACCTGTAATTCCTCAATTATAGCTTGAGTCTCTACAGATAGCAACGCTATCAACGAGAACATTTGTGTTTCCTCTTGCATTAGCTTCCTCACATATGGGTTTGATGTTGATGAAATTTAGGGGTTTGATGTTGAATAAGAATGATATTTTGGGGAAGAAGATGAACAACAACAATTAAAATCCAGAAATAACTTTTAGCATCGGTTTTTCCGAAGCTAACTCCGCCACTTACGTTGGTCAAATGTGTCACGTAGACTTTTAACAGACTTTGACTAACGGAGTAGACAGAAGGGACTTGTTTGCATCATTTTGAAAATTAAGGGTCAAATTTGGCACGAAAAAAAGATAAGGGACCAAAGTGAACCATGACCTATGGTTAAAGGACCAAAATGAGTATTTTGCCTTGTTATAATAGTAGTTTGGATGTGAACATTAGTTGGAATATTGAGTTCAAATTTAGGTACTAACATTCTTTTTAATGTTTTTCTCGAGTTCAAATTTAGGTAATATGGAGTTCAAATTCATATATGTTTATTTTAATATATTTGACTTTAAAAAAATCTTTAATACACTTTATATTAATTTATAACTTTTTTACACGGGTTTTGTTTATAAGTTGTTTTTGTTAGAAATAAGTCATTAAGAATAAGAGTGGTAAAATTGTCTGACATGTCGGTCTGTCTGTATTGTTTTTTGGGACGACGCAATGTTTTTGACTCACATACTCTAGTATGTTAGTTTATCATATTTTTTGTAGAATTTTGCAGACGCAAACATTAATATAGTTTTTTTGTTGCAATTTTTAGACGTTAAAGGTGCAATGTATGTCCTGTCCTAATTTTTTTGTGGAGAAGATCAATATTTTAGACTCGCGCCCTCAGCAATGTTGTAGCCTTATCCTGTTTTTTATGGACATTTGTGGGGGGAGCCTATAATGAACATTTTCATTTGCAATTCGATGTTAGATTTTCAAGGAGAATTTCCGCCTATTTGTCCTTAAAAACTAGGAGGTCCCGTGTGTAACAGCCCGAGCCTTCAGCGTTCCCGACACTATTACCTCATGATCTTCTCTACCCCCCTCACTAGTAGAGTTTTTTCCTTCCATGGGAATCGAACCCTGTACCCTTGGGTTCAAGTACATGCTTAATGCATTCCCTCAATTGGTAGTGGGAATGCATTGAGCATGTACTTGAACCCAAGGGTATAGGGTTTGATTCCCACGGAAGGCAAAAACTCTACTAGTGAGGGGGTAGAGAAGATCGTGAGGTAATAGTGCCGGGAACGTTGAAGGCTCGGGCTGTTACACATGGGACCTCCTAGTTTTTAAGGACAAATAGGCGGAAATGCTCCTTGGAAATCTAACATCGAATTGCAAATGAAAATGTTCATTATAGGCTCCCCCCACAAATGTCCACAAAAAACAGGATAAGGCTACAACATTGCTGAGGGCGCGAGTCTAAAATATTGATCTTCTCCACACAAAAATTAGGACAGGACATACATTGCACCTTTAACGTCTAAAAATTGAAACAAAAAAACTATATTAATGTTTGCGTCCGCAAAATTCTATAAAAAATAGGATAAACTAACATACTAGAGTATGTGAGTCTAAAACATTGCCTCGTCCCAAAAAACAATACAGACAGACCGACAGGTCAGACAATTTTACCACTCTTATTCTTAATGACTTATTTCTAACAAAAACAACTTATAAACAAAACCCGTGTAAAAAAGCTATAAATTAATATAAAGTGTATTAAAGATTTTTTTAAACTCAAATATATTAAAATAAACATATATGAATTTGAACTCCATATTACCTAAATTTGAACACGAGAAAAACATTAAAAAGAATGTTAGTACCTAAATTTGAACTCAATATTCCAACTAATGTTCACATACAAACTACTATTATAACAAGGCAAAATACTCATTTTGGTCCCTTAACCATAGGTCATGGTTCACTTTGGTCCCTTATCTTTTTTTCGTGCCAAATTTGTCCCTTAATTTTCAAAACGATGCAAACAATTCCCTTATGTCTACTCCGTTAGTCAAAGTCTGTTAAAAGTCTACGTGACACATTTGACCAACGTAAGTGGCGGAGTTAGCTTCGGAAAAACCGACGCTAAAAGTTATTTCTGGATTTTAATTGTTGTTGTTCATTTTCTTCCCCAAAAAATCATTCTTATTCAACATCAAACCCCTAAATTTCATCAACATCAAACCCATAATGACAATTATTCTCTTATTCATGAATCTTCCATTAAATGATATTTGGTTTATCAAAAACCGATTTTTCCAAATAACTTCACGTTTATGGTTCCAGAAAGTCGTGTGTCAAATCTTGCAACCCTCTCTTGAAACTCTGCAAAAACTATCCAAGATTTAATGAGTATTTGGCTTTATTGGCTTATATAACTTATATAATGACAACATAGATAGGTTTCTTTATAGTTTTGCAGGTTATGATTTAGAATCATGAATCACATAAATATGAGTATGATCATGTTAAGCGTGTTTTATTAATGTTGCTCCTGAAGTTACTGTCAGACACTTATGACTTCTTAGAACTTGCTTGTTTTAAGATAACTTACGTGAAGAATTGGTCTTCGCATTACTGTTATCCTCCTAGGCAGAAGTTCAACGGGAATTGCAGATTGTGGAGGTGGTTTCTGAGTTAATGTTCCAAAAAAAATGAAACAAAGCTATTGAATCGTGTTCTTCTTTGCTTCAAGCAGAACACTTTCGAGGTTAACCGACACGTACAGACAAACAACGAAGAAGCCATTAATTTTATAAGAAATTTGAGTTTGAAATTACATCATGCCACCATATTGCTATGTTGTCACAAGGCACATAAATCTTAGCCCAACAAAGAAGTAACATTTCATGTCAATTATTTTGGGTCAATTCATCAAATATTGTTGCATTATTTATTGAATTTTTCCATTGATGTATTACACTAAAGTTTGTTATATTTAATGCTAGATTTTAAACAACAAATAGATGAATTATTGAACTCGAGTCGTTGATGAATTATTGATGAATTATTTAAAGTTTTTCATTCATGAATTATTTCAAGTTTGCCATTGATTAATTATTTAATTTCGTGCAAAAGATTGAATTGTTGTGTGTGTCCAAACTATTGGTCATTCGGTTAAGTTCTTTTTGTTAAAACTTAAAATGTCTGACTTCTTTTTTTTTTTTGCTTGAACATGCATGATGGTGTACTCCTAGAAAGGAGATTGCTTGAAATATATTGTCGTTGTTAACCGCGTCATGTATGTTGTATTTAGAGATAAACTTCATGGATTTTTTACTTAATAATGGCTACATGAATGCCATGCAAACTCTGGTGCATACTTCCACTGTTTCAGAAATTGTTGTTTGTGTGGACACCCTTCTTAAGGTGAGACTGGCTTTCGTTCATATGTACATATTACTCTCGTTCAACAAACTAACAAGGGGGTACCCTCACGATGAAAAAGTTTGGATAGTTTTTGCAGAGTTCCAAGATAAGGTTACAAGATTTGACACGCGACTTTCTGGAACCATAACCGTGAAGTTATTTGAAAAAGGTGGTTTTTGATAAACCAAATTTTATTTAATGTAAGATTCATGAATAAGAGAATGATTATCATTTCGTGTTTGATGTTGATGAAATTTAGAGGTTTGATGTTGAATAAGAATGATTTTTGGGGAAGAAGATGAACAACAACAATTAAAATCCAGAAATAACTTTTAGCGTCAGTTTTTTCGATGCTAACTCCGTCACTCACGTTGGTCATATGTGCGACGTAGACTATTAACAGACTTTGACTAACGGAGTAGACGAAAGAGACTTGTTTGCATTGTTTTGAAAATTAAGGGATCAATTTGACACGAAAAATAGATAAGGGACCAAAGTTAACCATGACCTATAGTTAAGGAACCAAAATGAGTATTTTACCTTATAACAACGAAAAACGGTTAAATAAATTATATTATTTCTCTAAATAAAAGAGGAAAAAATAATCGAATCGATTAGAAGACTCCACCAATTAAGGCCACGTTTAAAATAAAATAAAATAAAAAACTTCAAATTATCAAGTACAAGTTCCGGCATTGAACATCTTTGTTTTGATATAGCTTATGTATATATTAAATAAATATTATATAATTATAATTAAAATATATATATAAATTAAGAGGCAAAAAAAATTTGTTTTTACTATAATTCTCACATAAATTTTAATTTAATTTATTAAGTTATAGTAATTATCAGAATATACATAAAAATTATGTTGAAAAATATATGAGTATATGGTCTAGTATAGCTCACACACATATATAAAGTTGATTATCTACTCGTGTCGTGCGTTTGCATGGTTGTGCAATATTATTATAAATGTAAATAAATATAGTATAATGATGGTTAATAAATATATATAAAAGATATATAAATTATATGGTGTCGACTCGTCGAAAATATATATTTTAGATATAATTTTTCATCAAATTTATGATAATTTTTTAAATAAATTTATATAAAAAAAAGTCGTACCTAATTGAATGAATCAATTTTTATAGGACAAAAATCGTCTCATCAAATTTGTGTATTCATCTATCATTATAAATGGTTAAAAAATGTATATAAAAATATATATGAATTAAGAAGAAAAGAAGTTTCAATGATCATTGTCATATATATTTATGTAATGTATCAAGTTGTAATAGTTGTCAGGAAATACATGGAAATTATGTTAAAAAATATGAGTATATATGATGTAGTACACATCACATGGGCCATGCAATATCATTATAAATAATAAATAAATATAATACGGTTTAAAAAAATATAAAAGATATATAAATTAAGTAGTGTCGACCCGTCAGAAATGAAAATTTTAGTAAGAAAAATAAAAGAAATAATTAAGTAGTCATCTATCCGCACGAGTCATGCAAAGTCATTATAAATATAAATAAATATTCTACAATTATGATTTAGAAATGTATATAAAAATATATACGAATTAAAAGAAAAAAAATATCTTAAGTTATGAATGTGATATAAATATTAATTTAATTGTATCAACACTTTGATTTTTCCGTCCTATTTATAAAAATAATTATATCAATGATTGACGTTTTCTAGTTTATAAAAATATTTATAACTTATTTCAATTTATAAAAATAGTATATTGAAGGTTATGATATACATATAAAACATCATAATTATACATTTTATCAATCATAATTGTCTCATGTTTTTTTTATTAAAACATATATTTATAATATTTTTTAAATATAAATATATATATGGAAGAATAAATTAATTATTAAAGGAGACAAGTCACACTTTGCATGTCATGCCAATAATTTAAAAAAATGATAGATATTCAAATTTTTTATTAAAAAAATGACACATTGTCAAATTTTTGATAAAAAACTTTCAATTATTAAATCTTAATAATATTATATAAAATTAACTTCATAAATAAATTTATAAAATTAAATATTATATAAATATTTAATACATTATATTATATCATAAATTTATATAAAATAATAGTGATTTATTTTCATTTATAAAAATAATCAAATTGATTAGAAGACTCCACCAATTAAGGCCACATTTAAAATTAAAAAAAAAAAACTTCAGATTATCAAATACAAGTTCCGCGTTGAACATATTTGTTTTGATATAGTTAATATTGCTAAAAAATCTACTAGAATGACATAATATTTGAGATTTTTTTTTTAAATAATTAGGTATTAAATTTTTTTTCCGCAAATAATCATGTTTCAGAAAATTCTCTAAGGGAGGAGTCATCCCACTTGGCGCATACACCTTATTTTAAAGGGGGAGGCGCCATCTCACTTGGCGCCTAGGTATTAAAGGTTTTTCCTAAGCCAAGTGAGATGGCGCCTTAGGGCAATTGGGAGGCAAATTTTTGCGTTTTTTATTTTAAATGCGGTGCGTTACGTATTCGATATAGGATCAACAAAATTGACTTTTTATTTACAAAATATGATTACACACATAACAATTACATAAAAAAATATAGATTAATCAGTGGTCCCTCGGAACCCGGTTCCGCATCCCCGTCCCCGCCTTTCCCGTGCTAGGTTTCGTCGTGTTTCCTGTTGTGGCAGGGTCGATGGCCCAACAAAGTCAATGCATTCCGGATCCATGAAATCAGTCGGATCTCCGTATCTAGAAGATTCTCTTTGATACAGTCGGTTATCCATACCCTCAAAGTTTGATCGTGTTGGTGGTGGGTGGGGTTTCATGGTTGGTTTGTAGCACTGGTCGTCTGAGTACAGGGGGTAGAAAGAAAATGGATCTTGGGGTGTTTGGTATTGAGGATGTTGGGTGCTTTGGTGATGTTGTGGTTGATGGTAAGTTGAGTCCGTTGGTTCATAATCTTCGGACAATCCTAGATCAGGGCTAAGGTTGGATGTTGAGGGGCCCATATTGAGATATGCAGAAGACTGAAATTGTATGTGGGGTATGCGGATGTATTGGTATTGTGATTGAAATTGTGGTTGGGTGTGAGGCATATGGGGGTATTGCTACTGTGGTGGTGATTGTAGTTGGTTGTGGGGCATGTGGGTGTAATTGTATTGTGGTGGGGACTGTGGTTGGGTGCTTGTGGTTCTGTTTCGTCGGGGGGGTTGGTGGGAGGTTGATGTGTGTTGGGTTTATTGTTAGAGAAATGTGGGTTGTGTCAATTGTGTTCGTGGGTCAACCAAATACCTTGGATGAGACACGTGCATTTCAGGGGTACTAACCAATCTGTACCAAGATAAATACTAATTGTGTGTCGAATATTACCATGGTTGAGAAAAACTGGGAATTGCAAGACATGTCGGTGACGCCTCTGCCACATCTTACACCATTATGGAGCAAAGTCTTTCCAGTTGGTAAGACCCTATTAGGTGTCGACCCTTTTGAGATGTCACAAGGACAAACAAGTCGGATCGCTGGGTATCTCTTGATGCATTCCAAACTGCATATTGACACAGTCGCTGTGGTGCATCTCCACAACATTGAACCGTATGATTGTAGTCTTTGCGCTCCAAATTGCTGCATCCTCGGGGTTTGGTTTATGGTCCAAACCCAAATATGGTCTCCAGACAAACTGTGGATAAAATTAAATCAGGTTAATAAAAACATAATAAATAAATAATTTAAAAGTAGAAAAGTTGAAAGGTACGACGTACATCATTCGGGCCAAGGTGATCCAATAGATTATGGTATAGAGCGACATTGAATCTTGGATTCTTGCCGTAATCCATACCCCTCATGCAATACCTAAAGGAATTGAAAAATATTTTATTTTTATCATATATTTGGTGAAAAGATGAATAGTAATAAATGATATAAGTTGATTACTTATTTTGTTGCATATGGGAAAACGAATGTGTTGTTGTTGACGGGGTTTAGGGACTCCATCCTCCACCAACCCCATGTGTGATACGGTGGGAAGAACTGACTGTTTTTTGGAATGCTGGTTTGCGTTTTACGTTTTGCGTTTTGCGTTTGTTTTTGCAAAATGTCGGTAACCCTAATGTCTTAGATCATTTGTTTGAGGCAACAATATCCGAGACAACCATTTTGAGGCAACGATGATCTTTTAGACAAGAGGGCGACCTCTAAAATGGCCTATACTCAATGACCGTTTACGAAGGCAACCAAGTGGGGTGTACCCTAAGAGTGCGCATGTGCGAGTGTGTCGTTTTCAGTTATTTTTATCTTTGTACATGTTAAGGGTGATCTAATTTGATTTTAAGATTAAGCATTCAATCTTGTCATGCAAACCCTATTATCAAATATCTAACAGTTATAATTGGCGGAATTAAAATGCGGAAATTAAATTACAAGGCGTCGGGTATTTACATCGCCAAAGACAAACCCCTTTGAAAATAAAATAAAATAAGGCGGTAAAAAATAATTAAATGTCCTATTTAACTATTACAATCCGTAAGCAGATACATAATTGGATACAAATAAATAAAGCGCGCGGAAAATTAAATCGAGTGCGAAATTTAGGGTTTTGACCCTTTTGATTAAAGAAAGTGTTTTTTTTTGTTTTTATTTTAAGAAAAGAAATTAATTCTAAATTAAATAACTAAATTAAATTAATTAAATTAATTAATGAAAAAAATAATTAATGACATATTTTTGGGTTTTGGTTAATTTAAGAAAGAAACTAAAAATAATTAAATGAAATAAAACCTAATTAATTCTAATTAATTTTTAGATATTTACAAAATAAATCAAGGTTTCCTAATTAATAAGTTTATTAATAAAAATAAAAGTTTTAAAATTTGATTGGATAAAAAAAGTATTTTTTGTGATTTTATTTGATAAAAAAGAATTTTGTTATTGGTTAGAAAATTAGTTAAATGAAATAAAACAATTAAATTAAATAAACAAAATGAGTAAAAAGTAGAAGAATTGGGCCTGATTGAAGGGTGTTAATAGCAATTATGTAGGCCCATTAATGCTGGTCCATGTGGACTTTTTGGATCCAGTGCACAGGTGTTGACTGACACCTTGGTGGACCTCCAATCACTGACCATCAGATCTGGCCATTGACCATCTGGCTCTTGGATTGGTGAGGGAGCATGGTATGGATCAAGCCTGAGCGTGCATGTGATTGCCTGAAAAATATGAAGAAAATACAATTTGCTGGAGGCAGGGATCGAACCCCTGACCTCCAGCCTTGGAACGTCTTAAGACTTGAGTGGCTACCACTGCATCACGTTGCTTTGTTTGTTAATATAATATGCATTAATAATAATATAACAAAACAAAATCAATTGGTCAGAAAAAATAAAAAGGCGCGCTATGTTTGAACCGGACAATGGATGGATGCCACACATCATCCCTGACCTCCCAACCGTGGCTAAAACACAAAGGACCTATACCAATAGACCAAGCTTCGTCACTACAACCTTGTTCATCTCCAAAATCCTGCACAGGCCACAAAAATGGACTTTAGGACCATGGTTGGATTCGTGACAAACTCCTGATCACAACCATGTCCATTATGTGAACCAATTGCACCTGAAACAAAAATGCCCAAAAACACAAACCAAACCCTAACAATGGTGGTTCTCCATATAAGCCAGATAAATGCAATTGAATATTATGAAAAGCTTGCAAATGATGTGAGGATTAAGGATATGTAATTATTTCATGAAAACGATGTCTAATTCCAGAGATACGAAATCAAAAACAGGGGGAACTCGCGTGAGACTTACAGCGCGTATGGGGGCTAGAAAACACCTGGTTGTGATTGGTTTAGCTTGTGTGCATTGCCACGAATTGATTGAGATACGTCTCCACTCTTGAAAATGCCTCTAACCTGGATTTCGATCTCAAGCTTTTTTGTGATTTTTTTCACTTTTGTTCTGCCTCTACCAATGCTCTCCAACCCTGATTTTCACGCCTTCTGCTTGCTTATGTATGGTACATTGGATTAGGGTGAAAACTTGGTCTAAATCTCTCCATATCAATGCTCGTGAATTTGATTTGATTCCTCCATTATAACTTTCCAAACTTGCTTGATTTCAATCTTTTTTGCACACATTTGATTTGATACGAATTTGATGATAATAATAGTTGTATTTGGAGCCTGAAATAGCCAAAAAATTATGTGTTATCAAAGCTTTAGATTTTATATGATTTTATTTGATTTAAAATAAATTAATTCAAATAAAAATCAAATTAAATAGTAAACATGAGATATGGACACATTGCTGGAGCTAGGGAACGTGGGCAATAATGCAAACTCAAATCAAGTGGAAAAGAATGGGCCCATTTGGCAAAATTTGAAGTTTTGGGGATAGTTGACTTTTGGCAATTTTGCAAAAAAGTTCAACTTCAACAATGCATAACTTCTTCAATTTTGAACTTTTGGAGATGTTTTTGGACTTTATAAAAAGTTTGAGATGTCCTCTAATCAACCCTTTTGGTCTCATCTCATTTTGATATTCCATGCTCAAGTTATAGGCTTTGACAAAAAAGGTGTTTTTGTTGACTCTAAAAAATGACCTATAATGTCCAAACTCATAACTTCTTGTGAGTGAATTTTTTGATCTTGGGGTATGAAGATGGACTGTATGAAATTGCATCCTTTTCAAAATGAGATTTGGATGGTTCATTTCTCATAAATTATGAGAAAGTTATGCTTGGTTAAAGTTGAGTTGATTTTTCCTACAAAATCCTAATTTAGCAACTTTTGAATCTTGATGAATTTTGAGCAATCATTGATGAATCATGATCAAACCTTGATCAAATTATGAAATAAACTTCAAAATGAGAATGTTGACAAAAAATCTTGAATTTTGACTGTATTTGGGTCACAGTTGACTTTTGCCCTAGCATAGTCGACTTTTGGACCTTTTGAGCAATTGACTGAGCAAACTTCCTCTGCAAGGCTTGAAACTTGACATGGATGATCTTGAGAATATATTAGGACATTGGTGAGAACTTGGGGTCACTTGGAATCAAGGATCTTGATACAACACAAAACCCTAATTTGGGGTAGACTGCCTTAGGAGATAGCTTGTCTGACCAACTCTTGAGAAAACTTGAGCAACTTGGAGATTTTTCTTGCAGTGTCTTGAGAAATATGGGAGGGCAAATTTTGGGGTACAACATCAGGCTTGAAGTAAAAAAGTGCAGCCATAAAATGTACATTTTTCCTTGATTGTATTTTTACACAAAGAACTGTATAGATGGGCTAAAACAGTAGAACCCCAACTATACTTTCTAGTTTTTTCGAAGTCTCTAAGTAAATTTAAATACATAAAATTTACACTATTTCCCGTACTTTCGGGGAATAAAAAGGTTCCAAATAGTATCATTATATAATTTCTAGCTTTTATTACCTTAGCTAGCTCGAAGAAATTTTTGTTCAATTCGAGAGTCGCATAATGATTTTTTAGCTCAGTAAGTAGTATACCCTGACCTCTCGCACCACCACCTTCAACCATATCCCTGTCCAACAATTCTTCACTAAGAGAATTGGGTTGTTAAACTGACCCGTTAACCGCCTTACCGTCGACAGGGAGACCCAATAACATGTACATGTCCTCTAGTGTGTCGGTACATTGACGAGGTTTAGGGACTCCATTCCTCAAGTGTGTCCACCCAGATTGTATGTTCAAGCTCACTGCATCATACAGATTAAGAGGTGATTGTTGGGTCATAGGTTATATGTCTACCCACACGTGTGTCAATTCTACTCAATCACAGGATCATCGGAAACTAAATTATGATCTCATTTGTCAAGAAATCCTACCACTCGTCAGCAACGACCCATCATTGAAGGTGGGAACCATAATCTCCCACATCACTACGGTATTTAACTATACTCCGTCTTACCGAAAGGCGTGGTTAGCAAAGACCAAGGCGATTGAAAAGGTATATGGAAACTGGGAGGAGTCATACCAAGAACCTTTTCGCTACCTGAATGCACTCCAAACTTATCCTCCGGGTACTGTTTACATTCTGGAAACAGTGCTAGCATATGCCTCGGATGGTAGTCAACTCAACCGAAATAGAATATTCAGTCGAGTGTTTTGGGCTTTTCAACTTTGCATCACAGGGTTTGCGTCATACAACCCAATTATACAAATTGATGGGACTTGGTTGTATGGGAAATACAAAGGCACGCTACTGATGGCAGTTGCACAAGATGGCAACAATAACATTTTCTCAATTGTCTTTTCCCTAGTCGAGGGGGAGACTGGTGGTGCTTGGAGCTTTTTTCTCAAGAATCTCCGAACACACGTGGCTCCTCAACCAGATCTTTGTTTGATCTCTAATAGACATGCATCCATTGAAAGTGCATACAATAATCCTGCAAACGGTTGGCATGACTCTCCTTCTACGCATGTCTATTGCATTAGACATATCGTCTAAAATTTCACGAGGGAGATCAAAGACAAAGCTCTTAGGAAAGAGGTTATGAATGCGGGATATGCATTGACACAACCTACGTTCAAATATTATCGCAACGAGATCCGTTTGTTAAATCCGGAAGCCGGTAGGTGGATCGATAATATTCCGGTAGAAAAATGGGCTAGGTCATACGACAATGGACAAAGATGAAGCCACATGACAACAAATCTAATTGAATCGATGAATGGGGTATTCAAAGGCATACGAAATCTCCATGTCACTACTTTGGTTAAATTAACATATTTTAGGATGGCTTCGTTGTTTGCCAAAAGAGGTGAAATATGGAATGCTGTGTTGCAATCTGGACAACTATGGAGTGAAAGTTGCATAAAGTACATTAAGGCAGAAAGTGCCAAAGCCAACACCCATCTGGTTATACGGTTTGACCGACACGGTCACAACTTCATTGTCAAAGAGACAATCGACCACAACGAGGCCTGCCAAGACAAAAATATAGGGTTATACTACTTTCTCGTTGGTGCGATTGTGGCAAGTTTCAAGCCTTTTGTATGTCTTGCTTTCATGTCATTACCGCGTGTGCCTATACTCATCAAGACGCGCTATAACTTCTGTCTCCCATTTACAAATCTGAAACATTGCTCAACGTTTACAACAACTTCCCTTTGGTAGCAAAACCAGATTATTGGTTTGCATACGACGGTGAAATAGTATAGTACAATGACCAAATGCGAAGGAATAAAAAGGGTCGTCCCAAAAGTAAGCGCATCACAACCGAAATGAACTCCCTTGACAAGCTGGAAAGAAAGTGTGGTTTATGTCATCAGGTCGGACACAATCGCAAAAATTGTCCGAATCAGACTACTTGCTCAACCACGTAAAAATTGTATTACAAAAAATATTTCCTTTATTAAGTTGTAAACATTAGAGTTTTTCGTTAACAGTATTTGTTACAATAAACATTGCACGAACAAGAAACAAAACACGATAAATAGTCTACGAAATTACAACCGTTAAAACAATTTCATCTGACCCATGCATCATCAACATTACGTTGTTGTCTGTTTTGGCTTCCTCCAACCAAAAATTAGGTCTTCTTGTCGCAAGCATCGGATCCTTCTAATTTGTTCCCCTCCACGATATCCCTCTCTAGCCATCGCATCAACTCCCTCTTCAGACGCTTCATGGAGTGAATGTGCCAGAATTTCATTTTCATCGGAGGTTTTGTGGCGGAAAAAATAACGTAACAATCTCTGATAAAAATCATGGACGATGTCATAACGCAAATAACAGAATAAAAAATAAGAAAATAGTGCGAGAAAGTGTGAGAAATGACACAGAAACGGACGAATTATTTATAAAAATAACATTTTACCCTAGGAGACAAGTGAGATTGTGCCTCCTCTCACTTTTAAAGTGCATGCGCCATTTCACTTGCTAAAAGAGAGAGGAGGCGCCAAATGGGATGGCGTCTAGGGCAAGAAGGAGAGTGGATGCGCCAACTGGATTGACTCCTCTCTTGTAGGGTTTTCTGAAATATAATTATTTGCGTAATTTTCTCTGAAACATGGTTATTTGCGGAAAAAAAATTTAATACATGATTATTCCAAAAAAAAAATTCAATATTTGATATGTTCATAAGGTAGACCAGACTATTATCCTATCAAACTTTTGACTATAAAGCATTTAATTAATCAAAAGGTGTACGGTCAGAATAACAAAATCTTAAATTAGTACTTTTAGTTTACACCGATAGAAGCTTAATGTTTACCCTGCCCAAAAAAAACTCACAATTAGATGGATTTATGAAGGGGAAAACTGATTATTTATTAACAGCTTATTTGAATGCGATGAATGGCAATGATAAATCTCAATAAAGAAACCATAAATACATGAAATGATAACAGCATTCAAGTTGTAGTTAAAAACTTGAAATGATAAATCTCAATAAAGAAACCATAAATACCAACTGCTTACTACCTTATGTAAGAGAATTCTCTCAAAGAAACACTGTCATTTGAAAATTATTTGAGTGAGATATTGAATGAACTTGGTTTCATCTGATTGCTACGATTAATACTGATAATTAAATCATAATACTAAAAGAAAAAACTTCAGTTGGTCAGTTTACCTTTTTAAAACCAAAATACAGTATTGATCAATTTTGCAAAAACATAAAAGGATAGATAAATGGTGCTTAGAGACAAACGGTTGATGTCAGCATTCACTATGCCTTCGTCTTTCCACCCCTCGGCCAAATACAAGGCACCGAATTTTTCTTGGCCGCAACAGAACATTGATCGCTCCTACCACCTTTACTGCTGAGCTCTGTTTGGAGCTTACGCCGTCTCATTCTGTTCTCTAATCGCACTCCTCTTGATGCACAGACTCTGCGTTCAATTTCCAAAGCTTCTGTGAAATTCCAAATCCTGACAACACCTTCTTCACCTCCACACACAATTCGATCAGCTCCTATATCTACAGAATAAAGATTATTCTTATATCCATGCAACATCCTCTGTGGAGGCTCTACATTAACTTTGCCCGAATGATTTGCCTTTGAAGCTCTCTTCCGCAGAACACGCTTGCTTGTCCGCAGTAGCTTCCTCACATCAATTAGAGCCAGTTTGCCATCACTTGATGCAGACACAAGCCAAGGAAACTCAAAGGCAAGGGAATTCACAGGACCAGAGTGAGGGTCCCATGTAGCAACATGCAACGCTTCGGTGATATAGCTATCACGAACAATCTCGTACATATGTATAGAACCATCTTCACCTCCGGTAAAAACAAAATCCCCTGAATGGCTTCTTGCCAAAGCATAAGTATTACCAACATGAGCATTTGGAACAATGCTCACCAAAGTACCACTATTAGTATCCCAAACATACAAATCCGAGCCCGATGTGGTGACAACTGTAGTATCATGAGGGACAAGTCCCCAAACCCAGTCACTATGCCTCAACACCACAATGCATTTCGTCGTGAGACGGTCCCACACGCGAACAGTTGTGTCCCAAGAGCCACTATAAATCCTCGTCAAATCTAAAGCAAGTGATGTAACTGGACCATCATGACCCCAAAGTCGAACCTCGGTATTCTTGTTTTGCGAGCCTTTAAGATCAAACAGATGGGGCAATTCTTCAACAGCCCTCCAACAATGAATGAACCCACCGGTACCGCCAGCAACCAGTAGTCTCGTATCTGCTGCAACTGCACGAATGGTGCAGCCAAGAGGTTTACACGAAGCGATTGACAACCCATCTTCCATGTTCCACATCCTCACAACAGTGTCATACCCAGAGGTAAAAATGAGCTTTGCAGAAGCCAACAAGAAAACAGTTCTAACCGCCTCGGTATGGCCATACAACACATCCATACTATACCTTCCCATAAAAGTCTTACTCCTAAACTCCCTTTCCACAAAAATCTCCTTCCATGACTTTTCATCCCCAACACCAAGAGGTTCTGGAAGCCCCCACCTTTCATAATAGAACCCCTTCCAAGCATGGTGCTCAGAAGCAAGACTGCGGAGAATCGACGAAACACACGAAACAATTCCAAGATCTTTCGGATCAAGGCAATTGAGAATCTCAGATATCAATGCAGGAGGAAGGTCGGTAATCGACCGAGGAACCGCATCAACCACATCACCAGAATCCGATGATTGATTCAACCCAGTGGCAGAACCTTTGATTCCTTTCTTCAACTTCAACTTCAATTTTCCCTTAAAATTCTCACCTTTTACAGATTCAGATTTGGTATTTGAAATTTCCTTGGAATTGGATTTTGGATTAACTATATCTATATCTAAGGCTGAATTTTCTATCAACTTTTGAGGAACTTTGTTACTCTGCAGACAATCAAATTCCATAAAAATAAAAGGATCCTAAGCTATGAATGAAAAGGGTTGAAAATTGTTCAAACCCTAGAAAATGAATTGGGAAATAATTGAAACCCTACTTTTGAGGGAAAATGAGGAAAAAAAATAAGAATACTTCAAAAAAGTTCAACGAAATACCTGAGAATTGAAATGGGTGGTGAAGAAAATGGGAATGAATGGGAAAGGAGAGTGAAAGGGTTTGTGTGGTTGGTTAGGTCAAAGAATTGATGAGAGATTCAAAACTGGTTGGCTAAGGAATGTGCGTATATCCTTGCTGGACTTACAAGGTAATTCAACTCAACAACATTTTTTAATTAAAATTGAAAATTTTGAATATGGTAATAAATAATAATAATAATAATAATAATAATAATAATAATAATAATAATAATAATAATAATAATAATAATAATAATAATAATAATAATAATAATAATAATAATAATAATAATAACAACAATAATAATAATAAATAATAATAATAATAAATAATAATAATATTATTATTATTTTATTATTATTATTTTATTATTATTATTATTATAATAATAATTTATTTATTTTTAAATTAATCTAAAAAAGATCAATTTCACCGTTTACAAGCGAGATAATAATAATAATAATTGTTCTGGACTGGGTCGGGCTGACCCAAAAACAAGGATGAAGGCCCAATCCAAACGGCCTTGCAGGGGGTCGCGCCGACCAAGAAGCTACAGCCGTGTCCATGACATCCTCGACTTCATGCAGTCCAGCTCGACCTCAGCTCAAGCACTCCTCGTAGGGCAGACTATGACCATTACACCATCACCTGGATTCCGAAAAGACCGTGTCCCCGTCCGTTCGTACTTCTCGCAGAACACCCAGGAAGGGGACCACGTGCGGGTCCCCACTACACACGTAGAACCTGGCAGTTCCTTCATTGGACCAAACCTGCCCGGCCCAATGAAGGAACCTTGGCCCAGCGCTGGGGGCTATAAATACCCTCTGTTCCCAGAGGGTCAGGTATTCATTCTTTTACCCATACTCATACTTTTTGTCTGCTCGTACTCTCACTCACTTTAGCATCGGAGTGCCTTGCAGGTGTTGGCTCCTAAATTCGACACCTTTGTTTTGTTGATGTCAGCCATTAAAACTGAAAGATGTTTTCGACTGGCTAAGTCTGTCGAAATGCCCGTCGAAAGATGACAAAGTACTTGGAAGATTTCTTCCAAGGAAGAAGGCTGGTTGCCTTCGACGTCGAAGGAGTTTCTCGTTGAAGATGTCTCTTGACGAAAGTGTTCGATGGTTCAGAGTGGAGCAGTTTGAAATTCAAACGTTTGGAGGGAAAACGGTTTCCAGCAGTTACCACGTGCAAACGTGCAAGGATCTGGAGCGTCGAGCATGGAGAACGTGCCAAGTGGATTGATCTCGAAGCAGTATAACTGCCCGACGGTTACTTGGGATGTTTTAGTATAAATAATAGTAGTCATGTAGTTTCTCGCGGGTGTTCACAATTCTATACAAAGTCACTCATATAGATTCGAGTACCCAGCGTGTGAGAAAGAATTGTTGAGAAATGTATGTGTGAAACACCAATTTTATTAATCAAAGTCATTTACTTTTCCAGAAATTTACTTGCTTTCCTCTTTACATTCCTGTCGAAGCCTTTTACTTTAAGCCTTGTTTATTTTACCAAGTCCTTCCTTCATGCAATTTACTTGAAACCTCTTTATGTTATTTAAAGCCTTTTTATTTAAAGCCTTATCCAATTTAATCAAACTTCAAAATCAACCTATGTCCTAGGATCAATCTGATCGATCCTGCGAGTAACCAAATAAGTAACCATTTGGAGGATCAGCGGTTGTTTACCAAAAACCAAGGTAAACAAATTGGCACACCTGGTGGGACTGTGTGTTGATTGTTGAAAATAATCTCATCTTTTCGAGTTGTATGTTATTGAGAAGTGGTAGAATATACACTAACGATAACAATACTGCCAGAAGAAGGGAAGAGATGGCGAATCCGCCAAACACTAACGAAATCCCACAAACGAATGTGGGAGCAACGGTTAGTACGACCGTAAGTGAAGCGACAAATGTTGGTTCGACACCAGCAGTATCGGTCACAACCACGGGGCCAATAACTTCGTTAACAGGCCCCAGGATGCCTTTGGGAACTCCCCCACCAAGGGGAAATTTAGGCACAAGGCCTTTCGTTCCCCCAGGATTCATTCCACTCTATGGTATGCCAACTTCTGAAGTGGCAAGCCTGACGAATGCTGCGTCCACTGTTTCAGACCCTTTAGTGAGTGCCTCTTCGCCACTCCAAGGCTCTGGAATAGGCATGGCGAATAGAAATAGGACCCAACTCTTAGGAGGAACGTCCCAAGTAGCCCATGGCCTTACAAATGCCTCGACAACAGTCTTGAGGCAACAAATGGACGAAAGCAACCATGATATGGTGCAAATGTTGGCACAAACTTTGAGTACAGTGCTAAACCCTCTAATACAAAACACTACTCAATCGAATCAGCAAGTGACAGCGCAAATGACGCGTTTGGCTGACTTCTTTGGAGTACCCCAACCTATTCGACAGCCTCAAAGGGCGCAAATAAGGGGAAATCAGGGGATATTTTTAGAGGAAGAAACCACCATTAACCAGGCTCAACAGCCTGTCGAAGAAAACCTTAGGGCACGATTGGAACAACCTGTCAAGGAACCTAGGGTAATAATCCCAGAGATAAGGTTAGTTAACAGAAACCAAAATGCTGACGAAGTGGTTCAGCATATCCAATACCAAAACATGGGTTTGGAAAACAATCTGGCAACCATGATTGAAAGGATCATGACTCAGAATGGGATGAACATGAGCTTTCGAAGGCCCAACTTTACATCTCCATTGTCAGAATACGTGTTACAAACGGACTTACCTCCTAGATGCAAAGTCCCCAAATTTACTAAGTTCTCTGGGGACACGACAGAATCTACTGTCGAGCATGTGGCGAGATACTTGATCGAAGCAGGAGACATTTCGAATAACGAAAACCTAAGGATCAAGTACTTCCCAAGTTCTTTAACCAAGAACGCTTTTACTTGGTTTACAACTCTCCCCCCCAATTCTATCCATCATTGGACCCAGTTGGAGAGATTGTTCCATGAACAATTCTACATGGGGCAAACCAAGATAAGCCTGAAAGAACTGGCCAGTGTGAAGAGACGTTTCACTGAACCTATAGACGAATATCTAAATAGGTTTAGGTTGCTCAAGGCGAGATGTTTTACACAAGTGCCAGAACATGAGTTGGTCGAAATAGCCGCAGGCGGTTTAGATTATTCCATTAGGAAGAAGCTAGACACCCAATACCTAAGAGACATGGCCCAACTGGCCGATAGAGTTCGACAGGTAGAACGCCTCAAAGCTGAAAAAGCTAAGGCAACGAAAACTCACAAGAGAGAGAGAATAGCGTACGTTGAGATGGATGACGAAGATCTAGAATCCTTCGACGATACTTTAACTGTCGAAGAAGGAGAAGTCGATTTAGCAGAACTAAAACAAGGGCCACCATACTCTTGTAAACTGTTAGTCCCCTCAAATGGGAAAAATCCCCTGGGTCCAGAAAGGACCAACGATAGGTTCCCAAAAAAGACTTATAGTTTTGACATCACAAAATGTGATGAAATATTCGACTTGCTAGTTAAAGATGGCCAAATGATAGTACCCCCAGGGGTAAAAGTGCCTCCTCTTGATCAAAGAAAGAAGAGAGGTTTTTGCAAATATCATAATTTTTTGGGCCATAAAACTTCTCAATGTTTTCTTTTCAGGAATCTTGTGCAAGACGCTATCGAAGAGGGGAGATTGAAGTTTGCTGACAAATCCCCCATGGCTGTCGACTCAAATCCATTGCAGGCTGAAGCCCACTATGCTGAACCCTCTGAGGTGAACGTGATAGAGGCAACCAGGATCCAGTCGAAGAAGCCAGGAATTACCATGGTCGAAGTCTCAAAGGACCACATCAACATGCCAATCTTTGGCAGTTTTTCTGGAAATTTATCCAGGAAGACAATTGAGGCTGTCCAGAAAGCGGTCGAAAACCCGAAGCCGGAGACCGCTGAAGCACAAAAAACTGGATCAAAACCCAGTTCCCACTTGGCCACTGTTCAAGGCCAGACGGAGAATCTGGAGATACAAATGAAGCAGTTAACTCTTGCTAACAAAGATACAATGAATATCAACATGGTCGAACTTTCTGACTCAAAAGCATCAGAAGAGGCCATGAGGCAAGAACAGGCTAATAAGACTGCTTTCCCTCGGGAAAACGAAAACTTGGCAGATTTTCTACAAAGATGCCAGAAAAAGAAATCAGAGGTGATGCTGTGTCCAAGATGCAGTTCGATCTTTGATAAAAAAGCTGCTGAGCACATTCAAGGCGTAAGAGCAGCGAATAAGAGAAGGGAGAATGCTGACCTTCGACATGATCCCAGAAGAGGTTCTAACCAAGAAAAGAGGCCATTGACTTTTAGGCCTCCAACAAATGTGCCAGTAGACACTTGGTACAAAACCTCTGGCCGGAAAAGGCCAAGTGAGGAGAAATGGCATTCTTTCGATGTGCCAAGAGGTTCCTCTTTGACTCAAAAGAAAGAGCCTCAGGTTGCTGCACCTAAGGTTGCACAAGTGTCCAGCAACTACAAAGGTAAAAATCCTATGTCTCGATCTCAATGGAGGAGATATCAAAGGAGACGAAAAGCGGAAAGGGAGGCTGCCAACGAACCTAAGGCAGAAACCAGTTCGAATGTTCCTCAAAGGAAACAAAGGAAGCCTCTAGAGAGAGAGCCAGTAACCAACAGGCTAGTTTGGCCTAACCAAAGTGAAGTCGAAGACGAAGACGATGCTGAGTCTGATGATACTTTGGACATAATGGTGAATATCGTTTCAGTGCTTCCCAGAGAATTCAATCGACAGGTAGAAGTCGAAGCAAGTGACTGGGAAGTGGAGCAAGAAATGGCCAAACATAGGCCAGTGTGCTATTTTGTCATGGACAATGGCACTACTGAGGAACAAAATGGCTTCTTCGAGCCACCTACAGAGGCGATGAAAAATCACCTCAAGCCTTTATTCATAAGGGCTAAACTCGAAGAAACTACTGTGAATAAAATATTGGTCGATTGTGGGGCAACCATCAATATTATCCCTCACTCTATGCTAAGGAAAATTGGCAAAAGGGATGAGGAAATTAAGCCTCACAACATGGTCTTGTCGAACTATGAGGGCGGCATAGGGACCACTATGGGAGTGATCCAGCTAGACATCAAAGTAGGGTCGATCCTTCGACCAACGATGTTTATGGTCATATCGGCCAAACCTAACTACAATCTTCTGTTGGGCCGTGAATGGATTCATGGTGTTGGCGCTGTGCCTTCATCAATGCACCAAAGGCTGCTGCTATGGCGTCCAGATGGGATGGTCGAAAACATAGAGGCAGATCAAAGCTACTACCTTAGCGAAGTGAATCACCTGGGTTTGGCAGATTTCGACAAGAACTTGGCTCACATAGGGCCATGTCCAACACCTGACTTCGACATGGCGCCAGCGCCAAACACCTTTTGTTCCCTATACCTGCATCCTGAGCATGGTTTCCAATGGGATAGAGAAGACTTGTCCCACATCGACTTCAGTGGGTTAACTGATATCCAACCAACTGGTTGGGGAAGTGAATTCAGTGATAATGACTGAGTCACAATCTTTGAAGCGAATTTCGGCTTATGTAGCCGAAACCAAGATGATAACGGCTCTCGAAGCCGAAGTAAAGTACATGGCCACACAGGCCAATGATCAACAATTATCTGCTGTAGGCCCAGGAAAGGATTTCGATCCAAAACCTCCTGATATCATGCCAGAAGAAATGCAGGAACAGAGGCTCGACGCCATCTATGACGATGAGCCTTTGGGCTTCGAAAAGGACCCCTTGGCGAACAACATTAAAATGTTAGCACAAGACCCTTTAGAAGAAATCAACTTAGGCGAAGGATCAGAGAAAAGGCCAACTTACATCAGCGCCAAAATCGATCCAGAACTTAGGTTGGAAGTAATCCAATTGCTGAAAGAGTTTAAAGACTGTTTTGCATGGGATTATGACGAAATGCCTGGTCTCGACAGAGGATTGGTAGAACTTCAGTTGCCAATCAAACCTGGGAAGAAGCCAATCAAGCAAAATCCAAGGCGCTTCGCGCCAGAAATACTGTCGAAGATCAAAACGGAGGTCGAAAGACTTCTGAAATGCAAATTCATCCGTGTTACAAGGTATGTCGAATGGATTGCAAATATTGTGCCAGTAATTAAGAAAAATGGTACGTTAAGGGTGTGCATAGATTTCAGAGATTTGAATGCTGCCACCCCCAAAGATGAATATCCTATGCCTGTGGCGGAAATGCTAGTCGATTCTGCCGCTGGTTATGAATACCTGAGTATGCTCGATGGTTATTCAGGATATAATCAAATATTCATTGCTGAAGAGGATGTGTCGAAAACAGCTTTTCGATGCCCTGGGGCCTTAGGCACTTACGAATGGGTAGTGATGCCTTTTGGCCTAAAGAACGCTGGGGCAACGTACCAGCGAGCAATGAATACTATCTTCCATGATTTTATTAACACTTTTATGCAAGTATATATTGATGATATTGTTATAAAATCTGTTTCCAGGAAGAATCATATTGACCACCTTCGACAATCATTCGAAAGAATGAGAGAACATGGTCTGAAGATGAACCCTTTGAAGTGTGCGTTCTGTGTGAAAGCTGGAGATTTCTTGGGCTTCGTTGTCCACAAGAAAGGAATCGAAATCAACCAGAACAAGACGAAGGCAATTCTGGAAGCGAAAGCGCCATCGAATAAGAAGGAATTGCAATCTCTCTTAGGCAAGATAAATTTCTTAAGGAGGTTTATATCTAATCTAAGTGGGAAAGCTCAGGCCTTTTCACCCTTACTTCGACTGAATAAAGAGGGGTTCGAATGGGGGCAAGAGCAACAAGAAGCCTTCGACAAAATCAAAGGGTACCTCACTAAGCCACCTATTTTGGTGCCTCCTTGTAGCAATAGGAGTATGAGATTGTACATAGCTGCATCTGACAAAACTCTGGGAAGCATGTTAGCCCAAGAGGATGAGAATGGAGTCGAAAGACCCATTTATTACCTCAGTAGAGTTTTGAATGATGCAGAAACTAGATATAGCGAAGTTGAAAAATTGTGTCTATGTCTGTATTTCTCTTGTACAAAACTCAAGCAATATATAAAACCAGTTGATGTTTATGTTTTGTCTCATTTTGATGTTTTCAAATATATGTTGTCGAAACCTATCTTGCATAGTCGAATTGGCAAGTGGGCATTAGCATTAACTGAATACTCCTTGACCTTTATGCCTCTTAAGGCAGTAAAAGGACAAGTGGTTGCAGATTTCATAGTCGACCACTCAATTCAAGTCGAGGATATTAATTATGTGGAGATAGAGCCTTGGAAATTCTACTTCGATGGTTCCAGCCATAAAGATGGAACAGGGGTAGGAGTCTTGATTATTTCTCCAGATAAAATTCCAACAACATTCAAGTACAAAATAGCAGGTTCTTGCTCGAACAATGAGGCTGAGTATGAAGCTCTAATTACTGGCCTTGAGATATTGTTGGAATTGGGGGCAACTCGAGTCGAAATAATGGGAGACTCAGAGTTAGTCATTAAGCAAGTCACAAAGGAATATAAATGCATAAGAGAAAATCTCATTATGTACTTTGTGATAGCAAATCGTTTATTGAAAAAATTTGAAATGATCAATATTCGACACATACCCAGAGTCGAAAATCAAATAGCCAATGACTTGGCACAAATTGCATCTGGGTATAAGATTTCAAAAACGAGATTACAAAGAGCAATCGAAGTTCGAGAAAAGATAAAAGCAACTTGTCTATCACCAACAGACTTGGAATCGACGAGACTAGGATATGCTGATCACAGTAACTTCGAGATTTCGTTCATTGATAATTTGTCAGAGCAAGATTGGAGGAAACCCATTGTGGACTATCTTCAAAATCCAGGAGCTTCGACAGAACGAAAAATAAAGTACAGGGCGTTGAGTTATGTACTCATGGGTAATGAGTTATTCAAGAAAACGCCTGAAGGGGTATTGCTAAAATGTTTAAGTGAAACTGAAGCATACATAGCCCTTTTGACTACGCATGCTGGGGCATGTGGGGCTCACCAAGCAGGCCATAAGATGAAATGGTTGTTGTTTCGACAAGGACTATATTGGCCCACTATGCTGAAAGATTGTGTTGAGTTCGCCAAAGGTTGTCAAGAGTGTCAAGTTCATACAAGCATCCAACATGTACCAGCAAGCGAACTTCACTCGATAGTGAAGCCTTGGCCCTTTAGAGGATGGGCGTTGGATCTCATTGGAGAGATTCGACCAGCATCATCAAAGAGTCAGAAATACATATTGGTAGGCATTGATTATTTTACTAAGTGGATCGAAGCTATCCCTTTAGTCAATGTAGACCAAGAAAATGTCATTGAATTTATTCAAAAGAACATTATCTTTAGGTATGGAATCCCTGAGACGATAACAACTGATCAAGGGTCAGTTTTCACTGGTCGAAAGATGCAGGAATTTGCTCAGGAAACAGGTTTCAAACTCCTAACATCAACGCCTTATTATGCACAGGCGAATGGTCAAGTCGAAGCGGCTAACAAAGTGGTGATTGGCTTGATAAAGAAACATGTTGGGAAGAAACCTAAGAATTGGCATAAGACGTTAGACCAGATTCTGTGGGCTTGTCGAACGTCCCCAAAAGAAGCCACTGGTACAACACCGTATAGGCTAACTTTTGGCCATGATGCAGTGTTGCCAGCAGAAATTTGTCTTCAATCTGCAAGGGTTCAGAGGCATTATGATATTCCTTCTGAAATCTATTGGAACATGATGTTAGACGAACTGGTGGATTTGGACGAAGAGAGATTACGCGCTCTCGACCTACTCAGGCTTCAGAAGAAAAGAGTAGAAGACTCTTATAATAGAAAGGTAAAACCTAAGGTATTTTTGCCTGAAGAACTAGTTTGGAAGGTAATTCTTCCCATGGATCGAAGGGATCGAAGCATGGGGAAATGGTCACCCAAATGGGAAGGACCCTTCAGAGTTATCCAAACTTTTTCTGGTGGAGCCTATGAAGTCGAAGAGTTAAGTGGAGATAAAAGGCTCTTGAGAGTAAATGGTAAATATTTGAAAAAATACAAACCTATACTTCAAGAGATAAAAATAAAATAATAAAAGAACAAGACTAAATTAACCATAAAAATGCCAAAATGGAAATTTTATAAATTTCAGCCAAGATGGCAATTGTTGTCGAATATGGATTACAAAATATGGTTACAAAAGAGAATCAATCAAAAGGGAAGAGAGTCCTTGAGTCGAAGATACTTGGCTTGCTGCAGCTCCAACCTCTTCTTGCACCAGGCGTTCTCCTGCACTAGTTTGGCAATCTGAGCGTCGAGGCTTTGGGCCCTCTCAGCGAACTCCAGGCCTTGTTTGATCTCAGTTTGGCTCTCGGTGTCTGAGATGGTCGAAAGAAGTTCCTCCTTGCGTACAGTGTTGGCGTTTATCTTCGCCTCTATTTCTTCGATTTGTGCCCGGAAGGAAGCGTTCTCTCGATCAATGGCATCGACTTCTTCCTGCGTAGATGCTCTTTGCTTCGACAACTCCGCAATTCGAGAAGTCGTATCCGAAACAGCAGTCCACGCAGAGGAGCTTTTGCCATACAACACCTCAAGCTGACTGTTAAACCCCCTTTGGCGCCTGTAATCTGCTGAGACTTGATCAATCATAGAGTGTAACTCCATGATCAAGCCTGAAACGTCTGGGGCTACAGCTTCAAAGTCGACAACATTCAAGACATCCTTCAAACATGATGGAGCAGTGGGGTCCCCCTCTAAAGTCTTCATCAAGTCCCTCTTGAAGAACTGGGCCTTAACCTTCGCCAAAGCATCATCAAGGGGAGAAGTTTCAGTAGACTTCCCCGACAGGGTAGGAATTTCCTGACTAGCGTCAGACGAACTCTTGCTCTCGATGATTGCGTTGAGATAGCTAACAGGGTCAGTTTGTTTCAAGAGTTCTAAGTCCTCTTTTGACCTGTGCTTCGTGGAGGTAACCCTTGCAACAGTATTGTCTTGGGTTTGAGGCTGTTGAATGTTAGGTGTCTCGACTTGTTGCTCTTCGACTCGGACTGAGGCAGTACCAGCGTCGACTTGTGGCTCTTCGCTAGCATCACCCTGGTGCCCTTCGCCAACGTCATCTTGGTGTTCTTCGCTTGCGTCACCCTGGTGCTCTTCGACAGTATCACCTTGGTTCTCTTCGTCAGCAGCACCTTGATTTTCTTCGCCAGCATTGCCTTGGTCCCTTTCTTCATGATTCTCTTCTGATAGATCCACCACCTGAACCTCTTCTGGCTGGTGTTCCTCCGTTTGAGGCTCCTCCGCTGGTTTTTCTACTGTTTCAGCATTGGTCTCATTTTCAGTATGGGCTTCGTCATTTCCCAAGCCTTTTTCTTGTGGCCTGCTGAGTTCAGCAGACTCCAGCGTTTCAGAGGTCCTTGGCGGAGAGCTTTCCGTGGTGTCCTGAAAAAGGAAAGAAGACAAATCTTCAGAGGTCGAAAGAGACGCAATCGAATACGGGTATCTATACCTAAGTTATAAAGGGTCTAAGAGATTACCTGTGGATTAGCTTCAGCCCCAGGGCTGGAATTGTCGCTTTCGACAGGCTTGTTAAGAAGAATGTTTAGTTCCTCCTCAGTTGGCTCCTCAATGATCACTGGAGGTGGCCTAGGCTTTCTCACAGCAACCTTTATTCTGACGGTTCGACCTTCAGGAGAAGGAGCAGGAACAGGAGCATCCTTCGTCAACTTTCGCCTTTTTAAGGGGGCAGGAGGAGAATCGCTTTCTTCATCGCTCCCAGATTCGACCACCAGTGCTGGCCGTTTCTTGGGCGAAGGTGCCTAGAAAACCAATGGGGATTCGATTTAATAATTACATCGAAAATCAAAAATCGAAAGCCAGGAGGAAATAATGAAAGTCTGGTTACCGATATAGAAGGCTTCTTCGAAGAGCCTTCCCCTTGTTGGTTGCTTGTGGTCTTCGCCGGCGCTGTAGTCTTCGCCGGCGGTGGAGGTTTTGTTGAAGGGCCCCCTCCCTGTTGGCCTTCTGTAGCCTTTTTGGCTACAGGCTTTCGAACAACTGAAAGCAAATGAACAAATTAACAGGCTAGCAGTCGAAAAAGAGATAAAGTAATGTGAGAGGATGAACTTACATTTCTTTATTTTGTCCAACACAAGGACAAAAGACTTCTGCAGCTCATCCATGAAGTCCTTCTCGTCGAAGAAGTACTCAGCATAATAGCTTTTCCACCACTCCTCGAAGGATGGTGAGCAAAGGAAATTGAGCTGGTAGTCAAACAACGAGAGAATTGTTCGACCAGCATATCTTCCGATATGCTTAATGGCCGCTTCTTCGGTGTAATCATTGCAGAAGTACAGCATGGACTTCTCTCTTTGAAAAATCGGAGAAGGTAGGGTTTGGATAATACCAAACTGGCGAGATACCAGGTTTGGTTGGTATGCAATCAGACTCAAATGAGTCTTAGAGCTCCTGAATCGAAGAGGCATGATCCTTGGTGTAAGGAACGCCTCCCACAGTATTGTATGTTCGTCAACATTAGGACCACTCGACGTCCTTGGATGTGGCCTTGTGAACCATGCTGGGCCTACCTGCCGTCGAGCAAATGGAGCCATAGTTGAAACAAACTCCTTCCTTCGAGCAAACATCAGAACGAAGTTGGTGAAGGTTTGCTGAAACTCCAGTCCATCTTCCATAGGTGTCAACAGAGCCAGCCTGGTTCCTTCGACGCGTCTGTTCGCTATCGCTGGAGCCTGCTCATTTATCTGAACCTTCTTAGGTAAGAAAGATTCGAAAGTGGCGTTGAGCCACAGTTGGAGCAGCCAAAAAGGCCCAGCAAGTAGCAAACTGGCCCTGTCCTCGATATGTTTCAGAAGAGTTGCCCCATTGCTGATCGAATCATAGAGGCTAGCCAGAATCAGTTCTGCCAAACAGACATTTTGGCGATGATGCAGTTGAGTAGCAAGAGTGACCATCTTTTTGGTCACCTGTAAAGACTTCGAGCAAAATACAAAGCGAGTCAGCCATAGGGCTAGAAACGCTATGTGTTCGACATCCGACACCGTATCTGTCGACTTGTCGTGATAATGGTTGATGAAAGTGGTGTATGTTGGTTTGGTCTCAGAGAAGCCAATTTGATCCTCCGGCATCTCTTCCGGATCGAAGTAATCTCCGGTGGGTCGAAGGCCAGTAATAGCGGCCACATCGAAGAGTGTGGGGGTTAGCATCCCACAGGGAAGATGGAAAGTAAAATGAGAGTAGTCCCAGAACAACAGAGAAGCTATCAGCATCTCCGGAGAATAGTTCAAACCTGTCTTCGACAGCATCACTAGGTCGAAGATTCCCATATCCTTCCAGATCGAAGTTTGGTGCTTCTCCATCTTTGCTAGCCAAGCAACGTAATCAGGGGTAAGGCTAGGGCAGGACCTGAAGGCCCTAACGCCTCTGTTGAAGAAGCGGAGATCGATTTTTTCATGTGTAGGGTCTTCATTGTCTTCTGCGTCTTTCTTGGCGCATGTAACCGGTTTGAGTTTCTCAACCACCGGGAAATAGCTATTGATCTTCAGAGCCTCAGAGATACTTGGATTCATGGGGCCAGACATTGCAAAGATCTGGTTGGAGTATCCAACCGGGATCATCAAGTGGCGTGAGTAGGCATCGCGAATGGCGATGTCCGAGGGTTCAGGAACCCTTCGTTTGCCTGTAGAATTTACTACCGGAGCAGTGACGAAAACCTTGGGTTTAGCATTTTCAGATGGTACAGTAGCGCCAGGAGCATTGGAAGCAGATGCCATTGTTAGAGTTGAGGTTGAAGACGAAGTAAAAGAGGAAGAGTTTCTGCAAAGGTAACAAGCTTGTATGAAAACAGAGAAGTTTGAAAGGCTAGATGGCGTAAAAAGTCCTACAATGGGGTACTTACTGCTATTTATAATAGTGGGGAAAAATCCCCAATAACGAGGACATTAAATGCCATTTAATGCCGTAGGAGTTAGTGGGACGCGTGGCAGCCCCCTGTTGTTTTAGCCGTTTCTGCAGAAATAGAGGGACGCAACGTGCGTCCTCGTTTTTGGGAATTGTCATAATGACAAATTCTGAAATGACGTTTGGTACTGCACGCCGTACTGAAAGTGACGTCCTAGGTACGGAACAATGATGGTTTTCTTGGGATTGCCAATAGTTGGTAGAAAACAACAAAAAGTGCACAAGTTAATTTGTGACTAAGCGTGGAAAGACAGGTGTCGAATGGCGTTTCAAAGAATGCCTTTTTCTTTCAGAGTCGAAATAAGGCATTCTTGGGGGGCAATTTGTTGGCTCCTAAATTCGACACCTTTGTTTTGTTGATGTCAGCCATTAAAACTGAAAGATGTTTTCGACTGGCTAAGTCTGTCGAAATGCCCGTCGAAAGATGACAAAGTACTTGGAAGATTTCTTCCAAGGAAGAAGGCTGGTTGCCTTCGACGTCGAAGGAGTTTCTCGTCGAAGATGTCTCTTGACGAAAGTGTTCGATGGTTCAGAGTGGAGCAGTTTGAAATTCAAACGTTTGGAGGGAAAACGGTTTCCAGCAGTTACCACGTGCAAACGTGCAAGGATCTGGAGCGTCGAGCATGGAGAACGTGCCAAGTGGATTGATCTCGAAGCAGTATAACTGCCCGACGGTTACTTGGGATGTTTTAGTATAAATAATAGTAGTCATGTAGTTTCTCGCGTGTGTTCACAATTCTATACAAAGTCACTCATATAGATTCGAGTACCCAGCGTGTGAGAAAGAATTGTTGAGAAATGTATGTGTGAAACACCAATTTTATTAATCAAAGTCATTTACTTTTCCAGAAATTTACTTGCTTTCCTCTTTACATTCCTGTCGAAGCCTTTTACTTTAAGCCTTGTTTATTTTACCAAGTCCTTCCTTCATGCAATTTACTTGAAACCTCTTTATGTTATTTAAAGCCTTTTTATTTAAAGCCTTATCCAATTTAATCAAACTTCAAAATCAACCTATGTCCTAGGATCAATCTGATCGATCCTGCGAGTAACCAAATAAGTAACCATTTGGAGGATCAGCGGTTGTTTACCAAAAACCAAGGTAAACAGCAGGTACCCCCCCCCCCATCTCGTTCAACTTCAGCTCGGAGCCAGTCGTGACGGTCCAAGTCTGATCCGGTAAGATCAGTGGCGCCGTATGTGGGAAACTAGCTTCCCCGTCTTACAACAACTTAAAGACCAAAGCTCAACTCAACTACCACCGTCATGGCTGACCAAGTTCATGATAAGCAAAACATCCGCGCCGTCGACACCAACCACGACCTCGCGGACAAAAATGGACACTTGGATAACGCCGGTAACCCCGGTCACAACACCACCCCTGTGTCAACTGCCCCAGGGCCTTCAATTCACCGCGACGGAGCTACCGCATCATCCTCCTCGGTCCCTCCGCCACTCGAAGAGGACGATGCAGCTCTCGCGAACTACCGGGCTGCCCAGTTTCAGGAAGTCTCCGTCCCCGCCGGGGCGGATGCCACAACCCGAGTGTTGTTCGCAGCGATCAATCAGACAAATTACCTCATCTTCGCCAAAGGGGAAAGATTGAGGGCACTTGAAGACGATCGAAGACCCCCGAGGAGGCACCAGAGGCCCCAGACTCCACCTCCTCGAGTGACTGAAGTTCATCTCCCGTCTCCCCCGCGGAGACATTACAAAGACACCTCTCGAAGCCCGTCACCCCGCCCATCGAGGAAACGGCCCCCTTTGGAGAGGCAACCCATCATCGAAGCCGGAGGACACGGCCGCGCCCCCGCAAGACAGGAGAGAAGACACTCCGGAGACGGGCGTGGAAGAACCAATCAGCGAGCACCATGCTCGAGAGATACCCAGCACGACCAGGACCGTCGCGCCCGACAGTATTACAGGTCCCCATCTCTGTCCCCAGAGCGGAGCGACGAGGACGACCCCCGCGGTCCCCTGTCGCAAGCTATTATGGAGGTGCCCATCCCCCCGGGCATGGAGAAGCCTCCACACTTGAAGGAATACGATGGAGTCGCGGACCCGGTCGACCACATAGACGGGTTCGAGGCTATGCTGCACTATCACAATGTCGGGGGGCCCATCAAATGTCGGCTGTTCGCCACGACCCTCAGGAAGGCGGCAATGGACTTGTACAAAGGACTCGCCCCGGAGTCAATCACCTCGTGGCGGAACCTGAAGAACCAGTTCATCAGTTCATCAGTTCATTCACGGCATCTCGTCGACACCCGAAGACCGAGGCGGCTCTCGAGGCCATCATCCAGAGACAGGATGAAACCTTGAGAGAGTTCATCAATCGCTTCAACCGCGAAGCCATACAGGTCCCCTGCGCGGACCATATGAAGAGATATCTGCTGGAGAGGGGGCTCCTCCCCGACACGGAATTCAGAAAGGTCGTGGGGATCGAGCCACCCAAAACATTCGATGCCCTCCTCGAAAAGGCCCGGGCATACATGGACTATGAAGAGAGAGAAGCGGCCAACAGAGCCCGAGACCCCAGGACCCGCGGGTCCAACAGCAACTCGCACCAGGAAGCTCCTCCTCCTCGACGAACTGGGGAGAAAAGAAAAGAAGACAGACCCCAGGAAGTCCGAGAGCAACGGGGACCCTCGGGGCGTTTTACCGAGTACACTCCGCTCACAGCTTCCCGCGAGCGCATTTTGGCGGAGTGTGCCAGCACGGACTTCAAGGACGGCGGTGTCAAACGTCCCTAACCCGCTCCCGCCAAGCCCGGAGCGGACAAGAACAAATATTGTCAGTACCATAGGAGCCATGGTCATCTGACTGAGGATTGCGTCCACCTCAAGGACGCCATCGAAACCCTCATCAAGGGAGGAAGGCTTGCATAATACCGGCGAAACGATGCTCCTCGCCGTGACGCCCGGGAGACAGGAGAGCCGGAGGAAGACGCCCGACCATCTGACGAGTCGGTCCCCATCCAGACCGCCTTCTCCGTGACCAGACCTGAGGACTTCGACGTCCCCGAACACCTGCAGGAGCCGCTCACAACACACAGCGGGTGGGAATATTTCCCCTCCACCATGGTCATCAACGGCGGAGGATTCAACGACTTGACCATTAATTCGGCAAAGAGGAAGCTGGATGAGCTGGTCGACGCGGCACCCCCGCAAACAGTGACATTTGAAAGGGTGAAGGGCAGGTCAGAACCCATCACCTTCTATCTAGAAGAGATCCCCGGGGGAGCCCCCAACGCGGTCATCCCCTTACTGATAAGGGAAAGAATGGCCAACTTCGATGTGCATCGCATCCTCGTCGACGAAGGAAGTTCCGTCGACGTAATGTACAGCCAATTGTTCCGAACTCTACAGCTGGACGACTCACATCTCTCGCCATATGTAGGGTCAGACTTACAGAGTTTCAACGACTCAACCTCCAAACCCTGGGGATATCTCGAGCTCCTGGTTACATTTGGCGAGGGAACAGCGACAAGGCAGGTCAAAGTACGCTTCCTCATCATCGACTGCCCGTCTCTCTACAACTGCATCCTGGGAAGACCAACACTGGCAGAACTGACAACGGTGCCCTCCACCGTCCACCTGAAGATGAAATTCTACACCAAAAGGGCACAGGTAGCTACTATCCAAGGAGACCTAGCCGCTGCTCGGAGGTGTTTCAACGCTGCATCTAAGGGACGCGACACTGTCGACGTAGGGACAAGGCCTGCCAAAAGGACACGACAGGAGCCCGACAAGCAAGAGTCCGTCAAGGAAGAAGTCCAGAAAGCTCCACCAAAGGTCGACTCTATAGCTCTGGACGCTCGTTTCGACCAGGACGAACCTCCCAACGGAGAGCAAGTTCCACTCCGGCCGATACTGGACGGGGATTTTGAGCTCGTCCCCCTCGGAACAGACCCGAGCAAAGGAGTAAAGATTGGAAAGGATCTCCCCGACCTGGCAAGGAAGCAAATCAAGGTCTGCTTGCGCGAGAATGCTGACCTGTTCGCCTGGAGCGCTGCAGAAATGCCCGAACTCGACCCGGAGGTCGCCTGTCACCACCTCGCCATAGATCCTGCCACTAGGGCTGTAGTACAACGTAGGCGTAGGCAGTCTCCAGAGAAAACGGAGGCTGCTGAAAAAGCTGTAAAAGACCTCCTAGAGGCAAATTTTATTTCTGAAGCCCGATATTCTACCTGGCTGTCAAACGTTGTACTTGTTAAAAAGAATAATGGAAAATGGAGGATGTGTGTTGACTATATCGATCTCAACCAGGCTTACCCGAAAGATGCTTTCCCTTTACCGAACATAGACATGCTGGTCGACAACTCGGCCGGCTACAAAACATTGTCGTTCATGGACGCTTACTCGGGCTATAACCAGATCCCGATGGCCCTGGGCCACAAACACTGCACGGCTTTCATGACCAGCTCGGGCAACTATTACTACAATGTAATGCCCTTCGGACTAAAAACCACCGGGGAAACTTACCAACGCATGATGAACAAGATTTTCCACAAGCAGATTGGGGACATGCTCGAGGTTTACATGGACGACATAATCGTCAAATCCCGGGCAGACACCGACCATGCAGCACACCTCAAGGCGGTCTTTTCCCAAGCAAGAAAAAGTAAAATGAGATTCAACCCTGAGAAATGCACGTTCGGAGTTGTGATACAGTGGGAGAACTGACTTGAGGTTTTGCGTTTGTATTCGCACTTGTTCGGTTTAGCAAGAGTCGCCACCGACTTTTTATTTTATCCCAAAGGAAAGGTTAAAAAGAACAGGAAAAACCTTTTGAGATGTTTCGTGGGTTCGGGGGGTAGATTATAGAAAGGGAAGGTATTAGAACCCTTTCTATCCATGGTTATCCATGGGCTCTTAGTTACTTGCTTAGATCACTTGCCTTACATTTTCAATTGTTTGAAATGGTGCTTTGTGTGTGGGTTTAAAAATGTTTTGAAAAGAGGCCATTGTGGTGGCAACCTTTGTAATGATCCATGTTTGAATGTATACAAAGGTGTGTATCTTTTGAAAAGTTTTCAATGTTTTGAAAGTTGTTTTGAAAGTGTGTTGTGATGTGTGTTTTGAAAAGTAGGCAAATGTGTTTTGCAAGATTGGTCAAGTAACTAAGAGTTGTCTACCCCTAAATTTACTCAAAGGTTTTTCCTATGTTTTAACCCTTTTAACAATTTTGTTCCACCATTGTATTTGGTGGACAATCTTGTGTTAGGATATTAACGGGACGGGCGCGGGTCATCGTTTAGACCATGATTGCAATGGTGCCAAGTGTCTTTGGCAACTTTTCCTTTAAGGGACTTGATCATTTTTAGGCAACTTTCGAAAGCGTCATCGAGGGACTATGATCATTTGAATTGTTTTGTTTTGCCAAAAACACCCAACATGCAACATGGCCCATTATTGAAGGCAACAAGTGGAGTAACCCTAGGGGTGCAAGTGTGATTGGTGTTGTCCATTTTCATGCTTTGTTGTCTTTGAATTAGGTCAAGCTATTTGTTATTTGATTTTTGCATACAAACCCTAAGTCTATCATGGCATATTTAGAAAGCTTTAAAATGCGGAATTAAAAGTCCTAAATTATTACAAAATAATCATGGGGATGGGGGTACAAATGTTCAAATGGGGATGAGACTTTAATAGGAGAGTGGTATCCCAATATTAACAACCAAATCGAATCAATCGCAAATGTAATATGTATCAATGTATAGAAATAAGTAAATGTGTATGTGTAAATGTATTTGTGTAAGTGTATGTGATTTATTTACAAGTGAAATAAAAATAATAAATAAAAGAAAAGTTAATTTTGGATATTTTCATGTTTAGGGCAAAACCCTAATTTTGTAAATAAATAGTATTAATTATTTATCATATACAATATTTATTAATTATATACAAAAAATAAATAAAAGGGGAGTATATTGTAAAAAAAGTAATTTTTGAGGTTAAATATTAATAAAAATAAAAATGTATTATTTTTGTATTTTTATCCTAAATATTCTAATAAATATATAAGTATTTATATTGTGTATTAAATATATTAAATATGCACAAAAATAAAAATATTAATTATTTACAAAAAAAGTATATTTTAAGAAAATGTTTTCAAAAGATAAAATAAAATAAATGTATTTGTATTATTTTTTAGTATTTTACATAAAAGTATATATATGTTATTTTATATGTATAAGTTTAAATAAAGCAAATAAAATCCAATTAAAATGCAAAAATGGTTGAAAAAATATTTTTAATATTTTTTATGTTTTGACAAAAAATAATAAGTCAGAAGAAAAAATAAAAAGTCAAAAATAATTAAAAAAACACACAATGGGCCAAGGGGGTGTATGTGGGAAATAATGGTGCAAACAGAAAAATAAGGTCAGGCCCAGCCCAAGGAGGCTTCTTCAACCTCCAGCCATTGTTTGAAACAAAGAAAAACGCGCATCCTTGCTCAACCTGCCAACTTCTGATTCCTTGATTTTCAACAAAAACTCACAACATCAAAAGTGTAGAGCATCTTGTCACGATTCTAAACATATAAAGAAGTTGTTCTAACTCTCAGAAATGAGAGAGAATTTCTCCTCCCCCAATTCCTGACCTAACTTTCTTCCTATGTTCAGGTCCAAAATTCTCTTAACACGCACAATATAAATGAAAAGTAATGATATGGGTAGCTTCAGGGCCATGAATAGGACATACTTTGTTCACAAACCTAAGCCTAGATATGCTTGGATAGAGAGATAGAAGTTCAAACTTTTACCTGTTCAGCTTGAATCGTGTACAACAATGGAGGCACTTTCAATGAAGTTTGAGGACTTGTACAGCTTGCCTGAGGTCCAGGGATGCTTCCTCTATGCTTGGCTTGCTTTGAATCTTACTGAATCGAGCTATAGAAGTCAACCTGCACAGATGAAAAATGAAAATGGCAATCTTGGCTAGAGGTGTTACAGTCTGTTTCCAAGGCTTGGGATAGTTTGTATGGATGTTATGGAGTGTGTATGAAGTGGTTTTGGCCAAGGCGCACGAATGGATTGAGCTGACCAAATCAAAATGCAGCAGGTACCCTGTTTTGCCACAAAACTGTGTTTTGGTGAATGATCAGGTTTGGACTCTGGTTGATTCGTGTTTTAGGTTAGTTGGATCAAGTGAAAAGTGTTTGCAAAGTTTGTTTGAGCTGGTTCTTGCAGGAATGTGAGTTCTCGTTCAAAATGCAAGTTTTCTTCCTTCTTAAGCAAAAGTTGTCAAGTTAGGTTACAAGCTCATACAAGCCCCTCAAACATGCTGCAAAGTTTGTTCTTGATCAGTGGGATATGTCCACACCTTTGTGCCTCATAGATTTCCTTGTACTTCAAAGATATGGACCTTGACATAAAGTGGATCTTTTCAAAAATGGCTAAAATGCTTTTTCTATTTATGGCTTAATCTTGTATGTAATGGTTAAATACACAAAACAAGACATGAACACAAAGGATATGCATTAAATTATTGAGTGAGAATGGGATTAGAGGCCTGTAATCTAGCTTGTGCAAGCTGACTTGAAAAATGCAAAGTGTTATGAACATGAAATTGGCCATGAACAAAGTGACTTTTGCCTAACTTCACAAATTCGATTCTCCCTAACCACAAGGGTGTTTGATGAGTTCTTGGATAATTTGGAAAGCTTGGAATGTGTACTACAATCCATCTTTGTAATGAAAATTTAAATTCCAAGTGGAAGCATGTGAAAAGTGGCCATGAAGTTAGGCAAAAATCCTGCCTAAAATAGGTCAAAAAATTTCTAAGTTAAGAATGTTTTGCACCCTTGTTCCAAAAATCATAACCTGAGCTACAAGCTTCTTTTGAGGAAACTTTGTGAATCAAAGTTGTAGATTTTGCAATGGACTATAACTCTCATGTTTTGAGTTTTGTTTGAATCCAAATGTATCTTGATGAAAAAAATGGGACAAAGTTAGGAAAAAATAAGGAAGTTTCATAACTTAGAAAAATTCTAAGTTATGAAATTTTCTCATTCTAAACCCTAATTTGCAATTTTTGGTTTCTTGATGAACAAGTTTCATAATTTGACATGTCTTGATGAAAAATGGATCTTGGCACTTGATTTTGACCAAAAAGTCAAAGTTTGACTTTTCAGTATATAGTCAAATTTGGATCAGTTGACTGGAAAATTCATCTGTCAATCCTGAGTATTTGGGATCTCTTGAACTTGTTGAACATGTAAAAACAATGTCATTGAGTCCTTGAGTCCATATGTGAGCTTGGTTTGCCATTGGCCAGGTCAAACAGTCAAAAATTGTCTTTGTGCAGTCAAAACCTTGAAAATGACCATTTTGCCCTTTTGGTGATCTGATCAAATTTCTTGTGGAATTGTGATCCAAACTTGATCAAATGATCCATATGAGTTCATAATGTTGATGTGGGTCAAAAATCATGAGGTTTGACTGTCAATTGACCACAGTTGACTTTTTCCCCAATACAGCTGATTTCTAGGTCAACTGTCCAATTGATTGGGCAAAGATTGGAATCAAGGCTTGAAACTTGGTATGGATAAACTTGTGAGTCCAACATGAAGCATGAAAGTCATCTTGGGCATTTTAGGTCAAAACATCTTTGTGCAAACTCAAACCCTAATTTGGGTCAACAGTGCAAGGAGGGGCCTTAAGCAGAGTAAACCCTAACTTGATCTTGAGCTCCCAAGGGTCTAGTGATGAGGAAATATTGATGAAATGGGAGGGAAAATTTTGGGGTACAACAGTTGCCCCTGTTCAATCTTCTTAGACCTGAAGAGTTAGATTGGCAGGTTTGCCTTTCGCGTCTCGAAGGTAAAAGGAGATTGGACACTAGAGTGCCCTGAAATTTGCTCTCGCATAGTGGAGTATCAGCAATGTGATGTCGGGAATGGGCTTATAGATGCCATTTGGAAGTGTAATGGATAGTGGTGGAGATGGGCTTAAAGATGCCATCCGGGGTGTCGATCGCGTAAGAGATTCCTTAGCGAGAACTTGCATACCTGAGAAAGAAAGATGGTTTCCTGGCTTGCTACAGGTGTTGATCTTCAGTCTCTTCATGCAGATATGCCCTGGCTAGATACAGGTATCGAATCTCTAATTAGTTGCTCACAGATGTGCCCTGGCTAGATACAAGAATCAAATCTGGAATTGGTCGTCTACATATATGCCCTGGCTGGATACAGGAATCGAATCTGGAATTGGTCGTCTACAGATATACCCTGGCTAGATACAGGAATCGAATGTCTAAACTCTTCATGCAGACATGCCCTGGATAGATACAGGAATCGAATATACAATTAATCGCTCACAGATATGCCCTGGCTAGATACAGGAATCGAATATGGAATTGCAAAAGGTTGCTTACAAACGTGCCCTGGCTGGATACAGGAATCGAATCTGGAATTTGTCGTCTACAGATATGCCCTGGCTGGATACAGGTATCGAATCTGGAATTTGTTGTCTACAGATATGCCCTGGATGGGTACAGGTATCGAATCTGGAATTTGTTGTCTACAGATATGCCCTGGCTGAATACAGGAATCGAATCTGGAATTTGTCGTATACAGATATGCCCTGGCTGGATACAGGTATCGAATCTGGAATTTGTCGTCTACAGATATGCCCTGGCTGGATACAGGTATCGAATCTCTAAACTCTTCATGCAGATATGCCCTGGCTAGATACAGGTATCGAATCTACAATCAATCACTCGCAGATATGCCCTGGCTAGATACAGGTGTCGAATCTACAATCAAACACTCACAGATGTGCCCTGGCTAGATACAGGTATCGAATCTGGAATTGTGATAGTTGATAGTAATCATCTTTGGATTGACCTTTTCCTGAAAAGGAAAAACATTAGTTGTATGCAATGTCATGATGTATGAGATGTTCTCAAAAATAAATGAGATCATGTGATATGATGCGTATATGTATGTATCAGGATGTATAAAATGTGAAATGTCTATGAAGGCATTTTCGACTAGGAAAATAAATCCTTGACGAAGGCCGGGAAATCAAATCCTGGGCTGATGTTGAAGAGCAGAATTCTTCGCTTCCGCTGGGGATGATGGTTGCAAGAATAAACCGGTAGGAGAAGATGACTCCGTCGGGGAATAAACTTGTTGGAGAGATTACTCTACGGGGAATTACTCTGTAGGAAGAGATACTTCGCTGAGGTTTTGATGAGAGCTCCGCTGGGGATTCTACTGATAAGTTATGTTGGGGAATTTGATGAACTCCGCTGGGGATAGGAAGAACTTCGCCGAGGACAATCTTTCCGTGGTAATTAGCTGAGGATAACCCAGTTATAAGCTCTGGTGGGAAATAACCTTTGAATGATGCCGGGGAGATGCGTTCGTACTCTGCAGGGGATAAGCTTCCAGAATCTACTGGGGATAAGCTTCAGAAACTACTGGGGAGGATGATTCAACTTTCCTGGGGAAACTTTTTAGACTGTACTGGGGAATGGGTTCCACTGGGGTGTATGGTATTTCTCCAGGGAACAATCTTATATTAAGACTGTCGGGGATGCTTGCTGAGGAATGTCTATACTCCGCTGGGGAATGTTGAGATCTTCTAGGGATACCCAACTTCCTTAAGGCTGACAGCAGGCTAATTCTGCTTGGGGAGAGTATTGCTGACTTGCTGGAGATACTGTGCCTTTTTAGGGCTGATGGGAGACCAACTCTGCCTGGGGAGAGTATTGCTGAATCTTGTCTTACTCAACGGGGAGTGAAGGTATCTTGGTTACGTCCTTCAGCCGAACCTACCTTGGTACCTTGGTGGACAGAGCAACTAGATCGCTTAGACAATTCTTTATTGCCCCTGTTTCTGATGTCATCTGTAATTAGTCCTTTATTTCGCATGCAAATATTCATGATTAGCAATTAATGTCAAATGCATATATCAAAAGTGAACATTGGACGTTCTTTGCAAAACAAAAACAGATAAAGGAAAAAAACAAATAGCAATTTGTCTGCAAAGCGAATTTGTATTGATTTTTGAATTTGCCTGTAAATAGGCGTTTTTGTACAAGAGGCTGACGTCCTAGTAAGAGAACGCCGCCGAGCAAAATAGAGTTTATACAATTTTGTGAAAAGGAAACAAAACAGCTATGTGAAAAATAATCCCACTGGGTTCCAACTCTGCTATCGCCTTTATGTCTTCAAGCGTCTCATCACTTGGCTGCTTAGTTGAAGATGAAGCTGATTGATCGATGTCGTCTGAGCCCGATAGTTGATGCCGAATTCTGGATGCAAGGTGATCCAATGAGACATAGTAATACGCTTTATCCCTAGCTTTTTCCTGGACCTCCCTTTCGGGTTTTCAGTCCACCGGGATACCCATTTTTGCCCAAGCCGCCTTTTCAGGTTTTCGACTTGCCGGGTGTACATATTTTTTCATTTCATCCCTTATTTTTGCCCGAACCCTTTTGGTTCGCCGGGAAGCCCTTATTTTTGCCTAGGTGTGTCAACCTAGCGGGTATTTAATTCATGCGTAGTATCTTTTTACTATGTCTGCATTGGCGGGGTGAGGAAGGTCATCACCATCCATGGTGGTTAGAATCATAACTCCTCCTGAGAAGATATGTTTAACCACAAATGGCCCTTCGTACGTAGGGGTCCATTTTCCCCTGGGATCACTTTGAGGAAGAATGATGCGCTTGATTACCAGGTCTCCGACTTGATACTCTTGTCGTCTAACCTTCTTGTTAAATGCCCTGATCATCCGTTTTTGGTACGTCTGACCATGACAAATAGCAGTGAGTCTCTTTTCGTCAATTAGGTTTAATTGATCAAGCCGAGTCTGGATCCAGTCATCTTCGCTCAAGTATGCATCCTTCATTATCCGGAGAGAGGGTATCTGGACTTCAATAGGCAAGACTGCCTCCATGCCATAGACCAAGGAAAAGGGAGTTGCCCCTGTTGACGTCCGTGCTGAGGTACGGTACCCATGAAGAGCAAATGGTAACATTTCATGCCAATCTTTGTAGGTCACTGTCATCTTTTGCACAATCTTCTTGATGTTCTTATTTGCTGCTTCTACAGCCCCATTCATCTTCGGCCGGTAGGGAGAAGAGTTGTGGTGCTGTATCTTGAATTGCTCGCAGAGCTCAGTGATCATCTTGTTGTTAAGATTGGTACCGTTATCCGTAATGATCCTCTCAGGTACACCGTATCGACAGATCAGGTTGTGCCGAATGAACAGTGCCATGACGTTCTTGGTTACCGTAGTGTAGGAAGCTGCTTCAACCCACTTTGTGAAGTAATCAATTGCTACCAGTATGAAGCGATGCCCGTTGGATGCCGTAGGTCTGATTTCACCGATCATATCAATGCCGCACATTGCAAAAGGCCAAGGTGCTGTCAAGACGTTCAGAGGAACCGGAGGAATGTGCACCTTATCAGCATAGATCTGGAATTTATGACAAGTTCGAGAATGCTGATAACAGTCGGCTTCCATTGTGGACCAGAAATATCCTGCCCGAAGGATTTTCTTTGCCATGGTATGTCCACTGGAATGTGTTCTGAAGGTACCTTCATGTAGTTCTGCCATGATCCTTTCTGCTTCAGTCTTATCCATACAACGCAGTAAGGTGGAATCATGGTTTCGCTTGTAGAGAATGCCATTGCTGAGGAAGAACTTTGCCGCAAACCTTCTCAAAAACTTCTTGTCATTAACAGATGCACCCTCGGGGTATTCTTGAGCTTCAAGGTACCTCTTCACTTCATGATACCAGGGTTTTTCTGTTACCTCTTCGGTCTCGAGATCGCAACAATGTGCAGGTTCATCCAACTTCCAAATAATGATCCGGGGCGCCTCGTTGTCCCATTTGACTTTGAACATAGAAGACATCATAGCCAACGCGTCCGCTAACTGATTTTCCTCTCTTGGGAAGTGTTCAAAGGTTATCTCTTCGAAATGGGGAATCAACGTCAGCACATACTCCTTGTAAGGAATAAGATTTGAGTGTTTCGTATCCCACTCGCCTTTGATCTGCTTGATCACGAGAGCGGAATCTCCGAAGACACTCAGAAACTTGATCCTTAAGTCAATTGCAGCTTGAAGACCCATGATACATGCCTCATACTCTGCCATGTTGTTGGTGCAGTTGAAACATAGTCGGGCGGTGAGTGGAGTATGAGTGCCTTTAGGGGATATGATCACAACGCCGATACCATTACCCAAAGCGTTCGAGGCTCTGTCAAAGTGCATAGACCATCAGGATCCTTCCTCAGGTCCTTCATCCGGTCCAGGTACTTCACAATCAGTCACTACCATGATATCCTCGTCTGGAAATTCAAAGTTCATCGAATGGTAATCGTCCACTGCCTGGTGTGCCAAATGGTCTGCCAATACACTTCCCTTGATTGCTTTTTGAGTCGTGTGCTGGATGTCATATTCCGTCAAGATCATCTGCCATCTTGCTATTCTTCCGGATAAGGCGGGCTTTTCGAAGATGTACTTTATTGGATCCATTTTTGAAATCAACAGAGTAGTGTGAGTCAACATATACTGTCTCAGCCGGCGAGCAGCCCATACCAAAGCGCAGCAAGTTTTCTCGAGCAGTGAGTATCGGGTCTCATAGTCGATAAACTTTTTGCTAAGGTAATAAATGGCGTGTTCTTTTCGGCCAGACTTGTCATGCTGCCCCAGCACACACCCCATTGAGTTGTCCAGTACTGTCAAGTATAAGATTAGAGGTCTCCCTTCAACCAGCGGCATAAGAATGGGTGGTTCTTGGAGATACTCTTTGATTCTTTCGAAAGCGGCCTGACATTCATCGTTCCAACGTACTACTTGACCTTTCTTCAGCATCTTGAAGATCGGTTCACAGGTAGCAGTTAGATGCAAGATGAATCAGGCAATGTAGTTCAACCGTCCTCAAAAGCCTCTGACTTCTTTCTCTGTCTTGGGAGTTGGCATCTCTTGTATGGCTTTCACTTTGGCAGGGTCCACTTGAATGCCTTTGTCACTTACGACGAAGCCTAGCAATTTTCCAGATCTCACCCCAAAGGTGCAGTTGTTTGGGTTCAACCTCAGTTTGTACAACTTCAGACGGTCAAATAGCTTCTGTAGATGGTCAAGGTGTTCCTCCTCAGTTTGGGACCTTGCAATCATATCGTCGACGTATACTTCTATCTCGTGATGGATCATGTCATGAAATAAAGCAACCATGGCACGTTGGTAGGTTGCCCCAGCATTTTTCAACCCAAAAGGCATGACCTTGTAGCAAAAGGTGCCCCACTGAGTAACAAAAGTGGTCTTCTCCATGTCTTCAGGAGCCATCTTGATCTGATTATAACCGGAGAAGCCGTCCATGAAGGAGAATACTTTATACTGAGCAGTGTTGTCAACCAGAACGTTAATATGAGGCAGAGGGAAATCATCCTTAGGGCTCGCCCTATTCAAATCTCTGTAATCAACACACATTCGGACCTTACCATCCTTCTTCGGCACTGGAACCACGTTGGGAACCCACTGAGGGTAAGAAGTCACTGCTAGAAACCCGACATCAAATTATTTCATAACCTCAGCTTTGATTTTCTCGGACATTTCTGGACGCATACGGCAGACCTTCTGTTTTATCGGAGGGCATTCTTCCTTGGTAGGCAGGTGATGAACCACAATGTCGGTATCCAACCCAGGCATGTCTTCGTAAGACCAGGCAAAGATTTCCACATAGTCATGCAGCATCTGAATCAACCGTTGTTTCACACTGAGCTCTAGATTGGCACCAATCTTAACTTCCTTTCTGTCTGTCTCAGTACCCAGATTTACCGTTTCCACTAGCTCTTCATGTGGCTGAATGGCCCTCTCTTCCTGGAGTAGTAGTCTTGCAAGTTCACTAGGCACTTCGCAATCATCTTCACCTTCGTCTTCGGCTAAGTTGATCGGGTTTTCGAAGTCATAAATGGCAGTAGCAGAGTCGTTACCAGTGAGATCCAGAGTGGATTGGAACCTGTATAGGTGAGTGTGTGTAAATATAGCTGTTTTGCAATATATAATAAAGAAAGAAAAGGAGCGCAAGATTTTGAAATGCAACAAACGTCCAATGTTTTTATTAATGATATATGAAAATGACACACAAAAGCCCTCACAAATGAAGCCATAGTACCCCGGGTAAGACACCGAGCCATAAAAGTTTCAAAACATTGTTTGTTACAAATTCAAAACAAAAGAGTTCATTACTGAGTGACAAAAGTAATAGGTGTGAAGTCTTTGGCAGTCCAGTTGCTTGGTCCACCGTTGGTCGTTGGGTAGATCCAGTTTTCGAATTCAGATTCCTCCACGTCGTCTTCAATAGCATTTACTCCCGGGTTGGTGATGAACACATGAGGTCTTCCAATCCTTGCCTTACGAACAGCCCTCTGAGCTTCTGCAGTGAAACCCAAGCCAAATTTGTCAGTCTTTGGAGTGAAATCAGGAAGTCGGCCCCAGTTTGCGCACTCACCCTTCTCAATCACAGCCCGAGCATCCTTTAAGGAAGCCATCTTCAAAGGAGAAACTTCTTCAGTTACAGTCTCTGCTGACGCCAGTGTCTGAGGCACCTCTTCAAAGTGCTAGAATGAAGTCTCAATGAATTCCCCATCCATCTCTATGTACCGGAACGAGTTGAGGTGGCTGACCATATACTCTTCCTCCCCCTGAACTGTCACAATTTCCCCCCTGACCGGGTACTTCAGCTTCTGATGTAGTGTGGAGGTCACAGCTCCAGCCTTGTGGATCCATGGACGACCCAGCAAACAAGAATAAGATGGTCGGATATCCATCACATAGAAAGTAGAATCAAAAACTTGAGAGCCAACCCTGATTGGAATGTCAAGTTCCCCATGTACCTTCCTTTTCGAACCGTCAAAGGCCCGGACAACAATGTTACTAGGCTTGAGCTCTAAACCCTCATAATCCAGCCTGTCTAGAGCTTTCTTGGGTAATACGTTTAATGAAGAACCGGTGTCTACCAACACATGGGCAAGAGTAGTGCCCCTGCATTCAATGGAGACATGCATGGCGTCGTTATGGTTCTTTCCTTTGGCAGTCAGATCGGCGTCAGAGAAGCCCAACCCATTATCGGCAGTCAAGTTGGCCACACAATCGGTAAATTGATCAGCAGACGTTTCTTGTGGCACATGGGCCGTCTTCAGGAAGGAAATCAGGGCCTTGGCATGGGCCTCTGAACACAACAACAGTGATAGCATAGAAATCTTTGATGGGGTGTACCCCAGCTGCTCAACTACATTGAAATCAATCTTCTTAATGATCTTGAGAATCTCTTCCATCTCTTGCTGGGAAGCTTTAACATTGGTTGTCTTTGGTGCCTCCGTCAGGGCAGGCAAATCAGTAACAATCCCTTTGCCCCGAGCGTCAGATGACTCGGCAGCAGGGGTAGAAACAGGAACTTGATCAGGAAGGGGAGCAGGCACACTTGCAGGTGTGATGATAAGAGGTCTCTGAATAGCTGGTGGCGCAATATCTGGTGAGAACAGCCTACCACTGTGAGTAACCTTGGCAGGCCCGGTGATGTTGCTGACACCGGTACTAGTATCAAACTCTTGTTTTACTCCGAGTACATAAACGTCTGCCCCATAGTGCCAAGGGACAGCTTTATCAGATGTATAGGGGAGGGGCCCCGGAACAGTGATGATGATAGGAGCAATCTTCTGAGTAGGCATGATTTTGACAGGCTTCTTTGAAGGAGCCTTAGGAGAGTTATTGAAAATAGTAACAATAGACACTTCTTCAGCAGGGACAGCAGGAACAACAATCTTCTCGAACAAGATCTCTTTTCTATCCATCAGGTTTTGGATGCCTGACTTCAACAAATGACAACCAGCAGGTGAAATAGAACATAGAAGGCAACCTTTACTACATCCTGGAAATAAACCGGCTAGCAATAGGTTCCTTTTGACAGTCAACAACGGAGTAACAATCTCATCCACAGAGGCTACATACGGGTCTTCTTCCACAGCATTCACTCCATGCTGAGGCATGGGAGCAGTCACAACATTGGGCCTTTCAGGCGCCTCGAACTGTATTTCTTTAGCATCAATAAGGTCCCGAACCTTATTCCTCAGAGCCCAGCAATCATCCGTAGTATGTCCCGGGCTATTAGAGTGATAAGCGCAACGGGCGTTGGGGTTGTACTTTGGAGAAGCTGTGTTTACCACCTTCGGAGCTTCCTTGACAGTTACCAGATCGGTTGACAGTAGTTACGGCAAAATCTGAGACAGGGTCATACTGAGCCGAGTGTACTGCCTTTTGGGTCTCTCACCCCTTGGTTGGGTGTATTGCTGAGGAGCAGCAGCAGGATTTGAAATTACCACCGCGTTGACAACTTGGCGGTGTTCTGGTTTGTTCTGTCTCCTTGGACCATAAACAACACTGGCTTCCTTCTTGAAGGGCTTCTTTTCAGTACTCGAGGAGGCACCTTTCTGTATCTTCCCCGACTTGATACCAACTTCTATTCTCTCATCAGTCAAGATCAAATCTGTAAACCCAGCAGAAGAATTCCCAATCAGATGGTTGAAGAATGGACTGGACAGGGTCCCCAAAAACATGTCGACAAGCTCACGGTCCGTTAGCGGTGGCTGCACTCTACCAGCCAGGTCCCTCCACTTTTGCGCATACTCCTTAAAACCTTCGCCCGTCCCCAGCGACATACCCTGGAGTTGGGTACGCGTGGGAGCAAGGTCTAAATTGTACTGATACTGTTTATAAAATGCAGTAGCCAAGTCCTCCCAGTTTCAGATACTGGCTCCATCCAGCTGATAGAACCATTCGAGTTGAGCCCCTGAAAGGCTATCCTGAAAGAAATGGACCCATAGGTTCTTGTCTGCAATGTAAGGTTGGATCTTCCTTACATATGATCTGAGATGCAGCTTAGGGCAGGAAGCCCCGTCGTACTTCGCAAAGGCAGGTGCCTTGAACTTGTGTGGGATCACCATCCCAAAAGATAAACCTAGATCTCCAAAATCCAGCCCCGGCACATGTTAAACCTCCATGGCACTTAAACGGTCCTCTAGTTGCTTGTACCTGTATTCAGCAAGAGGGTATTGTTCATCATTGTAATCTGTCTCGTTGTCGGAGACCGCATGACTAGGAACCCTTCCCCCTTGGGGACTATCCTTCCCTACAGAGGAAGTAGCCTGATCAGCCTCATTCTGCAGTGTATTCCCAAACCTCCGTCCGGTGTTAAACAGCGCAGTCCTCTTCTTCTTCTTCTTCAAGAGCAAAGTCTTCAACTCCTGTTGACCCTGGGCTAAGCTCATGACCAGCTCTTGAAACTGGGCGTTCTGGGCCTGGAGGGCCTTGATAGCTTGTTCGGTAGTAGGCTCGGAAGACATGATGATTGAGTGCTGAAATAAACAGTGAAGAAGATTAAGCAACCTGTAGAAGAAGGGTACTTGTTATGCATATGATGCAATGAGATGCATATGATTTATGTTTTCAAAGACAATCGGGATTCAACTTTGTAGACAAAAAGGAAACACACTTCATTAGATTCAAACTTTAAATTGTTCAACAATTTGCTCTTAGGCATTACAAGAATGAAAATACTGAAAAGGAAATAAAAGCTGTAAAAGAAACATCCAAATCCCATCAGTGCTCCCATGGCCTCCTCTTCTCAGTACGGATATAGTCGTTCAGGATCTGCTCATACTCCAATTGCTTAGTCAGCTTCTGGATCTTTTGTTCCTGTTCATTGAACTTTTCCCGATAAGAATCCCGTTCTTCCTGTAGCTGCGCCCAAGATCTCTTTAGTGTATCAACATGATTGGGTATCTGAGGAGGGAGGACAGTTGGAGGAACCCCGTCTTCATCAGGAAATTCAAGAATGATAGGCCTGACAGCTTCGTATGGCATACCTAATTTCTGAGCACGGATGCGGACCCATCTGCAGTAGGGTTCCATTGGTAGAGAAGTCTTCAATCCCAACTCATGTGGGTCAGCTTTGTGAATTCTGTCCCAAGCCTTGATGAATCTACGGTGCAACTCGTCACTGTCTACCTGAAACTCAAAACTGATGTGAGGTACCAACATCTCATGAGGCCCTGCTCTTCTGGCTCTTCCAAACTGACGGAGAGCTAAACATGGATTATAAGAGATTCCTCCATGGGTACCGATCAATGGAACATTAGGATATTCTCCGCAACGATCAATAACGGCTACCTCATTCAAACCTCTGAGGGTCCAAATGATGTCATTATCAGTGAGAGACATTAACCTATGAGCCCAACCCCTTCCTTCTTTGTTCTTCAGCACGAACTTAGGGAGGTGCGAAATAAACCACCTCACTAACAAAGGAGCACAACACCACAGAGTTCCCCGTCTTCGGGCAGTACGAGCATAGAGTTGCTGCAGGATATCACCTAAGAGAGTGGGTACAGGGTTCCGAGACATGAAGATCCTTATGGCATTGATATTGACAAAGTTATCAGGATTTGGAAACAATACTAGACCATAGATTAAGAGAGCCAGAATGTCTTCGTACGCCTTGAAGTCTAAGTCATTCCAAAAACTATTAGCTTTGCCAACCAGAAACTTAGCCAAAAAGCCCTTAACTCCACTTCTAGTCTCCCAGTTAGCCATTACCTCTTCTTTGGTCAAGGGAAGGGCTGCAGCAATCTCTTCAGGCCTAAGAGTCTTCTCCCAACCAGTGAACGGAGTCTGCTCCAAAACAGGGATACCAAGTAACTCAGAGAATTCTTCCAGGGTAGGGACCAGCTGGAAGTCTTGAAAAGTGAAGCAATGGTATAAGGGATCATAAAACTGGACCAGGACACTCATCAGTTGTTGGTCCCACTTTGAAGTGACTAAACCGAGAAGAGAACCATGCCTCTTGATGAAGGAAGTAGTGTTTGGAATCCTATCAACCAAATCCTTGAGCAAAGTAGGTGGTTGAACAAAGTTGAGCCGGATAGTATTCCTACGCACGGGCATCATGATGTCCTACAAAACAGAGCAAAGATGAAACCCTCTTGTCTTTGAAATGGGCCAGTCCTTATGCAGGATGCATGCAATGGTATGATGGTATGATGTTATGATAAAGCACACCACAAGTATTCACAAAGGCAAACATGATAAGGCACACAAGTCACACAAGACAAACCCTTAGAGTTTAGGCCAGCATGAAGTTTAGGTATTACCCTCTTTCAGTTTTGTTGGTTAAGACCTGTCCTATCAAAAGTAACCGGGTTCTAGAGGATCTCAATATCACTGACTACCCTCAATCGGTCATAACTCCAGCATCACAATCTTTTCTTGCAGCCAGAACCATCGCGAGAGTTTAGCCTCAATGAGTGTAGCATACTGCTACCATTTTATGGCCAAGTTGGGTCAATTTAGGGTTCTAAGGTCGGTTGGTGCTTAATGACTCCTTAGAAGACCCATATTCTCCTCGTTGCAACACAAGGGATATCGGTACAGACCAAGGTGTCACACCAACGTAGCCACTGCTTCACCCATGTCGGTCTACGCCAGACAGGTCCCTCACAGCTTATGCTACCTAAAGGGTATTCCCCAGATCCGGGTTAGGATCTATGAAACTCCGATGCAAAGACCATAAATATAAAAGCAAACAAAGCAAGCAATTGAAAACAAGAATGGTCTAATCCTAAGGTAACCCCACTTTTAAGTTTCTCCCCAGCAGAGTCGCCAGTTCTGTGATACGGTGGGAGAACTGACTTGAAGTTTTGCGTTTGTATTCGCACTTGTTCGGTTTAGCAAGAGTCGCCACCGACTTTTTATTTTATCCCAAAGGAAAGGTTAAAAAGCACAGGAAAAACCTTTTGAGATGTTTCGTGGGTTCGGGGGGTAGATTATAGAAAGGGAAGGTATTAGCACCCTTTCTATCCATGGTTATCCATGGGCTCTTAGTTACTTGCTTAGATCACTTGCCTTGCATTTTCAATTGTTTGAAATGGTGCTTTGTGTGTGGGTTTAAAAATGTTTTGAAAAGAGGCCATTGTGGTGGCAACCTTTGTAATGATCCATGTTTGAATGTATACAAAGGTGTGTATCTTTTGAAAAGTTTTCAATGTTTTAAAAGTTGTTTTGAAAGTGTGTTGTGATGTGTGTTTTGAAAAGTAGGCAAGTGTGTTTTGCAAGATTGGTCAAGTAACTAAGAGTTGCCTACCCCTAAATTTACTCAAAGGTTTTTCCTATGTTTTAACCCTTTTAACAATTTTGTTCCACCATTGTATTTGATGGACAATCTTGTGTTAGGATGTTAACGGGACGGGCGCGGGTCATTGTTTAGACCATGATTGCAATGGTGCCAAGTGTCTTTGGCAACTTTTCCTTTAAGGGACTTGATCATTTTTAGGCAACTTTCGAAAGCGTCATCGAGGGACTATGATCATTTGAATTGTTTTGTTTTGCCAAAAACACCCAACATGCAACATGGCCTATTATTGAAGGCAACAAGTGGAGTAACCCTAGGGGTGCAAGTGTGATTGGTGTTGTCCATTTTCATGCTTTGTTGTCTCTGAATTAGGTCAAGCTATTTGTTATTTGATTTTTGCATACAAACCCTAAGTCTATCATGGCATATTTAGAAAGCTTTAAAATGCGGAATTAAAAGTCCTAAATTATTACAAAATAATCATGGGGATGGGGGTACAGATGTTCAAATGGGGATGAGAATTTAATAGGAGAGTGGTATCCCAATATTTACAACCAAATCGAATCAATCGCAAATGTAATATGTATCAATGTATAGGAATAAGTAAATGTGTATGTGTAAATGTATTTGTGTAAGTGTATGTGATTTATTTACAAGTGAAATAAAAATAATAAATAAAAGAAAAGTTAATTTTGGATATTTTCATGTTTAGGGCAAAACCCTAATTTTGTAAATAAATAGTATTAATTATTTGTCATATACAATATTTATTAATTATATACAAAAAATAAATAAAAGGGGAGTATATTGTAAAAAAAGTAATTTTTGAGGTTAAATATTAATAAAAATAAAAATGTATTATTTTTGTATTTTTATCCTAAATATTCTAATAAATATATAAGTATTTATATTGTGTATTAAATATATTAAATATGCACAAAAATAAAAATATTAATTATTTACAAAAAAAGTATATTTTAAGAAAATGTTTTCAAAAGATAAAATAAAATAATAACAGAAAATAAATGTATTTGTATTATTTTTTAGTATTTTACATAAAAGTATATATATATATATGTTATTTTATATGTATAAGTTTAAATAAAGCAAATAAAATCCAATTAAAATGCAAAAATGGTTGAAAAAATATTTTTAATATTTTTTATGTTTTGACAAAAAATAATAAGTCAGAAGAAAAAAATAAAAAGTCAAAAATAATTTAAAAAACACACAATGGGCCAAAGGGGTGTATGTGGGAAATAATGGTGCAAACAGAAAAATAAGGTCAGGCCCAGCCCAAGGAGGCTTCTTCAACCTCCAGCCATTGTTTGAAACAAAGAAAAACGCGCGTCCTTGCTCAACCTGCCAACTTCTGATTCCTTGATTTTCAACAAAAACTCACAACATCAAAAGTGTAGAGCATCTTGTCACGATTCTAAACATATAAAGAAGTTGTTCTAACTCTCAGAAATGAGAGAGAATTTCTCCTCCCCCAATTCCTGACCTAACTTTCTTCCTATGTTCAGGTCCAAAATTCTCTTAACACGCACAATATAAATGAAAAGTAATGATATGGGTAGCTTCAGGGCCATGAATAGGACATACTTTGTTCACAAACCTAAGCCTAGATATGCTTGGATAGAGAGATAGAAGTTCAAACTTTTACCTGTTCAGCTTGAATCGTGTACAACAATGGAGGCACTTTCAATGAAGTTTGAGGACTTGTACAGCTTGCCTGAGGTCCAGGGATGCTTCCTCTATGCTTGGCTTGCTTTGAATCTTACTGAATCGAGCTATAGAAGTCAACCTGCACAGATGAAAAATGAAAATGGCAATCTTGGCTAGAGGTGTTACAGTCTGTTTCCAAGGCTTGGGATAGTTTATATGGATGTTATGGAGTGTGTATGAAGTGATTTTGGCCAAGGTGCACGAATGGATTGAGCTGACCAAATAAAAATGCAGCAGGTACCCTGTTTTGCCACAAAACTGTGTTTTGGTGAATGAGCAGGTTTGGACTCTGGTTGATTCGTGTTTTAGGTTAGTTGGATCAAGTGAAAAGTGTTTGCAAAGTTTGTTTGAGCTGGTTCTTGTAGGAATGTGAGTTCTCGTTCAAAATGCAAGTTTTCTTCCTTCTTAAGCAAAAGTTGTCAAGTTAGGTTACAAGCTCATACAGGCCCCTCAAACATGCTGCAAAGTTTGTTCTTGATCAGTGGGATATGTCCACACCTTTGTGCCTCAGAGATTTCCTTGTACTTCAAAGATATGGACCTTGACATAAAGTGGATCTTTTCAAAAATGGCTAAAATGCTTTTTCCATTTATGGCTTAATCTTGTATGTAATGGTTAAATACACAAAACAAGACATGAACACAAAGGATATGCATTAAATTATTGAGTGAGAATGGGATTAGAGGCCTGTAATCTAGCTTGTGCAAGCTGACTTGAAAAATGCAAAGTGTTATGAACATGAAATTGGCCATGAACAAAGTGACTTTTGCCTAACTTCACAAATTCGATTCTCCCTAACCATAAGGGTGTTTGATGAGTTCTTGGACAACTTGGAAAGCTTGGAATGTGTACTACAATCCATCTTTGTAATGAAAATTGAAATTCCAAGTGGAAGCATGTGAAAAGTGGCCATGAAGTTAGGCAAAAATCCTGCCTAAAATAGGTCAAAAAATTTCTAAGTTAAGAATGTTTTGCACCCTTGTTCCAAAAATCATAACTTGAGCTACAAGCTTCTTTTGAGGAAACTTTGTGAATAAAAGTTGTAGATTTTGCAATGGGCTATAACTTTCATGTTTTGAGTTTTGTTTGAATCCAAATGTATCTTGATGAAAAAAATGGGACAAAGTTAGGAAAAAATAAGGAAGTTTCATAACTTAGAAAAATTCTAAGTTATGAAATTTTCTCATTCTAAACCCTAATTTGCAATTTTTGGTTTCTTGATGAACAAGTTTCATAATTTGACATGTCTTGATGAAAAATGGATCTTGGCACTTGATTTTGACCATAAAGTCAAAGTTTGACTTTTCAGTATATAGTCAAATTTGGATCAGTTGACTGGAAAATTCATCTGTCAATCCTGAGTATTTGGGATCTTTTGAACTTGTTGAACATGTCAAAACAATGTCATTGAGTCCTTGAGTCCATATGTGAGCTTGGTTTGCCATTGGCCAGGTCAAACAGTCAAAAATTGCCTTTGTGCAGTCAAAACCTTGAAAATGACCATTTTGCCCTTTTGGTGATCTGATCAAATTTCTTGTGGAGTTGTGATCCAAACTTGATCAAATGATCCATATGAGTTCATAATGTTGATGTGGGTCAAAAATCATGAGGTTTGACTGTCAATTGACCACGGTTGACTTTTTCCCCAATATAGCTGATTTCTAGGTCAACTGTCCAATTGATTGGGCAAAGATTAGAATCAAGGCTTGAAACTTGGTATGGATAAACTTGTGAGTCCAACATGAAGCATGAAAGTCATCTTGGGAATTTTAGGTCAAAACATCTTTGTGCAAACTCAAACCCTAATTTGGGTCAACAGTGCAAGGAGGGGCCTTGAGCAGAGTAAACCCTAACTTGATCTTGAGCTCCCAAGGGTCTAGTGATGAGGAAATATTGATGAAATGAGAGGGCAAATTTTGGGGTACAACAGGAGTCAAGGCAGGAAAATTCCTCGGATTCTACCTAACAGAACGAGGAATCGAAGCTAACCCCGACAAGTGTCGAGCATTTCCGACCTCCTGACACCGACATCGAAGAAGTTGATACAAGTCATGAACGGCATGCTCACATCATTATCCCGTTTTGTCGCGAGGTTCGCTCAGCACGCCCTCCCCTTCTTCAAACTCCTTCGTAAAGAAGCAGCCTTCGAATGGAACGAGGAGTGTGAACGGGCACTGTGCGACCTAAAGTAAAGCCTATCTCAACCACCCGTATTATCTCGACCAGCCGACGGGGAGCCACTGTTCCTATACTTGGCCGTCTCAAACGAAGCCATCAGCGCGACTCTCATCCGCAAGACCACCGAAGGACAGAAACCTGTCTACTTCATAAGCAAAGCCCTACAAGGACCCGAAAGCAGGTACCAACAGATAGAAAAGGTAGCTCTATCCCTCGTCAATGCGGTAAGGAGACTCAGACACTATTTTCTGGCCCACACAATCATCGTGCGAACCGACCAACCAATGAGGTAACTCCTGGGTCGGCCCGACATGGCGGGCAGAATGTTGAAATGGTCCTTGGAGCTCTCTGAATTCGACATTCAGTACGAGAGTAGGAAAGCCCTGAAAGCACAAGCCCTGGCCGACTTTGTCGCGAAAATGACCGCTCATGATCCACCCGTTGGGAAGGAACACAAATGGACCATCTTCGTCGACGGGGCCTCCAGCTCGTCTGGAAGTGGCGCGGGAATCCTCCTAGAGAACGAGGAAGGCGTAGTGGTCGAACATTCGTTAGCTCTCTCCTTCCCGACGTCGAACAACCAAGCAGAATACGAGGCCCTGCTCGCAGGACTGAGGCTAGCTGAGGACCTAGGAGCCCGCGAAATACAAATCTACACAGACTCCCAACTCGTTGCCTCCTAAGTCTAGGGGAGTTACCAAGCCAAGAACGACAACCTCGCCGAATACTTAAACTTAGTCAAAAAATACATGACAAAGTTTGAACGAGCAGAGATTTCACATGTCCCCCGCGATCAAAACACAAGGGCAGACATATTGTCCAAACTCGCGAGCACAAGAAAGAAGGGCGGAAACAAATCCGTCATACAAGAAACCCTAGCACGCCCGAGCATCGAAAGATCCTCGACACCAGTCAAAGTCCACGCCATAGGAGACGCCTCATCCTGGATGACCCCAGTGTATAATTTCCTGACGAAAGGCGAACTCCCCTCAAACCAGACGGATGCGACCACCACAAAACGACGAGCATGCTCCTACGTGGTGCTCGAGCACAAACTGTATCGCAGGGGATTCTCCATTCCCCTCCTAAAGTGCATCGATGAATCCACAGTCCCCGAGGTACTGCGGGAGATACACGAAGGGATCAACGCCCAACACATAGGCGGTAAGTCCCTGGCGAGGAAAGCCCTTCGAGCGGGGTATTACTGGCCGACGATGCAGCAGGACACCAAGGAACACGTCAAGAAGTGTGACAAGTGCCAAAGGCACGGTGACATGCACCTCGCCCCCCCTCACGAACTGAGCATACTGTCATCCCCGTGGCCGTTCGCATGGTGGGGCATGGATATCCTCGGGCCCTTCGTGCAGGGGACTTACCAAAATAAATTCCTCATCGTGGCCGTGGATTACTTCACGAAATGGATAGAAGTCGAGGCTCTCACGAAGATCACCTTGCACAACATCCTCCGTTTCTACAAGAGAAACATCCTCTCTAGATTTGGAATCCCGAGGGCATTGGTGACTGACAACGGCACCCAATTCACCGACCACGGGTTCCAGGACTTCGTCACCAAACTAGGAACAAAACAGCACTTCACCTCGGTCGAGCACCCTCAAACCAACGGCCAAGCCGAAGCCGCGAACAGGGTCATTCTCCGGGGACTCAAACGCTGACTCGGCGAAGCAAAGAGGGGCTGGGTCGAGGAGCTGCACAGCGTCTTGTGGGCATACCGCACCACGCCCCACTCAACGACGGGCGAGACCCCCTTCCGACTAACGTACGGCACCGAGGCCGTCATCCCGGTGGAAATTAGGGAACCTTCCAGACGGACAGAGAATCCCCTCGACAAAGAAATGAACGACGAGGCACTTAGGGACGAACTCGACTTAGTCGAGGAAATCCGATCGGGGGCGGCCCTACGCGAAGCCACCTTAAAATAACGAGTGGCTCTGCGCCACAACGACAAGGTCATTAAACGCGAGTTCGAAATCGGCAGCCTGGTGTTACGAAGGAACCAGAAAGACACCCGCGAAGGGAAATTGGCCGCGAACTGGGAAGGGCCTTACCGCGTCCACGACACCACTGGTACCGGGGCATATTACCTCGAGCAACTGGATGGAGAACCACTACCACGACCCTGGAACGCTGCTAAACTAAAGCAGTACTATAGTTAAAAACCCTTAACACCAAGGACCCTCGCCGTCGACACCCACGTCCGGTCAACGAGGAAAAACGTCCGACCCTGTAGAAAGGCCAAGGTACAGGCCCGACCTACGCCCAAACGGCATAACATCGTTCAACAGACGAGCATGAATGATAGTGCCCGACGTGGACACCTCAACCGAGCTCCACCGTCGAAGTACCTGTAGGGCAGAACACCCAGCTCACGATGGGCAGTTCACGCCGCGGGTGAACAACCCCAATCTGGGTCATACACCCGAACAAGCGGCTTCGCTCCGCACGCCCGACGAATCTCGAAGAACGTCGGACCATCCAAAAGGGTCGAAAAAGAATCTCTCCTCGAGGTCGTTACTTAGGCGAATTTTGCCACCAAATAGAAAGCCGAGCACAAGCACGACCCAAACAAAAGACTTAGGCAAATTTGCCAACAAGTCACAACCACACACGGGCAAGACTCGGGGCCATAACTTAGGCCAGTTTTAGCGCAAAAATATTAAAACATAAACACGGGCAAATAATCAAAAGTCGAAACAAACATTCATTCGAAAAGCCCATGGGCGGCAAAACAAATAGAGATAAACCGACCAAGAAGGCCGGCGATGTTCAGGAATTACAAAGAACGGGCACGCAGGCCCAAAAAGTAAAATATGAACGGGCACGCAGGCCCCAAAACAACCAGCAATAAAGGCGCGCAGGCCCTACTAGAATCTCACAGCTAGACTTCCCCGGAGCTATCACCGTCGACAACAGGAGACTCGGGCGGGGGCACCACCTGGCCGTCGATAATCTGAGACATGTAACCCACTCCTTCAGTATTCAGATCGGGATTCAACAGAGCAAGCTGGATAACTGCGGCTTCAAAGCCATCCGCCAAGGCACCAACATAGTCCGCCTCGAGGAGTTGAATACGAGCAACCAGTTCCAACCGACTCCGCAAAGGAGCTGTCTCCTCCGACTCGTCCTCGGCAGGGAGCATGTCGGCCTTCAGTTCCTCGACCTCTTTGGCGAGGCTCCCATTGTCATTTTCCAATCGTTCCTGGTCCTCACAGAAGTACTCCCTCTCTTCGGCAATCTTCCCCGAGTTCTCTTTCTCCACGGCCAACAGCTCGGCTTGCTCGCGGAACATCTCCTTGGAGCGCTCCAGGGTAGCCTTCAACTTTCTTGAGCTTGCAGTAAGGGCAGCTTTCTCCTGTTCCAGCTCCTTGATGCGATCAGAATCTGCCCCCTCCTCGGCCAACACAACGGCCATCTCGGCCATTTTGACCATCCCGACCATGTTAGCAGCCAGATGCTTCCTCTGATTCTCCTTGCTCAGCCGCCTAATGGTATCGACTTCGTCAGCGCTTACGGACAAGGGAAATCCCTCGAAGAAACCCTCCTCTTTAAAACAGGGGGGCAACCCGAAGGACCTCACAGCACCAGAGTCCTCGCCGACCTCCGGTTGGCTCTCCACCCAGTTCCTCTTCCTCGGTATCAGGTCGGTATGTGGCTCGACATCCTGAGCGTCCGGGGACCCTCCAGAAGCATCGCCCGGGCTAGTTGGAGGGCCCATCCTCGTCGCCTGAGGAGCTCGCACCACTCTCTTGTTAACCTTCTTATCCTGTGTCAGCTTCAGGAGCCTCTCATTTCGTCCAGCCATGAGACCTGCATAAAATGACCCCCGGTTAGTGACGAGCAAATAAATAAGCGAAGAAAATCAAACAAAACGAAAAAAGTAATGACCTAGCAGGTTCTTGGCCTGCCCGAAGGACTGGCACTCCACGAGCGCCTTCGTATCGATAGGTCGGGCCTCAAAGGTCGGATAACCATCTTCGTCGAGAATATCCTTTCCCTCCCTCGTGGCCCACCGGGCAGGGAAGAAATTATCGACGTATCTGCAGAGGGTACCATAGGCCTCCTCATCTTTGGTACTCATCCCACCCGCGAGCGTATGGTAGTGCCCGGTCCCGTGCTCGTAGTGACGCGAGGTCCAATGCAAAGGAAATTTGGCCACACGCCCCAACACCGGGCGTCCCTCGTCGTCTAGAAGAGTCTCCCCGTGATCGTCGGTCACCACCATTTCTTCCTCGTATACGGACTCTAGCCCAGTTTTGGTAACCGGCCGCACAATGTACCATTTGTCCTTGAACCCCCGGACAAAATCCATATACATCCTGAACAGTCTCTTCGACTGTTTCAGGGAAACCCAGTTGTGCCTACCTCCCCGAGACTGGCGCTGTAAATGGAAGACTCTGAAGAAGAGAGGTATGGTCGCCCCAATCTTTAAAAAGCGACACGTCAGTTCGAACGCCCGGAGGAAAGCAATCGAGTTGGGGTGAAGCTGCGACGGGGCCAACTCCAGATGGCTAAACACCCCGACCTGAAAATCACTGAAGGGGAGATTTAGTCCAAGGTCCTTGAAAGCGATCTCATACATGGGGAACCCGTACTCGGGGAACTCCGAGCAGATCCGCGCGGTAAGAGTCGGCCTGGTGACAACGAAGTTTTTCTGAAAGTCGGGCTGACTACCGCCTTTCTCGACGATGGTATACGCACTCCGATTACGCCGACTGTAAGCAGAGGCAATCCCTCTGGGCTCGGCGCCCACCCACTCCAGCAGAGGATCGTCGATGGTATCGACCAGATTCACATTCTCCTCGGTGCTTTGATCTTCCACCTCATTGCGCCCCGAGGAACACGGTTCATCCGCCATTGTTACATGCAAAGCACAAGAAGCCGATCAATTGGGGAGCAAATCCACACGCTCGCCATAACTGACGGGAAGAAGGGCACGACCAACCGAGTCACACTCCACACACAATTAAAAAGTTGAAGTTTCGAACAAAAGAGTGGAGTCACCTCCCCGACGCCCAGATACCGCGACAAGTCTTCCTACAGATCGCCTAAATGGGCCAATATCCCGGCCAACCACGAATATGTCGACCTAGGCTATGAACATGGCGAGCGATATCATGAATCTTAAAACTAGAACTATGAATTTACCGGGAACTATCACGAATTAGGCGCCCTGAATCATGAAGATCCCGGGCAGCACTGTGAGTCAAATACCTAAACTATGCATTTACCGGGCACAAACTTGCGTTTGCCGGGCATAAACATGGATTTGCCGAGCCAAAATACGAATCTACCGAGGCTAATCCCAGACGCACAGTCTCTAACGTACAAAACAAAGGAAAATATCACATACCACAGAAGAAAAACATGAGGGATAAGACACTTACTTGAAATCAGGAAAGAGATACGGCGACGGAGAAGAGAATCAGCGGCGGAGAGCACGGCGGTCCTATGAAAAACAGCAGCAGTAGAGACATAGGAAGGAGGAGAAACACGAAGAGGAAAAACACATTTTGGGGCCCAAGGACCCTATTTATAGTGATGACGTGGAATACAAAACGTCACCCCGGGGAACCACGAACCTCCCTCCTCGACGCCTAGCTCCCCTAGGCAATGATGACCCTACCTTCGATAGGGTGGCGGCACGGTTCCCAATGGATGCCTCGTGTGCTCAACGAACACAGCCCGTCGAGAGTCCCCCGAGCACTCCTCGAAAGGAATTATCTCACGAGCGCGACACAGGGGAAACTCCTCGAGTGACCACGAGGAACTAAATCTTTTGTCCGAGCACGGGACCTCGTGACGGAGGCGAGCCAAGATCAAGTCATGGCTCCTACTCCAGGAACCACGACTTGGGGGGCTCCTATTCTGGACTGGGCCGGGCTGGCCCAAAAGCAAGGATGAAGGCCCAATTCAAACGGCCTTGCAGGGGGTCGCACCGACCAAGAAGCTACAGCCGTGTCCACGACATCCTCGACTTCATGCAGTCCAGCTCGACCTCAGCTCGAGCACTCCTCGTAGGGCAGACTATGACCATTATACCATCACCTGGATTCCGAAAAGACCGCATCTCCGTCCGTCCGTACTTCTCGCAGAACACCCAGAAAGGGGACCACGTGCGGGTCCCCACTACACACGTAGAACTTGGCAGTTCCTTCATTGGGCCAAACCTGCCCGGCCCAATGAAGGAACCTTGGCCCAGCGCTGGGGGCTATAAATACCCTCTGTTCCCAGAGGGTCAGATATTCATTCTCTTACCCATACTCATACTTTTTTCCTGCTCGTACTATCACTCACTTTAGCATCGGAGTGCCTTGCAGGTACCCCTTCATCTCGTTCAACTTCAGCTCGGAGCCAGTCGTGACGGTCCAAGTCTGATCCGGTAAGATCAATAATATAATTAGTTTAATTTAAATATTGAAAAGAAGGAAAAAAATTAAATCAATAATTTAATCAACTATTTACCTAAGACAACTACATACCTATGTTTTTTTCTTCAAAATGTCCTATAATGTTTCTAACATTTACATTTTCAGAAGTCCATAACAATGCTTCTTAGCAAATGAATACAAAAATATACTCACAATTCATCTCATTAATCCACAAGAACATTTTAAAGCACAAAAATATTGTCTTGCCATGGGTGTTTGAATAAACACAAAAATAGGAGGAAAATGCATTCATGAGAAATGCGCACAAATTTAAATATAAAATATTTAGGTGCACTCACATAAATATACAATTAAAAATGAAAGAAATTAAATCTATATGATTAAATTACATTTTTTTAAATTTTGTTTAATTATGAGTGTGTCCAAATATTTTATATTTGGATTTGTGACTAAGCAAGTCTTCCTCATGCATTCCTTTTAATTAGAGTATTTGAACAAAGTTTTTTTTACATAAAACAAATGAATCTATATTAATCGGGTCTTGTATCTTTAATGGATTAGACTTTAATATAATCGGGTGTTTCTTTGAGGGAATAAGCTTCTTAAGTTTTACTTTCACATCTTAATAAAAAACTAAAACTACTTCTAAAATTTGGAAATACATTTTCGGATGCACTCCAAACACATGTGTTTCAGTCATTTTTGAGTTACGTTTCTGTCGCGATGAAAAATCGAGGAGACCAAACTATAAAGAAATTTGACTTACAAAGACTTTAAGAAGTCACCACCAAACTTTATCGTTTCCAAGGAAAAAGGAAAAGATCGAAACCCTATTGTTTAATATGCAATGCAAGAAGTAAAGACTAAAAGCAAAGCATATGGAAGAGATCCCAAGTACGGGGGTTAGTTTATACAAAGGGAATGTATTAGCACTCTATGTATCTGTAGTATTCTACAGAAACCTTTTATAATATTTGTTTTGGTTAAAAATTATTTGTTTGCTAAATAAGTGTGGGGATGGGAAAAGAAAAATATTGTATTATATTTTTGTTTGAAAAGATAGAGTCTTATACCTATATATCAATTAAGGATCAAAATCTTTTAGTTCGTGGTAAAAATAACAAAAGAGTTTGTTGTGGTTGTTTTTAGGAGAAAAAGATATTTCACCGTCTTTTAGTGAGAAAGTTCAACTAGTACCACCACAAGTATGAGAAGATGAATATTCCATCATCATGGAGGAAAGACTACTAACTTGAATATAAAGATCAACAAGTTACCATATAACGTCTTCATATGGAAAGAATCACATTTACTTCAACAATTACTATGGGGATAGGAGAATCATATCACAACTATAAAGAGGATTTATATCTAATCTCTTTGAGAAAATGTTTTAAATTGAAAAGCCAAATGCCAAAAAGATTTGAGTTAGGTTGAATCATTTTTAGTCTTTTGAAATTTGTTTTGATATTCTTAAGTATATTGAAGTATTTATTAAAGAAAAAGAATTTGAAAATACAATGACACAAAGTCAAGATTTTTATATGAAAGTGGTGAAAGTTTGAAAATGAGTTTTAGGGTTAAGAAGGTTTTTTAGAGTACATGAGGATACATAGAGTGATCATTTATAAGCGTGTTATACAAGAGGTAAATATCAACAATTACAAAGGGATAATATATAAATGTAAGCACACAAGGGTAAACCTAAGCCAATGCACATGTTTATGACTATAAAATCAACAATACTATCTTTTTTCTTGGATTTTGACACAAAATATAAGAAAATATTAATTATTAACATAAGAGCAAACACACACATCACAAGTATTAAGACAAAGGGGAAAGTCAATGTGCTTATCAAGTAAAAGTTGTGACAAAAGGTAGAAAAAACAAGAAGCATCTTTAAAGAAAGTATGTTCAAGAGTCAAACAAGTGTCAAAGCAAACAAGCAAGCATAATATCACTTTGTATTAAAGGGAGTTTATGAAGGAAATACATCCTTAAAGACAAGTAAACTTATGAAACATGGATAAACAATCAAGAAGATCAAAGCATGGCAAGCATGTGAAATTTAAGTCATGTTTATCAAAATTTAGGAGTATGCATGATATATGATCGAGACAAAGTCAAACTTAAGGCAAGAGTGCATCAAGTATTCATTGATCAAACAAGAACAAGTATCAAACAAGTATATGTATCACAAAAAAAAGATATGTCATGGATCATGAATTAGGGTTTTCTTGGACAAGTTATGATTAAACATCAAAAAGTCAAGCCTAAACCCAATTAAAATCAAGTTTTGTATGGTACAAAAATACACAAGGGTCATGTTATCAAGAAAGTATCAAGATATGGCATGGTAAGGTTAATCATGTTGGAAAAAATCAAGAATCAACAAGAAGTTTATGAGAAAGTCTTATTAAAACCTTAAAAAGACATGTTTTTGTATTTTTAAATAAAATAGTCAAAATAAAACATGTTTTTGATATTTTTTTCAAGGATTGCCAAAATATATAGGTTAATCAAGTAGTATGCAAAAAATCATGGCAAAAAGATAAATATTACTCATTCAAAATCAAAGTCAAAGTTAAGTAAAAAAACATTAAAATAAAACTTAAAGAAAGTAAGTGTTAAAAAAACATGGGGGCTGCCAAGGGTCGAACCTGCACCCTTGGGGATCAGAGAGACTTAAAACGCATGCATTAACCATTGGGGGTGGTGATACTGAAGAATGGAAAAACACAAGAATGGGGGTTTCAATTGGGGTTTTTAAAACTTAAAATAAAAGACACGTTGGTTATCCTGGTTCGTTTGAACTCAAACTACTCCAGTCCACCCGCCAAAGTAATTTCGCCTCTCTCAAATAAGGTATTAATCCACTAATCAAACTTGATTACACATATATAATGGCAACTGTCAAAGTCTTCTTGAGTTTAAACCACAACCCGATTTTCTCAAGGTATTACACAGTAATATAATTGAAAGTGTGTATAAATATGTTTTCTAACAAAAACAATATCACAACATTGATATATTACACAATTGAAAAGCACAAGATAGAAAGGTAATAATATTTCTCTTTTTCAGTGCACAGCAAAATCGAATTCGATTTCTTCTTTACATCTTCTTTATATAGGAAATGCATGAGAAGGTGCTTTTGGAAGGTTGATAAATAGTAGTTAATGTACTTTCCAAACATAGAGACTCTTGTCTTCTTTCAGCCGTTATTATTGATTAGTCATGAATAAAATGTAACGCTTCAGAACATGCTTACTAAAGATCATATTAGAAGATGAATGTTACCGTTGAGACTCCTTTACTTCTTTCCATAACTTTACGTATCAGAATATCAGAGTTCTTGTTTGCATCGTTAATGCAATCAGAAGTTATAACATCAGAACTTCTTTATTTGAGCGTGTTACACAGATTTGCTTATACGTAAGATTTGTCATAACAGAGTTTTAACAATGATCTATCTCATCTTCTACACTTATTACATTAGAACTTCCCTGCAAAAAAAAACTTATTTAGGGAGCATTATTGTTCTTTGTATGTTTGTTATCATCAAAACTCTTACAAGGATATATAACTAAACTATGTACTAATAATCTCCACCTTTTTGATGATGACAAAAACTTGTATATTTTGATAGAATACTTAAATAACATAAAGCATTAAAGTCCCCCCCCCCCCCTGAGTTGGATACTCAAAAAAACACTTCCCTGAAGATTGTTCTGATCAGAGTTTTGAGAAGAATATTTTTTATGCGTCCATAACTGTCCTCAACAGAGGTTGCTTTTCAATATATTTTTCATGTTTTCTTTCAAATTATAAAGATAAAAGTTATAATATTCAAAATGTTTGAGACTGAGTCTCGATACTGTTATATTCGAAATATCTTATGTTCTCCCCCTTTTTTGTCAAGAATCAAAAGGAAATAAAAACACTTTGACAATAAAATGCATTTTGTATTAAAAAGGATCAAGGAAATAAGAAACGAAATGAAGATTTTTTTTTCAAAACTAAGTTTGAGGAGGTGGAAGTCGTGTGAACATGACTTCCAATAAACTCTTGATCTAATTTTTCGATTCCTCTTGTTTCCCAAGCATCCCCTTAATTTCTTTGCAAGTTTCATCCTGCTTGTTTAACCTTTCCTTAAACATAACATTTTCTTTCTTCAACTCCTCAAGAGTTTGCAGCACAATAGAAGATGAGGTTAATTCAGCAGAAGAGACCACTTTTTCATAATAAACTGCAGCTGATTCTGACGCAGGAGCTTCTTCGACTTCCTTGCCTTTGTCTTGAAACATGACCAGAGGAAGAGGATCGGAGGGTGGTTCATTACACTATGATGTCTGATGAGCTTCCCAAGGGGTATTGTCCAGCATAAGGAGTGGCTTCTTTACCCAGTGTCGCATAACTTGATCCTTGAAGATTTTCAGGCGATCGCAGAAGTTCTGTTGAGCGATTTCATAGCTAAGCTCCTTTAGTTTTAGAGATTCAAATTTGAACCATTTTCTAAACTGGTTCCAATGAGAATCAGAAGCAGCTGGATTGAGGTTATCTATGCAAGCTAGATTTAGAGAGTTAACGCATTCCTGTATTTTTGTTTCAAAAATTAACAAGGATTTACCAACATCTGCTTCGGAGATTTTTGGTTTTGGTTTTGGAACGGAAATTTTCTGAGAGCTTGTGACGAGATTTTCCGAAGCTTCTAAATCTATTATTGTTCTAAGGGGATCTTCTAGGTAGTTATTTGGAGAGGGAGAGTCAGAAAGGATTATGTGCGTATTTGGTGGAGTGGACTGATAAGGAGATGGAAGATCTGGAATGGAGAATGTCTATGAAGAAGTTGATGGAATTAATGGTGGTTGAGAGACCATGAGGGGGAAAGTGATGCCAGGGATGGATGTTGTGGTATCAGAATCAAAGTTTGGATTTTCGGTTTGGGGAGCTTCAAACAGCAGATCAAATTGATCAATATCAAAGAGAACTTGTGCAAGTTTAGGCTGAGTTTGGTCAAGATGTGTAGAAGGTGGGTTTCTCAGAAGGTTATTTAGAGGAAATGAGGTGTCAAAGTCTAGTTTAAAATAATCAAAGGTTTGAGGAGATGGATCTTCTGTGGGCTTTGGGGATGAAGGGTTTTCAAATGTTGATAACAATATTGATTCAATAACAAACAAAATAAGGGTTACCTTTCTTTTTGGCAGCTTTGGGAGTCTTCTGAGAAGTTCCTTCTGTAGTTGCTTTCCTTTTTCTTGGTTTTCTGGGAGAAACCTACAGAGGTTGTTGCCTTAGATCAAGAATGTTCACATCTAGAATCATACTGTCACTCTTGCATGCTTCCACATACATGAGAACAATATCTGGAGAAGAGTCTGCTTGAGTGAAGAGAGGAAAATCCTTCAGAGGCACTCTTCGGGTGGTAATGACTTCCTTGGTGGTGATTGTTGGATCCTTCTTAATAGATTCAATAATCTTCATCTTATTCAGATTTTGGCGTTGAGAGGTTTACCAGCACAAGCTTTCAGAGCACTAGCTTGTTGAGCCTCAGTCATATATTCTATCAATCTGTTTTCTGTCAGAATATCTGAAATGATTCTTCCCAGAGGGATCCAATCTCTCTTTGTTCTTTATTGTTCTCTTGTTTCTTTTACGCTGGTCTTCAGATGATTGAACAGAATACGTGGAAGATTAACTTTTGCTTTGGTGGTGATGAAGTACAGAAGGTACTGCTAATCAATATTGATGTAATCTGGAGAACTTGTAGGCTTCTTGTGATTGATGCAAACCAAAATTATTTTAGACCACATTCTGAGGTAATCCTTTAGGTCTTTGATTTTGTTGGACAGGTGGCCATAAGTAAATATTTCCTTTGAGATCTTGGTTAGGTCAGAACTTTTGTCAGCCATATCACTACATCGAATACCGCCTCCATCGTGACCTATTAGTTTCCCAATTAGATCTTCAGAGATGATGATTTTCTTTCCCATAACGAAGGATGTAACTTGATGATTTGAAGTTGTGGCATGGATCCAGAATTCTTCAATAAGTTTTGGAAAAACTAGACCTAGGAGGCGATCAAAGTACTGTGTACATCCTTGGAACTTAACATCAGGGATTAAATCATACCAATTTTCCTTCATGCTTACGGAATCTACAATAAGATCACACAGAACTTCCATAGAATCAATGGGTGTGAGGAGAGTTCTCGAGGGTTCGATGTACTTATCTTCTATTGAGGAGGAAGAACCAAGAATTATTTGAGAACCTTGAGAAAATTGTTGATAGGAATCCATTTGTTCACACAGACTCTTTTAGTTTTTTTTGAAAGATTGAAAAAATTGAAGAGAAAAACTGAGAGTGGAAGTGTGATAGTGATGGTGAACGAATGAAGTATATATAGCCAATGGAAAGAAAATAACAGTCTTAATTAAAAAGAAAAAGATTTAAATAAAATGATTACGTGCACTTAATGATTCCTGAAAAGAGGGATAGCGTGAAGATATGGAACAATTACCGATTTGACTCGAGCCTCAATGCATCAACTCAATTGTTTCAGTCTCTTCAGAATTTGAACACGTGTTTAGCCTTAGAGGAATACCTCGTGTTTAGAGTTGACAGATGTTGATATTGTGAACTGCATGCTTCTATCTTTGAAATGAACCATTTTGGATAATGTTCAGATCTTATGGATAAATCCTGATACAACTTTCCTTCTTATTTCTGAAGAACTATTGATCAGATGTTCACACAAAGAAAATTTAAGCATAAAATTTTGAGGGTTAAAGTATACAAAAACAGTACTATCATTCTAGGCATAATTTCATGCTGAGATGTTTCAGAATGAAGTTAAATCTATCTTCAGAAAGGGGTTTAGTTAAAACATCAGCCTATTGATGGTCTGTGTCTATAAATTTTAACGAGAGTATTCCTTTCTGAATATAGTCCCTAATAAAATGATGTTTAATTTCTACATGTTTAGCCCTAGAATGTAAAATAGGATTTTTTGAAAGACAGATGGCAGAAGTATAGTCACAGAGGATAGTAATGTTAATCTCATATATGTTAAAGTCTTCAAGTTGACTTTTCATCCAGAGCATCTGTGTGTTGCATCTAGCTGCTGCTACATATTCAACTTCAGGAGTTGACAGTGCAATGGTGGATTGCCTTTTGCTAGACCAAGAGATTAGATTGTCTTCCAGAAATTGGCAGCTTCTAGAAGTACTTTTTCTTTCTATTCTGTCTCCAACAAAGTCAGCCTCATAGTACCCTACTAATTTGTATTCTTTGGATTTTCTCTATAGAGCTTCTGCTCTACCTTCTTACTTACCTCTTCCTTTTCCAGAATGCATGTGGGATGCATAGGAGTTTTGGATGACTTACATTCTGACAAGTCAAATTTCTTCAGAAGTTCTTTGACATACTTGCTTTGATGAACGTAGGTTCTTTCTGGAGTTTGATTGATTTGGATACCCAGAAAGAACTTGAGTTCGCCCATCAAGCTCATTTCAAACTCTGTCTGTATAGACTTAGCAAATTCTTTTCCCAAAGAGGCTTTAATAGATCAAAAAATTATATCATCTACGTAAATTTGACAAACCAGAATGTCATTTTTAAATAGTTTACAGAATAAGGTCGTGTCTATGATACGGTGGAAGAATCGACTGTTAATATTGGTTTGCGGTTTTTGTTCATAAATGTTGTGGTAAGCAAGAGTCGCCACCGACTTTTCTTTTATCCAATAAAGGAAAGGGTGAAAAGAACAGAAAAAGACCTTTTTTGAGTGTTTCTGAGTAAGGGGGGTAGATTATGGAAATAGTAGGTGTTAGCACCCTTTCCATCCATGGTTTTCCATGGGCTCTTAGGTACATGCTCATGTTTTGAAAATTGCTTGTGTCGGTGTGGTTTGAAAAGCTTTGAAAATGCCTTAGTGCGGCGATTCACTTTATGGTAACTCTTGTATCAGTCCTCAAGAGTGTGATAAGGCATTTTTGAAAATTTTTGTTTGAAAAATATTTTAAAGTGTAGGGTGTAAAAAGCATTTTTAAGCAAGTACCTAACAGTTATCTACCTACTCGAAAAAAGTTTGTTCTTTCCCCCCTATCCTTTAGACAGTGCTATCCTACTATTAGTGAGTATGTAGCCCTAGTCGTTGGATGTTTGAGGGACTATCGAAAGGGATGTACAGTCACTAAAGGCAACTGGACAAAAACTCTTAGTAATTGTCCTAAAGCCCTAAGTTCACTTTTTTAACCGAGGCAACAGTCGAGAGGGTCATCGACAGACTAGTGATCTCTTAGACTCAAGGACAACCGCTAAGGATTCTCACGTTTCGAGAATTGTGACCGTATTCAAAGGCAACCAAAGTGGGAGATACCCTAAGGGTGAGCATGTGCAAGTATGCTTGATTCTGTTCATTTATCTTACGCATTTAGTGATCTACATATTGATTGATTTATCTTGTCATGCAACCCTATTAACCATTCATCTAAGCAATTTATTGTGCGGGAAAATAAATGGCAGAAAAATAAAGTTCCTAACTATTACATGGCTTTGGTGCAATTACATAATTAATGACTGAAAAAATAAATTGCGGAAATAAAAAAACCTAATTAGCTATTACAAACCGGGCGCAATTACATCAATAATAAAAATAATCGTACGACAAAATAATGACACGCGAGAATTAACTGGATAAAAGTTCAAAAACCCTAAAAAATTTAATTTGATTATTAAAAATATTTTTGGGATTTTATGAAAAAAGAATTGAATTTTGACCTAATTTTTTATAATTAATTTTAATTAATGAAAACTAATTAAGTTTGATGAAATTAATTAATTTGCAAAAAATTAATTTAATAAAAAAACTAAGTCCTATTTTTTGTGTGATTATTTTCTGATTAAAAAAAATGATTTGAAATAAAAAACAATTGAAATAATTAGATAACAAAAGAGAATTAAATAAAAGAGAAAAGAATGGGCCTGAGGGGTGTAAACCCAAATTGGAGGGTTGCATGCTGAAATTCTGTCCAAAGCCCAATCTTCTGTGGCCCATAGCAAACGTTGGATTCAGTGGGGCTGTGCCAGGAGGGTCCATCATGAGGAGCTTCATTGGAAGCGTTTGATTTGGGTGCAAATGATCCAAGGGTGATGGATTTGGAGGCGTGTGATGAGCGCGCTTGTGATAAAAGCATAGGATATGCAAGGAAATGTTGAGAAAAATATTATGTATGAGGCAGGGATCGAACCCCTGACCTCCTACACGCGCACTTTGAAAACCCTTCGCATGTACCACTGAGCCAACGTTTCATTCGTTGAATAATATAAACACAATATATTATATTTAACAATGGTCAGTAGTGATAAATAAAAAGCGCGCGACATTCAAACTAGCCACTCATGTTTTGATACACCTTCATCTTCTTCGTTGGACCATCGTTTTATGCGAGGGTTTTTACCTACGGACATGTGTTATAGCTATAAACCTGCATATCTCACAAAATCACAATCGCGCAATAAAAATTTAATCCAAGAATACAGATCAACTGGGTTTGATCTCGTGAGTACAATGGTACTCATCTTTTGCCCTGATTTTACCTGAAACGAAAAACCCTAAAAAGAACCTTGAAACCCTAACAATGGAATTCAATCAAATATGCATCAAAACACACAATTAATTATGCAAACATGTTCTAAATTATTATGAAAACATGAATATATATTTAGAATTCATTTATCATGCGTGTATAGGCAAAATCAAATTCAAGAAAAGAGGCAAATCGTGGTACGGGTATAGGGTGTTTCTGGGTGTGTTGAGGCGTGGTAATGGTCCAGATAGCTCCCAAATACTTCCAGGAATTGATAGCTAGCCTTGAAAGTCCTTGAATCTCCTTGTAGATAAAAATTTGATCACCACTTTCTTGTCAAAAATTTGAGATTTTCTCTCAATTCCACACGGCCAATCCTCCTTTTTATGGTCTGGAAATGTTATGCATATATAGTAGAACAAATTAGGTTAACAAAACTGAATTAAATCTTGAAGATTGAGTGAGAAAAGATTTGATTTGTGTCTTGTATTTTTTGTTTCTAAAATAGGCCAAATCTTGCTATTTTTATTCTAATCACCACTTGCACGAAATCCTTGACTTTCCAGCTGATTATAGACTCATCATGTGCTCATAAAATCAAATCTTGGATTTTATTTTATTGTTCCACCATTTTACTTGATTTATTTTGATTTTAATGAATAAAAAATCAAAACAAATAATAAAAATAATTAAATAATACATGAGTAAGCTCATGGGTCGTGGGTCATGTTAGGAACAAGTTTCAAACATAAAAACATGGACCCATTTAAAAAAATTCAAGTTGATTAATATTGACTTCATGCACATTTCCAAAAATTGGTCAACTTTAGCAATGCATCTCTCTCTCATTTTTTACCCTAAGAGGGTGTTCTTGGACTTTTTAGAAAGCTTAGGATATCCTCTAAGCAACCCTTTTGGTTTCATCTCAATTGGATCTTCCCTGTTCATGTAAGGAGCTTTGACCCAAAAGGTGTTTTTTTGACTTTTTGAATGGACCTATAATGTCCGAGCTTATATATTTTGATTGAGGAATTTCTTGAACTTGAGGGATGAAGAGGAGTTGTAGGGAATTGTATTATCTTCAAAATGAGCCTTGGTTGGAAATTTCTGATAAAGTATGACAAAGTTATGCCTGGTCAAAGTTTGGTTGACTTTCCCTATAGAAACCCTAATTTGCCATTTTTGAATTTTGATGAGTTAGGAGAATTTCTTGAGGAATCATGACCAACCCTTTATCAAATGGTGGATATTACTTCAAAATGTTGATGTTGACCAAAAATCTTGAAGTTTGACTGTATTTGGGCCACATTTGACTTTTGACCTAGTGTTGTACCCCAAAATTTGCCCTCCCATATTCTTCAAAGTTTTGACAAGCATCATCTCAATTTGCTCAAGTCTACTCAAGGGTTGCACAGTTCAAACACCCTCCTAAGCCAGTCAAATTAGGGTTTTGGTTCTTGCAAGGAAGTTGAGGTTTCCAAGGGCTCAGTCAAGTCACATATGCCTATATACATTGTCAAGCATCTACATGCCAAGTTTCAAGGCTCACAAGGTCAAGTTGCACAGTCAAAAACCCTAATTGCTTCACAATCAACTACAGGGGAAAAATGGTCATTTGGCAGTCAAAAGTCAAAAATTTTGGTCAACATCTTATTTTGAAGCCACAATCATCATTTGATCAAGTCTTGATCATGATTCCAAAAGCATGGCTCAAAAATCATCAAGATGCAAAAGTTTCCATTTTTGGACAGTTGAAAAGTCAACTGTAACTTGACCAAGGCATAACTTTTTCATGGTTCATCATAAAAATCCCATCCAATGCTCATTTTGAAGGGGATGACATTTCCTACAACTCATCTTCACATTCCAAGTCCAAGAAATGCTCTCACAAAAAGTTATCAATTTCAACATTATAGGTCATTTTCAAAAGTCAACAAAAAGGAATTTTAAGTCAAAGACCATAACTTGAGATTGGTAAATTCAAATGACATGGGACCAAAGGCATTGGTTAAAGGACTTCAAGACCTTTCCAAAATGTCCAAGAACATGTCCATATGATCAAAATTGAGCAAGATATGCATTGGAGAAGTTGGGAAATTTTTGTGAAATGACAAAAGTCAACTATCCTTGAAACTTCAATTTTTGACAAAAGGGCCCACTTTCTACCACTTGATTCAGCCTTGTCATGCCATACACGTGTCCCATGATCAATTTCAAGACCAAATAATTATTTTTCTATTTTATTTAATTTTTATTGATTTAATTCATTTTAAATCCATAAAATTCAAATAAAATCTAAAAAAATTAAATGGATAACATCTTTTGATTTGAATGGCCTTTATGTGTCATGAGCAAGCATACCAAATTCGTGCTAGGGCCATTTTGAGCATAAAATTCAAAATTTGAACAAACTTGGAATGCTCTTTAATGGTGATAAACCAAAATTCAAAAACTTAATTGCAATGGATCCCAAGCTCATAATGTGACCTATTCTCATTCATTACTACATATGCAAGTGTGACAAACCTCATTCACGACCTAAGCATCCCAGAAACGGCCAAACCAATTCCAAAAAAACTCAAGAAAATTCAAATCTGAATTCCATATTCCAGGCCTTTTCAAGGAGATTTAAAGGTTCAAAAACATTGCTGGGAGTCTCCAGAATGCATAGCAATCACAAAGAAGCCTTGACACTCCAAGAACGCGCCAGAACAAGTCACACGGTTTGATCATATTTTCATAATCGTCAATCATAATTCATGTATATTTAATGAGAATTTTTGTATGCTTTGCATTGCTCTAACCCTTCTGAAGCTTTTGGTATAAGGTAATTTCATTATGGTGTCCCAAAACAGGAAATGCCATTGTTAAATTTTAGGTTTTCCAAGCTTGAGATTTAGGGATTTGATAACCAGGAAAAATTGAGCTTCATGATGCACATGACTGGATTCGTGAGAGTCATACGAATCTAACCGGACTATCGCGCTTCATTTATATAATCCAGGGGCCTATTCGCTATTTTCTGCCATTCCATATTGTGGGGGTTAAAAACCCCCGCTAATTGTTGTATTTTTCTGCAGATTTCAACGAAGAAGATGAGATATGGAAGCAGGCTATTGGTCCATTCAAATGATATGCGCGCGTTTTTAGTTTTACAGCATTGGAATTGATTATTACATATATTAATTCTTGTTTGTTTTATTGATGACTGAAAAAAAGTGTTGGAGTGGTTAAGGCAAGCGTGTAAAAGGTATTGGGACCTGGGTTCGATTCCCAGGTCCCCCAAATTCCTTGTTCATATTTTTCCCAATATAATCATATGCAGGCATTCTCAAGGTGTCCCATCATGCACTCTAGGCATCAACTTGCCAAGTGTCCACAACCCTCAATCCAATGGCCAAAGAGTGAAGACTATGGTGTTCAGGAGTCAATGCACATGCAGACAATTTCAAAGTCAACGCAGGCCTAAGCTTGTTGGGCCAAAATTGCTTCACTAAACCTCCAATATGGCCCAAACACCCCCCCTGGGTTCTTATTTTCTTTTCCTTTTTCTCTTTTTATTTTATTTTATTTCATAATTTCCCTTTTTATTAATTATTAGTTTTATTAAGTATTTAATTAATTAACATTTTTCACAATAAAACCAAAAAAAAACATTTTATTATTTATTAACTTATTTTGTAAATAAATGTAAATTAAATTAAATTAGTTTAGTTAATTAACTTTAATACTTTTTTACAATAAATAAAAACAATTTAGAATTAGGTTTTTGCTAACTTTTAATTTCTATTTATTTTCTCTTTATTTTCATCAAAAACTCAAAAACATTTTTTTCATTTAATTAAATAATTAATTAGTTAATTAGGTTTAATGTTTAATTTAATTCTAAAAAGGGTCAAAACCCTCGGACGTCCCGTTTCATTCTTTCGCGTGCGCATTTATTTTTAATCCGTTATTTTGATTATGTATCTGCTCAGAAATATAATAGTTAATTAGGACCTCCTTTATCGCTTTATTTATTTTCTCGCAGTTTATTTTTCCAAACGGATTTGTTTTTGGCGATGTATATACCCGCGCCTTGTAATAGTTAGATTTACCTTTCCGCAATTTATTTTCTGCACTCTTAACTGTTAATATGCCTGCAAGAATGTATGACAAATAAAATTAATCTGTAGCTCACAAATAACATGTACAAAATAAACATAACATGAAAACAACACACAAGCACATGCCACTCTTAGGGTACGCCTCACTGGTTGCCTCGAACGTGGTCATCAAGTATAGGGTATCTTAGAGGTCGCCCTTCTGTCTAAAAGATCCAGTTGCCTCGAAACGGTTGCCTTGGATAAAAAGGATCTAGGACGTTAGGGTTACCACTAAGATGTCCTACCATTGCTTCGGTGACCACACTGTCCCTAATAATCGAATTGACCCGAACACCTCCAACGATGGTGCTGCCTACCTCTCAATGGTGGGATAGCACTATCTAAAGGACTCTTACACAGCCTAATTCCTTAGAGTAGGTAGATTCTCATGGGTACTTGCTCTTTTCAAACAAACAAAACAACTTTTCACACTGACACTTTCTAAAAGTTTTCAAACAAATTTTTCATACACTCTTGAGGACAGATACAAGAGTTACTTAGAAATTTTTCAAACGAAATTTTTTTCAAAACCCACACACACTTGAAAAGCAAACATCTTTTGAAAACATAAGAGCAAGTACCTAAGAGCCCGTGGATAACCATGGATAGAAAGGGTGCTAACACCTTCCCTTTATATAAATCTACCTCCCGAACCGAGAAACATTCTCAAAGAAGGAATTTTGCTGTGCTTTTGTCCTTTCCATGTTGGAGAACATAAAAGACGGTGGCGACTCTTGCTTACCGCGACATTTTGCGAAACCAGCTTAAAAAACAGTCAGTTCTATTTCCACCGATCACAGAACTGGCGACTCTGCTGGGGACGCTGCTATAATAAGTGAGGTGTACCTTAGGAATAGTTCATCATCATGTTTTCAATTGCTTGATCTGCTTGCTTTAATATTGTGGGCCTGTTTTGGGAGTTTCATAGATCCTAACCCGGATCTGGGGGATACCTTTTAGAAAGTAGCAACAAACTGTGAGGGAACTGTGCAGGGTATACCGACATGGTTGAAGCAGTTTGCTATGTTGATGTGGCACTTTGGTGAGTACCGGTAACCCTTGAGTCAAGTCAAGGAGAGTACGGGGCCGCCGCGTGGTGTCGTGAAGCATCAATTGACCTTAGGAACCTTAATTGAACCATCCTGGCCTCTTTAGGGGTAGTGAGATGACTGACTTTAGTGCAGTCCGAAGTTGGTTGATACTCGATACTACACTCATTGAGGGTTGCTTTCTTGGAATATTTTGATCGCCAGTTCAATGGCTAAATCAAAACAATGAACACAGAAAACAACCCTATGATATTGAGCTCCTTAGAACCCGGTTACTTTTGATAGGACAGGTTTTAAGCCCACCAACTTCAAGAGGGTAGTACCCCAAACTTCATGCTGGCCTAAACTCTAAGGGCTGTCTGGTGTGACTTGTGTGCCTTATCATGTTTCCTTTTTGTGAATACCTGTGGTGTGCTCTTATCATAGCATCATAACATCATACAACATCATATGCATTTGCTAACCACTTCAAGGGTTCGAATCTTCATCTTTGTTCTTGTTTTGTAGGACATGGAAACTATCCGCAGAAAGACAATTCAGATCAACCTTGTAAGGGTCCCTCCTCAGCTCAAGGAGCTCACATCCAGGATTCCCGAGAACTCTTCCTTCAGTGAAAGGCATGGTAGACTCATCAGCTTGGTCAATACCAACATTGAATAGGATATGGTGAAAGTGTTGTTCCAGTTCTTTGACCCTTTGCACCACTGCTTTACTTTCCCGGATTATCAATTGGTGCCTACCTTGGAAGAGTTTTCCCAGCTTCTGAAGATTCCCATTCTCAGTCAACTACCCTACAACGGTACGGAAAGGGAGCCAAAACTTGAAGAGGTTGCTAAAGCATTATGCCTACAACCATCTGACATTAAGGGACATTGGGAAGTTAGAAGCGGTATCAAAGGATTCTTGGCAAAGTTTCTATTTGAGAAGGCCCAAGAATGTTGGAATTCCCTTGACCTACAAGCCTTTGAAGAAGTTGTGGCTCTCCTTGTCTATGGGTTGGTATTGTTCCCGAATCCAAATCAGCTTATAGATATCAATGCTGTCAAGATCTTCATGTCCAGGAATCCTATACCTACATTGCTTGGGGACATCCTTCACTCATGTTACACTCGAACCATGAGAAAAAGAGGTGTTCTTATGTGCTGCACTCCTCTCCCACAATCAGTTTTGAAGAACGAACGGGGTTTGAGATGGTCACAACGATTAATGACTCTTACACATGCTGATATACATTGGTGTTCTCGGTCCAGAGAAAATGTCACTATCATTGATCGTTGCGGAGAGTATCCTAATGTTCCTTTACTTGGAATCGGAGGAGGTATTACTTATAACCCATGTCTGGCTTTGAGACAGTTTGGATATGCTCGGAGGGATGGCCCTCATGACATGTTGATTCTTGACATAGTTTTTGACTTCGACAACGATGCACAAGGACTTCGCCAGAAATTTATCAGAGCTTGGAGGATGCCCAACAGGGTAGATAGTAAGACACTAGGGCACAAGAACTCCATCCCCCTGGAGCCTTATCTCAAGTGGGTACGAGCCCGCTCCCAGAAGCTGGTAATGCCATATCCTCATGTTCTTCCTGTGATCAAAGAGCCAGTTGTGGAAGGAGAGGTGCCCTACACCATTCTACATCCAGACATGCCAACATCTTGGGAAGAAATGCAGAAGAGCTGGATCCAACTCAAGGAAGAACGAAATTCTCTTGAAACCAGTCTACATGCAAGTGAGAAGAAGGTCTTGGAGCTCACCTGCCTACTTCACGAGGAAAAGACTCTTAACACTTACATAGCTCCAAAGAGGATGCGCAGTGTCTTTTAGGATTAATTATTTTGTAATGTTTTGCCCATGAGGCCCTGATGTACCGAACATATTATTTCTTAATATAACGTGTGTTCCCTTTTGTCTACAACGAATTTGAACTTTCGAACCCTTGAATGCATTACATAAATAGCATATCATGCATCATGTGCATAACAGGTACCCTTTTTCTACAGGTTGCTTAATCTTCTTCGCTGTTTATTTCAGCACTCAGTCATCATGAATCCCGAACCTACTACCGAGCAAGCTATCAAGGCCCTCCAGGCCCATAACGCCTAGTTTCAAGAGCTGGTCATGAGCTTAGCCCAAGGACAACAGGAGTTGAAGGCTTTGCTCCTGAAGAAGAAGAAGAAGAAGAGGAATGTGCTGTTTAACACTGGACGCAGACTCGGGAATACACTGCAGAATGAAGCTAAGCTGACTACTCCATCTGTTGGGGAAGGCAGTCACCAGGAGGGAGGGGTCCCTAGTCCCGTGGTCTCTGACACCGAGACAAATTTCAATGACGAACAGTACCCTTCTGCTGAGGACAGGTACAAACAGCTGGAGGACCGGTTAAATGCTATGGAGATTCAACGTGTGCCTGGGTTGGATTTTGGAGACTTAGGGTTATCTTCTGGGGTGGTGATCCCACACAAGTTCAAGGCACCTGCCTTTGTGAAGTACGACGGGGCTTCTTGTCCTAAACTGCACCTCCGTTCTTATGTAAGGAAGATCCAACCTTACACTACAGACAAGAACTTATGGATCCATTTCTTCCAGGAGAGTCTTTCAGGGACTCAACTCGAATGGTTCTATCAGCTGGATGCAACCACTATTCGTAACTGGGAGGACTTGGCTACTGCTTTTTATAAGCAGTATCAGTACAATTCCGACCTCGCTCCCACGCGTACCCAACTCCAGGGAATGTCACTTGGGATGGGTGAAGGTTTTAAGGAGTACGTGCAGAAATGGAGAGACCTGGCTGGCAGGGTGCAGCCACCATTGACTGGTCGTGAAATCATGGACATGTTCTTGGGGACCCTGTCTGGTCCGTTCTTTAACCACCTGATTGGTAATTCCTCTGTTGGGTTTACAGACCTGATCCTGACTGGTGAGAGGATCGAAGCTGGTATCAAATCGGGGAAGATACAGAAAGGTACCTCCTCGAGTACTGAAAAGAAGCCCTTCAAGAAGGAAGCTAGTGTTGTGTATGGTCCTAGGAGACAGAACAAACCAGAACACCGCCAAGCTGTTAACGCGGTGGTAATTTCAAAGCCTGTTGCTGCTCCTCAGCAATACAACCAGCCAAGAGTTGAGAGGCCCAAAAGGCAGTACACTCGGCTCAGCATGACCCTGTCTCAGATTCTGCCGCAACTGCTGTCAACCAATCTGGTAACTGTCAAGGAAGCTCCGAAGGTCGTAAACACAACCTCTCCAAAGTACAACCCCAACGCCCGTTGCGCTTATCACTCTGATAGCCTGGGGCATTCTACTGATGATTGTTGGTCTCTAAGGAATAAGGTTCAGGACCTTATTGATGCTAAAGAGGTTCAGTTCGAGGCGCCTGAGAGGCCTAATGTGGTGACAGCTCCCATGCCCAATCATGGAGTAAATGCTATCAGGATGGATGATGAAGTGGAAGAATCCGAATTCGACAGCTGGATCTACCCAACGACCGAAGAGGGACCAAGCAACTGGACTGCCAAGGACTCCATACCTGTTACTTTTGTCACTCAGTAATGAACTCCTTTGTTTTGAATTTGTAACAAACAATAATTTGAAACTTTATGGCCCGGTGTCTTACCCGGGGCACCGTGGCTTCATTTGTGAGGGCTTTTGTGTGTCACTTTCATATATCATGAATAAAAGCATTGGACGTTTTTCGCATTTCAAATCTTGCGCTCCCTTTCTTTCTTTATATATTGCAAAACAGCTATATTTACACACACTCACTTATACAGGTTCCAATCCACTCTGGATCTCACTGGTAACGACTCTGCTACTGCCAGTTATGACTTCGAAAATCCGATCAACTTAGCCGAAGACGAAGGTGAAGATGATTGCGAAGTGCTTGGTGAGCTTGCAAGACTGCTACTCCAGGAAGAGAGGGCCATTCAGCCACATGAAGAGCCAGTGGAAACGGTAAATCTGGGTACTGAGACAGACAGAAAGGAAGTCAAGATTGGTGCCAATCTAGAAATCAGTGTGAAACAACGGTTGATTCAGATGTTGCATGACTATGTGGAAATCTTTGCCTGGTCCTACGAAGACATGCCTGGGTTGGATACTGATATTGTGGTTCATCACCTGCCTACCAAGGAAGACTGCCCTCCGGTAAAACAGAAGGTCCGCCGTATGCGTCCAGAGATGTCCGAGAAAATCAAAGCTGAGGTTATGAAACAATTTGACGCCGGTTTTCTAGCAGTGACTTCTTACCCTCAGTGGGTTGCCAACGTGGTTCCAGTGCCAAAGAAAGATGGTAAGGTCCGAATGTGTGTTGATTACAGGGATCTGAACAGGGCCAGCCCTAAGGATGATTTCCCTCTGCCTCATATCGACGTTCTGGTTGACAACACTGCTCAGCATAAGGTATTCTCCTTCATGGATGGGTTCTCAGGGTATAATCAGATCAAGATGGCTCCTGAAGACATGGAAAAGACTACCTTTGTTACTCAGTGGGGTACCTTTTGTTACAAGGTCATGCCTTTTGGGTTGAAAAATGTTGGGGCGACCTACCAACGTGCCATGGTTGCTTTATTTCATGACATGATCCATCATGAGATCGAAGTATATGTCGATGATATGATTGCAAGGTCCCAAACTGAGGAGGAACACCTTGACCATCTACAGAAGCTGTTTGATCGTCTGAAGTTGTACAAGCTGAGGTTGAACCCGAACAAGTGCACCTTCGGGGTGAGATTTGGAAAATTGCTAGGCTTCGTCGTAAGTGACAAAGGTATTCAAGTGGACCCTGCCAAGGTGAAAGCCATACAAGAGATGCCAGCTCCCAAGACAGAGAAAGAAGTCAGAGGCTTTCTAGGACGGCTGAACTATATTGCCCGATTCATCTCACATCTAACTGCTACCTGTGAACCAATCTTCAAGCTACTGAAGAAAGATCAAGTAGTACGTTGGAACAACGAATGTCAGGCTGCTTTCGAAAGAATCAAAGAGTATCTCCAAGAACCACCCATTCTTATGCCACCGGTTGAAGGGAGACCTCTAATCTTATACTTGACAGTACTGGACAACTCAATGGGGTGTGTGCTGGGGTAGCATGACGAGTATGGCCGAAAAGAGCACGCCATTTATTACCTTAGCAAAAAGTTTACCGACTGTGAGACCGAATACTCACTGCTCGAGAAAACTTGCTGCGCTTTGGTATGGGCTGCTCGCCGGCTGAGACAGTATATGTTGACTCACACTACTCTGTTGATTTCAAAAATGGATCCGATCAAGTACATATTCGAAAAGCCTGCTATGTCTGGAAGAATAGCAAGATGGCAGATGATCTTGACAGAATACGACATCCAGTACACAACTCAGAAAGCAATCAAGGGAAGTGTATTGGCAGACCATTTGGCACACCAGGCAGTGGATGACTACCAGTCCATGAACTTTGAATTTCCAGATGAGGATATCATGGTAGTGACTGATTGTGAAGTACCTGGACCGGATGAAGGACCTGAGGAAGGATCCCAATGGTCTATGCACTTTGATGGAGCCTCAAACGCTTTGGGTAATGGCATCGGCGCTGTGATCATATCCCCCAAAGGCACTCATACTCCACTCACTGCCCGGCTATGTTTCAACTGCACCAACAACATGGCGGAGTATGAGGCATGTATCATGGGTCTTCAAGCTGCAATTGACTTAAGGATCAAGTTTCTGAGTGTCTTCGGAGATTCCGCTCTCGTGATCAATCAGATCAAAGGCGAGTGGGATACGAAACACCTAAATCTTATTCCCTACAAGGAGTATGTATTGATATTGATTCCCCACTTCGAAGAGATAACTTTTGAACACTTCCCAAGGGAAGAGAATCAGTTGGCGGACGCGCTGGCTACGATGTCTTCTATGTTCAAAGTCAAATGGGACAACGAGGCTCCCCGGATCATTATCTGGAAACTGGATGAACCTGCATATTGTTGTGATCTTGAGGCTGAAGAGGTAACTGAGAAACCTTGGTATCATGAAGTGAAGAGGTACTTGGAAGCTCAAGAATACCCCGAGGGTGCATCCGTTAATGATAAGAAGTTTCTGAGAAGGTTCGCAGCAAAGTTCTTCCTCAGCAATGGCATTCTATACAAGCGAAACCATGATTCAACCTTACTGCGTTGTGTGGATAAGACTGAAGCAGAAAAGATCATGGCAGAGCTGCATGAGGGTACCTTCGGAACACATTCCAGTGGACATACCATGGCAAAGAAGATCCTTCGGGCAGGATATTTCTGGTCCACAATGGAAGCCGACTGTTACCAACATTCTCGGACATGTCACAAATGCCAGATCTATGCTGATAAAGTGCACGTTCCTCCAGTTCCTCTGAATGTCTTGACAGCACCTTGGCCTTTTGCAATGTGGGGCATTGATATGATCGGCGAGATCATACCTACAGCATCCAACGGGCATCGCTTCATCCTGGTAGCAATTGATTACTTCACAAAGTGGGTTGAAGCAGCTTCCTACGCTACGGTAACCAAGAACGTCGTGGCACGGTTCATTCGGCACAACCTGATATGTCGATACGGTGTACCTGAGAGGATCATTACAGACAATGGTACCAATCTTAACAACAAGATGATCACTGAGCTCTGCGCACAATTCAAGATACAGCACCACAACTCTTCTCCCTACTGGCCAAAGATGAATGGGGCTGTCGAAGCAGCAAATAAGAATATTAAGAAGATTGTGCAGAAGATGACAATGACCTACAAAGATTGGCATGAAATGTTACCGTTTTCTCTTCACGGGTACCGTACCTCAGCAAAGACGTCAACAAGGGCAACTCCCTTTTCCTTGGTCTATGGCATGGAGGCAGTCTTGCCTATTGAAGTCCAGATACCCTCTCTCTGGATAATGAAGGATGCAGGTTTGAGCGAAGATGACTGGATCCAGACTCGACTTGATCAATTAAACCTAATTGACGAAAAGAGACTCGCTGCTATCTGTCATGGTCAAACGTACCAAAAACGGATGATCAGGGCATTTAACAAGAAAGTCAGACGACAAGAGTATCAAGTTGGAGACCTGGTAATCAAGCGCATCATTCTTCCTCAAAGTGATCCTAGGGGAAAATGGACCCCTACGTACGAAGGGCCATTTGTGGTTAAACATATCTTCTCAGGAGGAGCTATGATTCTAACCACCATGGATGGTGACGACCTTCCTCACCTCGCCAATGCAGACATAGTAAAAAGATACTACGCATGATAAAAGACCCGCTAGGTTGACACACCTAGGCAAAAATAAGGGCTTCCCGGCGAACCAAAAGGGTTCGGGTAAAAATAAGGGATGAAATAAAAAAAATCTGTACACCTGGCAAGTTGAAAACCTGAAAAGGCGGCTTGGGCAAAAATGGGTATCCCGGTGGACTGAAAACCCGAAAGGGCGGTCTAGGAAAAAGTTAGGGATAAGCGTAATACTGTGTCTCATTGGATCACCTTGCATCCAGAATCCGGTATCAACTATCAGGTTCAGACGACATCGATCAATCAGATTCATCTTCAACTAAGCAGCAAAGTGATGAGACGCTTGAAGACATAAAGGCGATAGCAGAGTTGGAACCCAGTGGGATTATTTTTCACATAGCTGTTTTGTTTTCCTTTTCACAAAATTGTATAAACTCTATGTTGTTCGGCAGCGTTCTCTTACTAGGACGTCAGCCTCTTGTACATAAACGCCTATTTACAGGCAAATTCAAAAATCAATACAAATTCACTTTTCAGACAAATTGCCAATTGTTTTTCCTTTTCCTGTTTTGTTTTGCAAAGAACGTCCAATGTTCACTTTTGATATATGCATTTGACGCTAATTGCTAACTCATAAATACTTGCATGCGAAACAAAGGATTAATTATAGGTGACATCAGAAACAGGGGGCAATAATGAGTTGTCTAAGCAATCTAGTTGCTCTGTCCACCAAAGTACCAAGGTAAGTTCGGCTGAAGAATGTAACCAGTATCTCCACTCCCCGCAGAGTAAGACAAGATCAGCAATACTCTCCCCGAGCAGAGTTGGTCTCCCATCAGCCCTGAAAAGGAACATTATCTCCAGCAAATCAGCAACACTCTCCCCAAGCAGAGTTAGTCTACTGTCAGCCTTAAGGAAATTGGGTATCCCCAGAAAATCCCAATATTCCTCAGCGGAGTATACAGATGTTCCTAAGCAAGCATCCCCGACAGTATTAATATAAGATTTTTCCCCGGCGGAATACAGACACCCCAGTGGAGCCATTCCCCAGTGCAGTTCAAAAGTTTCCCCAAGAGAGTTGAATTATCCTCCCCAGTAGATTCCAGAAGCTTATCCCCAGTAGATTCTGGAAGCTTATCACCTGCAGAGTACATACGTCTCTCCCCGGCTTTATTCAAAGGTTATTCCCCACCAGAGCTTATAACTGGGTTATCCTCAGCTAAATACCACGGAAAGATCGTCCTCGGCGAAGTTCTTCCTGTCCCCCAGCGGAGTTCATCAAATTCCCCAACAAAGCTCATCAGCGGAATCCCCAGCGGAGTTATCATCAAATTCTCAGCGAAACATCTCTTCCCCACAGAGTATTTCCCTGCAGAGTAATCTCTCCAACAAGTTTATTCCCCAACGGAGTCATCTTCTCCTACCGGTATTCTTGCAATCATCCACAGCGGAAACGAAGAACTCAACTCTTCAACGTCAGCCCAGGATTCAACAATTTCCCGGCATTCGTCAAGGATTTATCTCCCTAGACAAAAATACAATTCATAAACATTTACATACATAATGCATGCATATACACATCACATCACACAATCTCATCTATTCTTGAGAACATCATGACATCATGCATCTCATACATCATGACATTGCATACAACTAATGTTTTGCCTTTTCAGGAAAAAGGTCAATCAGAAGATGATTACTGTCAACTGTCGCAATTCCAGATTCGATACCTGTATCTAGCCATGGCATATCTGTGAGCGATTGATTGTGGATTCGATACCTGTATCCAGCCAGGGCATGTCTGCATGAAGAGTTTAGAGATTCAATTCCTGTATCCAGCCAGGGCATATCTGTAGACGACCAATTTCAGATTTGATACCTGTATCTAGCCAGGGCATATCTGTGAGTAACTGATTGTAGATTCGATACCTGTATCCAGCCAGGGCATGTCTGCATGAAGAATTTAGAGATTCGATTCCTGTATCCAGCCAGGGCATATCTGTAGACGACAAATTCCAGATTCGATTCCTGTATCCAGCCAGGGCATATCTGTGAGTAACTGATTGTAGATTCGATACCTGTATCCAACCAGGGCATGTCTGCATGAAGAGTTTAGAGATTCAATTCCTGTATCCAGCCAGGGCATATCTGTAGACGACCAATTCCAGATTCGATTCCTGTATCCATCCAGGGCATATCTGTGAGTAACTGATTGTAGATTCGATACCTGTATCCAGCCAGGGCATGTCTGCATGAAGAGTTTAGAGATTCGATTCCTGTATCCAGCCAGGGCATATCTGTAGACGACCAATTCCAGATTCGATTCCTGTATCCATCCAGGGCATATTTGTGAGTAACTGATTGTAGATTCGATACATGTATCCAGCCAGGGCATGTCTGCATGAAGAGTTTAGAGATTCGATTCCTGTATCCAGCCAGGGAAAATCTGTAGACGACCAATTCCAGATTCGATTCTTGTATCTAGCCAGGGCATATCTGTGGGTAACTGATTGTAGATTTGATACCTGTATCCAGCCAGGGCATGTCTGCATGAAGTGTTTAGAGATTCGATACCTGTATCCAGCCAGGGCATATCTGTAGACGACTAATTCCATATTCGATTCCTGTATCCAGCCAGGGCATATCTGTGAGTAACTGATTGTAGATTCGATACCTGTATCCAGCCAGGGCATATCTGCATGAAGAGTTTAGAGATTCGATACCTGTATCCAGCCAGGGCACGTCTATAAGCAACCTTTTGAAGTTCCAGATTCGATTCCTGTATCCAGCCAGGGCATATCTGTAGACGACCAATTCCAGATTCGATACATGTATCTAGCCAGGGCATATCTGTGAGTAATTGATTGTAGATTCGATACTTGTATCTAGCGAAGGCATGTCTGCATGAAGAGTTTAGAGATTCGATTCCTGTATCCATCCAGGGCACGTCTGTAAGCAACCTTTTGAAGTTCCAGATTCGATTCCTGTATCCAGCCAGGGCACATCTGTGAGCAATTGATTGTGGATTCGATACCTATATCTAGCCAGGGCATATCTACATGAAGAGATTGAAGATCAACACCTATAACAGGCCAGGAAACCATCTTCCTTTCCCCAAGTACGCAAGTTCCCGCTAAGGAATCTCTTACGCGATCGACACCTTCCGATGGCATCTATAAGCCCATCCTCCTACCCATCATATCTCCAAATGGCATCTATAAGCCCATTCCCGACAAAGTTCTGTCACATATCCAGATGGCATCTATAAGCCCATCCTCCTATCCACCATCTCTCCAAATGGCATCTGTAAGCCCATTCCCGCCACACACTGCTGATACTCTACTATGTGAGTGCAAATTTCTGGGCACTCTAGTGTTCAATCATCTTCCACCTTCGGATCACGAAAGGCACGCAAGCCAATCTACATCCTCAGGTCTAAGAAGATTGAACAGGGGCAACTGTTGTACCCCAAAATTTTCCCTCCCATATGCTTCAAAGTTTTGACAAGCATCATCTCAATTTGCTCAAGTCTACTCAAGGGTTGCACAGTTCAAACACCCTCCTAAGCCAGTCAAATTAGGGTTTTGGTTCTTGCAAGGAAGTTGAGGTTTCCAAGGGCTCAGTCAAGTCACATATTCCTATATACATTGTCAAGCATCTACATGCCAAGTTTCAAGGCTCACAAGGTCAAGTTGCACAGTCAAAAACCCTAATTGCTTCACAATCAACTGCAGGGGCAAAATGGTTATTTGGCAGTCAAAAGTCAAAAATTTTGGTCAACATCTTATTTTGAAGCCACAATCATCATTTAATCAAGTCTTGATCATGATTCCACAAGCATGGCTCAAAAATCATCAAGATGCAAAAGTTTCCATTTTTGGACAGCTGAAAAGTCAACTGTAACTTGACCAAGGCATAACTTTGTCATGGTTCATCAGAAAAATCCCATCCAATGCTCATTTTGAAGGGGATGACATTTCCTACAACTCATCTTCACATTCCAAGTCCAAGAAATGCTCTCACAAAAAGTTATCAATTTCAACATTATATGTCATTTTCAAAAGTCAACAAAAAGGCATTTTAAGTCAAAGACCATAACTTGAGATTGGTAAATTCAAATGACATGGGATCAAAGGCATTGGTTAGAGGACTTCAAGACCTTTCCAAAATGTCTAAGAACATGTCCATATGATCAAAATTGAGCAAGATATGCATTGGAGAAGTTGGGAAATTTTTGTGAAATGGCAAAAGTCAACTATCCTTGAAACTTCAATTTTTGACAAAAGGGCCCACTTTCTTCCACTTGATTCAGCCTTTTCATGCCATATACGTGTCCCATGATCAATTTCAAGACCAAATAATTATTTTTCTATTTTATTTAATTTTTATTGATTTAATTCATTTTAAATCCATAAAATTCAAATAAAATCTAAAAAAATTAAATGGATAGCATCTTTTGATTTGAATGGCCTTTATGTGTCATGAGCAAGCATACCAAATTCGTGCTAGGGCCATTTTGAGCATAAAATTCAAAATTTGAACAAACTTGGAATGTTCTTTAATGGTGATAAACCAAAATTCAAAAACTTAATTGCAATGGATCCCAAGCTCATAATGTGACCTATTCTCATTCATTACTACATATGCAAGTGTGACAAACCTCATTCACGACCTAAGCATCCCTGAAACGGCCAAACCAATTCCAAAAAACTCAAGAAAATTCAAATCTGAATTCCATATTCCAGGCCTTTTCAAGGAGATTTAAAGGTTCAAAAACATTGCTGGGAGTCTCCAGAACGCATAGCAATCACAAAGAAGCCTTGACACTCCAAGAACGCGCCAGAACAAGTCACACGGTTTGATCATATTTTCATAATCGTCAATCATAATTCATGCATATTTAATGAGAATTTTTGTATGCTTTGCATTGCTCTAACCCTTCTGAAGCTTTTGGTATAAGGCAATTGCATTATGGTGTCCAAAAACAGGAAATGCCATTGTTAAATTTTAGGTTTTCCAAGCTTGAGATTTGGGGATTTGATAACCAGGAAAAATTGAGCTTCATGATGCATATGACTGGATTCGTGAGAGTCATACGAATCTAACCGGACTATCGCGCTTCATTTATATAATCCAGGGGCCTATTCGTTATTTTCTGCCATTCCATATTGTGGGGGTTAAAAACCCCGCTAATTGTTGTATTTTTCTGCAGATTTCAACGAAGAAGATGAGATGTGGAAGCAGGCTATTGGTCCATTCAAATGATATGCGCGCGTTTTTAGTTTTACAGCATTGGAATTGATTATTGCATATATTAATTCTTGTTTGTTTTTTTGATGACTGAAACAAAGTGTTGGAGTGGTTAAGGCAAGCGTGTAAAAGGTATTGGGACCTGGGTTCGATTCCCAGGTCCCTCAAATTCCTTGTTCATATTTTTCCCAATATAATCATATGCAGGCATTCTCAAGGTGTCCCATCATGCGCTCTAGGCATCAGCTTGCCAAGTGTCCACAACCCTCAATCCAATGGCCAAAGAGTGAAGACTATGGTGTTCAGGAGTCAATGCACATGCAGACAATTCCAAAGTCAACGCAGGCCTAAGCTTGTTGGGCCAAAATTGCTTCACTAAACCTCCAATCTGGCCCAAACACCCCCCTGAGTTCTTATTTTCTTTTCCTTTTTCTCTTTTTATTTTATTTTCTTTCATAATTTCCCTTTTTATTAATTATTAGTTTTATTAAGTATTTAATTAATTAACATTTTTCACAATAAAACCAAAAAAAAACATTTTATTATTTATTAACTTATTTTGTAAATAAATGTAAATTAAATTAAATTAGTTTAGTTAATTAACTTTAATACTTTTTTACAATAAATAAAAACAATTTAGAATTAGGTTTTTGCTAACTTTTAATTTCTATTTATTTTCTCTTTATTTTCATCAAAAACTCAAAAACATTTTTTTCATTTAATTAAATAATTAATTAGTTAATTAGGTTTAATGTTTAATTTAATTCTAAAAAGGGTCAAAACCCCCAGACGTCCCGTTTCATTCTTTCGCGCGCGCATTTATTTTTAATCCATTATTTTGTTTATGTATCTGCTCAGAAATGTAATAGTTAATTAGGACCTCCTTTATCGCTTTATTTATTTTCTCGCTGTTTATTTTTCCAAACGGGTTTGTTTTTGGCGATGTATAGACCCGCCCCTTGTAATAGTTAGATTTACCTTTCCACAATTTATTTTCCGCACTCCTAACTGTTAATATGCCTGCAAGAATGTATGACAAATAAAATTAATCCGTAGCTCACAAATAACATGTACAAAATAAACATAACACGAAAACAACACACAAGCACATGCCACTCTTAGGGTACGCCTCACTGGTTGCCTCGAACGTGGTCATCAAGTATAGGGTATCTTAGAGGTCGCCCTTCTGTCTAAAAGATCCAGTTGCCTCGAAACGGTTGCCTCAGATAAAAAGGATCTAGGACGTTAGGGTTACCACTAAGATGTCCTACCATTGCTTCGGTGACCACACTGTCCCTAATAATCGAATTGACCCGAACACCTCCAACGATGGTGCTGCCTACCTCTCAATGGTGGGATAGCACTATCTAAAGGACTCTTACACAGCCTAATTCCTTAGAGTAGGTAGATTCTCATGGGTACTTGCTCTTTTCAAACAAACAAAACAACTTTTCACACTGACACTTTCTAAAAGTTTTCAAACAAATTTTTCATACACTCTTGAGGACAGATACAAGAGTTACTTAGAAATTTTTCAAACGAAATTTTTTTCAAAACCCACACACACTTGAAAAGCAAACATATTTTGAAAACATAAGAGCAAGTACCTAAGAGCCCGTGGATAACCATGGATAGAAAGGGTGCTAACACCTTCCCTTTCTATAAATCTACCTCCCGAACTGAGAAACATTCTCAAAGAAGGAATTTTGCTGTGCTTTTGTCCTTTCCATATTGGAGAACATAAAAGACGGTGGCGACTCTTGCTTACCGCGACATTTCACGAAACCAGCTTAAAAAACAGTCAGTTCTATTTCCACTGATCACACCTAGTATAGTTGATTTCCAGGCATTTGAGCAGTTGATTGGGCAAACTTGTTGTGAAAGGCATGAAGTTTGGCATGGATGATCCTGAGGACATATTAGGACAATGGAGAACATTTGGGATCCTTTGGACTCCTACATATTGCTTGAAATTGGAACCCTAATTTGAGATTCATTTCCTTAGGAGGAGAATTTGTTTAATCAATTCTTGGTCATCCTAGGGAAATTGAAGACCTCTAGAGGCATGTCTTGAGTGAAAATGAGAGGGAAAATTTTGGGGTACAACAACTGCCCATGTTCAATCTTCTTAAACCTAAAGATGTAGATTGGTTGGTCTGCCTTTCGTGATCTGAAGGTGGAAGGTGATTGAACACTAGAGTGCCCATAAATTTGCACTCGTTTGAAGCGACACTGTTGGTGGATAATTGTCAGGAATGGGATTGCATATGCCATTTGAGAAAGAGGACAAAAGGCTGTCGAAGATGGGCTTAAAGATGCCATCTAGAGATTATGAAGGAGAGTCGTCGGAGATGGGCTTAAAGATGCCATCTAGAGAATAATGTTTATTTCATGAGACGTTCCTTTGTGAGAATTACTATGCTTGTCGTTGAGGAGGACTCCGTTGAGGAATGTTGGTGTCTGTTTTGGAAAATAGAGTCTAGGAGCTTCAGTTGTCTGTTACTCTACTGGGGAGTCATCTCTTGATTGAAGAGACGGAAGTGAACTGCTATTTGGTCAGGATTTAGGCTTTACAGTGACTTGTTGAGGATAATAAGGCTGACTGCTATGTGGTCGAATTCCAGGCTTCACAATAACTTACTGGAGAAATGAGATTAAACTGTTATCTGGTCGTACTCCAGGCTTTGCAGTTTCTTAAATTGTTATCTATTCGGAATCCAGGCTTCAGTGACTTGGGCTGTTATCTGGTCGTGTCCAAGCTTCACAGTTTCTTTAGCTGAAATATAAATCAGAAAAATCTTAGTGTCGATTTAACTGAACTAGAGAAAGGTCTTGAGTTATCTTCCATTCGAATAAAGATCAAGAAAGTCTTAGTATCAATTTAGTTGACCCAGAGGAAGGACTTGAATTAACTTTGACTGGAATGGAAATCAGAAAAATCTTAGTATCGATTTAACTGAACCAGACAAAAGTTTTGGAATATCTTCAACTGGAATGGAAATCAGAGAGATCCTAGTGTCGATCTGACTGAATCAAAGAAGGTCTTTTGTTAACTTTGGCTGGAATGGAAATCAGAAGAATCTTAGTATTGATTCAACTGAACCAGACAAAAGTCTTGGAGTATCTTCAACTGAAATAGAAATCAGAGAGATCTTAGTGTCGATCTGACTGAACCAGAGAATGTCTTTTGTTAACTTTGGTTGGAATGGAAATCAGAAGAATCTTAGTATCGATTCAACTGAACCGGACAAAAGTCTTGGAGTATCTTCAACTGGAATAGAAATCAGAGAGATGTTAGTGTCGATCTAACTAAACTAGAGAAGGTCTTTTGAGAAAATCTTTTGGAGGAAAATGCTGAAATAGCCCTTCATCAGACATAGCCTTTTAGAAGACTGTCAGGTCATGTAAATAGTCAAAAGTATTTGTTAACTTGATCTTTCCTGAAAATGTGAAGAGTTAGTTGTGTGCATTGTCATGATGTATGAAATGCATTGTATAATGATGTTCTCAAAATAAATGAGACTATGCTGTATGGGATGTGTATGTGCATGCCATGGTGTATGAATATGGAATGCTGTTGTGATGTTTCTTAGTCTGGGAAAGTAAATCCCAGACTGCTGCTGAAGAGTCTTGGGAGGCTGAATCCTTCATTTCCGTTGGGGATGATGAACAGAGATGATTCGCTGGGGATTTCCTCTTTCTGTCTGAGGATATTTTGTTGGGGATTGACTTTGCTTGAGAATAAACTCTGTGGAGGGAGATGTTTTATTGGAAGATTCTGCCGTTGTAGAGAAATAAATATTGTTAAAAAATGAACTTCCATAGTTAGAGAAATAAACTCTACTCAGGAGAAGGTTTTATAACTGTTGGATCATACAACTCGACTGGGGAATACAGATTTCAGCTCTCTGAAGGAACTTTGCTGGAGAAGATAATTCCTGCCTGGGGAAGGAGAGATCGAAACTTTGGTTGTTTCTACTTTGCAGGGAACATGGATGTCAAAGGGGTCATATGTAATGGTGACTTCGTCTCAAAACTGTCCCTGCCCCCTATACCTGCTGGAAGGAGTAACTTGTCGGGACTGAAATGGTTTTTGTTTTAATTTATTTTTTTAGACTTTGCCCTATTCCTTAAAGTCATGAGCAAGTCTTTCTGTTTCTTATGCAAATATTTATGAATAGCAATCATATTCAAATGCATATGTCAAGAATAAGTCATTGGAAGTTTTTGCATAACAAAACAGGAAAGAGAAAAAAAAGAAAAAACAAACAGTTTTGTATTTCCAAAGAAACTATTTGTATTGATTTCTGAAGTTTTCCTATAACATGCGTTGTGCACAAAGAGGCTGACGTTCTAGTAGGATAATGCCGCCGTGAGAGTGAAGATTATATAAAGTAGTGTACAAAGAGAAGTGTTGTACCCCAAAATTTTCCCTCCCATATTCTTCAAGATTTACCAAGATCAAGCTACAAGATCTCTCAAAAGCTGCACAGTCCAATTGCCTCCTAACACAGTCAAAATTAGGGTTTTGGTTCTTGCAAAGAAATTGAGGTTTCCAAGGGTCCAATCAAGTCCCACATGCCTATATACATTTTCAAGCATCCATATGTCAAGTTTCAAGACTCACAGCATCAAATTGCACAGTCAAAAACCCTAGTTGCTCCACAATCAACTGTAGGGGCAAAATGGTCATTTGACAGTCAAAAGTCAAAATTTTTGGTCAACATCTTATTTTGAAGCCACAATCATCATTTGATCAATTCTTGATCATGATTCCACAAGCATGGCTCAAAAAGTCTCAAGATGCAAAAGTTTCTATTTTTGGACAGCTGAAAAGTCAACTGCAAATTGACCAAGGTATAACTTCTTCATGGTTTATCAGAAAAATCCCATCCAAAGCTCATTTTGAAGAGGATGACATTTCCTACAACTCATCTTCACACTTCAAGTCCAAGAAAGGCTCTCACAAAAAGTTATCAATTTCAACATTATAGGTCATTTTCAAAAGTCAACAAAAAGGCACTTTAAGTCAAAGACCATAACTTGAGATTGGTAAATCAAAATGACATGGGACCAAAGGCATTGGTTAGAGGACTTCAATACCTTTCCAAAATGTCCAAGAACATGATCATAGCTTCAAAATTGAGCAAGATATGCCTTGGAGAAGTTGGGAAATTTTTGGGAATTTTGAAAAGTCAATTATGCCTAAAACACCTCAAAATTGCTAATGGGCCTCAAATTCTTCCTTGAATCATTACCCAAAGCTTATGCACGACCCATTGAGCTAAAAATGATTTATTTTCTTATTTTTAATTAATTAATTGAATTTTTATTATTATTAATTCATTTAATTAGTTTTAATTGTAGAAAAATATCAAATAATGCTTTTCAAATCTTTTTGTGCAGCAAATATACTCATTATATATTAAAGATTTCGTGCACCAATCAACAAGACAAGATCATCCATATTTGGCAAGATTTGCATGGAAAAAAGATTGAAAAAGATGTGATAAAAATCAAATATTCAAAACATAAATTCATGGATCTTTGGGCTTGTTTTTGACCTAGAATGCTTCACATACATATGCACAAGGAAACCTAATTCAAGGATACACGAAAAAAGCTGCTGAAGCTGCATAACCAATTTGCAATTTTTGGCCAAAAACTTGAAAACTGATTTCATAGTTAGAGCACGTTTCAAAGCACAACAAGTATTCCAACACGTTACTGAACCTTCCAGGAGTCGATTGCAATCAAGAACAAATCCCCATACTCCAAGAATTGGTAGAACTAAGTCACGTTTGTCACAAACATTTCCATAATCGGTTTTTAATTTTCACGCATCATTCATGTGTTTTAATTGTTGATTTATGCTACTAACATCTTTCTGAAGCGATTGGTAATGTTTAATTGGACTAACAATGCCTGTAGCCAGATCTGCCATTGATGAAACCTAGGGTTTTAGAAGCTCCAAAATAGGGCTTTCCTTGTATGAAAAAATTGGACCTTGAGACCTATGCTATTGAATTCAGGAGCTCCAGACGAAACGAACCAACACCTCGCGCTCAATTTATTTAACCCATAGTGCTATTCGCTATTATCCACTGTTCCATTTAGTGGGGGTTTAAAACCCCCACTATTTGTTTTCTATTTGCAGGAAAAACAAGGAAGAAGATGGACGTGGCCTGATGTTACTGGGAGGTTCAAATATTGGCGCGTTTTTCTTTGTTTCAGTATAATTGCTTTTTTTTCCACATATTATAAATCGTTGTTATATTATATACAAAGAAACGCAATAGCTCAGTTGGATGGCAACGTGTCCTTCCAGCGTTGGGACCTGGGTTCGATTCCCAGGTCCCCCCATATGCTTAATAATTTTTGTTTCAGTATGTTCTAGTGCAGCACTCATTCCATTGCCTACCATACACGCTCATGCCTGTGCTTGCCAAGTGGCTTCAAGCTTCCATCCAAGGGCCACTGAATGAATTCTATCATGTACCTCAGTCAACCATCCCACACGTGATGCCAAAAAGTCAAGCAAGGCCTATGCTAATGGGCCAGATTTACTCCAATTTACCTCCCTTTGGGGCCTGACACCCCCTTGGTTTGTTTTATTTTTTATTCTCTTTTCTTTTTAATTTCTTTTAATCATTTTATTGCTTTAATTGTTTTCTTTAATTCCATAAAATAATTTTTTCCCTAATAAAATCAGAAACCAAAAAATGTTTAATATTTAATTTTTTATTAATTTCACTATTAAACTATTTTATAAATAAACTCTAACAATTAATTTAGTTTAATTTTAGGTTTTAAACTTTAATCTTTTCTCAATAAATAAAAAATATCTAGACTTAGGGTTTTTTTTTGACATCTTCATCTTTTTCTTAATTAATTATTTTTCTCATTTATTTATTATTATTGTTAATTACTATTTATTTTTGTAAATAAACATGTATATTAATCAATTAGTAAATTAGGTTAAACCTTAATCTTTTTTTTTTTAATAATTAAAATAGACTTAGAATTAGGGTTTCCTTTCAATTTTAATTTTCTTTATTTTCATAAATACCAAAAACATAAAAGATATCTTCTTTTCTTTAACTAAATAATTAATTAGCTTTAATTTCGTTTAATTTCAAAAGGGTCAAAACCCTCGGACGTTCGATTTCTTTTCGCGCGTTATTTGAATATTATGTATTTGCTCAAGGATTGTAATAGTAATTAGGTCTTTTTACTTTCCGCATTTTTTTATCAAACGAGTCTTTGTATTTTGGCGATGTATAGACCCGCGCCTTGTAATAGCGTAGTTTTATCTTTCCGCATTTAAATTTCCGCACTTTTAAATTCTAAATTGCATGAAAGAATGTATGGCTAATTAAAAACAAGCGTAGCTCACAATGCCCTGATCAAAGATGAATATTGACATGAAAATAATACACAAATTCACACACCACTCCTAGGGTACGCCTCACCTGTTGCCTTCGAAACATGGTCGTCAAGTATGGGACGTCTTAGTAAGTCCTTATGTCCATGATCCAGTTGCCTCGAAACAAGTTGCCTCGAATCGGTTGCCTCAGAATAGTTGCCTCGAAACGGTTGCCTCTGATTAAAAAAAGGATCAAGGACATAAGGGTAGCTTCTAAGGTGTCCTAACTGTTGCTTCGGGGACCACACTGTCCCTAAACTCGAATTGACCCGAACACCTCCAACGGTGGTGCTACCTACCTCTCAATGGTGGGATGGCACTACCTTAAGGACATTTACACAACCTAATTCCTTAGGGTAGGTAGATGACTCATAGATACTTGCTCTCTTCAAAAACAAATCAAAACTCTTTTCGCACCGACACTTTCAAAAAGCTTTTAAAACAATTTTTCAAACACTCTTGAGGACTGATACAAGAGTTATTCCGAAATCTTTCAAAGAAACTTTTTCAAACCCACTCACAATTGAAAAGAAAACTTTTTGAAAACACAATGAGCAAGTATCTAAGATCCCGTGGATAACCACGGATAGAAATGGTGCTAACACCTTCCCTTTCTATAAATCTACCTCCCGAACCAAGAAACTATCTCATAAGGAATTTTGCTGTGCTTTTGTCCTGTCCATGTTGGAGAAAATAAAAGACGGTGGCGACTCTTGCTTCCGCGACATTTCGCGAACTAGCGTTAAACAGTCAGTTCTAAATCCACCGATCACAGAACTGGCGACTCTGCTGGGGATAATTTTAAAGTGAGGTGTACCTTAGGACTAAGATCACTTGTGTTTTCAATTGTCTGAATTGTTTGCTTTATTATTGTGGGTACTGTCTTGGGAGTTTTATAGATCCTAACCCGGATCTGGGGGGTACCTTCTTAGAAAGTAGCAACAAGGCTGTGAGGGAACTGTGCGGGGTATACCGACATGGTTGAAGCAGTCTGCTACGTTGATGTGGCACTTTGGTGAGTACCGGTAACCCTTGAGTCCAGTCAAGGAGAGTACGGGGCCGCCGTGTGGTGTCGTGAAGCATCAACTGACCTTAGGAACCTTAATTGAACCATCTTGGCCTCTTTAGGGTAGTGAGATAACTGACTTTGTTGCAGTCCGAGGTTGGTTGATACTCGATACTACACTCAATTGAGGGTTGTTTTCTTGGAATATTTCGGTCGCCAGTTCAGTGGCTAAATCGAAACGATGAACACAGAAAGCAATCCAATGATATTGGGACCCTTAGAACCCGGTTACGTCTGATAGGACAGGTTGAGCCGACCAACTTCAAGAGGGTAATACCCAGACCCCATGCTGGCCTAAAATCTAAGGGCTGTGGTGTGACTTGTGTGCCTTACCATGTTTGCTTTTTGTGAATACTTGTGGTGTGTTTAATCATAGCATCATAACATCATACAGCATCATATGCATTGACTAACCATTTCAGGGGGTTCGAATCTTCATCTTTGTTCTTGTTTTGTAGGACATGGAAACTATCCGCAGAAAGACAATTCAGATCAGCCTTGTAAGGATCCCTCCTCAGCTTAAGGAGCTTATCTCCAGGATTCCCGAGAGCTCTTCTTTCAGTGAGAGGCATGGAAGACTCATCAGTTTGGTCAACACCAACATTGAGGAAGATATGATAAAGGTCCTCTTCCAGTTCTTTGATCCTCTGCACCATTGCTTTACTTTCCTGGATTATCAACTGGTGCCTACATTGGAAGAGTTCTCCCGGCTTCTGAAGATCACTATCCTTAGTCAGCTACCCTACAACGGTACGGAAAAGGAATCCAAACTTGAAGAGATTGCTGAAGCATTACGCCTACAACCATATGACATCAAGGGACATTGGGAAGTTAGAAGTGGTATCAAAGGGTTCTTGGCCAGGTTTCTGTTTGAGAAGGCCCAAGAATGTTGGAACTCCCTTGACCTACAAGCTTTTGAAGAAGTTGTGGCCCTCCTTGTCTATGGATTGGTTTTATTCCCGAATCCCGATCAGCTTATAGATATCAGTGCTGTCCAGATCTTCATGTCCAGGAATCCTATACCTACGTTGCTTGGAGACATCCTTCACTCATGTTACACTCGAACCATGAGAAAAAGAGGTGTTCTTATGTGCTGCACTCCTCTCCTGGGAAGGTGGTTTATTTCGCACCTTCCACAATCAGTTCTGAAGAATGAGCGGGGTTTGAGATGGTCACAACGATTAATGACTCTTACACATGCAGATATACATTGGTGTTCTCGGTCCAGAGAAGACGTCACTATCATTGATCGCTGCGGGGAGTTTCCTAATGTTCCTTTACTTGGAATCAGAGGAGGTAATACTTATAACCCATGCTTGGCTTTGAGACAGTTTGGTTATGCTCGGAAGGATGGTCCCCATGACATGTTAATTCCTGACATAGTTTTTGACTTCGACAACGATGCACAAGGACTTCGCCAGAGATTTATCAGAGCTTGGAGGATGCCCAGCAAGGTGGACAGCAAGACACTGTGGCATAGGAATTCCATCCCGTTGGAGCCTTATCTCAAGTGGGTACGAGCCCGCTCCCAGAAGTTAGTGATGCCATATCCTCATGTTCTCCCTGTGATCAAAGAGCCAGTATTGGAAGGAGAGGTGTCCTACACCATTCAACATCCTGACATGCCTACATCCTGGGAAGAAATGCAGAAGAGCTGGATCCAGCTTAAGGAAGAACGGAATTATCTTGAGTCCAGTCTACATGCTAGTGAGAAGAAGGTCTTGGAGCTCACCCGCCTACTGCACGAGGAAAAGACTCTCAACACTTACATAGCTCCGAAGAGGATGCGCAATGTCTTTTGGGATTGATTTACTTTATAATGTTTGCCCATGAGGCCTTGATGTATTGAATAATTATTTCTTAATGATAACGTGTGTTCCTTTTTGTCTACAACAAATTTGAACTTTTGAACCATTGAATGCATTGCATACACAACATATCATGCATCATGTGCATAGCAGGTACTCTTTTTCAGGTGGTTTAATCTTCTTCGCTGTTTATAAGCTCGCCATCATGAATCCTGAATCATCTACTGAGCAACCCATCAAGGCCCTCTAGGCTCAGAATGCCCAATTCCAAGAGCTGATCATGAGTTTGGCCCAAGGTCAAGAGGAATTGAAGGCTTTGCTGGTCAAGAAGAAGAAGAAGAAAACTGTGCTATTCAACACTGGCCGGAGGTTTGGTAACACACTGCAGAATGAGGTTGATCAAGCTGGTTCTTCTGTAGGGAAAGGCAGTCCCCAGGGGGGAAGGGTTCCTAGTCCGGTGGTCTCTGACAACGAGACTGATTTCAATGAGGAGCAGTATCCTCCAGCTGAAGACAAGTACAAGCAGTTAGAGGATCGTCTGAATGCCATGGAAATTCAACAAGTGCCTGGTTTGGATTTCGGAGACTTGGGTTTATCTTCTGGTGTGGTGATCCCACACAAGTTCAAAGCACCATCTTTCGCAAAGTATGACGGGGCGCCCTGCCCTAAGCTACATCTCAGATCTTATGTGCGGAAGATCCAGCCGTATACTGTGGACAAGAACTTATGGATCCATTTCTTCCAGGAGAGTCTTTCAGGGACTCATCTCGAATGGTTCTATCAGTTGGATGGAACCAAGGTTCGTAACTGGGAGGAATTGGCTACTGCTTTTTACAAGCAGTCTCAGTATAATGCCGACCTCGCTCCTACACGTACCCAACTCCAGGGTATGCCGCTAGGATCGGGAGAAGGTTTTAAAGAGTATGCACAGAAGTGGAGGGACCTGGCTGGCAGGGTGCAGCCACCATTAACCGACCGTGAACTTGTGGACATGTTCTTGGGGACCCTATCCGGGCCGTTCTTCAATCATCTCATTGGCAATTCGTCTGCAGGGTTCACAGATCTCATTCTGACTGGGGAAAGGATAGAAGCTGGTATGAAATCAGGGAAGATACAGAAAGGTGCGTCTTCAAGTTCTGAGAAGAAACCTTTTAAAAAGGAAGCCAGTGCTGTGTATGGGCCTAGGAGGAAAAACAAACCAGAACGCCGCCAAGCTGTCAACGTGGTGGTAATTGCAAAGCCTGTTGCCGCTCCTCGGCAACCTAACCAACCAAGGGGTGAGAGACCCAGAAGAGAATATACTCGGCTTAGTATGACCTTGTCGCAGATCTTGCCACAACTGCTATCGACCAACTTGGTAACCGTCAGAGAAGCTCCGAAGGTGGTGAACACGACCTCTCCGAAGTATAATCCAAATGCCCGCTGTGCTTACCATTCTGATAGCCCGGGGAATTCTACTGATGACTGCTGGGCCCTGAGAAATAAGGTTCAGGACCTTATTGATGCGAAGGAGATACAATTTGAGGCACCCGAAAGGCCCAACATCGTGACTGCTCATATGCCCCAGCATGGAGTAAATGCTATTGAGGAAGACCTGTATGCAGTTTCTGTGGATGATGTTGCTACCCCTCTATTGACTGTTAAGAGGAACCTGTTGCTAGCCGATTTATTTCCGGGTTGTAGCAAGGGTTGCCTTCTGTGTGCTGTTACCCCTACTGGTTGTCCGTTGCTGAAGTCAGGCATCCAAAGTCTAATGGATAACAAAGAAATTTTGTTCAAGAAGACCACTGTTCCTATTGTTCCTGTTGAAGAAGTATCCGTTGTCACCATTTTTAATAATCCTACCAAGGCTCCCCCGAGGAAGCCAGTCAAAATCATGTCTGTTGCACCCATCATTATTACTGTTCTGGGGCCCCTCCCCTATGAATCTGACAAGGCTGTCCCATGGCATTATGGGGCAGATGTGTATGTACTTGGAGTGAAGCAGGAGTTCAACACCAGTACCGGCATCAGTAACATCACTGGTCCCGCTAAAGTTACTCGCAGTGGCAGGCTCTTCTCGCCTGACATTGCGCCACCAGTTATCCGAAGACCTCTTATAATTACTCCTGCAAGTGCGCCTGTTTCCACTTCTGATCCAGTTTCTACCCCTGCTGCCGAGTCATCTGACACTTGGGGCAAAGGGATTGATGATGAGCCTGCCCGGATGGAGGCACCAAAGACTGTCAATGTTGAAGCCTCCCAGCAAGAGATGGAGGAAATTCTTAAGATAATCAAGAAGAGTGACTTCAACGTCGTTGAACAGCTGGGGCATACCCCCTCCAAGATCTCTATGCTATCATTGCTGCTGTGCTCAGAGGCCCATGCCAAGGCCCTGATTTCATTTCTGAAGACGGCCCATGTGCCACAAGAGACATCTGCGGACCAATTTACTGACTGTGTGGCCAATCTGACCGCCGACAATGGTTTGGGTTTCTCGGATGCTGATCTTACCGCTAAGGGAAAGAACCACAATGATGCCCTGCATGTCTCCATAGAATGCAGGGGCACTACTCTTGCACACGTGTCGGTAGACACCAGTTTGTCACTGAATGTACTGCCCAAGAAGGCCTTGGACAGGCTGGATTGTGAGGGTCTGGAGTTGAAGCCTAGTAACATCATTGTCCGAGCCTTTGACGGGTCGAAGAGGATGGTACATGGGGAGGTGGATGTTCCGATTCGTGTTGGTTCTCAAGTCTTTGACTCAACGTTCTATGTGATGGACATTCGTCCATCCTATTCTTGTTTGCTGGGTCGTCCTTGGATCCACAAAGCTGGGGCTGTGACATCTACTCTACACCAGAAGCTCAAGTACCCTGTCAGAGGGAAGATTGTTACAGTGCAGGGGGAGGAAGAATACATGGTTAGTCATCTGAACTCGTTCCGGTATATCGAGATGGACGGGGAGTTTATTGAAACCCCCTTTCAACATTTTGAAGAGGTACCTCCAACATTGGCGTCAGCGGAAACAGCAATTGAAGAAGACTTCCCTTTGAAGATGGCTTCCTTGAAGGATGCCCGGGCTGTAATTGAGAAAGGTGAATGTGCTAACTGGGGCAGGCTCCCTGATTTTACTCCTAAGACTGACAAGTTTGGGCTGGGTTTCACTGCAGAGGCTCAGAGGGCTGTATGCAAAGCAAAGATCGGAAGACCTCTCGTGTTCATCACCAACCCGAGAGTAAATGCTATTGAAGGCGATGCGGAGGAATCAGAGTTTGATAGCTGGATCTACCCGACGACCGACGGTGGACTGAACAATTGGACTGCAAAAGACCACATACCTGTTACTTTTGTTACGCAGTAATGAATTCCTTTGTTTTTTATTTGTAATGAACAATAAATTGAAACTTTCTGGCCCGGTGTCTTACCCGGGGCACCGTTGGCTTCATTTGTGAGGGCTTATTACTTGTCATTTCCATATATCATGAATAAAAACATTGGACATTTTTCGCATTTCAAATCTTGTGATCCCTTTCTTTCTTTCTTTATATATTGCAAAACAACTATATTTACACACACTCACTCATACAGGTTTCAATCCACTCTGGATCTCACTGGTAACGACTCTGCTACTGCCAGTTATGACTTCGAAAATCCGATCAACTTAGCCGAAGACGAAGGTGAAGATGATTGCGAAGTTCCTGGTGAGCTTGCAAGACTGTTACTCCAGGAAGAGAGGGCCATTCAGCCACATGAAGAACCAGTGGAAACGGTAAATCTGGGTACTGAGACAGACAGAAAGGAAGTTAAGATTGGTGCTAATCTAGAGCTCAGTGTGAAGCAACGGTTGGTTCAGATGTTGCATGATTATGTGGAGATCTTCTCCTGGTCCTACGAAGACATGCCTGGGTTGGATACTGTTGTACCCCAAAATTTGCCCTCCCATTTCCTCAACATTTTCTCATCACAAGACCTTTGGAGATCAAGATCCAATTAGGGTTTCCCCTACTCAAGACTTCTCCTTGCACTGTGGACTCAAATTAGGGTTTGTGTTTGCCTAAAGATGTTTTGACCTAAAATGCCTAAGATGACTTTCATGCTTCATGTTGGACTCCCAAGTTTACCTATACCAAGTTTCAAGTCTTGATTCCAAGTTTTACCCAGTCAATTGGACAGTTGACCTAGAAATCAGCTGTATTGGGGAAAAAGTCAACTGTGGCCAATTGACAGTCAAACCTCATGAAATTTGATCCACATCAACATTATGAACTCATATGAACCATTTGATCAAGTTTGGATCACAATTCCACAAGAAATTTGATCAGATCATCAAAAGGGCAAAATGGTCATTTTTAAGGTTTTGACTGCACAAGGGCAATTTTTGACTGTTTGACCTAGCCAATGGCAAACCAAGCTCACATATGGACTCAAGGACCCCATGGAATTATCTTGACATGTTCATCAAGCTCAAAAGATCCCAAGTACACAAGATTGACAGTTGAATTTCCCAGTCAATTGATCAATTTTGACTGTATACTGAAAAGTCAAACTTTGACTTTTTGGTCAAAATCAAGAGTCAAGGTTCATTTTTCATCAAAACATTACAAATCATGAAACTTGTTCACCAAGAAGTCACAAAATGCAAATTAGGGTTTGAAAATGGAATTTTTCATAACTTAGAATTTTTCTAAGTTATGGAAAACCCTAATTTTTTCCCAACTTTGCCCCATCTTTTCACCATGATCCATTGGGATTCAAACAAAAGTCAAAACATGAAAGTTGTAGCTTGTTGCAAAATCTACAACTTTGATTCACAAAGTTTTCTCATTTGAAGCTTGTATCTCAAGTTATGATTTTTTGAATAAGGGCACTAAACCATCTTTTAACTTAGTGAAATTTGACCTATTTTGACAAGGTTTTCTACCCTACTTCAAGGCCACTTTTCATACCCTTCCACTTGGAATTTCAAATTGCATTTCAAAGATGGATTGTAGTACACATTCCAAGCTTTCCAAAATGTCCAAGAACTCATCAAACAACCTCATAACTTGAGAGATTCGAATTTCACAAGTTGGCAAAAATTCACTTTTGTTCTTCATCAAAACATGTTCATAACTTTGCAAATTTGAACTCAGCTTGCTTTATGCTTGATTACAGGTCCTTGAACCAATCCATACTCAATAATTTAATGCATATTCAATGAGTTAATACCATGTTCTTTGTGTTCTAACATTGCATATTGGATTAATCCTAAACTAGATAAAGTGCTTTATCCATTTTTGTAAAAAGCTAGCTTTATGTCAAATTGAAATCCAAGCAAGTACAAGCAAAATCCTCTTGACACAAGATTATGGACAAGTTGCTCTGATCAAGAGAGGATTATGCAGCAGGATTAGAGGCCCCTACTCACCTAAAAACAAAAGTGACCTTTGCTTGCTTCATTTTCAAGTAACATTGCATAACTTATCACAACTCTCATCTCAGCTTAGAAACAGAAGAACAAAGTTATCAAACATATTCCATAGACCATATCCAAACTTTGGCACGAGTCCTGAACCACTCAAGCACCATTTAAAACAATTGAAAACAAAAGGCAAGTGATCTAAGCAAGTAACTAAGAGCCCATGGATAACCATGGATAGAAAGGGTGCTAATACCTTCCCTTTCTATAATCTACTCCCCGAACCCAAGAAAACATCTCAAAAGGTTTTTTGCTGTGCTTTTTAACCTTTCCTTAGGATAAAATAAAAAGTCGGTGGCGACTCTTGCTAACCGCAACATTTGCGAATACAAACGCAAACCTCAAGTCAGTTCTCCCACCGTATCACAGAACTGGCGACTCTGCTGGGGACATGTACTTAAAAGTGGAGTAACCTTAGGGTTTTAGATCACCTGTGTTTTCAATTGTTTGCTTTGTTTGCTTTTATGTTTATGGGCTTTGCATTGGAGTTTCATAGATCCTAACCCGGATCTGGGAAATACCCTTTTTAGGTAGCATAATCTGTGAGGGACCTGTCCGGCGTAGACCGACATGGGTGAAGCAGTGGCTACGTTGGTGTGGCATCTTAGTCTGTACCTATATCCCTTGTGTTGTAATGGGGAGAATATAGGTCTTCTAAGGGGTCATTAAACACCAACCAACCTTAGAACCCTAAATTGACCAACTTGGCTATTAGGACAGTAGCAGTATGCTACACTCATTGAGGCTAAACTCTCGAGATGGTTCTGGCCGCGAGAAAAGATTGCGATGCTGGAGTTATGACCGATTGAGGGTAGCCAATGATTTGAGATCCTCTAGAACCCGGTTACTTTTGATAGGACAGGTTTTAACCAACAAAACCAAAAGAGGGTAATACCTGAAACTCATGCTGGCCTGAAACCTAAGGGTGTCTTGTGTGACTTGTGTGCTTTATCTGCCTATGTGAATACTTGTGATGTGCTTCATCATAGCATCATACCATCATACCATTGCATGCAAAGCTAACCCATTTCAAAGACAAAAAGGTTTCATCTTTGCTCTGTTTTGTAGGACATCATGATGCCCGTGCGTAGAAATACTGTCCGGCTCAACTTTGTTCAACCACCAGTTTTACTCAAAGATCTGGTTGAAAGAATTCCAAACACTACCTCCTTCATCAACAGACATGGTTCCCTCCTTGGCTTGATCACTGCAAAATGGGACCAACAACTGATAAGTGTTCTGACCCAGTTTTATGACCCTCTGCATCATTGTTTCACCTTTCAAGACTTCCAGCTGGTTCCTACCCTGGAAGAGTTCTCTTACTTGCTTGGGATTCCTGTTTTGGAACAAACTCCTTTCACTGGTTTGGAAAAGACTCCTAGGCCTGAAGAGATTGCTGCAATTCTCCCCTTGACCAAAGAAGAGGTATTGTCCAACTGGGAAACTAGAAATGGGATCAAGGGCTTTTTGGTCAAATTTCTGGTTGGCAAGGCTAATGATTTCTGGAATGACTTGGACTTCAAAGCATATGAAGATGTTCTGGCTCTTTTGATCTATGGTCTGGTATTGTTTCCCAACCCTGACACTTTCATCAGTATCCATGTCATAAGAATCTTCATGTCTCGAAATCCGGTACCCACTCTCTTGGGTGACATTCTACAACAACTCCATGCTCGTACTGCTCGAAAACGGGGAACTCCGTGGTGTTGTGCTCCTTTGCTGGTAAGGTGGTTTATTTCGCACCTTCCTAAGTCCGTGCTGAAGAATGAAGAAGGAAAAGGTTGGGCTCGAAGGTTAATGTCTCTCACAGATAAGGATATCACTTGGACTCTCAGAGGCTTGGATGAGGTAGCTGTTATCGACCGTTGCGGAGAATACCCTAATGTCCCGTTGATTGGTATCCAAGGAGGAATCTCTTACAATCCGTGTTTAGCTCTCCGTCAGTTCGGAAGAGCCAGAGGAGATGGGCCCCATGAAATGCTGGTTCCTCACTTCCATTTTGAGTTTCAGGCAGGCAGTGACAAACTACGACAGGGATTCATTAGAGCTTGGGACAGAATCCACAAAGCTGACCCACATGAGCTAGGACCAAAAACTTCTTTACCATTGGAGCCCTATTGCAAATGGGTCCGCATCCGTGCTCAGAGGCTAGGTATGCCATACGAAGCCGTCAGACCAATCATCCTTGAGACTCCCGATGAAGATGGGGTTCCTTCAACTGTCCTCCCTCCTCAGATACCTACTGATTTTGACACCATGAAGAGATCTTGGGCACAGCTAAAGGAAGAACGGGATTTCTATCGGGAGAAGTTCAACGAGCAGGAAAGGAAGGTCCAAAGGCTGACTAAGCAATTGGAGGAAGAACGTGTCCTGAACAACTACATCAGCACTGAGAGGAGAAGGCCATGGGAGCATTGATGAGCTTTGATTATTCCCTTTTGTAGTTTTATTTCCTTTTCCGTATTTTTCATTCCTGTAATGCCTAAGGGCGAATTGTTGAACAATTGAAAAATTTTAATCTAATGAAGTGTGTTTCCCTTTTTTGTCTACAAAGTTGAATCTTATTTGTCTTTGAAAACATAAAACATACGCATTCCATTACACCATATGCATAGCAGGTACCCTATTTCACAGGTTGCTTAATTTTCTTCGCTGTTTATGTGAACAGTCATCATGAATTCGGAGTCATCCAGTGAACAAGCAATCAAGGCCCTCCAGGCCCAAAGTGCACAGTTTCAAGAAATGGTCTTAAGCCTAGCCCAGGGACAGCAAGAGTTGAAGACTCTACTCTTGAAGAAGAAGAAGAAAAAGAGGACGGCAATGTTCAACACCGGACGCAGATTTGGGAACACACTCCACAATGAAGCTGATCCGACCACTTCTTCCGCAGAGAAAAACAGTCCCCAAGGGGGAGAAGCTCCTAGTCCCGCAGTCTCCGACAACGAGACGGACTATAACGAGGAACAATACCCACCTGCTGCTGACAGATATAAACAATTGGAGGACCGTTTGAGCGCTATGGAAATTCAGAACGTGCCGGGACTGGATTTCGGGGATTTGGGATTATCTTCTGGAGTAGTAATTCCACACAAGTTTAAGGCGCCTGCCTTCGCCAAGTATGATGGGGTCTCCTGCCCAAAGTTGCATCTGAGGTCGTATGTAAGGAAAATCCAACCTTACACGGCGGATAAAAACCTCTGGATTCACTTCTTCCAAGACAGCCTCTCGGGGTCTCAGCTTGAATGGTTCTACCAATTAGACGGAGCTAGCATCCGGCACTGGGAGGATTTGGCGACTGCTTTCTACAGACAATACCAATATAATTCTGATCTCGCTCCTACGCGTACCCAACTTCAGGGTATGTCTCTAGGGACGGGTGAAGGATTCAAAGAGTACGCTCAAAAATGGAGAGATTTGGCTGGCAGGGTGCAGCCTCCATTAACTGATCGAGAACTGGTTGATATGTTTCTGGGAACGTTATCTGGTCCGTTTTTTAATCATTTGGTTGGTAACTCCTCCGCTGGGTTCACAGATCTGATATTAACAGGAGAAAGAATTGAGGCTGGTATCAGGTCAGGCAAGATACAAAAAGCTGCCTCTACAAGTGCTGAGAAGAGGCCATTTAAGAAAGAAGCAAGCGCCGTCTATGGCCCTAGAAGACAAGTCAAGCCCGAAAGTCGCCAAGCCGTTAATGCTTTGGTCATCTCTAAACCTGTTGCTGCTCCTCAGCAGTACAATCAGCAAAGAAGTGAAAGGCCCAAGAGGCAGTATACCCGATTGAGTATGACATTATCTCAAATTTTACCCCAACTGTTATCCACCAACCTGGTGACCCTCAAAGAAGCTCCTAAGGTCGTCAACACTGCGTCCCCTAAATACAACCCGAATGCCCGGTGCGCTTATCATTCTGATAGTCCCGGGCACACTACTGATGATTGTTGGGCCTTGAGAAACAAAGTGCAAGATCTAATTGACGCAAAAGAAATTCAGTTTGAAGCGCCGGAAAGACCGAATGTTGTAACGGCTCCTATGCCCCAGCATAGGGTGAGTGCCATTGAGGAAGAAGTGTATGCTGTTTCGATAGATGAAGTTGTTACCCCTTTGAAGACTGTTAAGAAGAACCTACTGCGGGCCGGTTTATTTCCGGGTTGCGGCGAAGGTTGCCCATTCTGTGCTATTTCCCTATCCGATTGTCCCTTGCTAAGGTTAGGCATCCAAGGCCTAATGGATAGCAAGGAGATTTTATTCAAAAAGACTGCTGTTCAATTGGTTCCAATAAAAGAAGTTTTCGTGATTACCATCTTCAAAAATCCAATCAAGGCTCCCCCAAAGAAGCCTATTCAAATCTTGACAGTTGCGCCTGTGATCATTACTGTTCCAGGACCCCTCTCCTACGTGTCTGATAAGGCTGTCCCCTGGCATTATGGGGCAGACGTATATGTAAATGGAATCAAGCAAGAATTTGATGCTAGTGCCAGTATTTGCGACATCACCGGTCCAGCTAAAGTCACCCGCAGTGGCAGGCTCTTCTCGCCTGACATTGCGCCTCCCGCTATTCGAAAACCCCTCCTCATAAAACCTGCAAGTTTACCAAGTCCTGTTGCTGATCAAATTGTGTCCCCTGCTGCCGAGTCATCAAATGCTCGGGGCAAAGGGATTGAAGAAGAGCCTGCCCGGATGGAGGCACCAATACCCGTGAATGCTGAGGCCTCCCGACAAGAAATGGAGGAGATTCTGAAGATAATAAAGAAAAGTGATTTTAATGTTGTCGAACAATTGGGGCATACACCCTCCAAGATCTCCCTGCTCTCCCTATTGCTATGTTCCGAGGCTCACGCAAAGGCATTAATCTCATTTCTCAAGACGGCCCATGTGCCGCAAGAGACGTCTGCAGTCCAGTTCACTGACTGCATAGCCAATTTGACGGCGGACAACGGCTTGGGCTTTTCAGATGCTGACCTGACCGTAAAAGGGAGAAACCATAATGATGCCCTGCATGTCTCTATTGAATGCAGGGGCACTACTCTGGCACATGTATTGGTGGACACTGGTTCTTCCTTGAATGTTCTTCCGAAAAAGGCTTTGGATCGTCTGGATTATGAGGGCTTGGAGTTGAAACCCAGCAATATCATCGTCAGAGCCTTTGACGGTTCCAAGAGGATGGTTCATGGAGAGGTTAACATCCCTATTCGTGTGGGCTCTCAAGTGTTTGACTCTACCTTTTACGTGATGGATATACGTCCATCGTACTCCTGTCTGTTGGGTAGACCTTGGATCCACAAAGCTGGGGCAGTGACCTCCACCTTACACCAAAAGCTGAAGTATCCCGTCAGGGGGAAAATTGTCACTGTGCAAGGAGAAGAGGAGTATATGGTGAGCCATTTGAATTCCTTCAGGTACATCGAGATGGACGGAGAATTTATTGAAACTCCCTTCCAACATTTCGAGGAGGTACATCCAATTTCAGCAGCTGCGGAGACAATGGCCGAAGAGAATGATTCCTTGAAGATGGTTTCCCTAAGGGATGCCCGGGCTGTGGTTCAGAAAGGCAATGGTGCACACTGGGGTCAGCTTCCTGACTTCACTCAGAAGAACGACAAGTTTGGGCTAGGCTTTACTGCAGAGGCTCAGAAGGTGGTGCGCGAAGAGAAGATTGGAAAGGCTCCGGTGTTTATTTCCAGCTCAAGGGTGAATGCTATCGAGGAGGATGTGGAGGAAGCTGAGTTTGATAATTGGATCTACCCGACTGCTAGCGACGGACCAAGCAACTGGACAGCAAAGGATTTTACCCCTATCACATTTGTCACGCAGTAATTGATTTCTTTTGATTTCCAAATTTGTAACAAACAATATGTTAAAACTCTGTTGGCTCGGTGTCCTGCCCGGGACATCGTAGCTCCATTTGTGAGGGCTTTTTGTATGACATTTTCATATATCATCAATCAAAACATTGGACGTTTGTTGCATTTCAAATCTTGTGCTCCTTTTCTTTCTGTGTTATATATATTGCAAAACAGCTATATTTACACACACTCACTTATACAGGTTTCAATCCACTCTGGATCTCACTGGCAACAGCTCTGCTACCGCCAGTTATGACTTCGAAAATCCGATCAACTTGGCCGAAGACGAAGGTGAAGATGATTGCGAAGTGCCTGGTGAACTCGCAAGACTGCTACTACAGGAAGAGAGGGCTATTCAACCACATGAAGAGCCTGTGGAGACAATTAACCTGGGTACTGAGACAGATAGGAAAGAGGTCAAAATTGGTGCCAATCTAGAGCTCAGCGTGAAGCAACGATTGATCCAGATGCTACAAGACTACATGGAGATCTTTGCCTGGTCTTATGAAGATATGCCTGGTTTGGATGCCGACATTGTAGTTCACCATTTGCCAACCAAGGAAGATTGCCCTCCAGTAAAGCAAAAAGTTCGACGAATGCGTCCAGAGATGTCTGAGAAGATTAAAGCTGAGGTGATGAAACAGTTTGATGCGGGTTTCCTTGCAGTAACTTCTTACCCTCAGTGGGTTGCCAATGTTGTGCCAGTGCCGAAGAAGGACGGCAAGGTCAGAATGTGTGTTGACTACAGGGATCTGAACAGGGCCAGCCCCAAGGATGACTTCCCCCTACCTCACATTGATGTCCTTGTTGACAATACAGCTCAACACAAGGTGTTCTCCTTCATGGATGGTTTTTCAGGGTATAATCAGATCAAGATGGCTCCAGAAGATATGGAAAAGACTACATTTGTAACTCAGTGGGGGACCTTCTGTTATAAGGTCATGCCATTCGGATTGAAAAATGCTGGGGCAACCTATCAGCGTGCCATGGTTGCTTTATTTCATGATATGATCCATCATGAGATTGAAGTATACGTTGATGACATGATCGCAAGGTCTCAAACTGAGGAGGAGCACCTTGATCACCTGAGGAAGTTGTTTGACCGACTCAAGTTGTACAAGCTGAGATTGAATCCCAACAAATGCACCTTCGGGGTGAGGTCCGGAAAATTGCTAGGTTTCATTGTAAGTGATAAAGGTATCCAGGTGGACCCTGCCAAGGTTAAAGCTATCCAAGAGATGCCGACCCCAAAAACAGAGAAAGAAGTCAGAGGTTTCCTGGGACGATTGAATTACATTGCCCGATTCATCTCACATCTGACTGCTACTTGTGAGCCAATCTTCAAATTACTGAAGAAAGATCAAGTGGTACGCTGGAATGATGAATGTCAGGCCGCCTTTGAAAGAATAAAGGAATACCTCCAAGAGCCACCCATTCTTATGCCACCAGTGGAAGGAAGACCTCTGATACTATACTTGACAGTGCTTGATAATTCAATGGGGTGTGTGCTGGGGCAGCATGACGAGTCTGGCCGAAAAGAGCACGCTATTTATTACTTGAGCAAAAAGTTTACCGACTGTGAGTCTCGTTACTCACTGCTTGAGAAAACTTGCTGCGCTCTTGTATGGGCTGCTCGCCGGCTGAGACAGTATATGCTGACTCACACTACTTTATTGATTTCAAAGATGGATCCCATCAAGTACATATTTGAAAAGCCTGCTCTGTCTGGAAGGATAGCGAGATGGCAAATGATCTTAACAGAATATGATATCCAGTATACAACTCAGAAAGCAATTAAGGGGAGTGTACTGGCTGATCATTTGGCACACCAACCTGTGGACGATTATCAATCATTGAACTTTGATTTTCCGGACGAAGACATCATGGTGGTAACTGACTGTGAAGTACCTGGACCGGATGAAGGACCTGAGGAAGGATCCCGATGGTCTATGCATTTTGATGGAGCCTCCAATGCTTTGGGTAACGGCGTCGGCGCTGTAATCATATCTCCCAAGGGGACTCATACTCCACTCACCGCCCGATTATGTTTCAGCTGCACCAACAACATGGCAGAATATGAGGCATGTATCATGGGTTTACAATCTGCGATCGATTTGAGGATCAAGTTTCTAAGTGTCTTCGGAGATTCCGCTCTCGTGATCAATCAGATCAAAGGCGAGTGGGATACGAAACACCCGAATCTCATTCCTTACAAGGAGTATGTATCGACCCTGCTCCCCCACTTTGAAGAGATAACTTTTGAACATTTCCCCAGAGAGGAAAATCAGCTAGCGGACGCACTAGCCACGATGTCTTCAATGTTTAAAGTTAAATGGGACAATGAGGCTCCCCAAATCCTAATCTGGAAGTTGGATGAACCGGCATACTGCTGCGAGCTCGAAGCTGAGAAGGTGACTGAAAAACCCTGGTATCACGAGGTGAAGAGGTACTTGGAAGCTCAGGAATACCCTGAAGGTGCATCTGTCAACGACAAGAAGTTCATGAGGAGGTTTGCTGCAAAATTCTTCCTCAGCAACGGCATTCTCTACAAACGGAATCATGATTCAACTCTGTTACGTTGTGTGGATAAGGCTGAAGCAGAGAAAATTATGATGGAACTACATGAAGGTACATTTGGGACCCACTCCAGTGGACACACCATGGCTAAGAAAATCCTTCGGGCAGGATATTTCTGGTCCACAATGGAAGCCGATTGTTACCAACACTCCCGGACTTGTCATAAGTGCCAGATCTATGCTGACAAGGTGCATATCCCTCCGGCTCCTTTGAATGTCCTAACGGCACCTTGGCCTTTCGCAATGTGGGGCATCGATATGATCGGTGAAATCCGACCGACGGCATCCAATGGGCACCGTTTCATCTTGGTGGCAATCGATTACTTCACGAAATGGGTCGAGGCAGCTTCATATGCCACGGTAACCAAGAGCGTCGTGGCGCGTTTCATCCGGCATAATCTGATATGTCGGTACGGTGTCCCGGAAAGGATCATTACGGACAACGGTACCAATCTCAATAACAAAATGATCACTGAACTCTGTGAACAATTCAAGATACAGCACCACAATTCTTCCCCCTATCGGCCGAAGATGAATGGGGCTGTAGAGGCAGCCAATAAAAATATCAAGAAAATTGTGCAGAAGATGACAGTGACCTATAAAGATTGGCACGAGATGTTACCGTTCGCTCTTCATGGGTACCGCACCTCAGCAAGGACGTCAACCGGGGCAACTCCCTTCTCCCTAGTCTATGGCATGGAGGCAGTCTTGCCGATCGAAATCCAGATACCCTCTCTCCGGATAATGAAGGATGCAGACTTAAATGAAGATGATTGGATCCAAACTCGACTTGATCAATTAAATCTAATTGACGAAAAGAGGCTCACTGCTATCTGTCATGGTCAAACGTATCAGAAACGGATGATCAGGGCATTTAACAAGAAAGTCAGACCGCAAGAGTATCGAGTTGGGGACCTGGTAATCAAACGCATCATCCTTCCTCAAAGTGATCCCCGGGGCAAATGGACCCCTACGTACGAAGGGCCATTTGTGGTTAAGCGTGTGTTCTCTGGAGGAGCCATGATCCTAACCACCATGGACGGTGACGACCTTCCTCACCCCGCCAATGCGGACATAGTGAAAAAATACTACGCATAAATAAAAGACCCGCTAGGTTGACATACCTAGGCAAAAATAAGGGCTTCCCGGCGAACCAAAAGGGTTCGGGCAAAAATAAGGGATGAAATAAATAAAAATCTGTACACCCGGCAAGTCGAAAACCTGAAAGGGCGGCTTGGGCAAAAAAGGGTATCCCGGTGGACTGAAAACCCGAAAGGGCGGTCCAGGCAAAAGTTAGGGATAAAAGCGTAACACTATGTCTCATTGGATCACTTCGCACCCGGAATTCGGCATCAACTATCTGGCTCAGATTGCGGCATCGACCAATCAGCTTCATCTTCGATCAGGCAGCAAAGCGATGAGACGTTCGGAGACATAAAGGCAATAGCAGAGTTGGAACCCAGTGGGATTGTTCACATGGCTGTTTTGTTTTTCAAATTGTAAACTCTATGTTGTTTGGCGATGTCCTCTTACTAGGATGTCAGTCTCTTGTACAAAAAACGCCTATTCACAGGCAAAGTTTAAATCAATGAAAATTCACTTGTCCATACAAATTGCCATTGTTTTTTCTTTTGTTGTTTTGTCTTGTGAAGAACGTCCAATGTTCATTTTTTGATATATGCATTTGACATTAAAATTGCTGATTCATAAATGTTTGCATATGAAAAGAGATTAATTACAAGTGACATCGAAGACAGGGGCAATGCGGGGTTGTCTAATGCGGTCTAGTTGTTTTGTCCGCCAAAGCACCAAGGTAGGTTCAACTGAAAAATGTGACCAAATCATCTCAACTCCCCGCAGAGTAAAGCAAAATTCAGCAGCACTTTCCCCAAGCAGGAGTCGATTCCCCGTCGATCCTGAAAAAGGCACAACGTTCCCCGGCAGGTCTTAAAAGCTCATCCCCAGTAGATTCTGCGAGCTTATCCCCGGCGAAGTACGAGCGTCTCGCCCAAGTTTTATTTAGAGTTATTTCCTCACAAGGACTTATAACTGGGTTATCCTCAGCTAAAAGCCACGGAAGACCGTTCTCGGTGAAAGTTCCTTCAATCCCCAGCGAAATCTACCTTTGGTTTTCCCAAGCAGAGTTTATCTTTGGGGTTCCCCAGCGGAGTTTATCATCATTATCCTCAGCGGAATCCATTGTTAAAGTCCTCAGCAGGCCTCTCATCAGAGCTTTGGTCAAGCATCTCTTCCGCAGAACAGCTTCCCGGTCATTCGTCAAGGATTTATTTTCCTAAGATGAAATTACACTCATAAACATTTCACATTTCCGTACATCTTGCTTACATACATGATGAGACACATACAATATCAAATGTTGAACATCATGACATCATGCATATCATACATCATGACATTGCATACAGCTTACGTCTTTGCCTTTTCAGGAAAAAGACAATCTCAAAAAAGACTACTTTCAACTGTCACAATTCCAGACTCGATTCCTGTATCTAGCCAGGGCACGTCTGCAGAGTTCAAAGATTCGACTCCTGTATCCAGCCAGGGCACATCTATCAACTACAACATTTCCAGACTCGATTCCTGTATCCAGCCAGGGCATATCTGTTGACCACATTTCCAGACTCGATTCCTGTATCTAGCCAGGGCACGTCTGCAGAGTTCAAAGATTCGACTCCTGTATCCAGCCAGGGCATATCTATTGACGACTATTTCCAGATTCGACTCCTGTATCCAGCCAGGGCACATCTGTGAGCAACCGATCGTAGATTCGATACCTGTATCCAGCCAGGGCATATCTGCATAAGGAGACTGAAGATCAAACACCTGTAACAAGCCAGGAAAACATCTGTCTTTCTTAAAACACACAAGTTCTCGCTAAGGAACCTCTTATGCGATCAACACTTCCAAATGGCATCTGTAAGCCCATTCCCGACAAAGTTCTGTCACTTTTCCAGATGGCATCTACAAAGCCCATCTCCCTATCCACCATCTCTCCAAATGGCATCTATAAGCCCATTCCCGACACCACATTGATGAGACTCCAGCATGCGAGTGCAAATTTCCGGGCACTCTAGTGTCCAATCTCCTTTTACCCTCGAGTCGCGAAAGGCAAACTTGCCAATCTAACTCTTCAGGTCCAAGAAGATTGAACAGGGGCAACTGTTGTACCCCAAAATTTGCCCTCCCATTTCCTCAACATTTTCTCATCACAAGACCTTTGGAGATCAAGATCCAATTAGGGTTTCCCCTACTCAAGACTTCTCCTTGCACTGTGGACTCAAATTAGGGTTTGTGTTTGCCTAAAGATGTTTTGACCTAAAATGCCTAAGATGACTTTCATGCTTCATGTTGGACTCCCAAGTTTACCTATACCAAGTTTCAAGTCTTGATTCCAAGTTTTACCCAGTCAATTGGACAGTTGACCTAGAAATCAGCTGTATTGGGGAAAAAGTCAACTGTGGCCAATTGACAGTCAAACCTCATGAAATTTGATCCACATCAACATTATGAACTCATATGAACCATTTGATCAAGTTTGGATCACAATTCCACAAGAAATTTGATCAGATCATCAAAAGGGCAAAATGGTCATTTTTAAGGTTTTGACTGCACAAGGGCAATTTTTGACTGTTTGACCTAGCCAATGGCAAACCAAGCTCACATATGGACTCAAGGACCCCATGGAATTATCTTGACATGTTCATCAAGCTCAAAAGATCCCAAGTACACAAGATTGACAGTTGAATTTCCCAGTCAATTGATCAATTTTGACTGTATACTGAAAAGTCAAACTTTGACTTTTTGGTCAAAATCAAGAGTCAAGGTTCATTTTTCATCAAAACATTACAAATCATGAAACTTGTTCACCAAGAAGTCACAAAATGCAAATTAGGGTTTGAAAATGGAATTTTTCATAACTTAGAATTTTTCTAAGTTATGGAAAACCCTAATTTTTTCCCAACTTTGCCCCATCTTTTCACCATGATCCATTGGGATTCAAACAAAAGTCAAAACATGAAAGTTGTAGCTTGTTGCAAAATCTACAACTTTGATTCACAAAGTTTTCTCATTTGAAGCTTGTATCTCAAGTTATGATTTTTTGAATAAGGGCACTAAACCATCTTTTAACTTAGTGAAATTTGACCTATTTTGACAAGGTTTTCTACCCTACTTCAAGGCCACTTTTCATACCCTTCCACTTGGAATTTCAAATTGCATTTCAAAGATGGATTGTAGTACACATTCCAAGATTTCCAAAATGTCCAAGAACTCATCAAACAACCTCATAACTTGAGAGATTCGAATTTCACAAGTTGGCAAAAATTCACTTTTGTTCTTCATCAAAACATGTTCATAACTTTGCAAATTTGAACTCAGCTTGCTTTATGCTTGATTACAGGTCCTTGAACCAATCCATACTCAATAATTTAATGCATATTCAATGAGTTAATACCATGTTCTTTGTGTTCTAACATTGCATATTGGATTAATCCTAAACTAGATAAAGTGCTTTATCCATTTTTGTAAAAAGCTAGCTTTATGTCAAATTGAAATCCAAGCAAGTACAAGCAAAATCCTCTTGACACAAGATTATGGACAAGTTGCTCTGATCAAGAGAGGATTATGCAGCAGGATTAGAGGCCCCTACTCACCTAAAAACAAAAGTGACCTTTGCTTGCTTCATTTTCAAGTAACATTGCATAACTTATCACAACTCTCATCTCAGCTTAGAAACAGAAGAACAAAGTTATCAAACATATTCCATAGACCATATCCAAACTTTGGCACGAGTCCTGAACCACTCAAGCACCATTTAAAACAATTGAAAACAAAAGGCAAGTGATCTAAGCAAGTAACTAAGAGCCCATGGATAACCATGGATAGAAAGGGTGCTAATACCTTCCCTTTCTATAATCTACTCCCCGAACCCAAGAAAACATCTCAAAAGGTTTTTTGCTGTGCTTTTTAACCTTTCCTTAGGATAAAATAAAAAGTCGGTGGCGACTCTTGCTAACCGCAACATTTGCGAATACAAACGCAAACCTCAAGTCAGTTCTCCCACCGTATCACAGATACCGACATTGTGGTTCATCACCTGCCTACCAAGGAAGATTGCCCTCCGGTTAAACAAAAGGTCCGCTGTATGCGTCCAGAGATGTCCGAGAAGATCAAAGCTGAGGTTATGAAACAGTTTGATGCCGGGTTTCTAGCGGTGACTTCTTACCCCCAGTGGGTTGCCAACGTGGTTCCAGTGCCAAAGAAAGATGGTAAGGTCAGAATGTGTGTTGACTACAGGGATTTGAAAAGGGCGAGCCCCAAGGATGATTTCCCTCTGCCTCACATCGACGTTCTTGTTGACAATACAGCTCAACACAAGGTGTTCTCCTTCATGGACGGCTTTTCAGGTTATAATCAGATCAAGATGGCTCCTGAAGATATGGAGAAGACTACCTTTGTTACTCAGTGGGGCACCTTCTACTACAAGGTCATGCCTTTTGGACTGAAAAATGCTGGGGCAACCTACCAACGTGCCATGGTTACTTTATTTCATGACATGATCCATCATGAGATTGAAGTGTACGTCGATTATATGATTGCAAGGTCCCAAACTGAGGAGGAACACCTTAACCATCTACAGAAGTTGTTTGACCGTCCGAAGTTATACAAGCTGAGGTTGAACCCGAACAAGTGCACCTTCGGGGTAAGATCTGGGAAGTTGCTAGGCTTCATCGTAAGCGACAAAGGTATTCAAGTGGACCCTGCCAAGGTTAAAGCCATACAAGAGATGCCAGTTCCCAAGACAGAGAAAGAAGTTAGAGGCTTTCTAGGACGTCTGAATTATATTGCCCGATTCATCTCGCACCTAACTGCTACCTGTGAGCCAATCTTCAAGCTGCTGAAGAAAGATCAGGTAGTACGTTGGAATGATGAATGTCAGGCCGCTTTTGACAGAATCAAAGAGTATCTCCAAGAACCACCCATTCTTATGCCACCGGTTGAAGGGAGACCTCTAATACTATACTTGACAGTACTTGACAGCTCGATGGGGTGTGTGCTGGGGCAGCATGACGAGTCTGGCCGAAAAGAGCACGCCACTTATTACCTTAGCAAAAAGTTTACCGACTGTGAGACCCGATACTCACTGCTCGAGAAAACTTGTTGCGCTTTGGTATGGGCTGCTCGCCGGCTGAGACAATATATGCTGACTCACACTACTTTGTTGATATCAAAGATGGATCCAATAAAGTACATATTCGAAAAGCCTGCTCTGTCTGGAAGAATAGCAAGATGGCAAATGATCTTGACAGAATACGACATCCAGTACACGACTCAGAAAGCTATCAAGGGAAGTGTATTGGCAGACCACTTGGCGCACCAAGCAGTAGACGACTACCAGTCAATGAACTTTGAATTTCCTGACGAGAGCATCATGATAGTGACTGATTGTGAAGTACCTGGACCGGATGAAGGACCTGAGGAAGGATCCCGATGGTCTATGCACTTTGACGGAGCCTCCAACACTTTGGGTAACGGCATCGGCGCTGTGATCATATCCCCTCAAGGCACTCATACTCTACTTACTGCCCGGCTATGTTTCAACTACACCAACAACATGGCGGAGTATGAGGCATGCATCATGGGTCTTCAAGCTGCGATTGACTTAAGGATCAAGTTTCTGAGTGTCTTCGGAGATTCCGCTCTCGTGATCAATTAGATCAAAGGCGAGTGGGATACGAAACACCCAAATCTTATTCCTTATAAAGAATGTGTGTTGACATTGATCCCCCATTTTACAGAGATAACTTTTGAACACTTCCCAAGAGAGGAGAATCAGTTGGCGGACGCGTTAGCTACGATGTCTTCCATGTTCAAAGTCAAATGGGACAATGAGGCTCCCTGAATCATTATCTGGAAACTGGACGAACCGACATATTGTTGTGACCTTGAGGCTGAAATAGTAACTGAAAAACCCTGGTATCATGAGGTGAAGAGGTATCTGGAAGCTCAAGAATACCCTGAAGGTGCATCTGTCAATGACAAGAAGTTTCTGAGAAGGTTCGCAGCAAAGTTCTTCCTCAGCAACGGCATTCTGTATAAGCGAAACCATGATTCGACCTTACTTGCGTTGCGTGGATAAAGCTGAAGCAGAAAGGATCATGGCAGAACTGCACGAAGGTACCTTCGGAACGCATTCCAGTGGACACACCATGGCAAAGAAAATCCTTCGGGCGGGATACTTCTGGTCCACAATGGAAGCTGACTGTTACCAACATTCTCGGACATGTCATAAGTGCCAGACATATGCAGATAAGGTGCACGTTCCTCCAGTTCCTCTGAATGTCTTGACGGCACCCTGGCCTTTTGCAATGTGGGGCATTGATATGATCGGCGAGATTAAACCTACGGCATCCAACGGGCATCGCTTCATCCTAGTGGCGATCGATTACTTCACAAAGTGGGTTGAAGCAGCTTCTTATGCCACTGTAACCAAGAATGTCGTGGCACGGTTCATTTGGCATAATCTGATCTGTCGATACGGTGTACCTGAAAGGATCATTACAGACAATGGTACCAATCTTAACAACAAGATGATCACTGAGCTCTGCGAGCAATTCAAGATACAGCACCACAACTCTTCTCCTTACCGGCCGAAGATGAATGGGGCTGTAGAAGCAGCGAATAAGAATATTAAAAAGATTGTGCAGAAGATGATAGTGACTTATAAAGATTGGCACGAGATGTTACCGTTTTCTCTTCATGGGTACCATACCTCAGCAAGGACGTCAACCGGGGCAACTCCCTTTTCCTTGGTCTATGGCATGGAGGCAGTCTTGCCGATTGAAGTCCAGATACCCTCTCTCCGGATAATGAAGGATGCAGGTTTGAGCGAAGATGACTTGATCCAGACTCGACTTGATCAATTAAACCTAATTGACGAAAAGAGACTCGCTGCTATTTGTCATGGTCAAACGTACCAAAAACGGATGATCAGGGCATTTAACAAGAAAGTCAAACCACAAGAGTATCAAGTAGGGGACCTGGTAATCAAGCGCATCATTCTTCCTCAAAGTGATCCCAGGGGCAAATGGACCCCTACATACGAAGGGCCATTTGTGGTTAAACATGTGTTCTCAGGAGGAGCCATGATCCTAACCACCATGGATGGTGACGACCTTCCTCACCCCGCCAATGCAGACATAGTAAAAAGATACTACGCATGATAAAAGACCCGCTAGGTTGACATACCTAGGCAAAAATTAGGGCTTCCCGGAAAACCAAAAGGGTTCAGGCAAAATGAGGGATGAAATGAAAAAATATGTACACCCGGCAAGTCGAAAACCTGAAAAGGCGGCTTGGGCAAAAATGGGTATCCCGGTGGACTGAAAACCCGAAAGGGCGGTCCAGGCAAAAGTTAGGGATTAAAGCGTAATACTATGTCTCATTGGATCACCTCGCATCCAGAATCCGGTATCAGCCATCAGGTTCAGACGGCATCGATCAATCAACTTCATCTTCAACCGAGCAGCCAGATGATGAGACGCTCGAAGATATAAAGGCAATAACAGAGTGGGAACCCAGTAGGATTACCCTTTTTCACACAGCTGTTTTTGTTTTCCCTTTTCGTAAAATTGTATAAACTCTGTTGTTCGGAGGCGTTCTCTTACTAGGACGTCAGCCTCTTGTAGATAAACGCCTATTTTCAGGCAAATTCAAAAATCAATACAAATTCACTTTTCAGATCAGTTGCCAATTGTTTCTTCCTTTTTCTGTTTTGTTTTGCGAAGAACGTCCAATGTTCAAATTGTGATATATGCATTTGACACTAATTTCTAACTCATAAATATTTGCATGCGAAACGAAGGATTAATTACAGGTAACATCAGAAACAGGGGCAATAATGAGTTGTCTAAAGCGATCTAATTGCTCTGTCTACCAAGGTACCAAGGTAAGTTCGGCCGAAGAATGTAACCAAGATATCTTAATTCCCCAGAGAGTGAGCTAAGATTCAACAATTCTCCCCAAGCAGTTGGTCTCTCATCAACCCTAACAAGGCACAATATCTCCAGCAACTCAGCAACGCTCTCCCCAAGCAGAGTTAGTCTACTGTCAGCCTTAAGGAAGTTGGGTATCCCCAAATCTCAACATTCCCCAGTGGAGTATACAAACATTCTTAACAAGCGTCCCCGACAGTCTTGATCTAATATTGTTCCCCGGCGGAATACCGGACATCCAGTGGAGCCATTCCCCAGTCCCATCTGAAAAGTCTCCCCAGGAGAGTTCAATCAATCTCCCCAGCAGGTCCTGAAGCTTATCCCCAGTAGATTTTGGAAGCTATCCCCTGCAGAGCACGAACGCGTCTCCCGACTTTATTCAAAGGTTATTTCCCCACCAGGATATAATTGGGTTATCCTCAGCCAATTGCCACAGAAAGATCGTCCCCGGCGAAGTCTTCCTATCCCCCAGCGGAGTTCACCAAATCTTCCAACTTAACTCAACAATGGTATCCCCAGTGGAGTTATCATCAACCTCAGCGAAGTACATCTATTCCCCCACAGAGTATTCCCCGCAGAGTAATCTATTCACCAAGTTTATTCCCCAACGGAGTCATCTTCTCCTACCGGTTTATTCTTGCAACTATCATCCCCAGCGGAAACGAAGAACTCTACTCTTCAGCATCAGCCCAGGATTCAACTTCCTGGCACCCCGTCAAAGATTTATTTTCCTAGACAAAAACATACATTCATAAACATCGCATCTTCATACATTATAGCATGCACATACGCATCATGAACATACAATCTCATTTATTCTGAGAACATCACGCATGTCATACATCATGACATTGCATACAACTAACGTTTTGTCTTTTCAGGACCAAGATCAATACAAAGATAATTACTATCAACAGTCGTGATTCCAGATCCGATTCCTGTATCTTGCCAGGGTGTATCTGTTGACGACTATATTCCAGACTCGATTCATGTATCTTGCCAGGGCACGTCTGAAGAGTTTGAAGATCTGATTCCTGTATCTTGCCAGGGTGTATCTGTTGACGACTACATTTCCAGACCCGATTCCTGTATCTTGCCAGGGCACGTCTGAAGAGTTTGAAGATCCGATTCCTGTATCTTGCCAGGGTGTATCTGTTGACGACTATATTCCAGACTCGATACCTGTATCCTGCCAGGGCACGTCTGAAGAGTTTGAAGATCCGATTCCTGTATCTTGCCAGGGTGTATCTGTTGACGACTAGTTCCAGACTCGATTCCTGTATCCTGCCATGGCACGTCTGAAGAGTTCGAAGATCCGATTCCTGTATCTTGCCAGGGTGTATCTGTTGACGACTATATTCCGGACTCGATTCCTGTATCTTGCCAGGGAACGTCTGAAGAGTTTGAAGATCCGATTCCTGTATCTTGCCAAGGTGTATCTGTTGACGACTATATTCCAGACTCGATTCCTGTATCTTGCCAGGGCACGTCTGAAGAGTTCGAAGATCCGATTCCTGTATCTTGCTAGGGTGTATCTGTTGACGACTAATTCCAGACTCGATTCCTGTATCCCTCCAGGGCACGTCTGAAGAGTTTGAAGATCCGATTCCTGTATCTCGCCAGGGTGTATCTGTTGACGACTAGTTCCAGACTCGATTCCCGTATCTTGCCAGGGAACGTCTGAGGAGTTTGAAGATCCGATTCCTGTATCTTGCCAAGGTGTATCTGTTGACGACTATATTCCAGACTCGATTCCTGTATCTTGCCAGGGCACGTCTGAAGAGTTCGAAGATCCGATTCCTGTATCTTGCCAGGGTGTATCTGTTGACGACTATTTTCCAGACTCGATTCCTGTATCTTGCCATGGCACGTCTGAAGAGTTCGAAGATCCGATTCCTATATCTTACCAGGGTGTATCTGTTGACGACTATTCTCCGGACTCGATTCCTGTATCTTGCCAGGGCACGTCTAAAGAGTTTAAAGATTCGATTCCTGTATCCAGCCAGGGCATATCTACATAAAGAGTTTGAAGATCAACTCTTGTAACAGGCCAGGTAATTATTTTCTTTCTCAGGTACGCAAGTTCTCGCTAAGGAATGTCTTACGCGATCGACACCTAGATGGCATCTATAAGCCCATCCACATACCGACAATCTCCAAATGGCATCCATAAGCCCATTCCCAACAAAGGTCTGTCACACTTCCAGATGGCATCTATAAGCCCATCCTCCTATCCATCGTTCCTCCAAATGGCATCTGTAAGCCCATTCCCGCCATCACACTGTTGATACTCTACTATGTGAGTGCAAATTTCTAGGCACTCTAGTGTTCAATCATCTTCCACCTTCGGATTATGAAAGGCACGCCAACCAATCTACATCCTCAGGTCTAAGAAGATTGAACAGGGGCAACTTTTGTACCCCAAAATTTGCCCTCCCATATTCTTCAAGATTTTCCAAGATCAAGCTACAAGATCTCTCAAAAGCTGCACAGTCCAATTGCCTCCTAACACAGTCAAAATTAGGGTTTTGGTTCTTGCAAATAAATTGAGGTTTCCAAGGGTCCAATCAAGTCCCACATGCCTATATACATTGTCAAGCATCCATATGTCAAGTTTCAAGACTCACAGCATCAAATTGCACAGTCAAAAACCCTAATTGCTCCACAATCAACTGCAGGGGCAAAATGGTCATTTGACAGTCAAAAGTCAAATTTTTTGGTCAACATATTATTTTGAAGCCACAATCATCATTTGATCAATTCTTGATCATGATTCCACAAGCATGGCTCAAAAAGTCTCAAGATGCAAAAGTTTCTATTTTTGGACAGTTGAAAAGTCAACTGCAAATTGACCAAGGTATAACTTCTTCATGGTTTATCAGAAAAATCCCATCCAAAGCTCATTTTGAAGAGGATGACATTTCCTACAACTCATCTTCACACTTCAAGTCCAAGAAATGCTCTCACAAAAAGTTATCAATTTCAACATTATAGGTCATTTTCAAAAGTCAACAAAAAGGCACTTTAAGTCAAAGACCATAACTTGAGATTGGTAAATAAAAATGACATGGGACCAAAGGCATTGGTTAGAGGACTTCAAGACCTTTCCAAAATGTCCAAGAACATGATCATAGCTTCAAAATTGAGCAAGATATGCCTTGGAGAAGTTGGGAAATATTTGGGAATTTTGAAAAGTCAATTATGCCTAAAACACCTCAAAATTGCTAATGGGCCTCAAATTCTTCCTTGAATCATTACCCAAAGCTTATGCACGACCCATTGAGCTAAAAATGATTTATTTTCTTATTTTTAATTAATTAATTGAATTTTTATTATTATTAATTCATTTAATTAGTTTTAATTGTAGAAAAATATCAAATAATGCTTTTCAAATCTTTTTGTGCAACAAATATACTCATTATATGTTAAAGATTTCGTGCACCAATCAACAAGACAAGATCATCCATATTTGGCAAGATTTGCATGGAAAAAAGATTGAAAAAGATGTGATAAAAATCAAATATTCAAAACATAAATTCATGGATCTTTGGGCTTGTTTTTGACCTAGAATGCTTCACATACATATGCACAAGGAAACCTAATTCAAGGATACATGAAAAAAGCTGCTGAAGCTGCATAACCAATTTGCAATTTTTGGCCAAAAACTTGAAAACTGATTTCATAGTTAGAGCACGTTTCAAAGCACAACAAGTATTCCAACACGTTGCTGAACCTTCCAGGAGTCGATTGCAATCAAGAACAAATCCCCATACTCCAAGAATTGGTAGAACTAAGTCACGTTTGTCACAAACATTTCCATAATCGATTTTTAATTTTCACGCATCATTCATGTGTTTTAATTGTTGATTTATGCTACTAACATCTTTCTGAAGCGATTGGTAATGTTTAATTGGACTAACAATGCCTGTAGCCAGATCTGCCATTGATGAAACCTAGGGTTTCAGAAGCTCCAAAATAGGGCTTTCCTTGTCTGAAAAAATTGGACCTTGAGACCTATGCTATTGAATTCAGGAGCTCCAGACGAAACGAACCAACACCTCGCGCTCAATTTATTTAACCCATAGTGCTATTCGCTATTATCCACTGTTCCATTTAGTGGGGGTTTAAAACCCCCGCTATTTGTTTTCTATTTGCATGAAAAACAAGGAAGAAGATGGACGTGGCCTGATGTTACTGGGAGGTTCAAATATTGGCGCGTTTTTCTTTGTTTCAGTATAATTTCTTTTTTTTTCCACATATTATAAACCGTTGTTATATTATATACAAAGAAACGCAATAGCTCAGTTGGCTGGCAACGTGTCCTTCCAGCGTTGGGACCTGGGTTTGATTCCCAGGTCCCCCCATATGCTTAATAATTTTTGTTTCAGTATGTTCTAGTGCAGCACTCATTCCATTGCCTACCATACACGCTCATGCCTGTGCTTGCCAAGTGGCTTCAAGCTTCCATCCAAGGGCCACTGAATGAATTCTATCATGTACCTCAGTCAACCATCCCACACGTGATGCCAAAAAGTCAAGCAAGGCCTATGCTAATGGGCCAGATTTACTCCAATTTACCTCCCTTTGGGGCCTGACACCCCCTTGGTTTGTTTTATTTTTTATTCTCTTTTCTTTTTAATTTCTTTTAATCATTTTATTGCTTTAATTGTTTTCTTTAATTCCATAAAATAATTTTTTCCCTAATAAAATCAGAAACCAAAAAATGTTTAATATTTGATTTTTTATTAATTTCACTATTAAACTATTTTATAAATAAACTCTAACAATTAATTTAGTTTAATTTAGGTTTTAAACTTTAATCTTTTCTCAATAAATAAAAAATATCTAGACTTAGGGTTTTTTTTTTACATCTTCATCTTTTTCTTAATTAATTATTTTTCTCATTTATTTATTATTATTGTTAATTACTATTTATTTTTGTAAATAAACATGTACATTAATCAATTAGTAAATTAGGTTAAACCTTAATCTTTTTTTTTAATAATTAAAATAGACTTAGAATTAGGGTTTCCTTTCAATTTTAATTTTCTTTATTTTCATAAATACCAAAAACATAAAAGATATCTTCTTTTCTTTAACTAAATAATTAATTAGCTTTAATTTCGTTTAATTTCAAAAGGGTCAAAACCCTCGGACGTTCGATTTCTTTTCGCGCGTTATTCGAATATTATGTATCTGCTCAAGGATTGTAATAGTAATTAGGTCTTTTTACTTTCCGCATTTTTTATCAAACGGGTCTTTGTATTTTGGCGATGTATAGACCCCGCCTTGTAATAGCGTAGTTTTATCTTTCCGCATTTAAACTTCCGCACTTTTAAATTCTAAATTGCATGAAAGAATGTATGGCTAATTAAAAACAAGCGTAGCTCACAATGCCCTGATCAAAGATGAATATTGACATGAAAATAATACAAAAATTCACACACCACTCCTAGGGTACGTGTTGTACCCCAAAATTTTCCCTCCCATATTCTTCAAGATTTGCCAAGTCAAAGCTTCAAAGTCTCCCCAAGGGTTGCACAGTTCAAGGGCCTCCTAACAGTCAAAATTAGGGTTTTGGTTCTGACAAAGAAAATGAAGTTTCCAAGGGTCCAATCAAGTCCCACATGCCTACAAATATGGTCGAGCATCCTCATACCAAGTTTCAAGACTTACAGCACAAAATTGCACATTCAAAAACCCTAATTGCACTACAGCCAACTGTAGGGGCAAAATGGTCATTTGACAGTCAAAAGTTCAAATTTTTGGTCAACATCTCATTTTGAAGCCAAAAACATCATTTGATCAATGCTTGATCATGATTCTCAAAGCTTGGCTCAAAAAGTCTCAAGATGCAAAAATGTCCATATTTGGACAGTTGAAAAAGTCAACTGTAACTTGACCAAGGCATAACTTTCACATGGATTATCAAAAAAATTCCATCCAAAGCTCATTTTGAAGAGAAAGACATTTTCCTACAACTCCTCTTCACACTTCAAGTCCAAGAAATGCTCTCACAAAAAGTTATCAATTTCAACATTATAGGTCATTTTCAAAAGTCAACAAAAAGGGACTTTAAGTCAAAGGCCATAACTTGATATTGGTAAGTCAAAATGACATGGGACCAAAGACATTGGTTAGAGGATTCAAAGACCTTTCTAAAATGTCCAAAAACATGAGCAAATCCTAAAAATTGAGCAAGTTATGCCTTGTGGAAGTTGGGAAATTTTTGGATATTTTGAAAAGTCAACATTGCTTCAAATGTCTTAAAAATGCTAATGGGCCTCTTTTTCTTCCAAGAATCATTATCCAAGGCATGTGCACAACCATTTGGCCCAAAGGGAAGTTTTTCATCATTTTTATTTATTTATTTGGATTTTTAATGGCTAAAAATTCATTTAATTAAAATAAATAGGTGGAAAATATCAAAGCAAGTCAATCAAATCTTTTTGTGCATAGGATAACTTCAGATTTTCGTGCATTACTAGATAGGGAAAGAATCCATGTGATTGAACATGATTTGGTAGCAAATATGCATGAAAAGATTTGAAAATTATGGCATGGAAAATCAAATATTTTCTCATCAATTTATGGATCCTTTGGCTCAGATTTTTTACCCTAATCGTTCCATACATAAGCATGAAGCCAACCCTAATGCCAAGAACCACAAGGCTGCGCCAGAAATCCCTAACAAAGTTTGAGTTTTTAACAAGAAATTCCAAAACTGAAAACACATTTGCAAGGCTTTTCAAGGCAAGAAACCCATTCCATCACCGTCCTAAGACATTACTGAGTCTGACTGGATAGCTTTCCACGTGCATAGCACCTTGAATCGGTATATAGAACTCAGAATTTTTCATATAATATGCATATTCGTATTTCAATATTCAAGCATTTTCATTGCATTTCTTTTATGGATTCATACTAATGGATGGATTCTAAAGCTAACTGCATACTTTAATTGAGTTTTTGTGCACTATTGGAGATTTCACCATTGATGCCAACTAGGGTTCTTCAAGCTTCGAATTGGGTATTCTTATATACTGTAAAATTGGGACTTCCCAATACCATGATCAAAACCAGGACACTTGGACGAATCGATTGCCATGGTCGCGCCTAATTTCTGATCCAAGAAGAGCTATTCGCTATTATTGGAAACTGTATGTTTTGAGTGGGTTTAAAACCCCCGTTAACCTCTTTTATATTTCAGGAAAAAAAAAGCAAAACGGGGAAGATGATGAAGTGTCAAGGCATAAGTGGTTCGTTTGAATTTTCGCGCTAAAGTTCCACTAACCATTTGTTTTATCTTATATTATTTGTTTCCTATACAATATACAACGCGCGTGAAGAGCTTCAGTGGCAAGGCTTGGTATTGGTAACCTCTAGGACCTGGGTTCGATCCCCAGGTCCCCCCCCCCTTTCAATAATATTTTTCTTAACTTAATCCTATGCAGATTCGCTTCCAGGGTTCCACCATACAACCCCTGATCCAACCATGCCACTTGGCCAATGAAGACAATCTGAAGGCCTAGATCTGGTGAATACCATGGGCATGAGTCAAAGAAAACACACGTTGGCACAAAAGTCAAATGAGGCCAGGAGCTTAATGGGCCTGAATTACTAAACAAAACCTCCAATTTGGGGACAGACCCCCCATGGTTTGCCTTCCTAATTCTTTTCGCATATTTTTCTATCTTTGTTTTAATTAGTTTTTTTTATTTAATTCTTTAACTTAAATTATTTTCATAAAATATAAAATAATACAAAAATCAGAAAAGTCATAAAAATAAAAATATATTTATTTAATTAATATTTTTGTAAGCAAATATCATTAATTAATTTAGTTTTTTTTAAATTAGGTTTAATTTTAGTATCTTTTTCTTAATAAATCAAAAATTTGTAGAATTAGGGTTTGTATCAATTTTTATCCTTTTTCTTTTCTTTTCACTAATAATTAATTATTTATTTTTATAAATCAAATCGCATTAATTAATTAGGGTTAATTTTAGGTTAAACTTTAATATGTTTTCTTAATAAAATAAAAATTGTAGAATTAGGTTTTAATTTCATTAAATTCTCATAAAAAACCAAAAACTCAAAAAAAATAATTTCCTTTCATTTTAATTTTAATTAATTTGTTAATAATAATTTTATTTCATTAAAAAGGGTCCAACGCCCTCGCTTTCGATCTTAATTCCAATTCGCGCATTTATTTTCTTTTTGTGTAATTTTTATGTACTTCTCCCAAAGCCATGTAAATATTTATCTTTCGCACTTTACTTTATTTATTTTCTGTCAAATCGGGTCCTGGATTAAATTTGGCGATGTGGACCCGCGCCTTTGTAATAGTTTAGGAATTTTATCTTTTCGCACTTTTTTAACTATTAATAATGGCATGCAAGAATGAATGACAAAAATAAAAACAAACGCATAGATCACTTTGACATGAACAAGACAAAATAACTGAAAACGACACACAAATCACACACCACCCCTAGGGTACACCTCACTGTTGCCTTGCCTCGAAAGGTGATCGTCGAGTAGAGGATGTCTTAGTAAGTCCTCATGATCCGGGAACCTGGCATGAGGGTAGCTTCTAAGGTGTCTTCCCATTGCTCTGGTGATCACCATGTCCCGAACATCGAATTGACCCGAACACCTCCAACGGTGGTGCTACCTACCTCTCAATGGTGGGATGGCACTACTTTAAAGTACATTTACACAGACGAATTCCTTAGGGTAGGTAGACGACTCTAGATACTTGCTCTAATTTCAAAAACAAATCAAAAATACTTTTCACACCGACACCTTTTCAAAAAGCTTTCGAAAGCAATTTTTCAAACACTCTTGAGGACCGATACAAGAGTCGAACTGGAATTTTCAAAGAAACTTTTTTTAAAACCCACATTGAAAAGCAAACAAACCATTTTTGAAAACACAAGTGAGCAAGTATCTAAGAGCCCATGGATAACCATGGATAGAAAGGGTGCTAACACCTTCCCTTTCTATAATCTACCTCCCGAACCGAGAGCAATCTCTTTAAGGAATTTTTCTGTGCTTTTGTCCTTTCCATTTGGAGAAAATAAAAGACGGTGGCGACTCTTGCTTCCGCGACATTTCGCGAACCAGCGTTAAACAGTCAGTTCCAGATCCACCGATCACAGAACTGGCGAATCTGCTGGGGAGACTTAAAGTGAGGTGTACCTTAGGACTAAGTTCATAACTGTGTTTTCAATTGTATTGATTTGCTTGCTTTAAATTGTGGGACTGTCTTGGGAGTTCTATAGATCCTAACCCGGATCTGGGGATACCTTCTTAGAAAGTAGCAACAAGGCTGTGAGGGAACTGTGCGGGGTATACCGACATGGTTGAAACAGTCTGCTACGTTGATGTGGCACTTTGGTGTGTACCGGTAACCCTTGAGTTCAGTCAAGGAGAGTACGGGGCCTCCGCGTGGTGTCGTGAAACATCAACAGACCTTAGGAACCTTAATTGAACTATCTTGGCCTCTTTAGGGTAGTGAGATAACTGACTTTGGTGCAGTCTGAGGTTGGTTGATACTCGATACTACACTCAATTGAGGGTTGCTTTCCTGGAATATTTCGGTCGCCAGTTCAGTGGCTAAATCGAAACGATGAACAATGAAAGCAATCCCGTGATATTGGGACCCTTAGAACCCGGTTACTTCTAATAGGACAGGTTGAGCCCACCAACTTCAAGAGGGTAATACCTAGACCCCATGCTGGCCCTAAACTCTAAGGGTTTCTCTTGTGTGACTTGTGTGCCTTCCAACTTGACTATTTGCATGCCTGTTATCTGACACATGAACTACTTGCAGGTTTCGTTTATAGTCCTTAATTGGGACTCATAATAGGGTTTACTAAGTTTCTTGCAGGTTTTGTTTATAGTCCTTAATTAGGACTCATGACAGGTTTTACTTGAGTTTCTTACAGGTTTTGGTTTGCAGTCCTTAGTTGGGACTCATAACAGGGTTACTTACATTACCTCATGCATCATGACATCATACCATTGCATAAATCCTAACCCATTTCAAGGATCTCAAAGGCTTGTGATGCAGGTCATGATAAATCAAACATCTAGCAAGGGGCAAAGAGGATTTATTTTCCTCTAGCCAAAGTTGTCAGGGGCTATGACCCACTGGATATGGTGAGCCTTTGACCCTTTGAAGAAGGACTCTCAATAATATGCAGTTCCTTCAATCAAGCTACCAAGTTCTAACAATATTCTCTTGTTTATCCCGCGAGGTCCTTGAAAATATTGCATGCATATCATACATATCATTGCATAACAGGTACCCTTTCTCTACAGGTTGCTTACCTTCTCCGCTGTTTATTTCAGCAATGGCTTGCCAACAAGATAACCAGGACCTTCTTGCTCAAGAGACTCGGTTCGGAGAAATCCTCCTGAATTTATCCAAGGGGCAGGAGGAGTTGAGAGCACTTCTCATGGAGACTTTGGTCAGGAACAACGCTGAGGACGAACGGCTGAAACACCTGCAAGCTGAGATGGATGCAATGAAAGCCCAGATGCTGGGGCAGATGACTATCATTCAAGGCTTAGCTCAAAGACAAGAAGAGCTCGGAGTTCTCGTCAACCAACTGCTTCGGGGTAACCAACTGGGGCAAACATCTAAGGTTGAAGGGCCAGTCATCGTTCAACCACCTTTGAGACAAGAAAATAAGGGGAGAGCTCCTCAAATGGCTCCAGTGTCACAAATTCAACATCAACCTCACCAGCTTCAACCAGACAAGCCCATGAGGCAATTCACCCAGCTCAATATGTCGTTGTTTCAAGCTTTACAACGCCTGCTGAGGTTGAACCTGATCACATTAAGGGCTCATCCCCGGAACCCCAACACAACATCTCCTATCTATGATCCCAATAAAAGGTGTGCTTACCACTCTGCCTGTCCAGGACATGATACAAATGAGTGTTAGGCTCTGAAGAACAAGGTCCAGGACCTGATTGATGAAGGGGCTTTGGAGTTCACGCAAGATGGTCAGGCTGAATTTTTCTACCATCCCTCCAAGGCTCACCATTTGAAGTGACAAGCCCTGAGACTAGAAAGCTTTTGTTCATTCGAATGTTCAAGTTGTAATTTTCTTTTGTTCAAACATTTACTCATGTTAAACGTTGTTATTTCATTAATGCATCGCATATGTCTGTTTTGAAGCAATATATTCGCATTCACTATATGCAAATTATTTTCATATTTTTTCTGATGATCAACTCTCATTAATTCTAAGCCTCTTGAGGGAGGATGACGAAAATGATACCATGATCTTTACATTATGCTTTTGAATAGACCCCGCTGATGAAGTACAGGCATTGTTTCAAATTCCTAAACACTGGAGTTATAAGGAAGATAATCCCTCGTCAACCCCTCTGAGCCAAAGAAGTAGGAGTTTTTCTTTTCGAAATTTAAAACCCTTAACCATAACCTGGGGCAGGGTAGTCTCTCAGTTGATCCAAGTGCATAACAAATGACACCAAAGAGGTCCTTACACAAAAAAAAAGAAGACAGTGATGATTCCAAATAATCATAAGGATAGGCAGTCATTATATCTCAAAAATAAAAGCCCAATAAGTCAAAACCTATGAAGGAGACTTACGAAACTGGGGCATCCCGCTGACTGTAATTCCAAAAAAGGAAACAGTTCAGGCAAAAAAATAGGGATAACAAAATCAAAAAAAAAAAACAAAAAAGAAAGAGGTCTTACAAACCCTCGACAAAAATGACTGCCTATTCAAAATAAATTGTCAATATCCGAACCATCACCGGAAAATCAAAGCAAAGACTCAAAACAAGGTCTAACGTATGATCAACTGAGTTTAGGATTGAAGAACATCACGAAGAGTGGGTGGGTACAAATAATTTGAGCCTTTATCCTTTGTTTCTTAAACCGTGAACCCGGCCACGTTATAACCCTTAAAAGTCCTAGCTGAAGCATGGGTTAGTTTGAAAGCATACTGTTACGAAAGGTATCCTGACTCCTTAAGGCTCATAATAAAATAACGAGTTGACATCACCTTTTACAAACATTCACTTGTTTTATGAAAAAAGAATGCATTTTCAAAATCTTCAAGACAGACATAGGCTTTGCATTTTTAACATAACACTGTTTGCATATGACTTTTGTTTGAACAGCATAGAAATTCGCACAACGAATGCCTAATGAACAGAAGTACTTCCAATCAAGGGGCATGGCATGATCATGGTCCGTTATCTGGGGCAGTCCAATCAAGATTCAGAGAATCTCTCAAAAGGCCAAATAGCCTGGGGCAAATCTCCGCCTGAGTCACTTGGGGCATTTCAACAATAAATCTTGCACGATCAGACATCCTCTGGTAATACGGCTACACAATGCTACTGACAGGGGCACCTCCCTACATCCTGAGAGTGTGGACATAGTCGAAAAAATACTACGCACAATCAAAGACCCGCTAGGTTGACACACCTAGGCAAAATAAGGGCTTCCCGACGAACCAAAAGGGTTCGGGTAAAATGAAGGGATGAAATGAAAAATCTGTACACCCGGCAAGTCGAAAACTTGAAAAGGCGGCTTGGGCAAAAATGGGTATCCCGGTGGACTGAAAACCCGAAAGGGAGGTCCAGGCAAAAGTTAGGGATCAGAGCGTACGACTATGTCCTGTCATCTCGTCACTTGCCTACCAGAAAAAGATTGGTCAAAGCGGCAGTCATCAAGCACCTCCACAGGTATCTTCCTCTCCCACATCAGAAACAGGGGCAATAAAGAGTGGTCTAGGCAATCTGATTGTTCGGTCCTCCAAGGTATCAAGGTAGGTTCCGTTGAAGAACATAACCAATACAGTTCAATACTCCCCCAGGAGAGTCCAATCCGGGTTCCCCAAGAAAGTTGGAACTCATCTCCCCAAGCAGTAAGCTTATCCCTAGTAGATTCTGGAAGCTTACCCTCGCAGAGCACGAACACGCGTCTCCCGGTCTTATTCAAAGAGTTATTTCCTTACCAGGATATAACTGGGTTATCCTCAGCCAAAAGCCACGGAGAGATCGCCCTCGGCGAAGTCTTCTTATCCCCAGCGAAGTTTATCAACACTTCCAACACAACAATGGTATCCCCAGTGAAGTTACCATCAACATTTCAGCAAAGTACCCCTCTTCCCACAGAGTATTGCTCCCCAGCAAGATCGTTAGAGTACTGTTCTCCCCGCAGAGTAATCCATTCGCCAAGTTTATTCCCCAACGGAGTTATCTTCTCCTACTGGTATTCTTGCAACTATCATCCCCAGCGGAAGCAAAATCTATTCTTCAACACCAGCCCAGGAGTTAACTTCCTGGAACCCGTCAAGGATTTATTTTCTTAGACAAAAATGCATTCATAAATATCACATCTTCATACACTATAGCATGCATATGCATCATACAACATGAATCTCATTAATTTTGAGGACATTTTGAAATCATGCAGTTCATGCATCATGATCTTGCATACAATTGATGTTTTGCCTTTTCAGGAAAAAGGTCAATACAAAGATGATTACTATCAACTATCGCAACTCTTTCTAGATATAGTTCAGATGTGAACCAGATATGGCGACGTTCTGATACTTCTTCCAGACTTTTTCTAGATATAGTTCAGATGTGAACCAGATATGGCGACGTTCTGATACTTCTTCCAGATTTCCTTCTAGATATAGTTTAGATGTGGACCAGATATGGCAACATTCTGATACTTCTTCCATATTTCTTTCTAGATATAGTTCAGATGTGACCCAGATATGGCGACGTTCTGATACTTCTTCCAGATTTCCTTCTAGATATAGTTCAGATGTGGACCAGATATGGCAATGTTCTGATACTTCTTCCAGATTTCTTTCTAGATATAGTTCAGATGTGACCCAGATATGTCGACGTTCTGATACTTCTTCCAGATTTCCTTCTAGATATAGATCAGATGTGAACCAGATATGGCGACGTTCTGATACTTCTTCCAGATTCCCTTCCAGATATGGTTCGGATGTGACCCAGGCATGGCGACGTTCTGACACTTATTCCAGACTCCCCCAGATAACTTAGAGATGCTCCGGACACGGAAGCTGTTCTATTGTTTATTCAGAGATCACCTTTCTAGAGATGGTTCAGATGTGACCCGGATATGGCTACCTTTTGATACTCATCTCCAGATTCTCTCCCCGTTACTGCGGGGGTAGTAATCGTCCTCAGATTCTCTCAATGATTACTGTTGAGGTTGAAGTCGCCCAAGATTCTCTCAATGATTACTGTTGAGGTTGAAGTCGCCCAAGATTCTCTCAATGATTACTGTTGAGGTTGAAGTCGCCAAAGATTCTCTCAATGATTACTGTTGAGGTTGAAGTCGCCAAAGATTCTCTCAATGATTACTGTTGAGGTTGAAGTCGCCAAAGATTCTCTCAATGATTACTGTTGAGGTTGAAGTCGCCCAAGATTCTCTCAATGATTACTGTTGAGGTTGAAGTCGCCAAAGATTCTCTCAATGATTACTGTTGAGGTTGAAGTCGCCCAAGATTCTCTCAATGATTACTGTTGAGGTTGAAGTCGCCAAAGATTCTCTCAATGATTACTGTTGAGGTTGAAGTCGCCAAAGTTTCTCTCAATGATTACTGTTGAGGTTGAAGTCGCCAAAGATTCTCTCAATGATTACTGTTGAGGTTGAAGTCGCCCAAGATTCTCACAATGATTACTGTTGAGGTTGAAGTCGCCAAAGATTCTCTCAATGATTACTGTTGAGGTTGAAGTCGCCCAAGATTCTCTCAATGATTACTGTTGAGGTTGAAGTCGCCCAAGATTCTCTCAATGATTACTGTTGAGGTTGAAGTCGCCCAAGATTCTCTCAATGATTACTGTTGAGGTTGAAGTCGCCCAGGATTCTCTCAGCGTTACTGTTGAGATAATAATCACCCAAGGTTCTCTCAGCGTTCCTGTTGAGGTAATAATCGTCCAAGGTTCTCTCAGCGTTCCTGTTGAGGTAGTAACTATCCCTGGTTCATTCATCACCTTTTGAAGATCCAGATCCAGCTCCTGTAACCAGTCAGGACACATCCATACAAAGAATTTGAAGACCAGCTCCTGTAACAGGTCAGGTAATCCTTTTCTTTTGCAGGTACGCAAGTTCTCGCTAAGGAATCTCTTATGCGATCAACATCCAGATGGCATCTATAAGCCCATCCACCTCCCATCATCTCTTATCATGGCATCTATAAGCCCATCATCCTATCCGTCAATCTCCAAATGGCATCTATAAGCCCATTACACCATCACACTAATACTATGTGAGCGTAAATTTCTGGGCACTCTAGTGTTCAATCATCTTCCACCTTCGGATTACGAAAGGCACGTCAGCCAATCTGCATCCTCAGGTCTAAGAAGATTGAACAGGGGCAACTGTTGTACCCCAAAATTTGCCCTCCCATATTCTTCAAGATTTGCCAAGTCAAAGCTTCAAAGTCTCCCCAAGGGTTGCACAGTTCAAGGGCCTCATAACAGTCAAAATTAGGGTTTTGGTTCTGACAAAGAAAATGAAGTTTCCAAGGGTCCAATCAAGTCCCACATGCCTACAAATATGGTCAAGCATCCTCATACCAAGTTTCAAGACTTACAGCACAAAATTGCACAGTCAAAAACCCTAATTGCACTACAGCCAACTGTAGGGGCAAAATGGTCATTTGACAGTCAAAAGTTCAAAATTTTGGTCAACATCTCATTTTGAAGCCACAAACATCATTTGATCAATTCTTGATCATGATTCTCAAAGCTTGGCTCAAAAAGTCTCAAGATGCAAAAGTGTCCATATTTGGACAGTTGAAAAAGTCAACTGTAACTTGACCAAGGCATAACTTTCACATGGATTATCAGAAAAATTCCATCCAAAGCTCATTTTGAAGAGAAAGACATTTCCTACAACTCCTCTTCACACTTCAAGTCCAAGAAATGCTCTCACAAAAAGTTATCAATTTCAACATTATAGGTCATTTTCAAAAGTCAACAAAAATGGACTTTAAGTCAAAGGCCATAACTTGAGATTGGTAAGTCAAAATGACATGGGACCAAAGAAATTGGTTAGAGGATTCAAAGACCTTTCCAAAATGTCCAAAAACATGAGCCAAGCCTAAAAATTGAGCAAGTTATGCCTTGTGGAAGTTGGGAAATTTTTGGATATTTTGAAAAGTCAACATTGCTTCAAATGTCTTAAAAATGCTAATGGGCCTCTTTTTCTTCCAAGAATCATTATCCAAGGCATGTGCACGACCATTTGGCCCAAAGGGAAGTTTTTCGTCATTTTTATTTATTTATTTGGATTTTTAATGGCTAAAAATTCATTTAATTAAAATAAATAGGTGGAAAATATCAAAGCAAGTCAATCAAATCTTTTTGTGCATAGGATAACTTCAGATTTTCGTGCATTACTAGATAGGGAAAGAATCCATGTGATTGAACATGATTTGGTAGCAAATATGCATGAAAAGATTTGAAAATTATGGCATGGAAAATCAAATATTTTCTCATCAATTTATGGATCCTTTGGCTCAGATTTTTTACCCTAATCGTTCCATACATAAGCATGAAGCCAACCATAATGCCAAGAACCACAAGGCTGCGCCAGAAATCCCTAACAAAGTTTGAGTTTTTAACAAGAAATTCCAAAACTGAAAACACATTTGCAAGGCTTTTCAAGGCAAGAAACTCATTCCATCACCGTCCTAAGACATTACTGAGTCTGACTGGATAGCTTTCCACGTGCATAGCACCTTGAATCGGTATATAGAACTCAGAATTTTTCATATAATATACATATTCGTATTTCAATATTCAAGCATTTTCATTGCATTTCTTTTATGGATTCATACTAATGGATGGATTCTAAAGCTAACTGCATACTTTAATTGAGTTTTTATGCACTATTGGAGATTTCACCATTGATGCCAACTAGGGTTCTTCAAGCTTCGAATTGGGTATTCTTATATACTGTAAAATTGGGACTTCCCAATACCATGATCAAAACCAGGACACTTGGACGAATCGATTGCCATGGTCGCGCCTAATTTCTGATCCAAGAAGAGCTATTCGCTATTATTGGAAACTGTATGTTTTGAGGGGGTTTAAAACCCCCGTTAACCTCTTTTATATTTCAGGGAAAAAAAAGCAAAACGGGGAAGATGATGAAGTGTCAAGGCATAAGTGGTTCGTTTGAATTTTCGCGTTAAAGTTCCACTAACCATTTATTTTATCTTATATTATTTGTTTCCTATACAATATACAACACGCGTGAAGAGCTTCAGTGGAAAGGCTTGGTATTGGTAACCTCTAGGACCTGGGTTCGAGCCCCAGGTCCCCCCCCTTTCAATAATATTTTTCTTAACTTAATCCTATGCAGACTCGCTTCCAGGGTTCCACCATACAACCCCTGATCCAACCATGCCACTTGGCCAATGAAGACAATCTGAAGGCCTAGATCTGGTGAATACCATGGGCATGAGTCAAAGAAAACACACGCTGGCACAAAAGTCAAATGAGGCCAGGAGCTTAATGGGCCTGAATTACTAAACAAAACCTCCAATTTGGGGACAAACCCCCCATGGTTTGCCTTCCTAATTCTTTTCTCATATTTTTCTATCTTTGTTTTAATTAGTTTTTTTTATTTAATTCTTTAACTTAAATTATTTTCATAAAATATAAAATAATACAAAAATCAGAAAAGTCATAAAAATCAAAATATATTTATTTAATTAATATTTTTGTAAGCATATATCATTAATTAATTTAGTTTTTTTTTAAATTAGGTTTAATTTTAGTATCTTTTTCTTAATAAATCAAAAATTTGTAGAATTAGGGTTTGTATCAATTTTTATCCTTTTTCTTTTCTTTTCACTAATAATTAATTAATTATTTTTATAAATCAAATCGCATTAATTAATTAGGGTTAATTTTAGGTTAAACTTTAATATGTTTTCTTAATAAAATAAAAATTGTAGAATTAGGTTTTAATTTCATTAAATTCTCATAAAAAACCAAAAACTCAAAAAAATAATTTCCTTTCATTTTAATTTTAATTAATTTGTTAATAATAATTTTATTTCATTAAAAAGGGTCCAACGCCCTCGCTTTCGATCTTAATTCCAATTCGCGCATTTATTTTCTTTTCGTGTAATTTTTATGTACTTCTCCCAAAGCCATGTAAATATTTATCTTTCGCACTTTACTTTATTTATTTTCTGTCAAATCGGGTCCTGGATTAAATTTGGCGATGTGGACCCGCGCCTTTGTAATAGTTTAGGAATTTTATCTTTTCGCACTTTTTTAACTATTAATAATGGCATGCAAGAATGAATGACAAAAATAAAAACAAACGCATAGATCACTTTGACATGAACAAGACAAAATAACTGAAAATGACACACAAATCACACACCACCCCTAAGGTACGCCTCACTGTTGCCTTGCCTCGAAAGGTGATCGTCGAGTAGAGGATGTCTTAGTAAGTCCTCATGATCCGGGAACCTGGCATGAGGGTAGCTTCTAAGGTGTCTTCCCATTGCTCTGGTGATCACCATGTCCCGAACATCAAATTGACCCGAACACCTCCAACGGTGGTGCTACCTACCTCTCAATGGTGGGATGGCACTACTTTAAAGGACATTTACACAGACGAATTCCTTAGGGTAGGTAGATGAATCTAGATACTTGCTCTAATTTCAAAAACAAATCAAAAATACTTTTCACACCGACACCTTTTCAAAAAGCTTTCGAAAGCAATTTTTCAAACACTCTTGAGGACCGATACAAGAGTCGAACTGGAATTTTCAAAGAAACTTTTTTTAAAACCCACATTGAAAAGAAAACAAACCATTTTTGAAAACATAAGTGAGCAAGTATCTAAGAGCCCATGGATAACCATGGATAGAAAGGGTGCTAACACCTTCCCTTTCTATAATCTACCTCCCGAACCGAGAGCAATCTCTTTAAGGAATTTTTCTGTGCTTTTGTCCTTTCCATTTGGAGAAAATAAAAGACGGTGGCGACTCTTGCTTCCGCGACATTTCGCGAACCAGCGTTAAACAGTCAGTTCCAGATCCACCGATCACAGTACGCCTCACCTGTTGCCTTCGAAACGTGGTCGTCAAGTATGGGACGTCTTAGTAAGTCCTTATGTCCATGATCCAGTTGCCTCGAAACAAGTTGCCTCGAAACGGTTGCCTCAGAATAGTTGCCTCGAAACGGTTGCCTCAGATTAAAAAAGGATCAAGGACATAAGGGTAGCTTCTAAGGTGTCCTAACTGTTGCTTCGGTGACCACACTGTCCCTAAACTCGAATTGACCCGAACACCTCCAACGGTGGTGCTACCTACCTCTCAATGGTGGGATGGCACTACCTTAAGGACATTTACACAGCCTAATTCCTTAGGGTAGGTAGATGACTCATAGATACTTGCTCTCTTCAAAAACAAATCAAAACTATTTTCGCACCGACACTTTCAAAAAGCTTTCAAAACAATTTTTCAAACACTCTTGAGGACTGATACAAGAGTTATTCCGAAATCTTTCAAAAAACTTTTTCAAACCCACTCACAATTGAAAAGAAAACTTTTTGAAAACACAATGAGCAAGTATCTAAGAGCCCGTGGATAACCACGGATAGAAAGGGTGCTAACACCTTCCCTTTCTATAAATCTACCTCCCGAACCGAGAAACTATCTCATAAGGAATTTTGTTGTGCTTTTGTCCTGTCCATGTTGGAGAAAATAAAAGACAGTGGCGACTCTTGCTTCCGCGACATTTCGCGAACCAGCGTTAAACAGTCAGTTCTAAATCCACCGATCACAAGAAGAAAACAACTATGTGTAATAATCCCATTGAGTTTCAATTCTGCTATTGTTGCTATGTCTTCGAACGTCTCATCACTTTATTACTTGTCCGAAGCTGACTGGATTGATCGGTGCCATTTGAGCTTGATAGTTGATACTAAAGTCTGGTCGCAAGGTGATCCAATGGGACATAGTGATACGCTTCAAATCCCTAACTTTTGCCTGGACTGCCCTTTCGAGTTTTCAGTCCACCGGGGTACCCTTTTTTTCCCAAGCCGCCATTTCAGGTTTTTGACTTGCCGGGTGTGCAGATATTTTTTGTTTTCATCCCTACTTTTTGCCCGAACCCTTTTGGTTCGCCGGGATGCCCTTATTTTTGCCTAGTCCAGTCAACCTAGCAGATCTTTATTCATGCGTAGTATCTTTTCACTATGTCCGCATTAACAGAGTAAGGAAGGTCGTCACTATCCATGATGGTCAAAATCACGGCTCCTCCTGAAAATATGCTTTTGATCATAAATGGCCCTTCGTATGTGGGAGTACATTTTCCCCTGGGACCACCTTGCGGAAGTATTATGCGCTTGATCACTAGATTCCCGACTTGATATACTTGGCGTCTGACCTTTTTGTTGAAAGCCTTGATCATCTGTTTTTGATACATTTGACCATGACAGACAGCAGTAAGCCTTTTCTCATCAATCAGATTCAGTTGATCAAGTCGAGTCTGGATCCAACCGTCTTCATTCAAACCCGCATCCTTCATGATTCTCAGAGAATGGATCTGGACCTCAATAGGCAGGACATCCTCCATACCATATACAAGAGAGTAAGGTGTTGCCCATGTCGATGTTCGTGCGGAGGTGCGGTACCCATGAAGTGAAAATGGTAACATATCATGCCAGTCTTTATATGTCACTGTCATCTTTTGTATGATTTTCTTAATGTTCTTGTTAGCAGCCTCCACGATGCCATTCATCTTCGTCCGATAAGGGGAAGAATTATGATGCTGGATCTTGAATTGTGTACAGAGTTCAGTGATCATCATATTATTGAGATTTGTACCATTGTCAGTGATGATTCTCTCTGCCACACCGTACCAACAAATCAGGTTATACTTGATAAACTGCGCCACAACGTTCTTTGTAACAGTAGCAAAAGAGGAAGCTTCAACCCACTTCGTGAAATAATCAATGGCCACCAGGATGAAGCGATGCCCATTGGAAGCGGTAGGTCTAATCTCTCTGATCATGTTAATGCCCCACATTGCAAAGAGCCAAGGAGCCGTCAAGATGTTCAAAGGAAACGGAGGTACATGCACCTTATCAGCATAGATCTGACATTTGTGATAAGTTTGGGAATGCTGATAGCAGTCCGCTTCCATAGTGGACCAATAGTATCCTGTCTGTAGGATCTTTTTAGCCATGGTATGTCCATTAGAATGGGTTCCAAAGGCACCTTCATGTAAATCTGCCATAATCCTCTCTACTTCTCTCTTGTCTATGCACTAGAGTAAAGTAGAGTCATGGTTGCGCTTGTAGAGGATTCCATTACTGAGGAAGAACTTTGTGGCGAACCTTCTCAGAAACTTCTTATCATTGACAGATGCCCCCTCGGGATATTCTTGAGCCTCGATATACCTTTTCACTTCATGAAACCAAGGTTTTTCTGCTACTTCTTCAGTGTCAATCTCGTAGCAGTATGCTATTTCATCCAACCTCTCGATAGTGATTCGGGGAGCCTCGTTGTCCCATTTGACTTTGAACATAGATGACATGGTAGCTAGTGCATCCGCTAACTGATTCTCTTCTTGTGGAAAATGTTCAAAGGTGACCTCTTCAAAGTGTGGAAGCAATGTCAGCACATGCTCTTTGTACGGGATGAGATCCAGGTGCTTCGTATCCCACTCTCCTTTGATATGACTTATTACCAAGGCTGAATCCCCGAAAACACTCAAGAACTTGATCCTTAGGTAAATAGCAGCTTTGAGACCCATGATGCATGCTTCATACTCCTCCATATTGTTGGTACAGTTGAAACATAATCTATCGATGAAAGGAGTATGACAGCCTTCAGGAGATATAATTACATCGCCAATGCCATTGCCGAGTGCGTTTGAGGCTCTGTCAAAAACCATAATCCATTGGGATACTTCTTCAGGTCCTTCATCCGGTCCAGGTTCTTCATAGTCAAACACTAGCATAATATTCTCGTCCGGGAACTCAAAATTCATGGACTGGTAGTCATCCACATCCTGATGAGCCAAATGATTATCTAGTACACTTCCCTTGATTGCTTTCTGGGTTGTGTATTGGATATCATATTCGGTCAAGATCATTTGCCATCTTTCTATTCTTCCAGAGAGGGTGGGCTTCTCAAAGATATACTTGATAGGATCCATCTTAGATATCAACAAATTAGTGTGGGTCAACATATACTATCTCAGTCAGCGAGCAGCCCATGCCAAAGCGCAACAAGTTTTCTCGAGCAGTGAGTATCTTGTTTCACAGTCGGTAAACTTTTTGCTAAGGTAGTATATTGCGTGCTCTTTTCGACCAGACTCGTCATGCTGCCCCAACACACACCCCCATTGAATTATCTAACATTGTTAAGAACATTATCAAAGGTCTTCCTTTAATCGGAGGCATCTGAATTGGTGGTTCTTGAAGGTATTCCTTGATTCTTTCGAAGGCAGCCTGGCATTCGTCATTCCATTTTACCACTTGATCTTTCTTCAGGAGCTTGAAGATTGGCTCACAAGTAGGAGTTAAATGGGAAATGAACCTGGAAATGTAATTTAGTCGTCCCAAAAAGCCTCTGACCTCCTTCTCAGTGCGAGGAGCCGGCATCTCTTGTATAGCCTTTACCTTTGCAGGGTTCACCTAAATACCCTTGTGACTAACAATGAAACCCAGAAGTTTATCAGACCTTACCTCGAAGGTGCACTTGTTCGTATTTAACCTCAGCTTGTACGTCTTTAACCTATCAAACAACTTTTGTAAATGATCAAGGTGCTCTTCCTCAGTTTGAGAGCTGGCTATCATGTCATCCACATATACCTCTATCTCATGGTGAATCATGTCATGAAACAAGGCTACCATGGCTCGCTGATAGGTTGCCTCGGCATTCTTTAATCCAAATGGCATTACTTTGTAGAATAAAGTTCCCCATTGCATGATGAAGGTTGTCTTCTCCATATCTTCGGGTGCCATCTTGATCTGATTGTAACCAGAGAAACCATCCATGAAGGAAAAGATCTTGTGTTGCACGGTGCTGTCAACCATAACATCAATGTGGGGGAGCGGAAAGTCATCTTTGGGGCTTGCCCTGTTCAAATCTCTGTAGTCCACACACATTTGTGCCTTGCCGTCTTTTTTAGGCACCAGAACTACGTTGGTAACCCATTAGGGATAAGAGGTGACGGCTAAGAAACCAACGTTGAACAAGTTCATAACCTCTGCTTTGATCTTCTCTGACATTTCAGGGCGCATGCGACATACCTTCTGCTTTACCAGAGGGCAATCTTCTTTAGTTGGCAGACGGTGAACCAAAATATCCGTATCCAGTCCTGGCATGTCTTCATATGACCAGGCAAAGATCTTGACATAATCATGCAACATTTGTATCAACCGCTGTTTAACATTAAGCCCCAGATTTGCACCAATCTTGACTTCTTTTCGGTCTTCCTCTGTACCCAAGTTTATTGTCTCAATTGGCTCTTCATGAGGTTGTATAGCCTTCTCTTCCTGCTGTAACATCCTAGCAAGTTCTCCAGGTACCTCACAATCTTCCTCACCTTCATCCTCGACTTGGTTGATCAGATTTTTTAAGTCATAACTGGAAATAGCATAACTGTTATCAATGGGATCCAGAGTGGATATGGATCTGCAGTTTGATACATGAGTGTGTGTAAGAGAATAGCTATATAGACAAAGTAAAAGTAGAAAAGAAAAACAGAGAGCGCAAAATTTGTATGCATAAACGTCCAATGCTTTATTAATGGCATATGAAAATAGAACATGATAACCCTCACAAATAAACCGATGTGTCCTGGGTAAGACACATGGATATAAAGTTATATTGTTTATTACATATCCAAAAAACAAGAAAGACAATTACTTTTAAACAAAAGTAATCGGTATAAAATCTTTTTCCGTCCAGTTACTGGGTCCACCGTTGGTAGTAGGGAAGATTCAGCTGTCCATGTCATTGTCAGCGTCTCCGTCTTCTAAAGCATTGACCCCATGATTGTTGATGCGTAGGGGAGGTCTTCCAGCACGATCACATCGAACAACCCTTTGAGCCCCTGAAGAGAAACCCAAACCAAATTTATGAGGCTTGTATGGAATATCAGGGAGCTGACCCCATATGGTAGACCCACCTTCTTCGACAACCACTTTTGCATCCTTGAGAGAAGCCATCTTCAAGGGAGGTCTGGTGATCTTCGGCATATTGGTAAAAATTTCAGTTGCAGCCATAGTCTGAGGTACCTCTTCGAAATTCTGGTACGGAGTCTCGATGAACTCACCATCCATTTCCACATATCTGAATGAATTCAGGTGACTGACCATGTATTCTTCTTCACCGTGTACAATGACAATTCTCTCTTTGACCGGGTATTTCATCATTTGATGCAGAGTGGACGTAATAACTCCCACCCCATGAATCCAAGGGTGGCCTAATAAACAAGAATAGGATGGTCTGATGTCCATCACGTAGAAGGTAGAGTCGAAATTCTAAGCACCAACCTTGATAGGGACGTCCACCTCCCTGTGAACCATTCTCTTTGAACCGTCAAAAGCCCTCACTATAATATTGCTGGGCTTCAAGGTCAAACCTTCACAGTCTAGTCTATCCAGAGCGTTCTGAGGCAGCATATTTAATGATGAACCAGTATCTACTAGGACATGGGCCAAAGTAGTGCCCTTGCATTCGAAAGAGACATGCAACGCATCATTGTTCTTCCTCCCTCTAGGAGTCAAATCAACATCAGAAAAGCCCAAACCGTTATCAACTGTCAAACTGGCCACACAATCTTCAAATTGGTCAGCAGAGGTTTCCTGGGGCACATGGTTAGTTTTCAGGAACTTCACCAAAGCCTTTGCATGAGCTTCGGAGCACAACACCAAGGCTAGCATAGAGATCTTTGAAGGGGTCTGCCCCAGCTGTTCGACCATGTTGTAGTCACTTTTCTTGATAATTTTCAAAATTTCTTCCATTTCTTTCTTGGAAGCCTCTAGGATATATACCAAATGTGCCTTCATTTGGACAGGCTCAACCAGTATGTGTTTGCCCCGAGTCTCGGCCGACTCGGTGATAAGGGTGTCAGCAGGGGTAACCACATGAATTGTAGTAGTAATATGAGCAAGAACAAAAGTAGGAATGATCACAGGACCAGTAACAACTTTTGGAGGAGAAATATCAGGGGAGAACACTTTTCCACTTCTGGTTATTTTGCTGGTTCCCACAACGTTGCCAATGTCGGGGTCAACCTTTTCAGAAACCTGGTCTTCATCAGCCAGCCAATCTTGCTTGACGCTGTGGTAGTAGACGTCACCCCTATATTTCTAAGGAACAGTTTTTTCTGAGGAGTATGGGATTGGTCCTGGCATAGTAATTATCAGTGGAGTAACCTTCGGAACAAATGTAATCCTGACAGGTATTTTGGTGGAGACCCTGGGAGGATTGGCGAAAATGGTTATTATCGAAACTACTTTGCAAGAAATGGTTGGAACGGGATTCTTCTCAAACAAAATCTCTATATCATCCATCATGCGCTGAACACCTGCCTTCAACAAATGACAACCAGTCGGTAGAGATAAACAGAAGTGGCTACCTTCGCCATAACCCGAAAATACACCAGCCTTCAATAAGTTCCACTTAACGGTCATAAGAGGAGAAACAAGCTCTTCAACAGTAGTAACAAACATATCATCTTTAATAGCGTTAACACCATGACCGTGCTTGGGCATAGGAGCAGTGATAACATTTGGAACTTCAAGGGCGTCAAACTCAATTTCCTTCGCCTCGAGAAGGTCTTACACCTTGTTTTTCAAAGCCCAGCAGTCATTTTTATCATGACCTAGACTTTCCGAATGATAAGCAGTGGGCATTTGGATTGTAGCAGGGAGAGGCAGTGTTGGGATTCTTTGGAGCTTCTCGCAAGGTTACCAGATTAGATTTTAGCAAATGAGGCAAAACTTAGGATAAAGTCATATTTATCTGGGTAAACTGTCTTACCGGCCTTTCTGCTCTCTGCTGATTATTCCTCTGTTGAGTGGGTGAAATCTTAGGGATCATGACAGCCTCTATCGTTAGATGGCGTTCAGTTCTGTCTTGATTCCTTTTATTGTTCACAACACTAACCTTTTTCTTGCCAGCAAATGGATTCCTCACTTCACTAGAGGATGCATCCTTTTGGATCTTACCACTCTTAATTTCAGCTTCCACTCTTTCCCCTGTCAAGATTAATTCAGTAAAGCCGGTCGAGGAACTTCCAATTAGGTGATTAAAGAACGGACCAGACAGGGTACCCAGAAACATATCCACTAGCTCCCTATCAAAAAGGGGACTCTGGACTCTTCCTGCTAAGTCCCTCCACTTCTGAGCGTAGTCTTTAAAGCCCTCGCTTGAACCCATAGCCATACTTTGGAGTTGAGTATGGGTGGGAGCAAGGTCTGCATTGTATTGATACTACTTATAGAAAGCAGCGGCCAGGTCTTCCTGTGATCGGTGGATTTAGAACTGACTGTTTTTAGCTGGTTTCGCGAAATGTCGTGGAAGCAAGAGTCGCCACCGTCTTTTATTTTCTCCAACAAGGAAAGGACAAAAGCACAGCAAAATTCCTTATGAGATATGTTTCTCGGTTCGGGAGGTAGATTTATAGAAAGGGAAGGTATTAGCACCCTTTCTATCCGTGGTTATCCACGGGCTCTTAGGTACTTGCTCTTATGTTTTCAAAATGTTTGCTTTTTTAAAATGTGAGTGGGTTTGAAAAAGTTTCTTTGAAAGATTTCTGAATAACTCTTGTATCTGTCCTCAAGAGTGTTTGAAAAATTTGTTTTGAAAGCTTTTGAAAGTGTAAGGTGTGAAAAGTATTTTATTGGTTTTTGAAAAGAGCAAGTATCCATGAGTCGTCTACCTACCCTAAGGAATTAGGCTGTGTAAATGTCCTTAAGGTAGTTCCATCCCACCATTGAGAGGTAGGTAGCACCACCGTTGGAGGTGTTCGGGTCAATTCGATTGTAGGGACAGTGTGGTCACCGAAACAACAGTTAGGACACCTTAGAAGCTACCTTTATGTCCTTGATCCTTTTTTAATCCGAGGCAACCGTTTCGAGGCAACTGTTCTGAGGCAACTGTTCCGAGGCAACTGTTTCGAGGCAACTGTTCCGAGGCAACTGGATCATGGACATAAGGACTACTAAAACGTCCTATACTTGACGACCACGTTTCGAAGGCAACAAGTGAGGCGTACCCTAGAAGTGGTGTGTGTATTTGTGTGTTGTATTCAGTAATGTTTGTCTTGTTAATTAGTGAGCTACGAGTTGTTTTTATTTACATACATTCTTTCATGTAAGTTAACAGTTAAGGGGTGCGGAAAGTAAATTGCGGAAAAATAAATCCTACGCTATTACAAGGCGCGGGTCTATACATCGCCAAAAATTACAAAGACCCGTTTTTTGGTAAATAAGTACGAAAATTAAATAAAGCGATAAACCTATTTAACTATTACATTCTTGAAGGTAATTACATAATAATAAACTGTGCGCGAATTAAATCGGAATGTTCTAAGGGTGTTGACCCTTTTTAGAAAAGAAAATTGATTTTTTTTTGTTTTTTTGGTAATTAAATGAAATTAAAAACTAATTAATGACTAATTGATTATTTTAATTAAAAGAAAATATTTTTTTGTTTTTTTTAATGTTTTTATGAAATAAAATAAAAATGAAAGAAACAAAATTAAAAGTTAATCCTAAATCTAAGTTATTTTAATTATTTAAGAAAAGGAATTACAATTGCCTAATTAAACTATTTTGGTTAATATTTATTTACAAAATAAAATAATAATAATAATGATAATAATGTTAATTCTATTTTTTGGTTTTTTTATGAAAATGTGTTAATTATGCTAATTATTAATAATAAAAATAATTAAAGGGTTAGCAATTAAAAATAAGAGAAAATGACAAAACAAAAAATAAAAAGAAGTAAAACCAAGGGGGGTGTGGGCCAAATAGGAGGTTTATTGAAGCAATCCAAGCCCGCTGAAATCTAAGCCACGTTTGACTTTCATGGTTGCCTGCAGCGTGCTTGACTCCAGACCATGGTGTGCTACACTTTTTGTCCTTTGGATCTGCGTTGATGACATGTGGCAGCGCTGGGAAGTGGGACTTATGATGCACCTCATATTGGAATCTGCACAGGAAAACGTTGAAGAAAATAATATGGAAATTATAAGGGACCTGGGAAGAACTTACAGCGCGGTATGAGCCTTAGGACTTGGCAAAGGTTGCTTTAGCCACGTGCTTGTTTTGATCTGAAGATGCTCGCAACTATGTTTTAGAACTCTCACTTTTTGAATAATTTTTGGTTTTTCTCTTGGCCGTTTCTGCACACACTATCTTTTGAATGAGGTTGGGAAGGCTTGTATATATAGTAATGTAAAGTGTATCAATAAGAATAATGGTCATTAAGCTTATGCAATTATGTTCTTGATTTCCTCCATAACCAACATTGAACCATTTGCCATATTTGTGAAATTTTGAATTTTTATGCCCATAATAGGCCATGCACGAATTTGGAATGTGTTTTAAGGTGTATCAAAGCTAATCATCACAAAATATATCCCTCCATTAATTTCTTTGATTTTTATTTGAATTTTAAAGATTTAAAATGAATTAAATCAAATAAAATTAAATAAAAATGGAAAAATTAATTTTAAATCTTGAAATTAATTGTGGGACACGTGGGAAGCATGGCCAAGCTGAATCGAGTGGAAAAAGTGGGCCCCTTTCGTCAAAAATGAAGTTTCAAGGATAATTGACTTTGGCCATTTCACAAAAATTTCCCAACTTCTCCAATGCATATCTTGCTCAATTTTGAAGCTATGAACATGTTCTTGGACATTTTGGAAAGGTCTTGAAGTCCTCTAACCAATGTCTTTGGTCCCATGTCATTTTTATTTACCAATCTCAAGTTATGGTCTTTGACTTAAAGTCCCTTTTTGTTGACTTTTGAAAATGACCTATAATGTTGAAATTGATAACTTTTTTGTGAGAGCATTTCTTGGACTTGGAATGTGAAGATGAGTTGTAGGAAATGTCATCCCCTTCAAAATGAGCTTTGGATGGGATTTTTATGATGAACCATGAAAAAGTTATGCCTTGGTCAAGTTACAGTTGACTTTTCAGCTGTCCAAAAATAGAAACTTTTGCATCTTGAGACTTTTTGAGCCATGCTTGTGAAATCATGATCAAGAATTGATCAAATGAGGTTTGTGGCTTCAAAATAAGATGTTGACCAAAAATTTTGACTTTTGACTGTCAAATGACCATTTTGCCCCTGTAGTTGACTGTGGAGCAATTAGGATTTTTGACTGTGCAATTTGATGCTGGGAGTCTTGAACCTTGACATATGGATGCTTGACACTGTATATGAGCAGGTGGGACTTGATTGAGCCCTTGAAAACTTCAACTTCCTTACAAGAACCAAAACCCTAGTTTGACTGGCTTAGGAGGATGGTTTGACTGTGTAGCCCTTGAGTAGACTTTGAACCATTTGAGGTGATGCTTGGTAAAACTTTGAAGATTATGGGAGGGAAAATTTTGGGGTACAACAGTTGCCCCTGTTCAATCTTCTTAGACCTGAGGATGTAGATTGGCTTGCATGCCTTTCGTGATCCGAAGGTGGAAGATGATTGAACACTAGAGTGCCCAGAAATTTGCACTCACATAGCAGAGTATCAGCAGTGTGATAGCGGGAATGGGCTTACAGATGCCATTTGGAGGGATGGTGGATAGGAGGATGGGCTTATAGATGCCATCTGGAGGTGTGACAGAGCCTTGTCGGGAATGGGCTTATAGATGCCATTTGGAACTGTAATGGATAGCTGCGTCCGAATAAGAAATAGAATGGCCTCCGTGTCTGGAGCATATCTAGTTTGTGTTTGAATGAGTGACAGTATGTCATCCAAATCTGGATCGTATCTGGACTGTCTTTTGAATGAATCTGGACTAAACAATAGAATAGTATCCGGGCTGGAGCATCTCTAAGTTGTCTTTGAAAAGAACTATGAATAAGCAAAAGAATAGCGTCCATATCTGGAGCATTTCCCAGCTATATCTGAAAGGAAACTCTTGAATAAGCAAAAGAACAGCACCCATATTTGGAGCATTTCCAAGCTATCTCTGAAAGGCAATCTGGAAGAAGTATCAGAACGTCGCCATGCCTGGGTCACATCTGAACTATCTCTAGAAGGAGTCTTGAATAAGCAAAAGAATAACATCCATATATAGAGCATTTCCAAGCTATCTCTGAAAGGAAATCTGGAAGAAGTATCAGAACGTCGCCATGCCTGGGTCACATCTGAACTATCTCTAGAAGGAGTCTTGAATAAGCAAAAGAACAACATCCATATCTGGAGCATTTCCAAGCTATCTCTGAAAGGAAATCTGGAAGAAGTATCAGAACGTCGCCATGCCTGGGTCACATCTGAACTATCTCTAGAAGGAGTCTTGAATAAGCAAAAGAACAGCATCCATATCTAGAGCATTTCCAAGCTATCTCTGAAAGGAAATCTGGAAGAAGTATCAGAACGTCGCCATGCCTGGGTCACATCTGAACTATCTCTAGAAGGAGTCTTGAATAAGCAAAAGAACAGCATCCATATCTGGAGTATTTCCAAGCTATCTCTGAAAGGAAATCTGGAAGAAGTATCAGAACATCGCCATGCCTGGGTCACATCTGAACTATCTCTAGAAGGAGTCTTGAATAAGCAAAAGAACAGCATCCATATCTGGAGCATTTCCAAGCTATCTCTGAAAGGAAATATGGAAGAAGTATCAGAACGTCACCATGCCTGGGTCACATCTGAACTATATCTAGAAAGAATCTCTGAATAAACAATAGAATAGCATCCGAGGTTGGAGCATCTCTAAGTTATCTCTGAAAAGAAACCCTGAATAAGCAACAGAATAGCGTCCATCTGGAGCATATCTGAACTATTTCTGAACAAGTAACTCTGAATAAGCAACAGAATAGCGTCTATCTCTGGAGCATTTCTAACTATCTCTGAAATCTCTTTAATGTAGATATGCCCTGGCTAGATACAGGTATCGAATCCATGATCAATCGCTCACAAATATGCCTTGGCTAGATGCAGGTATCGAATCTGGAATTGCAACAGTTGATAGTAATCGTCTTTGGATTGACCTTTTTCCTGAAAAAGGCAAAACAACAGTTGTGCAATGGATGATGTCATGATGTTCTCAGGGAGAAATGAGATTGTGTGATATGATGCGTATGTGCCTGCATTGTGTATGTAAGCAAGATGTATGAAAAGTGACATGTTTATGAATGTATTTTCGTCTAGGAAAATAAATCCTTGACGAATGCCAGGAAGTTGCATCCTGGGCTGATGTTGAAGAATAGAGTTCTTCGTTTCCGCTGGGGAATGGTTGCAAGAACAAACCGGTAGGAGAAGATGACTCCGTTGGGGAATAAACTTGCTGGAGAGATACTCTGCGGGGAATACTCTGTGGGGAAGGGATACTTCGCTGAGAATTTGATGATAACTCCGCTGAGGGATACCGTTGATAAGCTTTGTTGAGGGAATTGATGAACTCCGCTGGGGGGTAGGAAGAAACTTCGCCGAGGACGATCTTTTCGTGGTCATTAGCTAAGGATAACCCAATTATAAGCCCTAGTGGGGAATAACCTTTGGATAAATCCGGGGAGACGCGTTCGTGCTCTGCAGGGGATAAGCTTCCAGAATCTACTGGGGATAAGCTTCCTACTGGGGGGATTGATTCAACACTCCTGGGGAAACTTTTGAACTGTACTGGGGAAGTGGCTCCACTAGGGTGTCTGGTGTTCCGCCGGGGAACAATCTTAGATCAAGATTGTCGGGGATGCTTGTTAGGAATGTTTGTATACTCCGTTGGGGAATGTTGAGATCTTCTGGGAATACCTATCTTCCTTATGGCTGACAGTAGATTAACTCTGCTTGGGGAGAGTGTTGCTGACTTGCTGGAGAACTGTGCCTTGTTAGGGTTGATTGGAGACCAACTGCTTGGGGGAGAATTGTTGAATCTTGTCTTACTCTGGGAGTGAAGGTATCTTGCGCCTGGAGGACAGAGCAGTTTGTACAGTTAGACGATTCTTATTGCCCCAGTTTCTGCGGGAGAAGAAGGCCTATGAGGTGCTTGATGACTGCCGATTTGACAGATCTTCTTCTGGTAGGCAAGTGACGAGAAGACAGGACATAGTCGTACGCTTTGATCCCTAACTTTTGCCTGGACCGCCTGTGATACGGTGGGAGAACTGACTATGGTTTTGCGTTTGTTTTCGCAAATGTTTCGGTTGAGCAAGAGTCGCCACCGACTTTTTATTTTATCCTAAGGAAAGGTTTAAAAAGCACAGCAAAAACCTTTGAGATTATTTTCTTGGGTTCGGGGAGTAGATTATAGAAAGGGAAGGTATTAGCACCCTTTCTATCCATGGTTATCCATGGGCTCTTACGTACTTGCTTAGATCAACTTGCCTTGGTTTTCTTGTTTGAAATGGTGCTTTGTGTGTGGTTTTTTGAAAATGTTTTGAAAAAGATGCCTTGTCTAGGCTACCCTTGTAACAATTCTTTACTCGAATGTTTTACAAAAGGTGTTTGTCTTTTTGAAAAGATGTTTCAAGGTTTTTGAAAGTTTGTTTTGAAAGTGTTTGTGGTTTGAAAAATAGGCAAGTGTTTTTGTTTTGGAAGTTGACAAGTACTTAAGAGCTATCCACCCTAAAGTTCTCAAAGATTTTTGTTATGTTTTAACCCTTTTAACAATTTTGTTCCACCATTGCATTTGGTGGACAATATTGTGTTAGGATGTGAAAGGGACGGACGCGGGTCATCGTTTAGACCATAATTGCAATGGTGCCAAGTATCTTTGGGCAATTTTCCTTTAAGGGACTTGATCATTTTTAGGCAACTTTCGAAAGCGTCATCGAGGGACTATGATCATTTGATTGTTTGTTTTGTTTTTTCCCAAAGAGACCTAACATGCAATATGACCCATTATTGAAGGCAACAAGTGGAATATCCTAGGGGTGCAAGTGTGATATGTGTTGTCCATTTTCATGCTTGATTATCTTGAAATTAGGTCAAACTATTTGTTGTTTTTATTTGCATACAAACCCTAATTCTAGCATGGTATATTTAGAAAGCATTAAAGTGCGAAAAGTAAAGTTCCTACACTATTACAATACAATATGGGAAGGGGGGTACAAATGTTCAAATGGGGAGATATTTAGACAAGGAATTTAAACCTAGCTATTACATCAATTTGGAATTTATTTACAAGACATTTAATTGCACAAATTAAATAGAAATAAAATAAATATGCAAAATGTAAAAAGGGTTTTTATATGTATGGAAAAAGGTATTTTTATGTCAAATAAAAATAAAATGAAAAGTATTATTATTTTTTTTTGGAGTTTTTGTGTTTTAAGGGCAAAACCCTAATTTCTTAAATAAAGGGTATTATTTATTTAATGTGTACAACAATTAATAATTATATACAAAATAAAATAAAAATGAAGTATATTCATAAAAAAGTATTTTTTATGTCAAATATTAATAAAATAAAAAATGTATATATTTTTTGTATTATTTACCTAAATATACTAATATATATATATATATATATATATATATATATATATATATATATATATATATATATATATATATATATATATATATATATATATATATATATATATATATATATATATATATATATATATATATATATATATATATATATATATATATATATATATATATATATATATATATATATATATATATATATATATATAAATATCTTTATTATTTACTAAATATGTATTATATATACAAAATAATAATATTTAATATTTATAAAAAAAGTATTTTTGATATAAAATGTTTTAAAAAAGAGAAAATGAAATAAAAATCAGAAATAAAATATATTTGCATTATTTTTCTAGTTTTTCTAAATAATAGTATTTATATATTATTTATATACAAATGTCAATATAAACAAATAAATGCCTAAAAAATATAAAAATGGTGTAAAAAATGTTTTTTATGTTTTTAATATTATTAGCAAAAATAAATAAGTTAGAATAAAAAAAGAAAAGTCAAAAAATCATTAAAACAAACAAAATGGGCTCAGGGGGTGTCAAAGTGAAAATATGGTGTGAAAAGAAATAACAAAGCAGGCCCAGCCCACCAAGTCTTTCTTCAACCTCCAGCCAGAAAAATGTTCCAAAACGCGCGCCTGTACTCTAATTCAAACATCTGGATTCCTTGACTTTTTGCACAAACTTTCAACATAAGAAATGTTAATCATCAAGCCACGATTCTAAATATGTAAAGAACTCATCCTAACTCTAAAAAATGAGAGAGAATTTCATCATTCCCAAATCTTAACCTAACTTTTTACCAATGTTCAGACCTTAAATTCTCATAGCTCAGGCAAAATAAATGGAAAGTAAAAGCATGTACAGTTTCAGGGGCATGAGTAGAACACTTCTTATTCACAAACTTAGAGCTAATGATGCCTACACTAAGAGTTAGAAGTTCATGAATATACCTTCTCAGTTGGAATCGTGTCTGGCAATGGAGGAGTTTTCAGAGCAAGGTAATGATTGGTACATCTTCCTTGATGTCCAGGGATGCTATTCCAAGTTTTACTTTGCTTTGAAGCTAGCTGAATCGAGTTGTAGAACTCCACCTGTAAATCAGAAAAATGAAAATGGCCAAACTATTTTAGAGGAGTTACAGGTCGTGTTTGATGTTTGGATTAGCTTCAAGGGATGTTGTAGGATGTGTTTGATGTGGTTTTAGCAAGAATGCATGAAAGGGATGAGAGTTGACACTCAAACTGCAACAGGTGCTCTGTTTGGGCAGTTTGAGGGTGGTTCTGTGTTCTAGAGGGAAATGGAGGTGTTGGAGTCGTGTTCTAGCTCAGAATGGATGTCTTGAATGTGTACAAAGTATTTGCTTAGGCTCTTTTGTGCTGAGATGAAAGTTGTGTTATGTTATGCAAGTTTTCTTCACCCTTAAGCAAACAAATGTCCACTTGAGTTTTTTGACAGCTAGAGGCCCCCTAATGTGCTGCTAAGCTTGCCCTTGATCAGTGGGATTAGCCTAATAACTTGTTCCAAAGAGATTTGATATGTACTTCTTGATTTGCAAATTGACATAAAGCCATACTTTTCTAAAATGGATAATTTGCTTTTTCTACTTATGGCTTTATTTTGCATACAATGCTTGAACTCATAAAATAAGGCTTTGGCACAATGAGTATGCATTAAATTATTGAGTGCAAATGGGATTAGAGGCCTGTAATGTAGCATAAACCAAGCTGACTTGAAAATGGCAATGTGTATGAACATGTCTTGGTCAAGAACAAAAGTGACTTTTGCCCAACTTGCCAAATTTGATTCTCCCTAACCACGGGGTTGTTTGATGAGTTCTTGGACATTTTGGAAAGCTTGGAATGTGTACTACAATCCATCTTTGAAATGCAAATTGAAATTACAAGTGGAAGTATGTGAAAAATGGTCTTGAAGTTAGGTAAAAACCTTGCCTAAAATAGGTCAAATTTTCTCTAAGTTAAGAATGGTTTAGTACCCTTGTTCCAAAACTTGTAACTTGAGATACAAGCTTCTTTTGGGAAAACTTTGTGAATCAAAGAATGGCTACAACTTTCATGTTTTGACTTTTGCTTGAATCCAAATGAATCTTGGTGAGAAAGTGGGGCAAAGTTAGGAAAAAATTAGGGTTTTTCATAACTTAGAAAAATTCTAAGTTATGAAAAATCTTCATTTCAAACCCTAATTTGCAATTTTGGATTTCTTGATGAACAAGTTTCATGATTTGGCATGTTTTGATGAAAAATGGATCTTGACTCTTGATTTTGACCAAAAAGTCAAAGTTTGACTTTTCAGTATACAGTCAAAATTGATCAATTGACTGGGAAATTCAACTGTCAATCTTGTGTATTTGGGATCTTTTGAACTTGTTGAGCATGCCAAGACAATTCCATGGGGTCCTTGAGTACATATGTGAGCTTGGTTTGCCATTGGCTAGGTCAAACAGTCAAAAATTGCCTTTGTGCAGTCAAAACCCTAAAAATGACCATTTTGCCCTTTTGATGATCTGATCAAATTTCTTATGGAATTGTGATCCAAACTTGATCAAATGGTCCATGGGAGTTCATAATGTTGATGTGGGTCAATTTTCATGAGATTTGACTGTCAATTGGCCACAGTTAACTTTTCCCCAATACAGTTGATTTCTAGGTCAACTGTCCAATTGACTGGGCAAAACTTGGAATCAAGACTTGAAACTTGGTATGGATAAACTTGGGAGTCCAATATGAAGCATGAAAGTCATCTTAGGAATTTTAGGTCAAAACATCTTTGTGCAAACACAAACCCTAATTTGGGTCAACAGTGCAAGGAGAAGTATTGAGCAGATGAAACCCTAACTGGATCTTGAGCTCCAAGGGCTTTGTGATGAGAAATCATTGAGAAATGAGAGGGAAAATTTTGGGGTACAACAGTTGCCCCTGTTCAATCTTCTTGAATCCGAAGAGTTAGATTGGCAAGTTTGCCTTTCGTGACTCGAGGGTAAAAGGATATTGGACACTAGAGTGCCCTTAAATTTGCACTCGTCAAAGCAATGGATGCGGGAATGGGCTTAGAGATGCCATTTAGAGATGGGCTTAACGATTCCATCTGAAAGAGTGACATAAACTTTTCGGGGATGGGCTTAAAGATGCCATCTGGAAGAGTATCAGAGAGGTGTCCATGTTTTGAACCACATCTGAACTGGGGGTCTGAACGAGCAATAGATTGACATCCGTTGTTGGGATGAATCCATAAACTGTTTTCAGAAGTTGAGAAGAGTCTGAACAAGCGATAGATTAACATCCGTTGTTGGGAAGAATCCATAAGCTGTTTTCAGAAGTCTTGAAGTTGAATAAGCAATAGAGCAGCATCCGTTGTTGGGAAGCGTCCGTAAACTGTTTTCAAAAGGTTGCATCTGAACAATTGATAGATTACCATCCGTTGTTGGGAAGAATCCATAAACTGTTTTCAGAAGTCTTGAGAAGAAACTGAACAAGTGATAGGTCAACATCCATTACTTGGAGAACCCGTGAACTGTTTTCAGAAATCTTGAAGTTGAATAAGCAATAGAGCAGCATCCGTTGTTGGGAAGCGTCCGTAAACTGTTTTCAAAAGTGCATCTGAATAAGTTGATAGATTAACATCCGTTGTTGGGAAGAATCCATAAGCTGTTTTTAGAAGTCTTGAGAAGAAACTGAACAAGTGATAGGTCAACATCCGTTACTTGGAGAACCCGTGAACTATTTTCAGAAATCTTGAAGTTGAAGGAGGAACCGGTATAGGGTTTCCTGATGATGAGCTCGTGTAAAACTGCATCTGGATGAATCTAGAATAAGCATCAGAATATTGCCATGTCTGGGTCATATCTGAACTATTCCTGGAAAGAATCTCGGAAGATAATGATTTTTGTCTGTCGACTGATCTTACTTGCAAAGGCAAAGAGTTTGTTATATGCAATGTCATGATGCATGATACAATGTATGTTATATGATATGAATGTAAACGGATGCGCATGTAAGCTGGAGAGCTGTCTTGCAAAGGATAGATGAATCTGAGATGGCTGAAGATAAGAGCCTCTTGACTGCTGCTGGGAAGAATAATTCCTGGTTGTTGCTGGGGAATAAGGAGCTGGGGTTGTATGCCAAACTACTGAGGATTCCTGTCTTGAGGAGATCTTCATTGGAGAATCTAATGAGGAACTGACAACTGAAAGTCTTCAAATTTGCTTGGGGAATATCAGACCTTCAACTGTTGAGGGGCCTTGGAACCACTTGCGGGGACTTGGAATTTCCTTGGTGACTTGCAGGGTAAGAGAATTTCTGATGATGTCTACTGGGGATTTTAGAACCTGGTAGACTTAAGCTGGGGAGGCACGATTTGAGAATCTTCAGTCTAGTGAGAAGCATTTCTGTGGGAAAAAGGTTCACTAGTCTGGCTCCACTGGGGGTTGATAGTTTGAAGTTTTAGCCCCGCTGGGGATACTGAAACTTAGACTCTGAGGGGAATTGAGTTTTGGAGGATTCTTTGGCTGGGGACAACAAAGATAAACTCCTCTGGGGACTGTATTGATAAGTTATGTTGGGGAACTCTGATGAACTCCGCTGGGGATAGGAAGAAATTTGCCGAGTGCGATCTTCCGTGGCAATTAGCTGAGGATAACCCAGTTATAAGCCCTTGTGAGGAATAACTTTGAATAAAGCTCGGGAGATACGTCCGTACTCTGCAGGGGATAAGCTTCCAAACACTACTGGGGATAAGCTTCAAGACTTGCTGGGGACATGGATTCCAAACCTCCTGGGGGTTTCCTTTGAAAGGGTATCAAGATATCCAACTGTACCTTCAACCTATTAGTAATCCTCTTTCCGGATTCATAAGGAAATGATTATGTTCAAATGCATATGCCTATTTAACAAAACATTGGACGTTTCTCAAAATAAAACAAATAGTGCAAGAGAAAAGAAAAAGGAAATGACACAAATTTCTGGGAAAAGTATTTGTATTGACTTTCTATGAGTATATTTGTACAAAGGATACAATCATCCTAGTAAGAGGATTTTGTCGTAAATATTGAAAGATTTATACAAAATAAAGATGGCTATGTGAAATAATTCCATGGGATTCCGTTCCGCTATAGCCTTCACAACTCTGAATATCTGTCCATTCAATGCTTCGTCTGCCGATGACTGGATTGATCAGAAGTCTAGAATTGGTTGATGAAGAGATTGTCTTTTGAAGTGATCCGACGAGACATAGTCATACGCTTTAATTCCCTAACTTTTGCCTGAATCGCCCTTTCGGGTTTTCGATCCACCGGGAAACCCCTTTTTGCCCAAGCCGCCCTTTCGGGTTTTCAACTTGCCGGGTGTACAAATTTTTTTGTTTTTATCCCTAATTTTTGCCTGAACCGCCCTTTCGGGTTTTCGGTTCACCGGGATGCCCATTTTTTCCCAAGCCGCCCTTTCGGGTTTTCGACTTGTCGGGTTATTTTTTTATGCGTAGTATCTTTTGACTATGTCTACGTTCGCAGGGTGCGGCAGGTCGTCGCCGTCCATGGTGGTCAGAATCATCGCACCACCAGAAAATATGCTCTTGATCACAAATGGTCCTTCATATGTAGGAGTCCATTTGCCCCTGGGATCACTTTGCGACAAGATAATCCGCTTGATTACGAGATCTCCGACTTGATACACTTGACGTCTGACTTTCTTATTGAAGGCCTTGATCATCCGTTTTTGATACGTCTGACCATGGCATATAGCAGCGAGTCGCTTCTCGTCGATCAAATTGAGTTGATCAAGTCGGGTCTGCATCCAATCATCTTCATTCAAACCTGCATCCTTCATAATCCTTAGAGAAGGAATCTGAACTTCCATAGGCAGGACAGCTTCCATGCCATATACCAACGAAAATGGGGTTGCCCCGGTTGAAGTACGTGTCGTCGTACGGTATCCATGTAGAGCAAACGGTAACATCTCATGCCAGTCTTTGTAAGTGACTGTCATTTTCTGAATGATCTTCTTAATGTTTTTGTTCGCAGCTTCAACAGCACCGTTCATCTTCGGCCGATAGGGATATGAATTGTGATGATAAATCTTGAACTGTTCGCACAAAGCGGTGATCATCGTGTTATTCAGATTCGTACCGTTGTCTGTGATGATCCTGTCTGGAACACCATACCGGCATATGAGATTTTGCTTGATGAAGCGGGCAACCACATTTTTAGTAACAGAGGCGAAGGAAGCTGCTTCGACCCATTTGGTGAAATAGTCAATGGCAACCAGGATGAAACGATGTCCGTTGGAAGCCGTGGGCTTGATCTCTCCAATCATGTCAATGCCCCACATTGCAAATGGCCAAGGAGCAGTCAGAACGTTGAGAGGAAACGGAGGGACATGAACTTTGTCAGCGTAGACTTGACATTTGTGGCAAGTACGGGAATGTTGATGGCAGTCAGCTTCCATGGTAGACCAGTAATAGCCTGCCCTTAGGATCTTCTTAGCCATTGTATGCCCGCTCAAGTGAGTGCCAAATGTGCCGCTGTGTATCTCAGTCATGATCAACTCTGCTTCAGCTTTGTCTACGCATCCGAGTAATACACAATCATGGCTTCGTTTGTAAAGGATGTCGTTGCTCAGGAAGAATTTGGCAGCAAATTTCCTTAAGAACTTCTTGTCATTTACGGAAGCTCCTTCGGGATAATCTCTAGTCTCGAGATACCTTTTGATTTCATGGAACCAAGGTTGTTCCACTACTTCTTCGGTATTAATCTCGTGACAATGCACAGGTTCATCCATTCGCTCGATGGTGATTTGGGGAGCCTCGTTATCCCAGTTGAGTTTAAACATGGAGGACATCGTGGCTAGAGCATCCGCTAACTGATTCTCTTCTCGCGGGAAATGCTCGAAGGTAATTTGCTCGAAATGAGGCAACAATGTCAAGACATGTTCTTTGTATGGGATAAGATTAGGATGCTTGGTATCCCACTCTCCTTTGATTTGACTGATAACCAAAGCCGAGTCCCCAAATACGATCAAAGATTTGATCCCCAAGTCTATAGCAACCTTGAGATCAAAGATGCAAGCTTCATACTCAGCCATGTTGTTTGTGCAGCTGAAGCAAAGTCGGGCCGTGAAAGGTGTGTGACAGCCTTCTGGAGAAATGAGTACCGCGCCGATGCCGTTTCCAAGTGCATTTTAAGCACCATCAAAGTACAGGGTCCATCGGGATCCCTTTTCGGGTCCGTCATACGGTCCGTTACTTTCAATGCTGTCCAAATTCATGATGTCCTCGTCTGGGAAGTCAAATCTCATGAGTTGATAATCTTCGATAGCTTGATGAGCCAGATGGTCAGCTAGTACACTCCCATTTATAGCTTTTTGAGTGGTGTACTGGATGTCATACTCAGTTAGGATCATCTGCCATCTGGCTATTCTTTCAGATAAAGCGGGCTTTTCGAAGATATACTTGATAGGATCCATTTTGGAAATCAACAAGGTAGTATGAGTCAACACATACTGTCTTAGTCGGCGAGCAGCCCATACCAAAGCGCAGCAAGTTTTCTCGAGCAGTGAGTAGCGAGTCTCACAGTCGGTAAACTTTTTGCTAAGGTAATAAATAGCATGCTCTTTTCGACCAGACTCGTCATGCTGGCCCAAAACACACCCCATTGAGTTATCCAAGACGGTCAGATACATGATCAATGGTCTTCCTTCGACGGGTGGCATCAGAATAGGAGGTTCTAGCAAATACTCCTTGATTTTATCAAAATCAGCTTGGCAATCGTCGTTCCATTCGACTACCTGATCTTTCTTCAAGAGTTTGAAAATTGGCTCACGGGTAGAAGTCAGATGAGAGATGAATCTGGAAATATAGTTCAAGCGCCCCAAGAACCCTCTAACCTCCTTTTCAGTACGGGGAGCAGGCATCTCTTGTATTGCTTTCACTTTTGCTGGATCAACTTCAATGCCTTTGTTGCTTATGATGAATCCTAGGAGTTTACCAGACCTAACTCCAAAAGTGCATTTACTCGGATTCAGCCTGAGTTTGTATTCTTTCAACCTGGCAAACAGCTTTTCTAGATGTTCAAGGTGCTCCTCCTCTGTTTGTGACCGAGCTATCATATCGTCTACGTAAACTTCAATCTCATGATGTATCATATTATGAAACAAAGCTACCATGGCGCGTTGATAAGTTGCCCCAGTGTTCTTCAGCCCGAACGGCATCACCTTGTAACAGAAAGTGCCCCATTGCGTGACAAAAGTTGTTTTCTCCATATCCTCGGGGGCCATTTTGATTTGATTGTATCCCGAGAATCCATCCATGAAGGAAAACACTTTGTGCTGAGTTGTATTGTCGATTAAAATGTCGATGTGTGGAAGTGGAAAATCATCTTTGGGGCTGGCCCTATTCAAATCCCGGTAGTCCACACACATCCTGACTTTGCCATCTTTCTTAGGTACTGGCACGATGTTAGAGACCCATTGAGGATAGGACGTAACATCCAGAAAGCCAGCGTCGAATTGCTTCATCACTTCTGCTTTGATTTTTTCAGACATGTCAGGCCTCATTCGGCGGACTTTTTGCTTGATCGGTGGACAATCCTCTCTTGTGGGGAGACGGTGAACCACGATGTCTGTGTCTAAACCCGACATGTCTTCATAAGACCAAGCGAAGATTTCAACATACTCATTTAACAATTGTATCAGGCGTTCCTTGACACTCGGTTCCAGATTGGCACCCACTTGCACCTCCTTCCGGTCTTCCTTGGTCCCTAAGTTGATAGTTTCCAATGACTCTTCGTGAGGTAAGATGGCCCTTTCTTCTTGCTGTAGAAGTCTGGCTAGTTCCCCTGGTACTTCACAACCTTCGTCATCTTCATACTCGGCTTGATTGACCAGATCTTCAGAGTTACTGAAGGATATAGCAGAATAGTCACCCATGGAATCCGGAGTGGATGGGTACCTGCATTTGTGAGTGTCGGTGCGTGTAAGGGATAGCCATCCTTAAAAAAAATGCAAAAGGAAAGAAAATGAACACACGCAGTTTATCAAATGAAAAACGTCCAATGAATCATTAAACATGGCATATGGATATGAAAAATAATCAAAACCCTTACAAATGGACCTACATGCCCCGGGCAAGGCATGAGGTGAAAAGATAGTGTACGGATTGTTCAGAAACAAATATTACAGACCAAAAGGAAATGTTTGACAGATAAATTACTGATGAATAAAAGTGATGGGGACAAAGTCTTTTGCCTCCCAGTTGCACAATCCCCCTTCGACAGTTGGGTAGATCCACTCTTCGATGTTGCTCTCTTTGTCCTCATCCTCAAAAGCGTTGATTCCGTAGGGAGAAATTTTGACTGGCGCTCTTTCAATCTTTGAACGGCGCATAACTTTCTGGCCCGCGGTAGTGAACCCTAATCCAAATTTGTCTGTCTTATGTGGAATATCAGGCAACTGTCCCCATGCTGAATTCTTCCCCTCCTTTATTGCGGCCTTTGCGTCCTCCAGAGATGCCATCCTGGCCATCTGCCTCGGTGCCTCAGCTGCCAACTTTGCTACTGCTATTTCAGGAAGGACTTCTTCGAAATGCTGAAAAGGCGTCTCAATGAACTCCCCCTCTACCTCCACATACCGGAAGGAATTCAAGTGGCTAATCATGTACTCCTCTTCGCCATGGACAGTAATGATCTTTCCCTTGACAGGATACTTCAACATCTGATGTAAGGAGGAGGTGACTGCCCCAGCATGGTGTATCCAAGGACTACCCAACAAGCAAGAGTATGATGGACGGATGTCCATCACATAGAAAGTAGATTTAAACACCTCAGTGCCTATCTTGATGGGAATTTCAACCTCCCCATGGACCATTCTCTTCGAACCATCGAAAGCTCTGACAACAATATCACTCGGTTTCAACTCCAACCCTTCACAATCTAGTCGGTCCAAGGCCTTCTTAGGCAGTACATTCAGCGACGAACCAGTGTCGACCAAGACATGTGCGAGAGTAGTTCCTTGGCACTCGACTGAAATGTGCAAAGCATCATTGTGGTTTCTGCCTTTAGGAGTTAGGTCGGCATCAGAGAAACCTAATCCATTGTCCGCAGTAAGGCTAGCCACGCAATTTTGAAATTGATCTGCAGAGGTTTCCTGGGGCACATGGGCTGCCTTCAGGAATTTTATCAGAGCTTTAGCATGCGCTTCCGAGCAAAGTAGTAGTGCCAGCATGGAGATCTTTGAGGGGGTTTTCCCCAGCTGTTCTACCACATTATAATCACTCCTTTTGATTATCTTCAAGATCTAATCCATTTCCTTCTTGGAGGTTTCCGGGATGACCAAGGGTTGAGCCCTCGTCCTGACGAGCTCATCTTGGATTCCCTTACCTTTATCAACAGCGGTAGGAGAGACAGTACTAGGAACAACAACATCTTCGATCAATGGGGTTCTAGCGGAGAGTTTTATTGGTGCAGGGATGACCTTGTCAGCAGATGAGGGTCCAAAGATTTCTCTTGGAGGGGCAATCTCTGGAGAAAATATTCTCTCGCTCCGGGTGATTTTGCTCGTGCCTGCAATGTTTCCAATGCTGGCTTCTTCATCATCCGAACCTTCTTCAGTTATTTCGATTTGCTTAATACCATGGTAGTAGACGTCACCGCCATAGTTCCATGGTATTGACTTCTCAGAAACATAGGGGACAGGCCCTGGCATTGTTATCTTCAAAGGAACAGATTTCGTAGCTGGTGTAATCTTAACAGGCTTTCTGACGGCCTTGGAAAGATTGGCGTGAATGGTTATGATTGAGACATCTTCAGTATGGGTTGGAACAGCAGAAACTTTTTCAAACAAAATTTGTTGGCTATCCATTAGGCCTTTGATACCTTTCTTCAGTAACAGACAATCAAACGGCAGAGAGTAACAACAGTAGCAGTCTTCTTTACATCCCGGGAAGATCCCGGCCCTTAACAGATTCAGCTTGATGGTTAGCAACGGAGTTATCAGATCATTGACATCAACAACATACAGATCTTATTCAATGGCATTGACATTTCGGCCGTGCTTCGGCATGGGAGCAGATATCACATTAGGCTTCTCCGGAGCATCGAACTCTACTTCCTTCGCCTCTATCAGGTCTTGGATTTTATGCTTGAGTGCCCAACAATCATTGGTGTCGTGCCCGACACTGTCAGAATGGTAGGCGCATTTAGCATTAGGATGATAATGCGGAGAGGACGTATTCACATTCTTTGGTGCCTCTTTGATAGTGGCGAGATTCAACTTCAACAGATGGGGAAGTACTTGCGCTGGAGTCATATTAATACGGGTGAACTGTCGTTGTGGCCGTTCCACCCGTTGCTGATTTGGTCTGGACTGGTTATAGCGAGGCTGCTCACTTGACGGATTTTGAATCATTACGGCCCCCACAGTTGGCCGGCGCTCAGTCTTCCCTACTCTTCTTTGGGAGTATACAACAGCCGTTTCTTTCTTGAAAGGTTTCTTCTCAACACTTGCAGCAACACCCTTCTGAATCTTTCCTGACTTGATGCCAGCTTCTATTCTTTCGCCTGTTAAGATCAAATCGGTAAACCCCGCGGAAGAGTTACCAATCAGATGATTGAAAAATGGCCCAGATAGGGTCCCTAGAAACATATCAACAAGCTCACGGCCGGTTAAAGGAGGCTGCACCCTGCCAGCCAAATCCCTCCATTTTTGTGCATATTCTTTGAATCCTTCGCCGGTTCCTAGTGACATACCCTGAAGTTGGGTACGAGTAGGAGCAAGGTCAGAATTGTACTGATATTGTTTGTAGAAGGCGGTGGCCAAGTCTTCCCAGTTTCTGACACTGGTTCCTTCTAGCTGATAAAACCACTCCAATTGAGCCCCAGAAAGGCTGTCTTGAAAGAAATGAATCCACAGGTTTTTATCTGCCGTATAAGGTTGGATCTTTCTTACGTAGGACCTGAGATGCATTTTTGGACAGGACAGCCCATCATACCTCACAAAAACTGGCACTTTGAACTTTGGGGGAATTACAATCCCGACAACCAAACCCAAGTCTTCAAAATCCAAACCCGGTACTCTTTGTAGCTCCATGGCAGCCAACCTGTCTTCTAAACCTTTGTATTTATCATCAGCTGGAGGGTATTGTTGATCAGAATAATCCTCATCCTCTTCGACCTCCTCTTCTTCCACATCGGACTTAGAAGGTACCGCAACTCCACCTCCTTTACTGGTTCCTTCATCAGAAGTAGGAGTGAATTCAAGCACTCTCCTGGCCTCTCCGTCAAATATTCTCCCTAAAGTAGCCACCCCGAGTCTCTTTTTCTTCTTCTTCACTGGGTCGTTATTCCCCAGCAAGGTCTTGAGATCCTCCTGACCCTTAGCCAAGGTCATCAGGAGTTGTTGGAACTGTGCATTTTGAGTTTGCAGGTCTTTGACTGTTTGCTCGAGATCCATCCTACTGAAATAAACAGTAGACAGATAAGGAAACCTGGAGTGAGACCTGCTTATGCACATGATGAATGATATGCTTATGTATGCAATGCATTCAAGGATTTGGAACATTCAAAATTGTTGTAGACAAAAAGGAACGCACGTCATATTAATAAGGAGAAATTTGTTAGTACATAAATGCCCCATGGGCCAAATATTACAAAAACAACTTCTCAAGGTAAAAAGACGTTGCGCATCCTCTTTGGTGCGATGTAGGTATTGAGGGCCTCTTACTCATGGAGTTGGCGGGTAAGCTCTAGAACCTTCTTCTCACTGGCGTAGTAGCTAGCTTCAAAAGTGTTCCGTTCCTCCTTGAGCTGAATCCAACTTTTCTGCATTTCCTCCCACGATGTAGGCATGTCAGGATGTAGGATGGTGTAGAGAACCTCTCCTTCCTTGACGGGCTCTTTAATCACAGGGAGTACATGAGGATAAGGCATCATTAGACTTTGGGCTCGGGCTCGTACCCACTTGAGATAAGGCTCAAGAGGGATGGAGTTCTTGTGTCCCAAAGTCTTGCTATCAACCTTGTTGGGCCTCCCCCAAGCTCTGATGAATCTTTGGCGAAGTCCTTGCGCATCGTTGTTGAAGTCAAAAACTAGGTCAGGAATCAACATGTCGTGAGGTCCATCTCTTCGGGCATATCCAAATTGCCTCAAAGCTAGGCAAGGGTTGTAGGTGATACCTCCTCTGATTCCAAGTAAAGGAACATTAGGAAAATCTATGCAACGATCGACGATGATGACATTTTCTCTGGACCGAGAACACCAATGTACATCAGAGTGGGTAAGAGTCATCAATCGTTGGGACCACCTTGAGCCTTGGTCATTCTTCAAGACAGATTGTGGAAGGTGCGAAATAAACCACCTTGCAAGGAGAGGAGTACAACACATGAGAACACCCCTCTTTCTCATTGTTCGTGTGTAAAATGAGTGAAGAATGTCCCCAAGCAATGTTGGTATTGGATTTCTGGACAAGAAGATTTTGACGGTGTTGACATCCACCAATTGGTCAGAATTTGGGAATAAGACCAACCCATAGATAAGGAGTGCCACAATTTCTTCAAAGGATTGTAGGTCCAATGAATTCCAACATTCTTGTGCCTTCTCAAACAAGAATTTTGCTAAGAATCCTTTGACGCCGCTTCTGGTTTCCCAATGCCCCTTGATGTCAGATGGTTGTAGATGTAATGCTCGAGCAACATCTTCCGGCTTTGGTTCCTTTTCCGTACCGTTGAAGGGTAGTTGATTAAGGATAGGGATTCTTAGGAGTTGAGAAAACTCCTCCAAAGTGGACACCAACTGGTAATCGGGGAAAGTGAAACAGTGGTGAAGAGGGTCAAAGAACTGGAATAGCACTTTCATCATGTCTTCTTCAATGTTGGTGTTGACTAAGCTGAGCAGTCTACCATGTCTTTCACTGAAGGATGAGCTTTCCGGAATTCTTGAGGTGAGCTCCTTGAGTTGAGGAGAGATTCTCACAAGGTTGACTTGGATGGTTTTTCTGCGAGGAATTTCCATGACCTACAAAACAAGAACAAAGATGAAGATCCAAACCCTTGAAATGGTTAGTGAATGCATATGATGCTTCATGATGTTTATGATGTATGCACAAACATATGTACAAGCAAATCACACCAAACCCTAGTTTCAGGCTTGCATGGGGTTTCATAGGTAAGTACCCTCTTGAGTGTAGTTGGCTTAAAAACCTGTCCTATAAATAGTAACCGGGTTCTAAGGAGCTCAATATCACTGGATTGTTTTCATTGTTCATTGTTTTGGTTTAGCCACTTAACTAGCGACCAAAATATTCCAAGAAAACAACCCTCAATGAGTGTAGTATCGAGTATCTACCAACTTCGGACTGCACCAAAGCCGGTCATCTCACTACCCCTAATAAAAGGCCTAGATGGTCAAGTAAGGTTCTAAGTCATTAGTGCTTAGTGACATAACTCAGAGGCCCCGTACTCTCCTTGATTGAACTCAAGGGTTACCGGTACTCACAAATATGTCGCACTAATATAGCTATTGCTTCGACTGTGTCGGTATACCCCGCACAACTTCCACAACGTATTGCTATCTATGAATGTTTCCCAAAATCCGGGTGTAGGATTGTAAACCCAAACAAGAGAGCCAAAATATAAAGCAATCAAATCAAACAATTAGTCATGCAAGAGGGTGATTTAAGCCCTAAGGTTACTCCACTTTTAAAATTTTCCCCAGCAGAGTCGCCAGTTCTGTGATACGGTGGGAGAACTGACTATGGTTTTGCGTTTGTTTTCGCAAATGTTTCGGTTGAGCAAGAGTCGCCACCGACTTTTTATTTTACCCTAAGGAAAGGTTTAAAAAGCACAACAAAAACCTTTGAGATTATTTTCTTGGGTTCGGGGAGTAGATTATAGAAAGGGAAGGTATTAGCACCCTTTCTATCCATGGTTATCCATGGGATCTTAGGTACTTGCTTAGATCAACTTGCCTTGGTTTTCTTGTTTGAAATGGTGCTTTGTGTGTGGTTTTTTGAAAATGTTTTGAAAAAGATGCCTTGTCTAGGCTACCCTTGTAACAATTCTTTACTCGAATGTTTTACAAAAGGTGTTTGTCTTTTTGAAAATATGTTTCAAGGTTTTTGAAAGTTTGTTTTGAAAGTCTTTGTGGTTTGAAAAATAGGCAAGTGTTTTTGTTTTGCAAGTTGACAAGTACTTAAGAGCTATCCACCCTAAAGTTCTCAAAGATTTTTGTTATGTTTTAACCCTTTTAACAATTTTGTTCCACCATTGCATTTGGTGGACAATCTTGTGTTAGGATGTGAAAGGGACGGGTGCGGGTCATCGTTTAGACCATAATTGCAATGGTGCCAAGTATCTTTGGGCAATTTTCCTTTAAGGGACTTGATCATTTTTTAGGCAACTTTCGAAAGCGTCATCGAGGGACTATGATCATTTGATTGTTTGTTTTGTTTTTTCCCAAAGAGACCTAACATGCAATATGGCCCATTATTGAAGGCAACAAGTGGAATATCCTAGGGGTGCAAGTGTGATATGTGTTGTCCATTTTCATGCTTGATTATCTTGAAATTAGGTCAAACTATTTGTTGTTTTTATTTGCATACAAACCCTAATTCTAGCATGGTATATTTAGAAAGCATTAAAGTGCGAAAAGTAAAGTTCCTACACTATTACAATACAATATGGGAAGGGGGGTACAAATGTTCAAATGGGGAGATATTTAGACAAGGAATTTAAACCTAGCTATTACATCAATTTGGAATTTATTTACAAGACATTTAATTGCACAAATTAAATAGAAATAAAATAAATATGCAAAATGTAAAAAGGGTTTTTATATGTATGGAAAAAGGTATTTTCATGTCAAATAAAAATAAAATGAAAAGTATTATTTTTTTTTTGTTGGAGTTTTTGTGTTTTAAGGGCAAAACCCTAATTTCTTAAATAAAGGGTATTATTTATTTAATGTGTACAACAATTAATAATTATATACAAAATAAAATAAAAATGAAGTATATTCATAAAAAAGTATTTTTTATGTCAAATATTAATAAAATAAAAAATGTATATATTTTTTGTATTATTTACCTAAATATACTAATATATATATAAATATCTTTATTATTTACTAAATATGTATTATATATACAAAATAATAATATTTAATATTTATAAAAAAAAGTATTTTTGATATAAAATGTTTTCAAAAAGAGAAAATGAAATAAAAATAAAAAATAAAATATATTTGCATTATTTTTCTAGTTTTTCTAAATAATAGTATTTATATATTATTTATATACAAATGTCAATATAAACAAATAAATGCCTAAAAAATATAAAAATGGTGTAAAAAATGTTTTTTATGTTTTTAATATTATTAGCAAAAATAAATAAGTTAGAATAAAAAAAGAAAAGTCAAAAAATCATTAAAACAAACAAAATGGGCTCAGGGGGTGTCAAAGTGAAAATATGGTGTGAAAAGAAATAACAAAGCAGGCCCAACCCACCAAGTCTTTCTTCAACCTCCAGCCAGAAAAATGTTCCAAAACGCGCGCCTGTACTCTAATTCAAACATCTGGATTCCTTGACTTTTTGCACAAACTTTCAACATAAGAAATGTTAATCATCAAGCCACGATTCTAAATATGTAAAGAACTCATCCTAACTCTAAAAAATGAGAGAGAATTTCATCATTCCCAAATCTTAACCTAACTTTTTACCAATGTTCAGACCTTAAATTCTCATAGCTCAGGCAAAATAAATGGAAAGTAAAAGCATGTACAGTTTCAGGGGCATGAGTAGAACACTTCTTATTCACAAACTTAGAGCTAATGATGCCTACACTAAGAGTTAGAAGTTCATGAATATACCTTCTCAGTTGGAATCGTGTCTGGCAATGGAGGAGTTTTCAGAGCAAGGTGATGATTGGTACAGCTTCCTTGATGTCCAGGGATGCTATTCCAAGTTTTACTTTGCTTTGAAGCTAGCTGAATCGAGTTGTAGAACTCCACCTGCAAATCAGAAAAATGAAAATGGCCAAACTGTTTTAGAGGAGTTACAGGTCGTGTTTGATGTTTGGATTAGCTTCAAGGGATGTTGTAGGATGTGTTTGATGTGGTTTTAGCAAGAATGCATGAAAGGGATGAGAGTTGACACTCAAACTGCAGCAGGTGCTCTATTTGGGCAATTTGAGGGTGGTTCTGTGTTCTAGAGGGCAATGGAGGTGTTGGAGTCGTGTTCTAGCTCAGAATGGATGTCTTGAATGTGTACAAAGTATTTGCTTAGGCTCTTTTGTGCTGAGATGAAAGTTGTGTTATGTTATGCAAGTTTTCTTCACCCTTAAGCAAACAAATGTCCACTTGAGTTTTTTGACAGCTAGAGGCCCCCCTAATATGCTGCTAAGCTTGCCCTTGATCAGTGGGATTAGCCTAATAACTTGTTCCAAAGAGATTTGATCTGTACTTCTTGATTTGCAAATTGACATAAAGCCATACTTTTCTAAAATGGATAATTTGCTTTTTCTACTTATGGCTTTATTTTGCATACAATGCTTGAACTCATAAAATAAGGCTTTGGCACAATGAGTATGCATTAAATTATTGAGTGCAAATGGGATTAGAGGCCTGTAATGTAGCATAAACCAAGCTGACTTGAAAATGGCAATGTGTATGAACATGTCTTGGTCAAGAATAAAAGTGACTTTTGCCCAACTTGCCAAATTCGATTCTCCCTAACCATGAGGTTGTTTGATGAGTTCTTGGACATTTTGGAAAGCTTGGAATGTGTAATACAATCCATATTTGAAATGCAAATTGAAATTCCAAGTGGAAGTATGTGAAAAATGGTCTTGAAGTTAGGTAAAAACCTTGCCTAAAATAGGTCAAATTTTCTCTAAGTTAAGAATGGTTTAGTACCCTTGTTCCAAAAATTGTAACTTGAGATACAAGCTTCTTTTGGGAAAAATTTGTGAATCAAAGTTGTAGATTATGCAATAGGCTACAACTTTCATGTTATTACTTTTGCTTGAATCCAAATGAATCTTGGTGAGAAAGTGGGGCAACGTTAGGAAAATATTAGGGTTTTTCATAACTTAGAAAAATTCTAAGTTATGAAAAATCTTCATTTCAAACCCTAATTTGCAATTTTGGATTTCTTGATGAACAAGTTTCATGATTTGGCATGTTTTGATGAAAAATGGATCTTGACTCTTGATTTTGACCAAAAAGTCAAAGTTTGACTTTTCAGTATACAGTCAAAATTGATCAATTGACTGGGAAATTCAACTGTCAATCTTGTGTATTTGGGATATTTTGAACTTGTTGAGCATGCCAAGACAATTCCATGGGGTCCTTGAGTCCATATGTGAGCTTGGTTTGCCATTGGCTAGGTCAAACAGTCAAAAATTGCCTTTGTGCAGTCAAAACCCTAAAAATGACCATTTTGCCCTTTTGATGATCTGATCAAATTTCTTATGGAATTGCGATCCAAACTTGATCAAATGGTCCATGGGAGTTCATAATGTTGATGTGGGTCAATTTTCATGAGATTTGACTGTCAATTGGCCACAGTTGACTTTTCCTCAATACAGTTGATTTCTAGGTCAACTGTCCAATTGACTGGGCAAAACTTGGAATCAAGACTTGAAACTTGGTATGGATAAACTTGGGAGTCCAATATGAAGCATGAAAGTCATCTTAGGCATTTTAGGTCAAAACATCTTTGTGCAAACACAAACCCTAATTTGGGTCAACAGTGCAAGGAGAAGTCTTGAGCAGATGAAACCCTAATTGGATCTTGAGCTCCAAGGGCTTTGTGATGAGAAATCATTGAGAAATGAGAGGGCAAATTTTGGGGTACAACACCGCCCTTTCGGGTTTTCAGTCCAACGGGATACCCATTTTTGCCCAAGCCGCCTTTTCAGGTTTTCGACTTGCCGGGTGTACAGATTTTTCATTTTCGTCCCTTATTTTTGCCCGAACCCTTTTGGTTCGCCGGGAAGCCCTTATTTTTGCCTAGGTATGTCAACCTAGCGGGTCTTTGCTTATGCGTAGTGTTTTTTTTTTCCGACTATGTCCGTGCTCTCAGGATGCAGGGAGTTGTCACTATCAGTAGTGCAGTGTTACCATGCCACCAGAAGATCTTCGTTGATCGTCCAATGCCCCAAGTGATCCAGATGGAGATTTGCCCCAAGCTGGTTGGCCTTTTGAGAGATTCTTCGAATCTTGACCTAACTGCCCCAGATGATGGACAATGATCATGCCGTGCCCCTTGATTGGAAGTGCTTTTTGTTCACTAGATTTTCTTCGTGCGAATTTCTCTGTTGTTCGAACAAAAAGTCATATGCAAACAAAGTTATGTTAAAAATGCAAAGCTTATGTCTGTCTTGACATTTTTGAAAATGCATTTTTTTCATAAAACAAGTGAGTTTATGGAAAGTTGTGATGTCAACTCGTTATTTTACTGCAAGCCATAAGGAGTCAGGATACCTTTGTAACAGTATGCTTTCGAACTAACCCATGCTTCAGCTAGGACTTTTAAGGGTTGTAGCGTGGCCCGGTTCACGGTTTAAGAAACAAAGGATAAAGGCTCAAATTATTTGTACCCACCCGCTCTTCGTGATGTTCTTCAAACCTAAACTCAGCTGATCACGCATTAGACCTTGTTTGAGTCTTTGTCCTGATGGTTCGGATATTGACAGTTTATTTTTAAACAGGCAGTCAGTTCTTTTGTTGAGGGTTTGTAGGACCTCTTTATTTTTGATTTTATTATCCCTGTTTTTTTCCTGAACTGTTTCTTTCATGATCACAGTCAGCGGGATGCCCCAGTTTTGTAAGTCTCCTTCATAGGTTTTGACTTATTGGGCTTTAGTTTTTTTTTTGGTAATGACTGCCTGTTTTTATGATTATCCTGAACCATCACTGTCTTTGCTTTGGAAGGACTCCTTTGATGCTATCCGTTGTGCACTTGGATCAGCTGAGAGAACTACCCTGCCCCAGGTTATGATTGAGGGTTTTAATTTTTGAAAAGAAAAACTCCTACTTCTTTGGCTCAAAGGGGTTGATGAGGGATTATCATCCTTATAACTCCAGTGTTTAGGAATCGAAACAATGCATGTACCTCATCAGCGGGGTTTGTTCAAAAGCATACTGTAGATTGTGGTATCGTTTTCGTCATCCTCCCTCAAGAGGCTTAGAATTATTAATTGAGAGTTGACATCAAAAAATGAAAGCAATTTGAATATAGCGAATGCGAATATATTGATTCAAAACAGACATATGCGATGCATTAATGAAATAACAGCGTTTGACATGATAATTGTTTGAACAATCAAAAGAAAATTACAACTTGAACATTCGAATGAACAAAAGTCTTCTAGTCTCAGGGCTTGTCACTTCAAATGGTGAACCTCGCAGGGATAGCAGAAGAACTCGACCTGACCATCTGGGGTGAATTCCACAGCTCCTTCATCAATCAGGCTTTGGATTTTGTACCTCAACTTCCAACAGTCATCAGTATCATGCCCCGGGCTGTTAGAATGGTATGCGCACCTGGCCCCAGGATTATAGTTGGGTGAAGAAGTCTTAGGATGAGGGTGAGGTTCTATCAACGTCACCAGATTCAACTTCAACAGGTGTTGCAAAGCTTGGGACAACGACATGTTGAGCTGGGTGAATTGCCTCCTGGGCTTGTCTGGCTTACTCTGATCAACCTGTTGCTCTGGGAGAGGTTATGGTTGGACCTGTGAAGTGGTAGCAATTTGGAGAGGTCTATTCTTCACCATACCAGACCCTTGTCCTCTTGGAAGCTGATCAATGACCTGGTCCCTGACTTGGACTGTTTGCTTCATGTTGTATCTCTCTTGGTGAAGCTGGTTGACCATGGCTTTCAACTCTTCTTGCTCCCGAGCCAAGCCTTGGATAAGGGCCATCTGCCCCAGCATCTGAGTCCTCATTGCATCTACCTCAGCTTGCAGACGTTTCAGTCGTTCATCCTTACTGTCCTCGGAACTATTCCTGACCAAAGTCCCCATGAGGAGTGTCCTCAACTCTTCCTGCCCCTTGGATAGGCTTAGGAAGATCTCCCTGAACTGAGTCTCTTGAGCATGAAGACCCTGGTTATCTTGTTGGGAAGCCATTGCTGAAATAAACAGCGGAGAAGGTAAGTGACCTGTAACAAGGGTACCTGTAATGCAATGATATGTATGTATGCATGCAATGCTTTCGAGGATCTCGCGGGGTAAACAATAAAATTGTTAGAATTTGAATCCGGTGGCTTGATTGAAGGAACTTCATGTTGTTGAGAGTCCTTCTTCAAAAGTCAAAGCTCACCATATCGAGTGGGTCATAGCCCCTGACTCAAGTCATTAACCTTGGCTAGAGGAAAATAAATCCCCTTTTCCCCTTGCTAGACACTTTGATTCATCATGACCTGCATCACAAGCCCTTGAGATCCTTGAAATGGATTAGTCTTTATGCAGGATGTATGCAATGGTATGATGGTATGATGTTATGCTATGCGTGGAGTAATGTAGGTAAACCCTGTTATGAGTCCAGATTAAGGACTGTAAACAAAACCTGCAAGAAACCCATGTGTCAGATAACAAGCATGCAAGTAGTCAAGTTTGAAGGCACACAAGTCACACAGAGAACCCTTAGAGTTTAGGCCAGCATGAAGTTCAGGTACTACCCTCTTTCAGTTTGTTGGTTAAGACCTGTCCTATCAAAAGTAACCGGGTTCTAGAGGATCCCAATATCACTGACTACCCTCAATCGATCATAACTCCAGCATCGCAATCTTTTCTTGCGGCCAGAACCATCACGAAAGTTTAGCCTCAATGGGTGTAGCATACTGCTACTGTTCTATGGCCAAGTTGGGTCAAATTAGGGTTCTAAGGTCGGTTGGTGCTTAATGACTCCTCAGAAGACCCATATTCTCCTCGTTGCAACACAAGGGATATCGGTACAGACCAAGGTGCCACACCAACGTAGCCACTGCTTCACCCATGTCGGTCTACGCCGGACAGGTCCCTCACAGCTTATGCTACCTAACAGGGTATCCCCAGATCCGGGTTAGGATCTATGAAACTCCAAGACAATGCCCACAATAATAAAGCAAACAAAACAAAGCAATTGAAAACACAAGTATGAGCTATCCTAAGGTACACCTCACTTTAAGTATCCCCAGCAGAGTCGCCAGTTCTGTGATCGGTGGATTTAGAACTGACTGTTTTTAGCTGGTTTCGCGAAATGTCGCGGAAGCAAGAGTCGCCACCGTCTTTTATTTTCTCCAACAAGGAAAGGACAAAAGCACAGCAAAATTCCTTATGAGATATGTTTCTCGGTTCGGGAGGTAGATTTATAGAAAGGGAAGGTATTAGCACCCTTTCTATCCGTGGTTATCCACGGGCTCTTAGGTACTTGCTCTTATGTTTTCAAAATGTTTGCTTTTTTAAAATGTGAGTGGGTTTGAAAAAGTTTCTTTGAAAGATTTCTGAATAACTCTTGTATCTGTCCTCAAGAGTGTTTGAAAATTTTGTTTTGAAAGCTTTTGAAAGTGTAAGGTGTGAAAAATATTTTATTGGTTTTTGAAAAGAGCAAGTATCCATGAGTCTTCTACCTACCCTAAGGAATTAGGCTGTGTAAATGTCCTTAAGGTAGTGTCATCCCACCATTGAGAGGTAGGTAGCACCACCGTTGGAGGTGTTCGAGTCAATTCGATTGTAGGGACAGTATGGTCACCAAAACAACAGTTAGGACACCTTAGAAGCTACCCTTATGTCCTTGATCCTTTTTTAATCCGAGGCAACCGTTTCGAGGCAACTGTTCTGAGGCAACTGTTCCGAGGCAACTGTTTCGAGGCAACTGTTCCGAGGCAACTGGATCATGGACATAAGGACTACTAAAACGTCATATACTTGACGACCACGTTTCGAAGGCAACAAGTGAGGCGTACCCTAGAAGTGGTGTGTGTATTTGTGTGTTGTATTCAGTAATGTTTGTCTTGTTAATTAGTGAGCTACGAGTTGTTTTTATTTACATACATTCTTTCATGCAAGTTAACAGTTAAGGGGTGCGGAAAGTAAATTGCGGAAAAATAAATCCTACGCTATTACAAGGCGCGGGTCTATACATCGCCAAAAATTACAAAGACCCGTTTTTTGGTAAATAAGTACGGAAATTAAATAAAGCGATAAACCTATTTAACTATTACATTCTTGAAGGCAATTACATAATAATAAACTGTGCGCGAATTAAATCGGAATGTTCTAAGGGTGTTGACCCTTTTTAGAAAAGAAAATTGATTTTTTTGGTCTTTTTGGTAATTAAATGAAATTAAAAACTAATTAATGACTAATTGATTATTTTAATTAAAAGAAAATATTTTTTTGTTTTTTTTATGTTTTTATGAAATAAAATAAAAATGAAAGAAACAAAATTAAAAGTTAATCCTAAATCTAAGTTATTTTAATTATTTAAGAAAATGAATTACAATTGCCTAATTAAATTATTTTGGTTAATATTTATTTACAAAATAAAATAATAATAATGATAATAATGTTAATTCTATTTTTTGGTTTTTTTATGAAAATGTGTTAATTATGCTAATTATTAATAATAAAAATAATTAAAGGGTTAGCAATTAAAAATAAGAGAAAATGACAAAACAAAAAATAAAAAGAAGTAAAACCAAGGGGGTGTGGGCCAAATAGGAGGTTTATTGAAGCAATCCAAGCCCGCTGAAATCTAAGCCACGTTTGACTTTCATGGTTGCCTGCAGCGTGCTTGACTCCAGACCATGGTGTGCTACACTTTTTGTCCTTTGGATCTGCGTTGATGACATATGGCAGCGCTGGGAAGTGGGACTTATGATGCACCTCATATTGGAATCTGCACAGGAAAACGTTGAAGAAAATAATATGGAAATTATAAGGGACCTGGGAAGAACTTACAGCGCGGTATGAGCCTCAGGACTTGGCAAAGGTTGCTTTAGCCACGTGCTTGTTTTGATCTGAAGATGCTCACAACTATGTTTTAGAACTCTCACTTTTTGAATAATTTTTGGTTTTTCTCTTGGCCGTTTCTGCACACACTATCTTTTGAATGAGGTTGGGAAGGCTTGTATATATAGTAATGTAAAGTGTATCAATAAGAATAATGGTCATTAAGCTTATGCAATTATGTTCTTGATTTCCTCCATAACCAACATTGAACCATTTGCCATATTTGTGAAATTTTGAATTTTTATGCCCATAATAGGCCATGCACGAATTTGGAATGTGTTTTAAGATGTATCAAAGCTAATCATCACAAAATATATCCCTCCATTAATTTCTTTGATTTTTATTTGAATTTTAAAGATTTAAAATGAATTAAATCAAATAAAATTAAATAAAAATGGAAAAATTAATTTTAAATCTTGAAATAAATTGTGGGACACGTGGGAAGCATGGCCAAGCTGAATCGAGTGGAAAAAGTGGGCCCCTTTTGTCAAAAATGAAGTTTCAAGGATAATTGACTTTGGCCATTTCACAAAAATTTCCCAACTTCTCCAATTCATATCTTGCTCAATTTTGAAGCTATGAACATGTTCTTGGACATTTTGGAAAGGTCTTGAAGTCCTCTAACCAATGTCTTTGGTACCATGTCATTTTGATTTACCAATATCAAGTTATGGTCTTTGACTTAAAGTCCCTTTTTGTTGACTTTTGAAAATGACCTATAATGTTGAAATTGATAACTTTTTGTGAGAGCATTTCTTGGACTTGGAATGTGAAGATGAGTTGTAGGAAATGTCATCCCCTTCAAATAAGCTTTGGATGGGATTTTTCTGATGAACCATGAAAAAGTTATGCCTTGGTCAAGTTACAGTTGACTTTTCAGCTGTCCAAAAATAGAAACTTTTGCATCTTGAGACTTTTTGAGCCATGCTTGTGAAATCATGATCAAGAATTGATCAAATGAGGTTTGTGGCTTCAAAATAAGATGTTGACCAAAATTTTTGACTTTTGACTGTCAAATGACCATTTTGCCCCTGCAGTTGAATGTGGAGCAATTAGGATTTTTGACTGTGCAATTTGATGCTGTGAGTCTTGAACCTTGACATATGGATGCTTGACACTGTATATGAGCAGGTGGGACTTGATTGATCCCTTGAAAACTTCAACTTCCTTGCAAGAACCAAAACCCTAGTTTGACTGGCTTAGGAGGATGGTTTGACTGTGTAGCCCTTGAGTAGACTTTGAACCATTTGAGGTGATGCTTGGCAAAACTTTGAAGATTATGGGAGGGCAAATTTTGGGGTACAACACTTCCCAATTATGAATGTTGGTCCTCTCCATCTGATGGAACCAATCTAACTGAGTTCCGAATAGACTATCCTAAAAGAAGTGGACCCATAAGTCCCTGTCAGCAGTGTGAGGCTGTATCTTTCTCACATAAGATCGAAGGTGCATCTTGGGACATGAAACCCCATCGTACTTGGCAAACATTGGCACCTTGAACTTTGGCGGAATGACAATACCAGACACCAAACCCAACTCTTCAAAGTCCAGCCCAGACACTTTCTGAATCTCCATTGCACTCAGACGCTCTTCCAGTTGTTTGTACTTTTCGTCGGCCGGAGGATACTACTCTTCATTGTAATCAGTCTCATTATCAGATTCCCCCAGATTAGGGTCTTCCTCTCTTGTCTCTCCCTCTTGTTTATCCCCTTCTTTGGATGAAGATGTCAGCTCAACCACATGCCTTAGCGGTCTTTTGAATCTCCTTCCCAGATTTACCACACCATCTGTCCTCCTTGGCTTCTTAGCCTTGTCCTTAACAATCAGGGCTTTCAGTTCCTCTTTCCCTTTGGCTAGAGCCATAATCATTTGTTGAAACTGGGCATTTTGAGTTTGTAGATCCTTCACTATCTGTTCGAGAGTCATTTCTTTACTACTGAAATAAACAACGAAGAAGATGAGAAACCTGCTATGAAACTTGTTTATGCAATGACATGTATGATATATGTATGCAATGATTTCAAGGATTTCGGGAAATTTAAATTTGTGAACTAAAATGAAACAAATATTTTATTATTAGAATTCAAAATACAATTTCCTTTTAGGCGTTTCAATTGAAGGTTCAAAAGACTTAAAAAAATCAGGTTTCCCATGGGCGATTCCTCTTCGCACCGAGATAGACATTAAGACTTCTTTCCTCATGAAGTTGCTTCGTGAGCTCTAAAACTTTCCTCTCATGGGCATATAAATGGTCTCTATAGGTATCACACTCTTTCTTCAGCTGAATCCAGGATCTCTGCAATTCTTTAAGATCAGTGGGCATATCAGGATGAAGAACCGTATAGGGAATATCCTCTTCAGTAATGGGCTCCATAATCACTGGTAAGATGGCTACATATGGCATCATAAGGTTCTGAGCACGAGCTCGTACCCATTGGAGATAAGGCTCCATAGGAATGAAAGTCTTCGGCCCCAAAGTCTTGATGTCAAATCTGTTTACCATGCCCCAAGCTCGTATGAACCTCTGGCGATACCCTTGAACATCATCCTCATAGTTAAACACAACGCTCTGGATAAGCATCTCGTGAGGACCATCCCTTCGAGCGTAACCAAATTGTCGCAGAGCCATAGAAGGATTATAGGTTATGCCTCCCCTAATGCCAAGTAGTGGGACATTAGGGAATTCTCCACAACGGTTAATAATAGAAATATCTCCCATAGACTGGGAATACCAGAGAATATCCGTATGAGAAAGTGACATTATCCTTTGCGACCAGCCCAAACCTTCTTCATTCTTCAGTACTATTTTAGGTAGGTGAGAAATAAACTACCTCGAAAGCAATGGCACACAACATATAAGAACCCCTCTTTTCTTTGTGGTACGAGTGTGGAAGGTATGCAAGACATCTCCGAGTAAAGTGGGTAGAGGGTTGTGAGAAAGGAAGACCTTGATAGCATTCACATCTATGAGTAAGTTTGGATTAGGGAACAATACTAACCCATAGATGAGAAAGGACAAGACCTCCTCAAAAGCCTGGAAGTCCAAATCATCCCAAAACAGCTGAGCCTTCTCTATTAGGAACTTGGCTAGAAAACCCTTAATTCTGCTTCTTATTTCCCAGTTGGATACAACATCAGACCGTTTCAGGTGTAAAGCTGCTGCAATGATTTATGGCTTTGGAACTTCTTCCAAACCGGTGAAAGGCAACTGATCCAAAACAGCTATACCCAAAATCTGAGAGAACTCTTCCATGGTGGGCACCAACTGATAGTCTGGAAAGGTGAAGCAATGGTGCTTAGGGTCGAAGAATTGAAATAGCACACTCATCATCTTCTCATTAAAACCTGAGGTAACCAGATTGAGGAGTCGACCTTAGTTCTTGGTGAATGAAGAAGTCTTAGAAACCCGGGATACTAGCTCTTTGAGTTGAAGAGGTATTCTTACCAAGCTGATTCAAATGGTATTTCTATAAGCGGAAGACATGATCTGCAAAACATAACAAAGATAAATTCCCCTAATCCTTGAAATGGTTAGTGTAATGAAGAATGAATGTTTATGATGCATGATGCCATGTTTAAGCAAATTAATCACACACAAGCAAAGCACATAAGACCTTAGGTTTAGGCTTGCATGGGGTTTATAGGTAAATACCCTTTTGAGTTTAGTTGGTTTCAAACCTGCCCTAGAAATAGTAACCGGGTTCTAAGGAGTCTTAATATCACTAATCTTTCTTTATCGGTATTATTTCAGTTTAGCAATCTTTTCTTGCGACCGAAACATCCTGAAAGTCCAATCTCAATTAGTGTAGTATCAAGTATCAACCAATTCCCAGCTTTTCACCGAGGCTGGCTATCTCACTACTTTCTAATGGCCAAGTTTGTTCAACTAAGGTTCTAAGGTTCGTTAGTGCTTCACGAAACCACGCGGCGGCCCTGTATTCTCCTTGATTCAACATAAGGGATACCAGTACCGACCAAAGTGTCACACCAACACAGCTATCGCTTCAACCATATCGATCTATGTCGTACAGTCTCCACGATCTATTATTGGTTACCTAAAAAGATGCCCCAGATCCGGGTATAGGATCTTTACAAGAATACCCCAACAAACCCTCAAAGATAAAGCAGTCAAAGCAAACAAAGAAAGAAATTTTAAAATGATCTAGACCCTCAGGTAAACCTCACTTTATAAGAATCCCCAGCAGAGTCGCCAGTTCTGTGATATGATGGTAGAATCGACTGTTAATATTGGTTGGTGTTTTTTGTTTGCAAATGTTGCGGTAAGTAAGAGTCGCCACCGGCTTTTCTTTTATCCAACAAAGGAAAGGGTGAAAAGAATATAAAATACCTTTTTCGAGAGTTTCTGAGTAAGGGGGTAGATTATGGAAAGGGAAGGTGTTAGCACCCTTTCCATCCATGGTTTTCCATGGGTTCTTAGGTACTTGCTCATCTTTTGAAAATTGCTTGTGTCGGTGTGGTTTGAAAAGCTTTGAAAATGCCTTAGTGCGGCGATTCACTTTATGGTAACTCTTGTATCAGTCCTCAAGAGTGTGATAAGGCGTTTTTGAAAAATTTTTGTTTGAAAAGCATTTGAAAGTGTAGGGTGTAAAAAGAATTTTTGAGCAAGTACCTAACAGTTATCTACCTACTCGAAAAAAGTTTATTCTTTTCCCATATCCTATAGACAATGCTATCCTACTATTAGTGAGTAGGTAGCCCTAATCGTTGGATGTTTGAGGGACTATCAAAAGGGACGTATGGTCACTAAAGGAAACTGGAGAAAAACTCTTAGTAATTGTCCTAAAGCCCTAAGATCACTTTTTTAACCAAGGCAACAGTCGAGAGGGTCATCGAGGGGCTAATGATCTCTTAGACTCAAGGACAGCGACTAAGGATTCTCACATTTCGAGAATTTTGACCGTATTCGAAGGCAACCAAAGTGGGAGATATCCTAGGGGCGAGCATGTGTAAGTGTGCTTGATTCTGTTCATTTATCTTGTGCATTTAGTGATCTACAGATTGATTGATTTATCTTGTCATGCAACCCTATTAACCATTCATCTAAGCAGTTTATTGTGCGAGAAAATAAATGGCGGAAAAATAAAGTTCCTAACTATTACAGGGTTTTGGTGCAATTACATAATTATGAGTATAAAAATAAAGTACAGAAATAAAAAAACCTAATTAGCTATTATAAACCGGGCACAGTTACATCAATAATAAAAATAATCGTACGAAAAAATAATGACGCGCGAGAATTAACTGGATAAAATTTCAAAAACCCTAAAAAAATTATTTTGATTATTAAAAATATTTTTGGGATTTTATGAAAAAAGAATTGAATTTTGACCTAATTTTTTCTAATTAATTTTAATTAATGAAAACCAATTAAAGTTGATGAAATTAATTAATTTGCAAAAAATGATTTAATAAAAAAATTAAGTCCTATATTTTTTTTATGATTATTTTCTGATTAAAAAAATGATTTGAAATAAAAAAAATTGAAATAATTAGATAACAAAAGAGAATTAAATAAAAGAGAAAAGAATGGGCCTGGGGGGTGTAAACCCAAATTGGAGGGTTGCATGCTGAAATTCTGGGCGCAGATAATCCAAGGGTGATGGATCTAGAGGCGTATGATGAGCGCGCTTGTGATAAAAGCATAGGATCTGCAAGGAAATGTTGAGAAAAATATTATGTAGGAGGCAGGGATCGAACCCCTGACCTCCTACACGCGCGCTTTGAAAACCCTTCGCCTGTACCACTGAGCCAACATTTCATTCGTTGAATAATATAAACACAATATATTATATTTAATAATGGTCAGTAGTGATAAATAAAAACCGCGTGCCATTCAAACTGGCCACTCATGTTTTGATACGCCTTCATCTTCTTCGTTGGACCGTCGTTTTAGGCGAGGGTTTTTACCTACGGACATGTGTTGTAGCTATAAACCTGCATATCTCAAAAAATCACAATCACGCAATAAAAATTTAATCCAAGAATACATATCAACTCGGTTTGATCTCGTGAGTACAATGGTACTCATCTTTTGCCCTGATTTTGCCTGAAACAAAAAACCCTAAAAAGAACCTTGAAACCCTAACAATGGCATTCTGTCAAATATGCATCAAAATACACAATTAATTATACAAACATGTTCTAAATGACTATACAAACATGAATATATATTTAGAATTCATTTATCATGCGTGTATATTCAAAACCAAAATCAAGAAAAGAGGCAAATCGTGGTACTGGTATGGGGCGTTTCTGGGTGTGTTGAGGCGTGGTAATGGTCCAGATAGCTCCCAAATACTGCCAGGAATTGATAGCTAGCCTTGAAAGTCCTTGAATCTCCTTGTAGACAAAAATATGATCACCACTTTCTTGTCAAAAATTTGAGTTTTTTCTCTCAATTCCACATGGCCAATCCTCCTTTTTATGGTTTGGAAATGTTATACTTATATAGTAGAACGAATTAGGTTAACAAAACTGAATTAAATCTTGAAGATTGAGTGAGAAAAGATTTGATTTGTGTTTTGTATTTTTTGTTTCTAAAATAGGCCAAATCTTGCTATTTTTATTCCAATCACCACTTGCACGAAATCCTTGATTTGCCAGCTGATTATAGACTCATCATGTGCTCATAAAATTAAATCTTGGATTTTATTTTATTATTCCACTATTTTATTTGATTTATGTTGATTTTAATGAATAAAAAATAAAAAATAAATAAATAAAAATAATGAAATAATACATGCGTAAGCTCAGGGGTCTTGGGTCATGTTAAGAACAAGTTTCAAACATAAACACATGGGCCCATTTGGGAAAAAATTCAAGTTGGTCAATATTGACTTCATGCACATTTCCAAAAATTGGTCAACTTTAGCAATGCATATCTCTCTCATTTTTTACCCTAAGAGGGTGTTATTGGAATTTTTAGCAGGCTTAGGATGTCCTATAATCAACCCTTTTGGTTTCATCTCAATTGGATCTTCCCTGTTCATGTAAGGAGCTTTGACCCAAAATGTGTTTTGTTGACTTTTTGAATGGACCTATAATGTCTGAGCTTATATATTTTGATTGTGGCATTTCTTGAACTTGAGGGGTAAAGAGGAGTTGAAGGGAATTAGATTCTCTTTAAAATGAGCCTTGGTTGGAAAATTTCTGATAAAGTATGAGAAAGTTATGCCTGGTCAAAGTTTGGTTGACTTTCCCTATAGAAACCCTAATATGCCATTTGTGACTTTTGATGAGTTAGGAGAATTTCTTGAGGAATCATGACCAACCATTGATCAAATGGTGGATATTACTTTAAAATGTTGATGTTAACCAAAAATCTTGAAGTTTGACTGTATTTGGGCCACAGTTGACTTTTGACCTAGTATAATTGATTTCCCGGCATTTGAGTAGTTGACTGGGAAAACTTGTTGTGCAAGGCATGAAATTTGGCATGGATGATCCTGAGGACATATTAGGACAATGGAGAACATTTGGGATCCTTTGGACTCCTACATCTTGCTTGAAATTGGAACCCTAATTTGAGATTAATTGCCTTAGGAGGAGAATTTGTTTGATCAATTCTTGGTCATCCTAGGGCAATTGAGGATCTCTAGAGGCATGTCTTGAGTGAAAATGGGAGGAAAAATTTTTGGGTACAACAATGTCCACCTTCCCTCTGGTAAAATCATTTTCTAACAAAAAATTACTTAGTCTTTCATACCAAGCTCTGGGAGCTTGTTTCAGACAATATAGTGATTTCTTAAGTTTATAAACATATTCTGGATGTTTTTAATTTTCTATGTCAGGGGGTTGGTTCACATAAACTTCTTCATCAATGTAATCATTTAAAAACGCACTTTTAGCATCCATTTGATAAAAAGTGATTCCATTATTTACTGCAAAATAAATTAAAAGTCTGATAGATTGTAACCTGGCGACTGGAGCAAAGGTTTACGTATAGTCTAACCCTTCTTGCTGACTATAACCTTGTGTCACCAGTCGTGCTTTTTTTTTGACGACTTCTCCTTGTTCATTTAGCTTGTTTCTGAAGACCCATTTGGTTCCAATAATGTTAAAGCCTTTTGGTTTAGGAACTAGATCCCACACATCGTTTCTGGTGAACTAATTTAGTTCTTCCTGCATTGCGAGTATCCAGTTATTGTGCAAAAGGGCTTCATTAATGGAAGTTGGCTCAATCCGAGACACTAATCCCATGAGGTATTCTTTAGAATTTCTGAATGTAGATCTTGTTATGATTGTGTCTTCTTTCTTTCTCAGAATCGTGTTTTCCGGATGAGCTAATCTGCTTCTGGATTGTCTTTTCTGGATGGGATCTTCAGATGTTGCTGTAATGTTTGTGACATCCTCTTCTAGATTTGACTGTTATTTTTTATAGAGAACTTCTGATGTTGTGTCCTCAGCACCTGTAAATTGAACTTCTATATCTGCAAAAATGTTACCCTGCTTTGACTTTTGGGAGCGAAGCTTATCATCAAATGTGACACTAATGGACTCTTCCACAGTCTGTGTTTCTATGTTATATACTCTATAACCTTTTGAGCATTTAGATTATCCTAACATGAGACATTTTTGTGCTTTAGAGTCAAACTTGTTCAAATGTTCTTTAGTGTTTAGAATAAAACAAGTACATCCAAATGGATGGAAATAAGAAATGTTGGGCTTTCTGTTCTTCCATAGTTCATATGGAGTCTTATCCAGAATAAGTCTTATGGAGATTCTATTATGAATATAACACGCTATGTTAATTGCTTCTACCCAGAAGTTCTTACTAATGTTAGTCTCGTTGATCATGGTTCTGACCATTTCTTGTAAAGTTCTATTCTTTCGTTCTACAACTTCGTTTAGTTTAGGAGTTCTAGGACAAGATAAATCACGAGAGATGACATTCTCATTAAAAAATAATTCAATTTTTTTGTTTTCAAATTTCCCACCATGATCACTTCTGACATTAACAATTCTAAAATATTTTTCATTTTGAACTTGGTTACAGAAGGTAAAGAACAAAGTATGACTCGTCCTTGTGTCTTAAGAACTTTACCCATGTCCATCTACTATAGTTATCTACAATCACTAATCCATACTTCTTGCCACTAATGGATGCAGTTTTCACTGGTCCAAACAGATATATATGCAGAAGTTCTAACGGTCTAGAGGTAGAAACAACATTTTTTGCTTTGAAAGAAGGTTTTGTAAACTTACCTTTTTGACATGCTTCACATAGAGCATCTGAGCTAAACTTTAGGTTAGGAAGTCCGCTGACCAGATTGAGTTTGTTAATCTGAGATATTCTTCTCATACTAACATGCCTCAATCTTTTGTGCCAGACCCATTGATCGTCGTTAACATACATTAGGAATTTTATGTTCTGACTTTTTAGTTCAGAAAGTTTTATTTTGTAAATGTTGTTCTTTATCTTTCCATTAAAGAGAATAGATCCATCTTTCTAACTAACTGCTTTACAGGAATTTTGATTGAAGATTATATCATAACCGTTATCACTTAATTGACTTATGGATAACATGTTATGCATTAACCCATCTACTAAAAGAACATTAGTTATAGAAGGAAGTGTAATGTTACCAATAGTTCTAGAGCCAATAATCTTTCCTTTCTAATTGCCTCCGAAACCTACATAGCATACAGATTTAAGCTCCAGAATTTGGAACATATGCTTTCTTCCCGTCATGTGTCAAGAGCATTCAGAGTCCAGGTACCAAGATTGGTGTTTCATACAATTGGTGGAAACATATATTTTGTTTCATTTGTCGATGAGTTTAGTCGAAAGCTGTGGATTTATGTGATCAAACGGAAGAACAGAGTATTCGAAATCTTTAAGAGATTCAAGATACTTGTCAAAAACCAGAGTGAGAAGAAGATCAAAGTTTTGTGAACAGATGGAGGTGGCGAATAGACATCCAAGATGTTTGAAGATTTCTGTTCAGAATATGGTGTTGATCATGAGGTAACTGCTCCTTACACACTGTTGTACCCCAAAATTTGCCCTCCCATATTCTCCAAGAAATTCCCAAGTCAAGCTTCAAAACTCCCCAAGGGTTGCACAGTGCAAAGGTCTCCTATACAGTCAAAATTAGGGTTTTGATTCTGATCAAGAAAAGGAGGTTTTCAAGGGCCCAATCAAGTCTCATATGCCTACAAATATGGTCAAGCATCCTCATATCAAGTTTCAAGACATTCAGCACAAAATTGCACAGTCAAAACCCTAAATTGCACTACAGTCAACTGCAGGGGCAAGATGGTCATTTGGCAGCCAAAAGTTCAGATTTTTGGTCAACATATCATTTTGAAGCCACAAACATCATTTGATCAATGCTTGATCATGATTCTCAAAGTTTGGCTCAGAAATCATCAAAATGCAAAAGTTTCCTTATTTGGACAGCTGAAAAAAGTCAACTGTAAATTGACCAGGGCATAACTTTCACATGGATTATTAGAAAAATTCCATCAAAAGCTCATTTTGAAGAGAAAGACATTTCCTACAACTCATCTTCATACTTCAAGTCCAAGAAATGCTCTCACAAAAAGTTATCAATTTCAACATTATAGGTCATCTTCAAAAGTCAACAAAAAGGGACTTTAAGTCAAAGGCCATAACTTGCGATTGGTAAATCAAAATGACATGGAACCAAAGGCATTGGTTAGAGGACTCAAAGGCCTTTCCAAAATGTCCAAGAACATGAGAAAAGCTTAAAAATTGAGCAAGTTATGCCTTGTGGAAGTTGCAAATTTTTTGGATATTTTGAAAAGTCAACATTACTTCAAATGACCTAAAATTGCTAATGGGCCCATTTTTCTTCCATAATTCATCATCCATGACATATGCACGACTACTTGGCCCAAAGGGAAGTCTTTATTCATTTTTTATTTATTTATTTGAATTTTTATTTATAATAATTCATTTAAATCAAAATAAATGTATGAAAAATGCTAACCTAAAGTTTTAAATCTTTTTGTGCATGTTTTACCCTCAAGATTTCGTGCATAAGTCAATATGGAAAGAATTGGAGCAATTGGATATGATTTGTGCAAAAATAGCATGAAAAAAAGATTGAAAAAATCTTGAAAAATCAAATCTCTAAAACCATGATTGCAAGAGATTCTGATCAAGTTTCTTAACCTAATTGATTCATACATAAGCCAGGAACACAACCCTAATCATCCCACACACGCAGCTGCTGAGAAGATTGGAAAACAAACTTGAAATTTTTTCTAAAAAACTCAATACTGAAAACTAACTTGCAGGAGGTTTCAAGCCACGATTTCTATCTCATTAGCTTCCTCAAGCATCACTGAACGATTTCCAATCAATATCATTCCTCAAAGCTTAAAGAATTGGTATATGGAACCGGACCTGTGCATGAAAAATTTCAGAGTCGTGCATATCAATCCATGCATTCTTTGAGAATTTTAAAGTTTGATTCATGTTAATTACTTTGTTCTGAAGCTAACCCAATGTTTTGATTGAATTATTATGCGTTGTGTACGTTTTCACCATGGTCAATTTTTAGGGTTCACAGTATTCCAAATTAGGGATTTCAAAACAAGGAAAAATTGGAGCATATGAATTAGACCATTCACTTCAGCACACTCAGGCGATCTTAAACCCACCCTCGCGCTCAATTTATGAGTGTCTGAGGGCTAATCGCTATTTTCCCTAAAGATGCCTAAGAGAACGCATGAAAAATCGTTGCTAATGTGTTCTTGTTTCAGAAAAAATAAAACCAGCGAGGAAGACGATATCGTGGCATATGTTGGTTGGTCAGTTTAAATTTTGCGCGCTTTAATCCACTAACGCGTTGTTTCATATTATATTGTTTGTTGTTTATTTATTTAACAAAACGATTCAGTGGCGCAGCTGGCAAGGCGTAGTGGTGTTAATCCTCATGACCTGGGTTCGAGCCCCAGGTCTGCATGTTTTCAATATTATTTTGCCATTAACCTTCACGTGCAGGTTCAATCTCAAAGTCCATGATACACCTTCAGAATCCAGCGTACACGCGTCCTGGGGCATCAGATCAAAGGCCCTGGATTGGAGAACACCATACACCCTGGTCAACGCGTGTACACGCGTTCTGAAAAGTCAAAGAGGCCATCAATTTGAGTGGGCCTGGATTGCTATAGAATACCTCCTAATTTGGGACTACCACCCCCCTTGGTTTGCAAATTCTTAACTTTCTTTATTTTTTGCTTGTTTAATTAATTTAATTATTATTTTCATAAAATTATAAAAATACAATAAAAATCAGAAAAAAGGAAAAATACAATAAATATTTTTGTTTTAATATTTTCCATAAATAAATTTGTATGTAATTAAATTTAGTATAAATTAGGTTGTAATTTTAATTCTTTTCATAATAAAATCTAAAAAAACATAGAATTAGGTTTAATTAATAATTTTTCACCCTTTTCATTTTTCTTTCATAATTAATATTATTTATTTTATTTATTTTCATAATTAAATTTGTACATGTAAAAATTAAGATTAATTTAGGTTAAAAACTTCAATATTTCTTAATAAATTAAAAATAACTAGAATTAGGGTTTGCATCCTATTTTAATTTTAATTAATTCTTTTTCTCATTAAATTCCTAAAATACTAAAAATACAAAAAACAATTTCTTTTCTTTTTTTTAATTAATTTCATCATGTAATTTAATTTTGCAAAAGGGTCCAACGCCCTCGTTTCGATTTAATTATTAATTCACATTTTATTTTATTTCTTTATAATACTCATGTATCTCTCCCGAAGCCATGTATTTAATTACTCGCACTCTTTAATTCTTTTATTTTCTTTTAATTTCTTTATTTTCCGTCAAATCGGGTCCTGGTTAATTTTGGCGATGTGGACCCGCACCATTTGTAATAGCTTTAGATTTTATTTTCTCGCAACTTTTTTAACTGTTAATCAAATGACATGAAAGAATGTATGGACAAAGTAAAATCAAGCGTAGAACACCCATAACATGACAAGATAAATGCAAATGAAGACGACACACGAATCGCACACACCACCCCTAGGGTACGCCTCACTGTTGCCTTGCCTCGAAAGGTGATCGTCGAGTAGAGGATGTCTTAGTAAGTCCTCATGATCCGGGAACCTGACATGAGGGTAGCTTCTAAGGTGTCTTCCCATTGCTCTGGTGATCACCATGTCCCGAACTTCGAATTGACCCGAACACCTCCAATGGTGGTGCTACCTACCTCTCAATGGTGGGATGGCACTACTTTAAAGGACATTTACACAGACGAACTCCTTAGGGTAGGTAGACGACTCGTGGATACTTTCTCTAATTCAAAACAAAACAAATCAAAAATACTTTTCACACCAACACATTTTCAAAAAGCTTTCGAAAGCAAATTTTCAAACACTCTTGAGGACCGATACAAGAGTCGAACTGGAATTTTCAAAGAAACTTTTTTAAAACCCACAGTTGAAAAGCAAACAAACCATTTTTGAAAACACAAATGAGCAAGTATCTAAGAGCCCATGGATAACCATGGATAGAAAGGGTGCTAACACCTTCCCTTTCTATAACCTACCTCCCGAACCGAGAGCAATCTCTTTAAGGAATTTTTCTGTGCTTTTGTCCTTTCCATTTGGAGAAAATAAAAGACGGTGGCGACTCTTGCTTCCGCGACATTTCACGAACCAGCGTTAAACAGTCAGTTCCAGATCCACCGATCACAGAACTGGCGACTCTGCTGGGGACTTAACTTAAAGTGAGGTGTACCTTAGGACTAAGATCACTGTGTTTTCAATTGCTTTCCTTGCTTGCTTTATTATTGTGGGTTGCTTGGGAGTTCTATAGATCCTAACCCGGATCTGGGGGATACCTTCTTAGAAAGTAGCAACAAGGCTGTGAGGGAACTGTGCGGGGTATACCGACATGGTTGAAACAGTCTGCTACGTTGATGTGGCACTTTGGTGTGTACCGGTAACCCTTGAGTTCAGTCAAGGAGAGTACGGGGCCTCCGCGTGGTGTCATGAAGCATCAACAGACCTTAGGAACCTTAATTGAACTATCTTGGCCTCTTTAGGGTAGTGAGATAACTGACTTTGGTGCAGTCCGAGGTTGGTTGATACTCGATACTACACCCAATTGAGGGTTGCTTTCCTGGAATATTTCGGTCGCCAGTTCAGTGGCTAAATCGAAACGATGAACAATGAAAGCAATCCCGTGATATTGGGACCCTTAGAACCCGGTTACTTCTAATAGGACAGGTTGAGCCCACCAACTTCAAGAGGGTAATACCCAGACCCCATGCTGGCCTAAACTCTAAGGGTTTCTCTTGTGTGACTTGTGTGCCTTCGTACTTGACTATTTGCATGCTTGTTATCTGACACTTGGGTTTCTTGCAGGTTTTGTTTACAGTCCTTAATTAGGACTCATAACAGGTTGTACTAAGTTTCTTGCAGGTTTTGTTTATAGTCCTTAATTGGGACTCATGACAGGTCTTACTTAAGTTGCTTGCAGGTTTTGGTTTGCAGTCCTTAAGGGGGACTCATAACAGGGTTACTCACATTACCCCATGCATACCATAACATCATACCATTGCATACATCCTAACCCATTTCAAGGATCTCAAGGGCTTGTGATGCAGGTCATGGTGAATCAACTATCCCAGCAAGGGGCAAAAGGGGATTTATTTTCCTCTAGACAAGGTTGTCAGGGGCTATGACCCACTCGATATGGTGAGCCTTGACTCTTGAAGAAGGACTCTCAACAACATGAAGTACCTTCAATCAAGTTACCGGTTTTCAACTCTAACAAGTTTCTCTGTTTACCCCGCGAGGTCCTTGAAATCATTGCATGCATGTCATACACATCATTACATAACAGGTATCTTTGTTGCAGGTCACTTACCTTTCTCGCTGTTTATTTCAGCAATGGCCTTCCAACAAGATAACCAGGACCTTCTTGCTCAAGAGGCTCAGTTCAAGGAGATCTTTCTAAGCCTATCCAAGGGGCAGGAAGAGTTGAGGACGCTCCTCATGGGGAATCGGATCAGAAAGAATCCTGAAGATGATAAGGACGAACAGCTGAAACGTCTACAAGCTGAGGTAGACACATTGAAAACCCATATGCTGGGGCAAATGGCCCTCATTCAAGGTTTAGCTCAGGAGCAAGGAGAGCTGAGAGCCATGATCAGCCAATTTCCTCAAGGCATGAAGAAACCAGCCCAAATCAGGGACCAGGTCATAGAACAGCTTCCGAGAAGGCAAAGGTCGGGTCCACTGAATAGACCTCCCCGAGTTGCTACTACTTCTCAGGTCCAACAACGAACGCGCCAAGAACAGCGGGTTGATCAGAACAGGTCGGACGAGCCTAAGAGACAATTCACCTACATCAACATGTCATGGTCACGAGCTTTGCAACACATGTTAAGGATGAACCTGATTGCGGTGATCAACCCTCCTGCAAATCCAAAGACTTCCTCTCCAAATTACAACCCAGAAGCAAGGTGCGCTTACCATTCTGGTAGCCCGGGGCACGATACTGAGGACTGTTGGGCACTGAAGTACAAGATTCAGAATATGATCGATGCTAAAGAGATCGAGTTCGAGCCCGCCGAGACTCCCAACGTGATCACTGCTCCCTTGCCAAAGCATGGCTAGGATTGAGACTTTTGTTCATTCGAATGTTCAAGTTGTGATTTTCTTTTGTTTAAACATTTATTCATGTTAAAACATTGTTATTCCATTAATGCATCGCTTATGTCTATTTTTGAATCAATATATTCGCATTCACTATATGCAAACTGTTTTCATATTTTTCTGATGTCAACTCTTGATCTAAAATTCTAAAGCCCCTTGAGGGAGGATGACGAAAATGATACCACGATCTACAGTATGCTTTTGAACAGACCCCGTTGATGAGGTACAGGCATTGTTTCAAATCCTAAACACTGGAGTCATAAGGAAGATAATCCCTCGTCAACCCCTCTGAGCCAAAGAAGTAAGAGTTTTTATTTTCTAAAATTGAAACCCTTAATCATAACCCGGGGCAGGGTAGTCTTCTCAGTTGATCCAAGTGCACAATGAATGGCACCAAATGAGTTTTTCCAAAAAACAAAAGACAGTGATGGTTCCGAACAATCATAAGGACAGGCAGTCATTATAAAAAAAAATCATAAATGAAAAGCCCAAAAAGTCAAAACCAATAAAGGAGACTTACCAAACTGGGGCATCCCGCTGACTGTAATTCCAAAAAAGGAAACAGCTCAGGCAAAAAATAGGGATAACGAAGTCAAAAAAGAAAGAGGTCCTACAAACCCTCAACAAAAAAGGAATGACTGCCTATTCAAAATAAATCATCAACATCTGAATCATCACGGGAACGTCAAAGCAAAGACTCGAACAAGGTCTAACGCACGATCAACTGAGTTTAGGTTTGAAGAACATCACGAAGAGCGGGTGGGTACAAATAATTTGAGCCTTTATCCTTTGTTTCTTAAACCGTGAACCAAGCCACGTTATAACCCTTAAAAGTCCTAGCTGAAGCATGGGTTAGTTCGAAAGCATACTGTTACGAAAGGTATCCTGACTCCTTAAGGCCTACGGTAAATACGGAGTTGACATCATGTTTTACAAACATTCACTTGTTTTATGAAAAAAAGAATGCATTTTCAAAATCTTCAAAACAGACATAGGCTTTGCATTTTTGATATAACATTGTTTGCATATAACTATTTGTTTGAACAACAGGAAAATTCGCACGATGAATACCTAGTGAACAAAAGCACTTCCAATCAAGGGGCAGACGTGATTATTGTCCATCATCTGGGGCAATTCAGTCAAGATTCGGAGAATCTCTCAAAATGCCAAGATAGCCTGGGGAAAATCTCTGCCTGAGTCACTTGGGGCATTTCAACAACGAATCTCGCCTGATCAAACATCTTCTGGTGACAAAACACTTCTAAACAGGGGCAACTCCCTACATTCCGAAAGCACGGACATAGTCGAAAAAAATACTACGCATAATCAAAGACCCGCTAGGTTGACATACCTAGGCAAAAATTAGGGCTCCCGGCGAACCAAAAGGGTTCGGGCAAAAATAAGGGATGAAATGAAAGATCTGTACACCCGGCAAGTCAAAAACCTGAAAAGGCGGCTTGGGCAAAAATGGGTATCCCGGTGGACTGAAAACCCGAAAGGGCGGTCCAGGCAAAAGTTAGGGATTAAAGCGTATGACTATGTCCTGTCATCTTGTCCCCTGCCTACCAGAAGAAGGTTGGTCCATCAACAACTATCAGCACCTCACAGGTCTTCCTCTCATACCTCAGAAACAGGGGCAATAAAGAGTGGTCTAAGCGATCTAATTGGTCCATCCACCAAGGTACCAAGGTAGGTTCAACTAAAGAACATGACCAGGCATCTTAATTCCCCAGAGAGTAAGACAGCCGCCAGTGCATTCTTCTCCAAGCAGGGTTATCAAACCTTAAGGAAGCTGAGTATCCTCCAGCAGATCTTAACATCCCCCAGCAGCAATATACACATTCTTAACAAGCATCCCCGGCAGTCTTGGTTTAAAGATTGTTCCTCGGCGGCACGTCAACCTTCAAAGGAGTCATCTTCCCCAGCAGAGTCGCCAGTTCTGTGATCGGTGGATCTGGAACTGACTGGCGACTCTTGCTTCCGCGACATTTCGCGAAACCAGCGTTAAACAGTCAGTTCCAGATCCACCGATCACACACACTTCAACATAATGGAATTGCTGAAAGAAGAAATGGAACCATATTAGATATGGCGAGATGCATGCTGAAGCAAAAGAATTTTCCAAAATCTTTATGGGGAGAAGCTGTTTCGACTGCAGTTTATATTTTGAATATGTGTCCTACTAAGATATTGAAGAACAAGGTTCCTGAAGAAGTGTGGAGTGGCAAACGACCATCAATAAGTCACTTGAAGGTGTTTGGATCTATGTGTTACAAGCATGTTCCTGATGCAAGGAGAAGAAAGCTTGATAACAAGAGCGAACTTATGATTCTGATAGGATATCATAAAACTGATGCATACAGACTATTCAATCCAATTAATGAGAAGATTGTGTTGAGTCGAGATATTGTGATTAATGAAAGTTATGTCTAGGATTGGAATTCTAGCAATTCAATTAATAAATCATTAATGAACTTTGATTTCGACGAAGAAACTAATGAAGTAGACGTCAAAGGAATTGTTGAGAATCCAGTCGAAGTCGAAGAAGAAGCGGTTGCTGACACTCCCATCACAGTCGAAGTCGAAGAGGTTGTGGCTGAAACAAGCCAAAGACCTCAAAGAAATAGAGTTCTTCCAACAAGACTTCATGATTATGAAGTGATGGGTGATGATTAAATCACATGAGATGGAGAATTAGTTCATTTTGCTTTACTTGCAGGTGCTGAACCAATCAACTATAGCGAAGCTTTAAATATTAACAAGTGGAAGTTAGCTATGGTTGAAGATTTACAGGCAATCAAAAGAAACAACACATGGGAGTTAGTCGAATTTCCAGCACATATAAAAGCTATCAAAGTAAAGTGGGTGTTCAAGTTGAAACACAATGCAGATGGGTCAATAGAAAGACATAAAGAAAGATTAGTAGCTAGAGGTTTTCTTCAAAGAGCAGGACTTGACTACTCTGAAGTATTTGCTCCAGTAGTAAGATTAGAGACTGTTCGACTAGTAGTAGCATTGGCATGCAACCAAGGCTGGTCAACATTTCATCTAGATGTGAAATCAGCATTTCTGAATAGTCCTTTAGACGAAGAAGTTTATGTCACACAACCTCCTGGATTTGTGATTCAGAAGGAAGCGAGTAAAGTATATAGAGTTCACAAAGCACTTTATGGTCTCAAGCAGGCACCTAGGGCATAGAACAAGAAGATCCACTCATACTTAGTCGAATTAGGATTTTTCAAATGCAAATCAGAGTATGGTGTCTATGTTCAGGTTGTAGCACAAGATATAACAATCATCTTCTTGTATGTTGATGACTTACTAGTAATTGGAAATAGTTTGGAGAACTTGTCAAAGTTCAAAGAGCTGATGACGAAGGAATTTGAAATGTCGGATCTAGGAAAATTGTCTTATTTTCTAGGCATGGAATTTCAAACGTCGAACCAAGGTATGGTGCTACATCAAAGAAAATATGTCAAAGAGATACTCAAGAGATTCAGAATGGATGATTCGAATCCCGCATCCTCACATGTCGAACCAAATGTGAAGTTGGAGAATAATGGAGAGGAAGACAAAGTCGATGCAACTTTGTTCAAGCAAATTGTGGGATCTCTGAGGTATGTGTGCAACAGTTAACCTGTCGCAGTCAGATTAGTAAGCAGATATATGGGTGAACCAAGAGTGTCACATATGAAGGCTGCAAGAAGAATCCTTCGATATTTGAAGGGTTCAATAAATTGTGGAATACTATTTCGACGAGATTCTGAAGGCAAAGAAGCAATAGTTAATTATTTTTCAGATGCTGATTGGTATGGAGATAAGGAAGATCAAAGAAGCACAACTGAATATTTATTTCAAATATTTAGTGCCCCAATCTCATGGTGTTCGAAGAAGCAATTTGTAGTGCCATTGTCATCGTGTGAAGCTGAATATATAGCAAGATCCTATGCTGCATGTCAAGCAATTTGGATCAGATCTGTACTTGAAGAAATGACTGTCGAAGTGAAGAAACCTCTAGTATTGCAAATCGACAACAAGTCAGCCATAAATTTGGCGAAGAATCCAGTTCTGCATGGAAGAAGGAAACATATTGAAGCAAGGTTTCACTTCTTGAGGGAAAAAGAAAATCGAGGTGAACTTGAAGTTAGGCATTGCTCAAGTGAAGCACAGTTGGCCAACATTTTCACCAAAGGATTAAAGATCGACAAATTCCTGAATTTGAAAAAGAAATTAGGAACAACTCAGATTGACTATTTTTGAGGATGTTCGACAACTTGGATTATGGGGGTGTGTTAAAATATTAAATTAGATTAGATTTGATTAGATTAGGTTTAATATTTAATATAATTCAAGTTGTGTTAGCCCAAGCCCAATTAGGGTTGTATATAAATAGTCATAGTGTGTATCATTATTTGTACACTTGAATAGTACAAATCCTTATTTCTTTTATTATTCTCTCTTTCTCTCTTCACCAAAAGTTCCTCACGCACTAATACCGCATAGCGGACCAAAAATCGCAAGTCGGTTTCGAAGCCGTTCTCTTAGCTCTATATGCCTACGAAACAACCTCTCGTGCATGTGAATCTTTAACCGTTACCATCCCTGACACGTCACACCCTAATGTTTATCCTAAATCAAAATCAACTATAAATAAAAACAATGCAACTGAATTAAACGTTGTTGTTTTGTCTCTTTCGCTTGGGCCACATGGCACTGTTCAATCCACGCGAAGAGCGCGAATCATCGGCATTGCACTCGAGTTATTCTACAACAAAATCTTGCAAATCACAATCGCGTTGAAGATTGATTTTTTGTAAATTTTGTAAGATTTGGACCGGTGAAGATGGTAACATGTATAACGATTTTGAAGATGACGATGTTGAAGATAATGATGACGATGATAATAATGGCGATGAAAAGGAAGATGTTAAAGTTGTTGGAGAAGAGAAACAATAGAAAAATGGTGTTAATAAGAGGGGTGGGGTTTCAATGCCATGGGAATTGTTGCAACCGGTATTAGAATATTAGGACATTGTTTGTTGGGTCCTAATAATAAGGATACGATGCTATTTGAAGCAGTAAGTGAAACATGTAGGTGTTTATTTGCTAGGGAAATGCAAGATGATAATCCAAAAGCTATTTTACCCAAGAGGAGCTTGTTGAGGCTTTCTAAGAATGTTGATGTTGATGAATTTGATCGAACTGAACCACCAAAAACTGATATTATTAGTCTTTAGTTCAGGTTATTCTCACTTTTTTCTTCTTTGTAATAACATTTATAATAATCTGACATTTCTCAAGTTTCACTACTAATAATATGGCTTCAATGTACTTTTCATATCTCTAAATTTTCTAAGTTAAAATTTTAATTAATCTCTCTATTTCTAAAGTAATATCAGATTTGTTGTTCCATGTGTTTCAATTTTGGACACCAGTCTATAAGCACGAGTTACATGAGTTTAGTCTAAACTTAACGTGATTAAGATAGCTATATTAAGATAGACAATATCCAAATAATTTAGATATCATTAAATTGGAAAATGTGGATGATTTTTTAATGTGACTGATATAAATAGATGAAGTAGTTTTCATAGATAAAGCCATGCAAGGAAGGGACTTCGCATGTGGGTTTTTTTGGTTTAGTTTGTTTTCTCCTTTCTTTCATGTTGTGTTTTGGTTGATTGGTTTGTGAATTTAGTGTTATTGGTGTTTATGTTTGATATTTTGTGTGCTATGTGTTTTGAATAGGTTAAAGGGTGGGTTTGTTTGGGGAATTCACTGTTCTACACTTGAATTTGCTTTCTATTTCTGCTACGCTTGCTAAGTGAGCATGATCTTTTCTAAGTGAGGCTTCATGCACGCAGAAACCAAGTTTCTGGGTTTGCTTGCTAGGTGAGAAGAGAACTCACTAAGCCAGGCTTCATGCAGGGAAGAACTGGGTTTTGGGTATTCTCGTTGAGCGAGATAACGAGGTCGCTGAGTGAGGTCTCATTTCAAGCCCGTTACTCATCACTGAGAGAGATTGTAGTTTTGCATAGAAGTCTATATTATACCAGTCCTCTCTTAAAGCTCGTTGGGGTTTTCTAAGTGGGCCAACTAGTGTAGAATTTTATACAGCACTGATCATATTGTATATTTCATTTCGTAACACGAAACGAGTCACAGTCAAGTGCGTTAGAAAACTCATTGAGTGAGTTATTACATGGTGGAGTGTTTGTATTTTATATACGTGTGATTAATCATGATGACTGGCCAATGCACATGTTGTTCCGATGTCGCGAAGATTAGACCCGTGTGACTTCCCTTATAATGATTGGTATCATGATACTATATAAGTATTCAAGGATAAGACATATTTTCCCCTAGCTTCATAGGTACTCTAATTGTTAGATGCTTAGAGGGTATGAATTAGCTATATAAGTAGAAAATCAGTGACTTATGATCATGAATTCGATGATTATAACAGATTACTTACTTAGCCTCACATGTATCCTAGTTTTAGCTGCTTCTAGGAATGCCTCTGCCATAATATTAGTAAATCCTGATTTCATGTTAACGACTAACCACTAATGACTAACGATTTACCAATTGTTGGAGAATCATATATGTGTGTTATATAATTTAAGTACGTAACCTTAGACTTGAAAGTGGACTAATTTCGGATTACTTCGGATTTGATGCAATATCCGCAAGAGGGATGTTTTACTAGAGTCATAATGATGATTAAGAATCCTTTTGACCGAGTGGACTCTTAAGATAGGAGAACGTCACTGAAATAGTTATATTTCACCTCATCTTATTATCATGCTTAGAGGTACTCACTCAGGTTCTAAAGATAAGGCCAAGGCAACTTGAAAATGCTCTTATGAAGACCTTACTTTAGCATAGTTATATCTTTCGTTGTACCTTTTATTATATTAATCTGTTTTTGTTACATTTTGTACTATTTTGGGGCATGCCTTGTACGGATGCAAACTTATGTACATATGTAATATTGCTATTGTACTATGTTTCGTACCATGTTTAACATATAATATTATGTGATTCTAGACACACATATTTTTGGGTTGCTACATTTTCATAATCACTTTAATCATATAATTGTGGCGTAGCTCAAAAACAAATGACTTGTGTGTACTTGTGTACGTCCGAAGATGCATTTTCAGAATCTAGGAGTATTTTTGTTATTTTATGAGGGTGTGGTAGAAATTCATACGATGCCTTTAACCATTCTCTTATTTATTTATCCTATTTTCCAAGGGGTTCTTATGCTTTGATTTTGTTGATCTTTAACTCCTTACCTTTTTTATTTGATTCCATTTATTACACATAAAATAATAATTAAAGATTATTTCAAATATTTAGGACGATTGTAATTACGAGCACAAATTAGATATTTTGTGATTACTTTACGATTCGTTAGTGCACAAGGTTAATAAATGAAGAAAAGGTATGAGAGAGTAATATTAAAGTTCTGCAATGACGGCTATAAAGTTGTAAGGAAAAATGATTGAACATTTTTATGACAACTACCACTAGTCTATTTATACACAAAATAAATTGCCACGTAGGCTCTAACAAAAGGTAAACATAATAAATAAGCAAACTAAACTTAATATCTACGCTAACAAAAGAAGTAGAACCCCAGAAGCTAAACATACTTATGGGCCTAGCATCAGAAGCTTCTGCTTCTGACTGGTAACAACTTTTGACTAACAACCTCAGAAGCTCTACTGCTTCTGAGCAAGACTTCTTATGAGTAATACATCAGAAGCTTCTTATTCTAACAACTGCTTCTTAATATGAACTAATTTCAACACAATCCCTTAATTCATATTCAGCTAACCAAAAAACAACAACACCAATTACATCCCTCAAATGGATATGGTGTTCAATCTTGATATCCTTCGTTAGAACATCTGCAAGTTGCTTCTGGTTGTTACAATGTGAAACTTCTAATACTCCATTTAGAAATGCACATTTCTCCCTGAAAACCCATATGACGCTGATGTTTTTCATCTCCTTCGAAATCTCACTCAACTCTCAAGTCTTGTTTCTTTCAATAGCATCAAGATCTTCTTTTATGGACTTCAGCCACACTTTCTTCTTGAGAGCTTCATAGGTTGACAATGCAACCACCAAATGCTTCTTGGAGCACCAACAAATAGGACTTTCAAGATACAATCAAATATGCCCAGAAGTATTTCTTCTGTTAACTCCGTCTCCATACAAATCAGAGTGTGAATAGCATGTGAACTCTAAGTCGGATTTAACACCAGGAGGGAACAACACTCCATACCTCACAGTCCCTTCAGTATCTTGCAATATGTCAAACTCTGCAAATCTCCTTTGTATTTTCCTTATTCGTTGTTGCCTCTGGACTTGTTCAAAATCTCCTTCTGATTCTGGAACAATATCTCCTTCTGGAATTTATTCAGAAGTTTGATTACCACTAGAAGATCCACCTTTGTTAGATTATGGACCTCTTCCAGAACCACTACCTTTAGAAGCACTACCTTCAAAAATTATATCACTTCAAAACCTCTGCATTCAGAAGTTCCACTTTCGTAATCATGACCACTATCAAAGGCTGGACTATATTTAGAAGCTCTTCCTTCAGAAGATCTACCTTCAAAAGATCTACCTTCAGAGTCATGATTACCACTAGAAACGTGATTAACTCCAGAAGCTTGTCCTCCAGATCCAACGTCTTCATAGTTTTCCCTTCCAAAAACATGATCACCACCAGATTTTGGATCATCATCAAAATCTGGATCAAAATCAGATACACCATCTGAATCATATTCAGAGTCTCTAGAATCATCTTCTGACTCTGACTCTTCTTCAGAATTTCCAAGTTTAGAATCTTCTTCAGAAGCAGAATCTTCTTCAGATTCTGACTCATCTTCTGATTCTTCTTCAGACTCAAAATCACCTTCGGATTTTGTCTTGTCTTCAGCTTCAGAGTCATCTTCTAACTCTGACTCATCTTCAGAAACTTCAGATTCATCTTCTGATTCTGACTCATATTCAAACACTCCAAAGTCAGAGTCTCCAGAGTCATCTTCTTCCCCTTCAGAATTAGAAAATGACAATCTCACAGGTTCCTCATCAGATTCATAAGCCTTTAATAGCACAAGTTCATCCTCAGAATCTCATATGGTTATTTTTTCTTCTTCTTTGTTTGACCAACAATATTTAGCAAAAGGGCCAAACCTATTACAACAGTAACATTGAACCATTCTCTTGTCATACTTCTCCTTTCCATTCTCATCAGAGTAGAAGACTTTTGACTTCTGAGACCTACCATGTTTTTTCTGCTTCTGGTCCTTCTTGACAAAAGAAGCCTTTAGAGCCTGCTCAACCTCTCTCTCAGAAGTTCTTTCAGCCAGACGCAACTCTTGCGCCTCTAGACTGCTTTTCATCTCTTCTATTCTCATATTATCCAGATCTTTAGAATGTTCAATTGCTACAACAATGTAATCAAATTGAAGAGTAAGCGACCTCAATATCTTCTCAATGATTACTTATTCAGAAACAGTTTCTCCACAAGCTTTCATCTCATTAGTGATCAGAACCACTTTGGAGAAGTACTCAAAAACCTTCTCATTATCCTTCATGTTTAGATTCTCAAGTTGCTTTCTAAGAGACTGGAGCTTCACCTTTTTCACTGATGCATTATAACCGTAACACCTACTCAGTGTGTCCCACCCAACCTTCGCCATCATCGAATCATCAATTTTCTCAAACACATTCTCATCCACACAATGATGGATGAAGAACAATGCCTTCTGATCTTTCTTCCTTGTATCTCTCTGCATGTTTCTTTGTTTCTCCGTCGCATCTGCTGCAACTATAACATAACCATTTTTAACAAGCTCAAGAACATCATGCGCGCCAAACAATACACGCATCTAAATCATCCAACGATTCCAGTTTTTATCATTAAATACTTGAAGTTTGGTGCTTAGACTACCATTTACGGACATCTTCAACCTTGTACAAAACACTCAGATCTCATAAACACAGTGTTTCCTAATCCCACAGAGTCAGAAAATGTGATTTTGTTAAGATTTTGTTCAAGATTCAACATGAATTCAAGAACCAAAATCAATCACATAACGCCTCATCGTTTCACTCGTGTTTCCCGTATTTCCCAAGAATCAGAACCGGAGCTCTGATACCAATTGTTAGTGCACAAAGATAATAAATGAAGAAAATGTATAAGAGAATAATATCTAAGCTCTGCAATGACGACTATAAAGTTGTAAGGAAGAATGATTGAACATTTTTATGACAGCTACCAGTTGTCTATTTATACACAAAATAAATTTTCACGTAGGCCCTAACAAAAGGTAAACTTAATAACTAAGCAAACTAAACTTAATAGCTACGCTAACAAAAGAACTAGAACCCCAGATGCTAAACATACTTCAGGACGTAGCATCAGAAGCTTCTGCTTCTGTCTGATAACAATTTCTGACTAACAACTTCAGAAGCTCTACGTCTTCTGAGCAACACTGCTTTTGAGTGATACATCAGAAATTTCTAATTCTAACAATATCTTATGAATATAAATTACTTCTAACATGATTAAGTAAGTGATGTGTATGTAGAATCAATTGTGATTTTTAAGTAGTTTACACACTTATTTTTAACATAATTCTAGCAAAGAAAATTTCAACATAATTAAAATATAGTGGATTTAGTATATTATTTGATATGAGAGAATCATAAGACAAATAGAATAGAAAGAAATATAACTATTTTTTAAAGAACAAAAAATGCTCTTAAACTAAAAACAATAACACTTCATTCATTTTCAAATTATAGTTAAACCTTATGTCAAAAATTAAAAATGTAATTAAGATTATACGTGCAAAATACAATTATTGACGGTATGAAAAAATATAAGTTAAGAGAATTAAAAAAAATTAATAACATAGTAATTTTATAAAATAATATGAAATTTGAACTAATATATTTTATTAGAATAACATATAGTAATTTGAAATGAATGGAGTACATAATTATATATTCGTATTATTCGAAATACATTTCTATTAACATTAATCTAAATATTTATTTTAATTAATTAAACAATTAATATTTATGAAAGAATATATTTTAAAAAATAGTAAAATGTAGCAACTCCTCGTTCTTTTCTCACGTGCTCATTTTTTTGAAAGAATTTTGCATTCTTTTCAAAGTGATAATATATTAATAACATTAAAACACAATTAAGATCCTATTTTGACTCCATGCCTTACGTCTTCTACCTCTCATTAACATTAACACAAAAACACCACAATTCATTATCACCACCACCACCTTATCTCTCAAACTTCTATTTCTCTCCCCCACAATGTCTGACGACGAAACTCCCACCCCCACCGCCACCCCCACCACCCCCTCTGTCACCTTCACCCCAAACACCTCCGAAAAAATCCAATCCGCCGTCCACTCTCTCTCCTCCATCGTCAACCCCTCCCTCACCATCACCTCCACCACTACCCCTCTATCCATCCTAAACGAACCCGAAATCTACTCCCAAATCGCCACCCTCCTTCGTAACCCCAACTCCGGCTCCGGCGATAACAACCTCTGCCGCTGGCTCTACGACACTTTCCAATCCAACGTCCCCGATCTCCAACTCAACGTCATCCGCTTCCTCCCTATCATCGCCGGCGTTTACCTCTCCCGCGTCGCGGACCGAAAACCGCAAGCCGGTTTCGAAGCTGTTCTCTTAGCTCTCTATGCCTACGAAACAACCTCACGTGCAGGTGAATCTGTAACCGTTACCATCCCTGACATGTCACACCCTAGTGTCTATCATGAATCAAAATCAACTATAAATAAAAACAATGCAACTGAATTAAACGTTTCTGTTTTATCTCCTTCGCTTGAGCCGCACGGTACCGTTCGATCCACGCGAAGAGCGCGAATCGTCGGTGTTGCACTCGAGTTGTTCTACAGCAAAATCTCGCAATTCACAATCGCGTCGAAGATTGATTTTTGTAATTTCTGTAAGATTTGGGCCGGTGAAGATGGTGACATGTATAAGGATTTCGAAGATGACGATCTTGAAGATAACGATGACGATGATAATAACGGTGATGAAGTGGAAGATGTTGAAGAAGAGAAACAAGAGAAAAGTGGTGTTAATAAGAGGGGTAGGGTTTCAATGCCATGGGAATTGTTGCAACCGGTATTAAGAATATTAGGACATTGTTTGTTGGGTCCTAATAACAAGGATACAATGCTCTTTGAAGCAGCAAGTGAAGCATGTAGGTGTTTATTTGCTAGGGCCATGCATGATGTTAATCCAAAAGCTATTTTACCTATGAGGAGCTTATTGAGGCTTTCTAAGAATGTTGATGTTGATGAATTTGATCCAACTGAACCACCCAAAACAAATATTATTAGTCTTTAGTTCAGGTTGTTCTCACTTTTTTTCTTTGTAATAACGTTTATAATAATCTGATATTTCTCAAGTTTCACTACTAATAATATGGCTTCAATGTACTTTTAATATCTCTAAATTTTCTAAGTTAAAATTTTAATTAGCCTCTCTATTTCTAAAGTAAAATCAGATTTATTGTTTCGTGTTTCAATTTTGGAAAGTATGGATGACTTTTTAATGTGATTGATAATAGATGAAGTAATTTTCAAAATCAGCATACCACATTATAAAACATAAAGGAATGACTTTTATATTATAATAGTTAATTTGTATTATATTGTTAAATTGAAAGGTTCAATCAAATCAAATCGTAGAAGTATATATTTAAATTTTTGAGTGATGCAGAAAGAAAAAGAATATTTTGAAATTGTTAGAAATCAAAAAGTCGAAAATAATAAAAATATTGATGAATACGATGAAATAACGAAGGAAGGTCTGATGGACGATGGATCCAGTATAAATTTCTTGTGCATTTTTCTTGGGCAAAATATCATTTTTCGTTCCTTAACTTTACTCCGGAGTCCAGTTTGGTCCTTAACTTAAAAAAGTGTTGGTCCTTTAACTTTCAAAATGACGCCACATTTGTCCTTTCGTCTGTGATCGTTAGTCAAAGCTAGTAAATACATTTCAATTGTCATTTTTCATGGTGATGTGGGTATAACAAATAATATATGATGAAAAGTGTATTGGCTTGTTCTTAAACCCATAAAACTCTCACAAAGAAGCCCTAAAATGTTTGATGTTGCGATGGCGAATCAAAGGGAGGAATCGAAGTGAAATCAAAGATTGAATCCGATATAGAAGGCGCATGGGTTGGATTTATCAAAGAAGTGGAGGACTTAAGACGCATTTATCAAAAGGTTAGTAATTTTCTATTTGTTTTAGGTAACATATTTTAGAGCAAATCTTTGTTCTGTAAAGGTTTTAGTCATGTAAATGTTTTAGGGAAAATTTTAGGGGATTGTGTTTGTGTTATGTAATTTTAGAATTTACGAATGTGTTAGGGTAATGTGTGTTTTTGTTGAGTTTTAGGGCTTTCGAATGTGTTATGGTAATGTGTGTTTTTGTTATGTAAATATTTTAGTGCAAACTCTAATTACGAAAGTGATATTGAAACAACCGGCGGAAAAATCATCGAGAGAAAATCAATGAAGTCGCCATCGAATGTTTTTTATCCCACCGGAAGGGAAAGGTAAACATCGAATAAATCCGAGAAATGTGAAATCAAGGTCTTGCGACTGAGAGATACAGGTAAGGGAGTCGATTACGCAAGGGGAAGATATTAGCACCCCTCACGTCTATGGTACTCCACGGGATCCACTCTTGTTGTTCTAATCAAAGGGTGTATTTAAATCTAAAGCTTACGAGCTAAAGAAAAAATGAAAAGAGGGAATGCATGCAAAAGAAAACACGGGGAAAAGAATGAATATTTACAAATTTTCGCTCGCCTGGGCCCCACGACCAAATGCCTACATATCCTTGTTAAGGAAACAAAGCATCGTAGTTCGGCTCAAAATTTTGGTTCGTTGCATATTTTTTATGAATGATGCTATCGAAGCAAGTCCTTTCTGAAAAGGTTTTAAAAGAAAAAGTCCGAAGACAAAAATGTTTGCGTACGTTTGGTGTTTTTTACCTTGAAAAAGGATTTAAGAAATGTTAAATGTTTTATGAATTTGCCAAAGAAAAAGGTTTTAGTCTTAATCATGCAAAAGGGAAAGAAAAACATCTAGGAAAAACTATCTATCTCTATTCCTAATGTTATCATATAATGATTGATCCTATGATTGATTTTGAAAGGAAAACACTACCTAGGTTAACATGCATGGATTACGATTCTAATGTCTAACTTGCATCGAAAATGAAACAAGTGAATCCTAAGGGAACATATAAAGGTTTAAAGAAAGGCACAATACAAGTGCAATCAAACAAAGTTGAACCAAAACCAAAGCAAAATCGAGTGTGACCTAACAACAAACAAAGAGTCCATTGGATCTCAAAGTGGGAGTAAGGAACTCTTTCCACTTGATTTTCCCGAGCACCAACATCAAGTAACAACTCGGAGCATCAACGGTTGAAGAAACGTAAGCTGACATTTTCGCAAGGAATGACAAAGTATGGGGGTTGGTTATTGTTATGGACTGGCCCGACTGCTAGAGTGGGCCCAGTCTGACCTCCTCCTTCGGCACGGTCTGTGCAACCACGACACGGGCTCCCTCGTCCTCTGTTGGCCATAATCGATCGTTTTCCCTCCTAAACCAGCACTGGCCTGTGAGAAATGATGAGAGCCTCTCAGTCTGCCCGACCTCAAGTCAGCCAGACAACTAGGAATCGACCGGACCACTTCCCATAACCTACCTCCCCCTTGGAACTAACAGTTATTTACATGCACACCTGCCCGGTTTGACCAAGTCCTGGAAGTTACCTATTTTTACGGACCCGCATATCTAGGCCCAAAAATAGAGACCAATGGCCAAGTGCCAGGGGAATTATATAAACCTTCACTCATGTGAGGATCAGGTATCGAATATCCACTATTCATCACTAAAAACCTAACACTTTACTTGTATCTCTTTTGCTCCCGCATTTACATTATCATCGGAGTGCCTTGCAGGTATAACCCCCTATTTTCCTCCTCGATTTTCCAGCCTGTCTGAAGATCATCATCTGGCCACCTTGCAGGTTCTGATCAACTGGTAATATTAGTGGCGTCGACTGTGGAAAATTATCTTCCCCATTTTCTGTTTCCCGGAATCTAAAGACCAAAGATCCTCTTCATTCATCAATCATGGCCGACCATGATGATCACCACCTATCTGGAAAGACTGTGCTCTCCCTGACATGCAAGACCGACAAAAGCCAAGAACATCCTCACCTCGAGGATAACTTTGGCGTCCATGACGAACATATTGCGTCCTCAGATTCCATCGATGCTGATTGTGACAAAAATCTATTATTGGATGAACAGGTTCCCAAGAACCTTGTCGAAGACAAGCCTAATATTCTGGAACCGGTCCCCGTTTCGCAGAGCGTCGACCCAACCATAGCAGCACTGATCGCTGCCTTTAACTGAACCAACTCCCTCATCCTCTAGCAGAGAAAAAGGATAGGGGCTCTGTAGCGTAAAAATTCAAGGTCTCCCCCTCAGAGACACTGACAATATAACTCCTCCAACATATCACCTCTCTAAGAGAGGCGTCTTCCAAGAAAGGAAATGCTCGAAGTTTCTTTTTGCAAGAAGCATTATTGAGCATTTCCCAAGAAGGATAAAGACTCTCCACTTTCCAAGAAGACGAAGAGCACCTGCAAAGATAACCGTAGCAGGTCACTATCCCTTAGACCAAGGCGACAAGGGCGGGGCCCCTCGACGAGGTGACGATGCCTGACAAGGAAGAAAACATCACTACCTGTTATCATCACCATAAGAGAACGATGACGACGAGCCCTGCGGCCCGTTATCGAGAGAAATAGTGGAGGCATGACTCCCGGTCGAGCTCGAGAAGTCGCCCCTATTGGGATCCTACGACAACATGACCGACCCAGACAACCACATAGAAGACATCAATGCCCCGCTGGATTACCGAGGCGTGAAGGGCGCAATCAAATGTAGGTTGTTCCTGACCACTCTGAGGAAAGGTGCCATGACTTGTGTTGTACCCCAAAATTTTCCCTCTTATTTCTCAAAGATTCTCTCGCAAGATCTCATACGACATCAAGTTTACAACACTGATACATCAATTTAGGCCTGGAATTGGCACAAGGGCAAAATGGTCAATTGCATACTGAAAAGTCAAACTTTGACTTTTGGATCAAAATCAAGTTTCAAGAATTAAATTTCATCAAGACAGGTTGGAATATGAAATTTGTTTCATCAAAAAAATCAAAAGTCAAATTTGCTTTGGAAAAGTCAAAATTCTAAATACTTAGAAATTTTTCTAAGTGTTTAAAAAATATGACAATTCAGAACTTCTGGCCAGATTTTCATCATGATGCAAGTTGATTTAGGAAGAACTTATAACACGAGAGTTGTAGATCTCAATGAGATCTAAAACATTACAAAATAGAACTTCTCCTAGAAATGTTGGGATTTCAAGTTATACATCCATGAAGACACGTCCCTGAAACTAAAACACTCAGCAAATTCTGGACATTTCCAAGACAAAATTTGGTTACAACTTCTGGGCCAGTTTTCACGTAGGTTCAGCCAGAGTTTGCAAGAGTAATTCAAAGAAAGTCTACAAAGCATGTTACAAGCTTTATGAAAAATCTAAGAACTCCTTCAGAACATGCTGGAGCAAGGAGATTCAAAGATCAGAAGATTGGATATTTGTTCTAAGTTGCGTTGATGCTGAACTGCTGATATAGATTAAGCTATGATACATAATCTCATATTGCAGGTTCTTGTTTTGACAAATCTCATCATTATTTAATGCTCACATCCACTTTTGAGTCTTTATCCAAAGGATTTCCCCACGTGTGAGATAGAAGTACCATTGTTGTCCTTGAAAAAAAAAACTTTCGTACAAATTTATGTTGGGCCCATGCTTTGCTTTTGCCTCTAAGGGTACTTTTCCTTAATTCATGCTTATAAATTCAGATTAAGCGCGGCTAAAGCTGCTAACCACCATACTTGTTTAACTGTCTTCAAGAACAAGTCAACTCCCTAGCATGATGGTTGTACTCTTGGCTTCTCCAAGCTCCAAAATCCTTGCCCATAAATTGAACTTCATTTGCAACTGTAAAGAGTCGAGAATTTGAAAATTAGCCTTGAAACCTTGCTGAAATTTCAAGGAACTGGAAACTAAAAGCATAAATACAAAAACTTGCTAAGCTTCTGTTTCTTTTCACGCCCAAACTCTAATTTTCTTGCATATCTCTTGATCAAATTAGAAACAATCCCAACTTCTATTTACAGACTGCAATACAATCTCCACCAACTTCCATTTCAAAAAATTAGAACTTTGCTTCTTGGCTGTTCCAGAATTTCCCAGCTATTCATAGCTCAAGTTAAAGGTTGTTCCAGCCTTTTGAGCACGTGAGAAAGCTAACCAGAAACATCACAGTAGCCATAACCAGGCTCTAGTTCATAGAATATTTTCCAGCTGCAAGTTAAGCTTCTGCTGACTCTAGTACTTAGACATTGATAGGCTTACATGTTTAAAAATATAATGTAGACATCCTGAATCTGATGTTGTACATATTCATAAAATTCATGTATTTTTTTTCCTAAGTAGAGAGAATTCCAGTTCAGAACTTCTTTAGGAAATTAGGATTAGAAAAATTCATGCTTGCTTGTGATTTATAGTTCTGTTACTTTATATTTCTGAAACCATGATGAAACCTGCTATAACTGCTACGTGTGCATTTTCTGTTTTGTTGAGAAATGGATAAGCTGCAGATGCTCTGACTGGTGTGGAGAAGGAGATGAAGTTCATCATCAGAACTTACTTTGTAATATATGTTTATGCTTCTACTTCTAATACCGGATGTACAGCCACCCCAGTGATAGAAAGCGTGAGCATAAGACATTAGTGCTAAGGGTCCTGGGTTCTAGCCCCAGAAGTATCTTTTTAGGTTTATTTATTGACATTTTCACCCATTTATCTGTCAAACAATATTCCTAGACCAGAACTTCTAGACATTCCCATCCAGCAGCATTGACACCTCACATACCCATCATCAGAAATTCTAGCTTGCCAGTGACACTAGAACTTCTAGGTCTCCAGTTGTATCATAATTTTTAGACTCTCTTAGAAATTAGAACTTCTAGGCTTTCCTTTGTTCCCAACAACCTCAAAACTTTAGTGTATCCGGGTCCAGAACTTCTGACCTTCCCTATTTCTGTTAACATGTTATTTTTGATTTTCAGCGCATCAGAGTCAGGGTTTCTGCCCCTTACTTATGTTCTCTTTTGTTTCAGCAATGCGCTGACTGTGTTTCTTTTCCATTTTATTATTTTCATCATCACTTCTATTTTCATTAATTAAAAATACAAAAAATATTTTTTATATTCATACACTTTGCTTTATTTCTTCTAAAACCAAAAGACTAAAAATATTTTCTTAAGACAATTTATTTCTTTCTCTTAACCAAAATAAAACAAATCCATTTTTTCTTTTCTTGTATATTATTTCAATATGGTTGTAATATATAATTAGGACTTTAAATTTCTTGCAATCCCCATTTATAAATTTGTACACCCCATCCCCCTAATGATTGTAATAGCGTAGGATATTTACTTTCCGCAATTTACCGCTTTCATATAAATGTTAGTAAAATAGGATTTGTATGGGAAGATAAAATCAAAAAGTAGACAAACCTAATCAAAGACTAAAAGCATGAAAAAATAAACACACTATTCACCCATGCACCCCTAGGGTAATTCCACTTGATGCCTAAAAAATGGTCATGTTACGCATGTGGGATGTCTTAGCAAAAACAATAAAAAATACAAGATCATAGTCCCTCGATGACGCTTCAAATGTTGCCTTACAAGTGATCTTAGTACCTCAAGAGAAATTCTAAGATATCTCACAACATTGCTATCATGATTATACGATGACCCACACCCGTCCCTTTACATCCAAAGATAAGGCTTCTTACCAATCAATGGTAAGATAACAATATCAAAGGAAAGGAGAGAAATGAACAAAAGACTTTTGAGTAGGTAGAAACGTTCTTAGTTGCTTGCTCACTTTCAAAACAAATACACACCAAACACTTTCAAGACAAACACACACCAAACACTTTCAAAACATGAAATAATTTCAAAAGTCCAACACTTTGCATACGTTCTTACAAAACGAGAATAATTACAAATTTTGCCTAAACGAAGGCGCCTTTTCAAAAATACTTTCAAAAACCACCACAAAGCATATTTTCAAACAAAACAAGTGATCTAGAAAGAAACTAAGAGCCCATAGATAACTATGGATGAAAAAGGTGCTAACACCTTCCCTTTTCATAATCTACCCTCCGAACTCAAGAAATAATCTCAAAGGTGTTTCCCGTTCTTTTCACCCTTTCCTCCATTGGATAAAAGAAAAGTCGGTGGCAATTCTTGCTAACCGCAACAATTGCGATCAAACGCAAAACATCCCAAGTCATTTCTCCCACCGTATTACAACTTGGTACAAAATCCTTCCCCCCAAATCCATCACTTCTTGAAAACAATTGGGAAAGATATTTTCGAGGCACTTCACCGCCTCCCGTCGGCATCTGAAATCAGAGACTTCACTTGAAGTGATTATCCAATGCAGAGACAAATCTCTATATGCATATATTGAGCGCTTCAACAAAGAAGTCGTACATGTCTCAATGACCGATGCAATGAAGAAGTACCTTCTTGAAGGAGGGCTCCGTTCCTGCAGCGACTTCGTGAAGGCTATGGGCATCGAAACTCCAGCCATGCTCGACTCCCTCCTCCTCAAGGCTCAAGCGTACATTTAGTACGAGTAGAAAGAAGCGGTCAATAATGCCAGGGATTCAAGGCACCGAGAGAGTGCCAAACCCTCGAGAAATGACGAGCCATCGACATCCCATCGGGCGGGAGAGAGAAAGAAAGAAGACATATCCCGAGACTCCAAATATTACAAGGGACCTGTTGGTCGGTTCCACGACTACACCTCTCTGACCACTTCAAGAGAACGTATCCCGTCCGAATACACCAACTCTGAATTTAAACAGGCTGGGGTACGCTTTCCTCACCAGACACCCTCCAAGCCCAGAACCGATAAGAGCAAATATTGTAGGTTCCACAAAAGCCATGGTCACAACACCGACGATTGCATCCATCTCATGGATGCGATTAAGATACTAATCCAAGACTTTAGATAGATGGTTAAAACCATGCAGGGAAGGGGATTTGCATGTGGGGTTTTTGGTTTAGTTTGTTTTCTCCTTTCTTACATGTTGTGTTTTGGTTGATTGGTTGTGAATTTAGTGTTATTGGTGCTTATGTTTGATATTTTATTTGGTATGTGTTTTGAATAGGTTAAATGGTGGGTTTGTTTGGGGAATTTTTTATTCTACACTTGAATTTGCTTTCTATTCTGCTACGCTTGCTAAGCGAGCATGATCTTTTCTAAGTGAGGCTTCATGCATGTAGAAACCAAGTTTCTAGGTGAGCGGAGAACTCGCTAAGCTAGGCTTAATGCAGGGAAGAACTGGGTTCTGGGTCTTCTCGCTAAGCGAGATAACGAGGTCGCTGAGCGAAGTCTCATTTCGAGCTCGTTACTCATCACTGAGTGAGACTGTAGTTTTACATAGAAGTTTGTATTATACCAGGCCTTGCTTCGAGCTCATTGGGGTTTTCTAAGCAAGCCAACCAGTGTAGAATTTTATGCAGCCATGATCATAACGTATCTTTCATTTTGTAACACGAAACAAACCGCAATCAAGTGGGTTAGAAAACTCATTGAGTGAGTTATTACATGGTGGAGTGTTTGTATTTTATAGACCTGTGATTATCATGATAACTGGCCAATGCACATGTTATTCCGATGACGCGAAGACTGGACCCGTGTGACTTCCCTTATAATGATTGGTATCATGATACTATATAAGTTTTCAAGGATAAGATATATTTTTCCCTTAGCTTCACAGGTACCCTAATTGTTAGATGCTTCGAGGGTATGCATCCGTTATATAAGTGGAAAATTGGTGACTTATGATCATGGCTTCGTTCATTATGACAGATTACTTACTTAGCCTCACATGTATCCTGGTTTCAGCAGCTTCTAGAATACGCCTCTGCTGTAATATTAGTAAGTCCTGATTTCATGTTAACGACTAACCACTAATGACTAACGATTTACCAATCGTTGGAGAATCACATATGTATGTTATATAATGAAAGTACGAAACCTTAGACTTGAAAGTGGACTCAATGTCAGGTTACTTAAGATTTGATGCAATATCCGCAAGGGGGATGTTTCACTAGAGTCATAATGATGATTAATAACCCTTTTGACCGAGTGGACTCTTAAGATAGGAGAACCCCACTGAAATAGTTGTATTTCACCTCATCTTATTATCATGCTTAGAGGTACTCACTCAGGTTCTAAAGATAAGGCCAAGGTGTTGTACCCCAAAATTTGCGCTCTCATATTTCTCAAGACATTGCAAGAAAAATCTCCAAGTGGCTCAGGGTTGCTCAAGAGTTGGTCAGACAAGCTATCTCCTAAGGCAGTCAACCCCAAATTAGGGTTTTGTGTTGCATCAATATCCTTGAGTCCAAATGACCTCAAGTGCTCCCCAATGTCCTAATATGCTCTCAGGATCATCCATGAGAAATTTCAAGCCTTGCAGAGGAAGTTTGCCCAGTCAATTGCTCAAAGGTCCAAAAATTGATTATGCTAGGGCAAAAGTCAATTGTGACCTATATACAGTCAAACTTCAAGATTTTTGGCCAACACTATCATTTTGAAGGATATTTCATAATTTGATCAATGGTTGATCATGATTCATCAAGGATTGCTCAAAATTCATCAAGATTCAAAAGTTGCTAAATTAGGGTTTTGTAGGAAAAGTCAACTCAACTTTGACCAAGCATAACTTTCTCATACTTTATGAGAAATGACCCATAAAAAGCTAATTTTGAAGAGGATGAAATTTCCTACAATCCATCTTCATACTCCAAGATCAAAAAATGCACTCACAAGAAGTTATGAATTTGGACATTATAGGTCATTTTTGAAAGTCAACAAAAACACCTTTTTTGCCAAAGCTTATAACTTGAGCATGGAATATCAAAATGCGATGAGACCAAATGGGTTGATTAGAGGACATCTCATTCTTTCTAAAAAGTCTAAGAACACCTCCAAAAGTTCAAAATTGAAGAAGTTATGCATTGTTGAAGTTGGACTTTTTTGCAAAATTACCAAAAGACAACTATCCCCAAAACTTCAAATTTTGTAAAATGGGCCCATTCTTTTCCACTTGATTTGAGCTTGCATAGTTTCCCACGTGTCCTAGCTTCAGCCATGAGCTCATATTTCATTTTTATTATTTAATTTGATTTTTTATTGAATTTATTCATTTTAAATCAAATAAAATCATAGAAAATCCAAATAATCAATAACTCTTGATTTTTTGATTGTTTTAGGCTTTGTTCATAACTAGCATCACCATCAAATTTGTATCAAAGAAAATAATGGCCAAAAAGATTGAATTGGATCAAATTTGAGAAGGTTTAAAATGAAGATCAAATCAAATTCATATGCATTGATATGGAAAGATTTAGTCCATATTTGTTACCCTAATACACTAAGCATTACATAAGCAAGCATAAGGGACGAAAATTAGGGTTGGCAAGTGCAGAGAGAGGCAGAACAAAAGTGAAAAAATCACAAAAAGTGAGAGTTCGAAATCCAAGTTAGAGACATTTTCAGAGGCCAAGACTTGTCTCAATCGCTTCCTGAGCATTCACTCAAGCTACCTGGATCAAAACCAAGCATCTTCAGACTCCATAACACGCTGTAAGTGTCACGAAACATACCTCTGTTCTTGAAATCGAAACTCACCATTCTTGCATCCATTGAATGAAATAACTGTATATTTGTAATCCTCACATCATTTGTAAAATTTTGGCATCATTTAATTTCGTTTATCTAACCTGTAATGCAAAACACCATAGCTAGGGTTCTTGGAACGTTTTTGGGGTTTTCTATTTCAGGAACAATTGATCCATAAGAAGGGCATGGTTTTGATCAGGAAGCCAGGACGAGTCAAACCATGTTCTTGGAATGGATTTATATGACCTAGAGAAGATTTTTGGATAGGCCTGCGTTTTTAGCTGCGGATTCAAATCCGCAGGTATTCTTTTACAGGTTCCAGGACAGGGACGATGAGGTGTCCCCTGCCCATTGGCCCTTTTAAACCACGCGCGCGTTTTTTTTAATTGCTGGCATATGATTTGTTTTTATTATATTATGAATTCTTTGCGTTTTATTAACAAATGAATCGACATAGCGTAGTGGCAAGCGTGCAAGGGTAAACTGTCTCAGGACCTGGGTTCGAATCCCAGGTCCCCCACTTCCTTAATAATTTTTTTTCCAGATGATCATATGCACACTCAAGCGTAAAACCAACCATGGTCCTTCATCCACTCAAACGCCAGATGGCCAAAGGCCAGATCTGATGTGTGATACGGTGGGAGAGAACTGACTGTTTTTTTGGAATGCTGGTTTGCGTTTTGCGTTTGTTTTTGCAAAATGTCGCGGTAAGCAAGAGTCGCCACCGAATTTTATTTTATCCAACAAGGAAAGAAAAAAAGCACAGAAAAATTCATTTTTCGAGATTATTTCTCGGGTCCGGGGGGTAGATTATAGAAAGGGAAGGTGTTAACACCCTTTCTATCTGTGGTTATCCACGGGCTCTTAGGTATTTGCTCAAAGTGTTTTCAAAATTTGCTTTTCTTTGTGTTTGTGGGTTTGAAAAGAGTTTTTTGTTTGAAAGGTGTAAGTGCAAAAAGTTTGTTTTGTTTTAGAAAGAGCAAATACATAAGAACCATCTACCTACTCTAAAAAGGAATCAATATGTGCTAATGTCCTTTAGATAATACTATCCCACTATTGATGAGTAGGTAGCATCATCGTTGGAGTTTTAAGGGTCAATTCGATTAAGGGACGTGTGGTCACTAAAGCAATGTTAGGACGCCTTAGCGGTAACCCTAATGTATTAGATCATTCTTCCGAGGCAACCTATTGTACCCCAAAATTTTCCTTCTCATTTCATCAACATTTCTCATCACAAGACTCTTGGAACTCAAGAACAAGTTAGGGTTTGCTCTGCTCAAGACACCTCCTTGCACTGTTGACCTAAATTAGGGTTTGAGTTTGCACAGTGATATTTTGACCAACAATGCCCAAATTGACTTTCATACTTCATGTTGGAATCACAAGTTTGTCCACACCAAGTTTCAAGCCTTGATCCAAATTTTTGCCCAGTCAATTGGACAGTTGACCTAGAAATCAACTATATTGGGGAAAAAGTCAACTGTGGCCAATTGACAGTCAAACCTCATGAAATTTGACCCACATCAACATTATGAACTCATATGAACCATTTGATCAAGTTTGGATCACAATTCCACAAGAAATTTGATCAGATCATTAAAAGGGCAAAATGGTCATTTTTAGGGTTTTGACTGTACAAAGGCAATTTTTGACTGTTTGACCTAGCCAATGACAAATCAAGCTCAACCATGGACTCAAGGACTCAATGACATTGTCTTGACCCATTCAACAAGTTTAAAAGATCTCAAATGCATAGGATTGACAGATAAAATTTTCAGTCAACTGATCAAAATTTGACTGTATGCTGAAAAGTCAAACTTTGACTTTTTGGTCAAAATCAAGTGCCAAGGGTCATTTTTCATCAAGACATGCCAAATTATGAAACTTTTTCATCAAGAAACCCAAAAATGCAAATTAGGGTTTAAAATGGGAAAATTTCATAACTTAGAAAATTTCTAAGTTATAAAATTTTCTTATTTTTTCCTAACTTTGTCCCATTTTTTCACCAATATTCAAATGGATTCAAACAAAACTTGAAACATGAAAGTTGTAGTCCATCACAAAGTCTACAACTTTTATTCACAAAGTTTTCTCAAAATAAGCTTGTATCTCAAGTTATGATTTTTGGAACAAGGGTACCTAAAACTTTTAACTTAGAGAAATTTTGCCCTAGTTTAGGCAGGATTTTGACCCATCTTCTTGGCCATTTTTCACATAGTTCCACTTGGAGTTTCAAGTTTCATTTCAAATATGGATTATATTACATGTTGCAAGCTTTCCAAATTGTCCAAGAACTCCTCAAACACCCTTGTGGTTAGGGAGAATCGAATGCTTGAAGTTGGCAAAAACTCACTTTGATCCATGGCCAATACATGTTCATACAAATTGCATTTTCAAACCAAACTAGCTTAGTACATGATTAAAGGCCTATAAAATAATTTACACTCCAAAATTGAATGCAAATACATTGGATATTGGTATTGTTCTGATCAAGAAAGCTTTGTACAATAAACATTGCCATTTTAAGCATAAAGGCCACACTTCCATTTTCATAAAGCATGAACTTTTGCAAAGTTGTCTTTCTTGAGCTTTGAACTTCTTTCTTTGCAGCAAACAGGTTCCACAAAATTAGGCAAAGGTACAAGGAGTTGGTGCATGCTTGGAGATAGCCTGTACAGGCCTATCACAATTCACTTCCAACTTTGCTTTCAATACAAGTAAAAGGGCCAAAAGCTTGTATCTCTCATATCTGATAAAACCAACAAGAACAAAGTTGTAAAACAAGTTTTGCATATCCTCACAAGTCAGAAGCACGAGCCTTTCACCCCTAAAGCACCCTCATACTCCAAAACCCTATTTTTCTGCAAAACAGGGCAAGCCCTGCAGAACCACCTCCATCTCCACTTTCCCTCGTGCGTTTTACCTCAAATTTGTTCCAATACCTTCCATTCAACTCACCTAAACTATTCCAGACCTCCATTGCCAGCTGTAACACCATTAACACACATTTCCATTTTTGTTTGGAAGCTTTGCAGGTTGAGTTCTGTAGCACGATTCAGGCTACTTCAAAACAAGCCAAGCATTGGGAAAGCTTCATTGGACCTCAGGCAAGCTCAAAAGAACCTCAAGCACTCTTGGAAGTTGCTACATTGTCTAGCTCGAAGTCAACTGAAAAAGGTATTTCATGAACTTCTATCTCTCTATTTAGGAATAGTTAGACTTAGGTTTGTGAATGAAAGATGTTGTATTCATATCCCTGAAACCATACATGTGCTTAGTTTTCTTTTATATTAATCGTGCTAGGAGAATTTTGTTCATGAACTTTCTGAAAAAACTAGGTTAAGAATTAGGGCCAGATAAATTCTCTCTGGTCTTTGAGAGTTAGCTTAAGTTTTTTATATGGTTAGATTCGTTATTTGATGCTCTACAAGTTTCGTGTTATGAGTTTTGTCAAAAAAGCAAGGAATCAGGAGATATCATTTTGTGTACAAAGCGCGCGTTTTGGTTTGAACTGAGGAAGAAGATGAAGTTGATTGGGCTGAGCCTGGTTGTTTTTACTTCTAACACCTGCCTTTTCAGTTTACACCCCCTGGCCAATTTCTTTGTATATTTGTCATTTTTGTATTTTTATTTTTATTCTGACTTTATTATTTTATGTCCAAATATAAAAAATGCCAAAAAATTATTTTTATATTTTTTTCATATTTATTTGATATTTATTTTTATTTTACTAGTATAAAAATGTTTAAATACTTTATATTCTTTTGTTAAAACTTAAGAAAATAATGCAAAAATATGTTTTATTTTCATTTATTATTTTTATTCACATTTGAAAATATTTTCTTGAAATATATACATTTTGTAAATAATTTATTTTATTTTTTACACACACTTAATATATTTAATACATATATATACATATATAATATATTTTATTAAATAATTAGGACAAAAAACACAAAAATAATACATTTTATTTTTATTAATATTTTATACTAAAAATACCTTTTTTTTAATATACTTATATTTTTGTACAAATTGATGCATTATTGTATATAAATAATAAATAATACTATTTATTTAGGAAATTAGGGTTTTTGCCCTAAAAAACAAAAATAATTAAAATTGACTTTTCTTTATTATTTACACTTCACATTTAAAAATACTTTTTACATACATAAAAATCTTTTTTTTTGCATAACACATTTTATCTAACATTTATTTATTGTATTTTATTTAATTATTGTACATTTAAATATTGTATCTTATACATTCAATTTGGTTGTAATAATTTAGGATTTAATTTCTTGCAAAATAATCCCCAATTCAAATTTGTACCCCCCTCCCTATATCATGTTGTAATAGTGTAGAATTTAAATTCTCGCACTTTTAAATGCTTTCAATTATACCATGATTAAACCTAGGGTTTGTATGCAAAATCAAATTAAAGAATAGTTTGACCTAATCCAAGATAACCAAGCATGAAAAACAAAAACAATGCACACTTGCACCCCTAGGGTTTCAATCCACTTGTTGCCTTCAAAAATGGGCCATGATATGTATGTCAAGTACTTTGGCAAAACAAAAACAAACAAAAGATCATAGTCCCTTGATGACGCTATCTGATTTGCCTAAACAAAATGATCAAGTCCCTCAAGAAAATTGCCAAAAATACTTGACACTATTGCTATCATGGTCTATACGATGACCCACGCCTGTCCCGTTTAACATCCTAACACAAGGTTGTTCACCAAATACAATGGTGAAACAACACTATTAAAAGGGTTAAAAACATAAGAAAGATCTTTGAGTAAATAGGGTAGACAACTCTTAGTTACTTGATCAAAACTTGCAAAAAACATCCTTGCTATCTTCAAAATACACTTCACAACACAATTTTAAAACCCTACTTTCAAACATTGAAAACTTTTCAAAAGACAAAAAACACCTTTGTATACATTCAAACAAGAATCATTACAAAGGTTTCCACAACGATGGCCTCTTTTCAAAACATCTTTCAAAATCACACACAAAGCACCATTTCCAACAATTGAAGAGCACTATTTCAAACAATTGAAAAGCAAAGCAAGTGATCTAAGCAAGTAACTAAGAGCCCATGGATAACCATGGATAGAAAGGGTGCTAATACCTTCTCTTTCTATAATCTACTCCCCGAACTCAAGAAAACATCTCAAAGGTCTTTCCTGTGCTTTTTGACCTTTCCTTAGGATAAAATAAAAAGTCGGTGGCGACTCTTGCTAAACCGAAACATTTGCAAACACAAACGCAAAATCCCAAGTCAGTTCTCCCACCGTATCACACAACCGTTTCGAGGCAACTATGATCTTTGGACAAGAGGGCGACCTCTAAAACTTCCTATACTCAATGACCACGTACGAAGGCAACCAAGTGGAGTGTACCCTAAGAGTGCGCATGTGCGAGTGTGTCATTTTTCAGTTATTTTGTCTTTGTACATGTCAATGGTTATTTATGTTGATTTTAGGTTAAAGTTTCGATTTTGTCATGCATTCTCTATTATCAAACATCTAACAGTGTATAAGTTGCGGAAATTAAATTGCGGAAATTAAATCTAATTATTACAAGGCACCGGGGTATTTACATCGCCAAAAGCAACCCTTGAATTTAAAATGCGGAAAATAAATAAATTGATAAATAAATTAAATAGTCCTAATTAAAGCTATTACATTCCGGGAAACAATTACATCAATATGATAAAATGGATCGCGTGCGGAAAATTAAATCGGGCAAGTTTTTAGGGTTTTGACCCTTTTTTGAAAGAAAGTGATTTTTGGTTATTTTTTGGATTAAAAGAAATTAAATTAGGTTAATTACTAAATTAATAAAATAATTAATTAATTAAAATATTTTTGGATTTTTTGAGTATTTAAAGAAATAAAATAAATTTGATCAAAGTTAGTAAAAATCTAATCGTCTAAATTAATTTTAATTATTGCAAAGATATTAAAAGTAATACCTAATTAAAACTAAATTAATCAAATTAATTTATTTACAAAAATAAAGGGCTGATTTTAATTTTAATAAATAAAATATGTTTTTTTGGTTTTTGATTTTATCAAGAAAAAATGTCATTGGTTAGTTAATATAAAAATAATTAATAAAACAAATAAATAAATAAAATGAAAAGAAAGGAAAAGAAATAACCAAAGGGGGTGTGGGCCTGATCAGGGGTGAGACTAGCAGTTTCAAGGCCCATTTGTGCAAGCATGCTTTGACTTTTGCAATTCCACGCGTGTATATTGACTTTGGCATATGGTGCACATTCAATCTTGGCCACCAGATCTGGCCTGGGGCCATCTAGCATTTGGAGATTTGAGAGAGTACGGTGTGTTGTAAGGCATGAGATACACTGGAACACCTGGAAGAAAATAACAACAAATATGTGGGGGACCTGGGTTCGAAACCCAGGTCCCATTGGATTTTATACTAGCGCCCTTACCAACTCAACCAATGTGCTTAATTGTTATAATAATAGATAATGAATATTATATGGGAAACAAGTTAATATGCCTGAAACAAAAAGAAAAAAAGCGCGAATTATTTGAACCAACGAATGGGACAAGGCCACGTCTTCGTCTTCTCCATTGAAAACCTGGTTATTTACCTGCGGATTTTTATCCGCAGCTAAATTCGTAGCTCGCTCCTAAAATCTATCCCAGGCCATGAAAATCAATCCCAAGCACATGGTTGTGCTCGTCTCCTTCTCTTGAACACGTCTATGTCCATTAATGGCCTTGATTTCACCTGTAGAAAAAATGCCCAAAAACGAATACCAAGAACCCTAGAATCGGCTAGAGGGTTACAGGCTATAAAAACACAATCAAATAATGCAGAAAGTTTAGAAATCACACAAGGATCATGAACATGCCAATAATTTGTCAAAAAATGCAAGAATGAGGAGTTATGAATTTGGCTACAGGGCAGTAAAACGCAAAGCTTACAGTGCGATTGAAGGGGGGGGGGGGGGGGGAGAGAGCTTGCTTTTGATTGCTTCTCACTCAGTGGATGTCCAACAAGGGATTCACGTTGAGTTTTGGCCTTGAAAACACCTCTATGTGCAATTTCAGTTTCAAGCTTTTTTCCCAAATTTTCCAAGTTTGGTTTTGATATTTATGCAACCTCTAACCTTTGACTCGTGAGCCTTTAGCTTGTATATGTAATGAGCATTGGATTAGGTCAAGTTTTGTACTTTGAATCTCTGTGCATTGATGTTTTAGGATTTGATTTGATCCTTCATGAAAAACCTTCCAAAATTGTCCAAATTCCATATTTATGTTCATGATATGACTTGATTCGGATTTGATTATGTCCATGATGATATTTAAGACCTATACCAATCAAAAAGAGCATAAGTCATCAATATTTGGATTTTATTTGGATTTAAATTGATTTAAAATGAATTAATTCAATAAAAATCAAATAAAATAGAAAAATTAATAAATGGACACAAGGCTGAAACTAGGACACGTGTGTAGTGTGACAAGACCAAATCAAGTGGAAAATAATGGGCCCATTTGACAAAATTTGGAGTTTTGGGGATAGTTGACTTTTGGCAATTTTGGAAAAATGCCCAACTTCAACAATGCATAACTTCTTCAATTTTGAACTTTTGGAAGTGTTCTTGGACTTTTTAGAACGCTTGAGATGTCCTATAACCAACCATTTTGGTATCATCTCATTTTGATATTCCATGCTCAAGTTATAAGCTTTGGCAAAAAAGGTGTTTTTGTTGACTTTCAAAAATGACCTATAATGTCCAAATTTGTAACTTTTTGTGCGTGCATTTCTTGATCTTGGGGTATGAAGATGGATTGTAGGAAATTTCCTTCTATTCAAAATGAGATTTGTATGGGTCATTTCTCATAAATTATGAGAAAGTTATGCTTGGTCAAAGTTGAGTTGACTTTTCCTACAAAACCCTAATTTAGCAACTTTTGAGTCTTGTTGAATTTTGAGCAATCCTTGATGAATCATGATCAACCCTTGATAAAATGATGAAATATCCTTCAAAATGAGAATGTTGACAAAAAATATTGAAGTTTGACTATTTGTAGGTCACAGTTGACTTTTGCCCTAGCACGGTCGATTTTTGGACCTCTTGAGCAATTGACTGACCAAACTTCCTCTGCAAGGCTTGAAACTTGACATGGATGACCTTGAGAACATATTAGGACATTGGAGAGCACTTGAGGTCATTTGGATGTAAGGACCTTGATGCAACACAAAACCCTAATTTGAGATTGACTACCTTAGGAGATGACTTGACTGTCCAACTCTTGAGCAATCTTGAGCCACTTGGAGATTATTCTTGCAATGTCTTGAGAAATATGGGAGGGCAAATTTTGGGGTACAACATGATGGTTTAAAGCTGATGGTCCACCAAGGCGCCAGTCAATGCATAAGCACCAAATTTAAAAAGTCAAAGAGGCCAGCACTAATGGGCCTTCCAATTGCTATTCATACTCCCAAATTCAGGCCCAAACCCCTCTCTTTCCTACTTTTATTTATTTAAATTTATTATTTGTTTTGTTATTTTTTTAATTTCTAACCAATCAAAATTCAGTCTTTTATCAAATAAAATCACAAAAAAACATTTTGCAAATCAAATTTTAATCTTTTATTTTTCTCAATACATTTATCAATTAACTAGGATTTTAATTAGAAAACTTTAACTTATTTTTTGTAAATAAATAAAACCAATTAGACTTAACTAGTTTTTAACCATTAATTTAATTATTATAATTTCTTTCCTAAACAATCAAAAAACTCCAAAAATAATTTATTTTTCATTTAATTAATTTATTAATTTAATTTAGTAATTAATTTAGGTTTAATCTCTTTCCCTTAAGTAAAAAACAACAAAAACCTAAAAAAGATTTTTTTTCTTTAACCAAAAGGGTCAAAACCCTAATCATGCGCCCAATTTAATTTTGCGTCGCGATTTACTTTTTCTTATTCAATAATGTACCCGCTTCTGGATTGTAATAGTAAATAGGACTTTTGATTCTTTTTATTGCTTTATTTTATTTTTCAAAGGGTTTGTCTTTGGCGATGTAAATACCCGACGTCTTGTAATTTAAATTCCGCATTTTATTTCTGCAAATCATAATTGCTAGATGTTTGATAATAGGGTTCGCATGACAAGACTGGATGTTAATCTTAAAATCAACATAGATCACCCTTAACATGTACAAAGATAAAAATAACTGAAAACGACACACTCGCACATGCGCACTCTTAGGGTACACCCCACTTGGTTGCCTTTGTACACGGTCATTGGGTATAGGTCGCTTTAGAGGTCGCCCTCTTGTCTAAAAGATCATAGTCGCCTCGAAACGGTTGCCTCGGATATTGTTGCCTCAAATAAATGATCTAAGACATTAGGGTTACCGCTAAGGCGTCTTAACATTGCTTTAGTGACCGAAAGTCCCGCATTCGAATTGACCCTTAAATTCGAACGACTGTGCTACCTACTCATTAATAGTGGGATAACATTGTCTAAAGGAAATTAGCATAGAACGATTCCTTTTTCGAGTAGGTAGATAGTTCTTAGATACTTGCTCTTTCAAAAAACAAAATCTTTTCACACTTACACTCCTTTTTGAACAAAGTTTTCAAAAACACTTCATACGCTCTTGAGGACAGAAGAAAGAGTTAAATTGAAGTTTCAAAACAAAAACTTTTTCAAACCCATAAGCACAAAGAAAGCAATTTTGAAAACATTTGAGCAAGTACCTAAGAGCCCGTGGATAACCACAAATAGAAAGGGTGCTAATACCTTCCCTTTCTATAATCTACCCCCCGAACCCGAGAAATATCTCGAAAAAGGAATTTTTCTGTGCTTTTTTCCTTTCCTTGTTGGATAAAATAAAAGTCGGTGGCGACTCTTACTTACCGCAACATTTTGCGAACACAAAACGCAAAACACAAACCAGCATTCCAAAAAATAGTCAGTTCTTTCCACCGTATCACACAAGGCAACTTGAAAATGCTTTTATGAAGACCTTACTTTAGCATAGTTATATGTTTCGTTGTATGTTTTATTATGTTAATATGTTTTCGTTACATTTTGTACTATTTTAGGGCATTCCTTGTATGAATGCAAACTTATGTACATATGTAATCATGCTATTGTATTATGTTTCGTACCACGTTTAACGTCTAATATTATATGATTCTAGACACACATATTATTGGGTTGCTACATTTTCATGATAACTTTAATCATATAATTGTGGCGTAGTCTAAAAACAAATGACTTGTGTGTACATGTGTGCGTCCGAAGATGCATTTTCATAATCTAGAAGTATTTTTGTTATTTTATGAGGGTGTGGTAGAAATTCATAGGATTCCTTTAACCATTCTCTTATTTATTTACCCTATTTTCCAAGGGGTTCTTCTGCTTTAATTTTGTTGATCTTCAGTTCCTTACCTTTTTTTATTTGATTCCATTTATTACATATAAAATAATAATTAAAGATTATTTAAAATATTTAGGAAGATTGTAATTACGAGCACAAATTAGATATTATGTGATTACTTTATGATTTGTTAGTGCACAAGGTTAAAAAATGAAGAAAAGATATGAGAGAATAATATTAAAGCTCTGGAATGACGGCTATAAAGTTGTAAGGAAGAATGATTTTGAACATTTTTATGACAGCTACCACTATTCTATTTATACACAAAGTAAATTGTCACGTAGGCTCTAACAAAAGGTAAACTTAATAACTAAGAAAACTAAACTTAATAGCTATGCTAACAAAAGAACTAGAACCCCAGAAGCTAAACATACTTCTGGGCGTTGCATTAGAAGCTTTTGCTTCTGAATGATAACAACTTCTGACTAAAAATCTCAAAAGCTCTACTGCTTTTGAGCAACAATTCTTCTGAGTAATACATAAGAAGTTTCTTATTCTAACAACAACTTCTGAATATGAATTACTTCCAACACCATCCCTTAATTCATATTCAACTAACCAGAAAAACACAACACCAATTCCATCCCTCATATGGATAAGGTGTTCCATCTTGACATCCTTCGTCAGAATATCTGCAAGTTGCTTCTGGTTGCTACAGTGTTCAACTTCTAATACTCCATTTAGAAATGTAGATTTCTCCTTGAAAACCCATCTGACGCTGATGTTTTTCTTCTCCTTCGAAAGCTCAGTCAACTCCCAATTCTTGTTTCTTTCAATAATATCAAGCTCTTCTTTCATGGACTTAAGCCACACTTTCTTCTTGAGAGCTTCATAGGTTAACAACGCAACCACCAAATGCTTCTTGGAGCACCAAGAAATAGGACTTTCAAGATACAAACAAAAATATCTAGAAGTATTTCTTCTACCAACTCTGTCTCCATACAAATCATAGTCTGAACAACATATCAACTGAGTCGTATTTAACACCAGGAGAGAACAACACTCCATACCACATAGTCCCTTCAGTATCTTGCTATATGTCAAACTCTGTAAATTTCCTTGGTATTTTCTTGATTCATTGTTGGCTCTGGACTTGTTAAAAATCTCCTTCTAATTCTGGAACAATATCTCCTTCTGGACTTTCTTCAGAAGTTTGACTACAACTAGAAGCTCCACCTTTGTTAGCTTCAGGACCTCATCCAGAACCACTATCTTCAGAAGAACTACCTTCAAAAATTGTATCACCTTCAGAACCTCTTCCTTCAGAAGTTCCACTTTCGTAATCATGACCACCGTCAGAGGCTGGACTATCTTCAGAAGCTCTTCCTTCAGAAGATCCTCCTTCAGAGTCATGATTACCACCAAAAACATGATCAACTCCAGAAGCTTATCCTCCAGATCCTACGTCTTCAGAGTTTTCTCATCCAGAAACATGATCACCACCAGATTTTGGATCATCATCAAAATCTGGATCAAAATCAGATTCACCGTCTGACTCATATTCAGAGTCTCTAGAATCATCTTCTAACTCAGACTCTTCTTCAGAACTTCCAAGTTCTGACTTATATTCAGAAGCATAATCTTCTTCAGATTCTAAATCATCTTTTGATTATTCTTTAGACTCAGAATCACCTTCGGATTATGACTTGTCTTCAGCTTCAAAGTCATCTTCTAACTTTGACTCATCTTCAGAAACTTCAGATTCATCTTCTGATTCTGACTCATATTCAAACACGCTAAAGTCAGAGTCTCAAGAGTCGTCTTCTTCCCCTTCAGAATTAGAAAATGACAATCTCACCGGATCCTCATCAGATTCATAATCCATTAATAGCACAAGTTCATCCTCAAAATCTCCTCTGGTTATTTTTGCTTCTTCTTTGTTTGACCAACAATATTTAGCAAAGTGGCCAAACCTATTACAACAGTAACATTAAACCAATCTCTTTCCATACTTATCCGTTCCCTTGTCGTCAGAGTAGAAGACTTTTGACTTCTAAAACCTACCATGTTTTTTCTGCTTCTGGTCCTTCTTGACAAAAGAAGCCTTTAGAGCCTGCTCAACCTCCCTCTCAGAAGTTCTTTCAGTCAGATGCAACTCTTATGCCTCTAGACTGCTTTATAGCTCTTCTATTCTCATGGTGTCTAGATATTTAAAATGTTCAATTTCTACAAAAATGTAATCAAATTAAAGAGTAAGTGACCTTAATATCTTCTCAACGATTACTTGTTCAAAAAGGGTTTCTCCGCAAGCTTTCATCTCATTAGTGATCAGAATAATTATGGAGATGTACTCAGAAACCTTCTCGTTGTCCTTCATGTTGAGATTCTCATACTAATTTCTGAGAGACTAGAGTTTCACCTTCTTTACTGATGCATCACAACCATAACACCTACTCAGTGTCTCCCATGCAGCCTTCGCCATCGTCGAATCAACAATTTTATCAAACATGTTCTCATCCACACACTAATGAATGAAGAGCAACACCTTCTGATCTTTCATCCTTGTATCTCTCTACGCATTTCTCTGTTCTTCTATCGTATCTGCTGCAATTGGAACATAACCATTTATAACAAGCTCAAGAACATCCTGAGCCAAACAATACACACATCTAAATCATCAAACGATTCTAGTTTTTGCCATTAAATACTGGAAGCTTGGTGCTTAGACTACCATTTTCGATCATCTTCAACCTTGTACAAAACACTCATATCTCACAAACATAGTGCTTCCCAATCCCACAGAATCAGAAAATATAATTCTGTTCAAGATTCAACATGAATTCAAGAATCAAAATCAATCATACAACGCCTCACTATTTCACTCATGTTTCCTGTGTTTCCCAAGAATCAGAACCGAAGCTTTGATACCAATTGTTAGTTCACAAGGTTAATAAATGAAGAAAATTTATGAGAGAATAATATTAAAGCCATGCAATGACGGCTATAAAGTTGTAAGGAAGAATGATTTAACATTTTTATGACAACTACCACTTGTCTATTTATATACAAAGTAAATTGCCACGTAGGCCCTAAGAAAAGGTAAACTTAATAACTGAGCAAACTAAACTTAATAGCTACATGTTGGCTCCTAAATTCGACACCCATGTTTATTATCATATAGACCATTAATTATGAGTCAGAAGAGTTTCCTACATAAGAAGGCTTCGACCAACTGATCATGTCGAAGGCTCATCAAAGAATGACAAGATACTTAGAGAAATTCCTTTAAGTTAGAATATTGTTGTCTTCGACGTTGAAGGAACCTCTCGACAAAGGTCCCTGATGCCCAAGGTCGAACGGTTTGAGATTTGAATTGTTGGAGGGAAAACGGTTCCCAGCATTTACCAAGTGCAACGTGTCGAGAACATATGCGTCGAAGGTTGTGAGCGTTCCATGTGGCGTCATCTCGAAGCGGTGTAACTGCCCAGCGGTTACTTAGGATTTTTTCTTAGTATAAATACTAAGTTTTTATGTAGTTATTAGTGTGTTCATCATTTTATACAAGTCACTCATTTAGATTCAAGTACCCAGCGTGAGAGAAAGAATCATTGAGAATGTATGTGTGAAACACCATTTAAATTAATCAAAATCTTTTATATTCAAGCAATTTACCGTTGTTCATTTATTTACCTTCGTCGAAGCCTTTTATTTAACAATTCCTTAACGCTTTTATTTATTCTATCAAGCTTTTCTCCATGCAATTTACTTAAAGTGTCTTTACTTTACTGGCATCAATCACCATTAGGATTAGTCGAACTACAAAAATCAACCATGTCTTAGGATCAATCTGATCGATCCTGCGAGTCACCAAATAAGTAACCTTTTGGAAGATCAACGGTTGTTTACCATTTTTCAGGGTAAACAAATTGGAACACCTGGTGGGACCTTGTGTTGATTTTCTCACGATTAACCGTTTTATATAAAATATCCTCCTTTTTCGAGAGTATTGCATGTTATTGAGAAGTGGTAGAATATACACCAACGAAACCAATACTAGGAGAAGAAGTGAAGAAATGGCAAATCCGCCAAACAACGGAGAAATCCCACATACAAACGTGGGAGCAACGGTTATCCCAACCGTAAGTGAAGTGGTAACCGCTGGTTCAACGCCAGCAGTAACGGTTACACAAACGGGGCAATTACCTCCATTTACAGGGCCCAAAATGCCTTTGGGAACTCCCCCACCAAGGGGAAACCAAGGAACTAGGCCATATGTTCCCCCAGGATTTTCGACAGTCGATTTAAATCGAGAACCACTCTATGGCATGCCAACTTCTGAATTGGCTAGCCTGACGAATGCTACGTCCACTTTTTCAGATCCTTTAGTGAGCGCCTCTTCGCCACTCCAAGGCTCTAGGGTTGGTATGGCGAACAGGGGTAGGACCCAACTCTTAGGAGGAACGTCCCAAGTAATGCATGGCCTTACGAATGCCTCGACAGCAGTCTTGAGGCAGAAAATGGACGAAAGCAACTACGACATGGTTCAAATGTTGGCGCAAACTTTAAGTACAGTGCTAAATCCTCTAATATAGAATACCACCCAGTCGAATCAGCAAATGACAGCACAAATGTCGCATCTGGCTGATTTTTTTGGGGTACCCCAACCTATTCGACAGCCTCAAAGGGCACAAATAAGGGGGAACCAAGGCATACTTATAGAGGAAGAAACCACTATTAACCAAGTCCAGCAGCCCGTCGAAGAGAACCTTAGGGTACAAATGGAACAACCCGAGGTCGAAGAGCCTAGAGTTATAGCCCCGGAAATAAGGATGGTTAATAGAAACCAAAACGCTGACGAAGTAGTTCAGCAGATCCAATACCAGAATTTTGGTTTGGAGAATAACTTGACAACCATGATTGAAAGAATCATGATGCAAAATGGGATGAATACGGGCTTCCGTAGGCCCAACTTCACATCCCCGCTGTCGAAATATGTGTTACAAACATACTTGCCTCCTAGATGCAAAGTCCCTAAGTTCACTAAGTTTTCAGGGGACACAACAGAATCCACTATCGAACATGTGGCAAGATATTTAATCGAAGCGGGAAAAATTTCAAACCATGAGAACCTAAGGATTAAGTATTTCCCAAGTTCCCTAACAAAGAATGCGTTTACTTGGTTCACAACTCTCCCCCCCCCCCCCCCCCCCCAATTCGATCCACCATTGGACCCAGTTGGAGAGATTATTCCATGAGCAATTCTACATGGGACAAACCAAGATAAGCCTGAAAGAGTTGGCCAGTGTAAAGAGGAGATTCACTGAGCCTATAGACGAATACCTAAATAGGTTTAGATTGCTCAAGGCAAGATGCTTTACGCAAGTGCCAGAACATGAGTTAGTCGAAATAGCCGCAGGAGGTCTAGATTACTCCATTAGGAAGAAATTAGACACTCAGTACCTGAGGGACATGGCCCAATTGGCCGATAGGGTTCGACAGGTAGAACGCCTTAAAGCTGAAAAAGCCAGGGCGATGAAAACTCATAAAAGAGAAAGGATAGCGTATGTCGAAATGGACGATGAAGATCCAGAAACGTTCGACGAACCTATAACCGTCGAAGAAAGTGAGGTCAATTTAGCTGAGTTAAAACAAGGGCCACCATACTCTTGCAAACTACTAGTCCCCTCAAGTGGAAAAAACCCCATTGGTTCTGAAAAGGCCAATGATAGGTTCCCTAAAAAGACTTACAGTTTTGATATTACGAAATGTGATGAAATTTTTGATTTACTTGTAAAAGATGGCCAAATGATAATACCCCCAGGGGTAAAAGTGCCTCCTCTTGATCAAAGAAAGAAAAGAGGCTATTTTAAATATCATAACTTTCTGGGCCATAAAACATCTCAATGTTTTCTTTTCAGGGATCTCGTGCAGAATGCTATCGAAGAAGGGAGGCTAAAGTTCGCTGATAAGGCCCCCGTGAATGTGGATTCGAGCCCTTTGCAGGCGGAAGCCCACTATGCTGAACCTTCAGAGGTGAATGTGATTGAAGCTTCCAGAAGTCAGGTGAAAAGGCCAGGGATAACTATGGTCGAAGTCACCAAAGATCATATCAATATGCCAATCTTTGGCAGTTTTTCTGGGAACCTTTCTAGAAAGACAATTGAAGCAGTCCAAAAGGCCGCTGAAGGTCCAAAACTGGAGACAGTTGGAGCCTCAAAATCTGGAACTAAACCTGTTTCCTACTTGGTTGCAGTGCAAGGCCAGACAAAAGACCTGGAGGCTCAAATGAAGCAAATGACTCTTGCTACTAAAGACAACATGAATGTCAACATGGTCGAAATCTCTGAATCAAAAGTTTCAAAGGAGACCATTAGGCAAGAGCAAGCAAACAAAACAGCTTTTCCTCTAGAGAACGAAAATTTGGCAGAATTCCTGTAACGATGCCAGAAGAAGAAATCAGAAGTGATGCTGTGTCCTCGATGCAGCTCTATTTTTGACAAGAAAGCTGCTGAACACATCGAAGGTGCGAGAGCAGCAAACAGAAATTGGAGCAGAAATGCCCAAAAAGGTGCAGGCTCTAATGCTCGACATGATCCCAGAAGAACCTACCAAAAGGGTTCAAGTCAGAAAAAAAGGCCACCAACTTTCAGGCCTCCAACCAATGTGCCAGTTGATACATGGCTCAAAACATCGAGTCGAAAGAGACCCAACGAAGAAAGGTGGCATTCCTTTGAAGTGCCAAGAGGTTCATCTTTGACACACAAGAAAGAACCTCATGTAGGTGCCTCCAAAGTGACCCAAGTATCAAGTAACTACAAGGGAAAGAACCCAATGTCTCGATCCCAGTGGAGAAGATACCAAAGGCGGCGCAAGGCTGAGAGAGAGGCTATCAACGAACCAAAACCAGAGTCAAGTTCAAATGTCCCCCAGCGAAAGCAAAGAAAGCCTTTGGAGAGGGAACCAGTGTCCAATAGGTTGGTATGGCCTGAACAAGGCGAAGCTGGTGATGAAGATGGCTCTGAGTCTGACGACACATTAGACATCATGGTAAATATAGTTTCAGTGTTGCTAATAGAATTCAACCGCCAAATGGAATTCGAATTGAATGACTGGGAAGTCGAACAAGAGATGGCCAAGCATAGGCCAGTTTTCTACTTTGTCATGGGTAATGGCTGCACTGAAGAGCAGAAGGGTTTCTTTGAATCACCAACTGAGGCGATGAAGAGTCACCTCAAGCCTTTATTCATAAGGGCAAAGCTCGAAGAGGCCACTGTAAACAAAATCTTGGTGGACTGTGGGGCGACTATCAACATAATCCCCCACTTCATGCTAAGAAAAATAGGCAAGAGTGATGAAAACATCAAGCCTCATAATATGGTCCTATCGAACTACGAAGGCGGAATAGGGACCACCCTGGGTGTGATTCAACTGGACCTCAAAGTGGGATCCATCCTTCGACCAACCATGTTTATGGTCATATCGGCTAAACCAAATTACAACCTATTGTTAGGCCGAGAATGGATACATGGTGTAGGAGCAGTACCATCATCAATGCACCAAAGGGTGATATTATGGCGTCCTGATGGAATTGTCGAGAATATAGAAGCAAATCAGAGCTACTACTTAGGCGAAGTAAATCACCTAGGGAGAGCTGACTTCGACAAAAATTTGGCTCACATTGGGCCATGTTCAGCACCTGACTTCGACATGGCGCCAGCGCCAAATGATTTTTGTTCCTTGTACCTGCATCCTGATCATGGGTTTCAATGGGATAAAGAAGACTTGTCCCACATTGATTTCAGTGGGCTAACTGATATCCAGCCAACTGGTTGGGGAAGTGAATTCAGTGATAATGACTGAGTCACAAGCATTACAGTGAATTTCAGCTTACGTAGCCGAAACAAGGATTATAGAGGCTCTCGAAGCCGAAGTAAAATATATGGCCACCAAGGCCAACGACCCAGAACCACCAGATATAGGTCCTGGAAAAGATTTCGACCCAGAACCTCCTGATATCGTGACAGAAGGAATGCAGGATCAAATGCTCGACGCCATCTACGATGATGAGCCTTTGAGATTCGAAAAGGACCCCCTGGCGAATAACATCAAAATGTTAGAACATGATCCTTTAGAAGAAATCAACTTGGGTGAAGGTTTAGATAAAAGGCCCACTTACATCAGCGCCAAAATAGACCCAGAGCTCAGGGTTGAAGTGATCCAATTATTAAAGGAGTTCAAGGACTGCTTTGCATGGGATTACGACGAGATGCCTGGTCTCGACAGAGGATTGGTAGAACTTCAGTTGCCAATCAAACCTGGAAAAAAGCCAGTCAAGCAATGTCCAAGACGCTTCGCTCCAGAAATACTGTCGAAGATCAAAACGGAAGTCGAAAGACTGCTGAAGTGCAAATTCATACGAGCTACGAGGTATGTCGAATGGATTGCAAATATTGTGCCAGTAATTAAGAAAAATGGTACGTTGAGGGTGTGCATAGATTTCAGAGATTTGAATGCTGCAACACCCAAAGATGAATATCCTATGCTTGTGGCGGAAATGCTAGTCGACTCTGCCGCTGGCCACGAGTACCTGAGCATGCTCGACGGTTACTCAGGATACAATCAAATTTTCATTACTGAAGAAGATGTGTCGAAAACAGCTTTTCGATGCCCCGAGGCTATACGCACTTACGAATGGGTAGTAATGCCTTTTGGTCTGAAAAACGCTGGGGCAACATATCAGCGAGCGATGAACTCTATCTTCCATGATTTTATTAACACTTTCATGCAAGTATATATTGATGATATCGTTGTAAAATTTGTTTCCAAGAAGAACCATATAGACCACCTTCGACAATCATTTGAAAGAATGAGAGAGCATGGTCTGAAAATGAACCCTTTGATGTGTGCGTTTTGTGTGAAAGCTGGAGATTTCTTGGGCTTCGTCGTCCACAAGAAAGGAATCGAAATCAACCAGAACAAGACAAAGGCAATCTTGGAAGCTAAAGCGCCAACGAACAAGAAGGAACTGCAATCTCTGCTGGGCAAGATAAACTTCTTAAGGAGATTTATATCTAACCTAAGTGGAAAAGCGTAAGCCTTCTCACCCTTACTTCGATTGAATAAGGAAGGATTCGAGTGGGGCCAAGAGCAACAGGATGCCTTCGACAAGATCAAAGGGTATCTCACTAAGCCACCTATTTTGGCGCCTCCTTGTAGCAATAGGAGTATGAGATTGTACATAGCTGCATCCGACAAAACTTTGGGAAGCATGTTAGCCCAAGAAGATGAAAATGGAGTCGAAAGACCCATTTACTACCTTAGCAGAGTTTTGAACGATGCAGAAACTAGATATAACAAAGTTGAAAAATTATGTCTATGTCTTTATTTCTCTTGTACAAAGCTCAAACAGTATATAAAACCAGTTGATGTGTATGTTTCGTCTCACTTTGATGTTTTCAAATACATGTTGTCGAAACCCATCTTGCACAGTCGAATTGGCAAGTGGGCGCTAGCATTAACTAAGTATTCATTGACCTTTATGCCTCTTAAGGAAGTAAAAGGACAAGTGGTAGCAAACTTTATAGTTGACCACTCGATTCAGGTTGAAAATATAAATTACGTGGAGATAGAACCCTGGAAATTTTACTTCGATGGTTCCAGCCATAAAGATGGAACAGGAGTAGGGGTCTTAATTATTTCTCCAGAAAAAATTCCAACAACATTCAAGTACAAGATAAAAGGTACTTGTTCGAACAATGAGGCTGAATACGAAGCTCTAATTATTGGCCTTGAAATATTGTTGGAATTGGGGGCAACTCAAGTCGAAATAATGGGAGACTCAGAGTTAGTCATTAAGCAAGTCACAAAAGAGTACAAATGCATAAGAGAAAATCTCATTATGTACTTTGTGATAGAAAATCGTTTATTGAAAAAATTCGAAGTGGTTAATATTCGACACATACCTAGATTGGAAAACCAAGTCGCCAATGATTTGGCACAAATTGCATCTGGGTACAAAATTTCAAAAACGAGATTACAAAGAGCAATCGAAGTTCGAGAAAAAATAAAAGCAACCAGCTTGTCTCCAACTGATTTGGAATCGACAAGACTAGGGTATGCTGATCGAAGGAATTTCGAAATTTCGTTCATAGACAATTTATCAGAGCAAGATTAGAGGAAACCCATTGTAGATTATCTACAAAATCCAGCAGCTTTGACAGAACGAAAAATAAAATATAGGGCGTTAAGTTACGTACTAATGGGTAATGAGTTGTTCAAAAAGACGCCTGAAGGGGTATTATTAAAATGCTTAAGCGAAACCGAAGCATACATAGCCTTTTCGACTATGCATGCTGGAGCATGTGGGGCTCACCAAGTAGGTCATAAGATGAAATGGTTGTTGTTTTGACAAGGACTATATTGGCCCACTATCTTGAAAGATTGTGTTGAGTTCGCGAAGGGTTGCCAGGAATGCCAAGTCCATACTGGTATCCAACATGTACCAGCAAGCGAACTTCACTCAATAGTGAAACCTTGGACTTTTAGAGGATGGGTGTTGGATCTTATTGGAGAGATTCGACCATCATCATCAAAGAGCCAGAAGTATATACTGGTAGGCATTGATTATTTCACTAAATGGATCGAAGCTATCCCTTTAGTCAATGCAGACCAAGAAAATGTCATTGAATTTATTCAAAAGAACATTATCTACATATTTGTAATCCCTGAGACTATAACAACTGATCAAGGGTCAGTGTTTACTAGTCAAAAGATGCAGAAATTCGCTCAAGAAACATGCTTTAGACTCCTAACATCAACACCTTATTACGCACAGGCAAATGGTCAAGTCGAAGCAGCGAATAAAATAGTGATTGGCCTGATAAAAAAGCATGTAGGAAAGAAGCCAAAAAATTGGCATAAAACGTTAGACCAGATCTTGTGGGCCTGTCGAACGTCTCCAAAAGAAGCCACAGGTACAACACCATATCGGCTAACTTACGGTCATGACGCAATACTGCCAGCAGAAATTTGTCTTCAATCAGCAAGGGTTCAAAGACATCAAGATATTCCCTCGGAGGTTTATTGGGATATGATGTTAGGCGAATTGGTAGATTTAGATGAAGAAAGACTACGAGCTCTCGACCTACTGAGAATTCAGAAGAAAAGAGTGGAAGACTCTTACAATAAGAAAGTAAAACCTAAGGCATTCTCGCCTGGAGAATTAGTTTGGAAGGTAATTCTCCCCATGGATCGAAGAGATCGAAGCATGGGAAAATGGTCACCCAAGTGGGAAGGACCGTTCAGAATTATTCAAACTTTTTCTGGTGGAGCATATGAGGTCGAAGAGTTAAGCGAAGATAAAAGACTCTTGAGGGTAAACGGTAAATATTTGAAAAAATATAAACCTATGCTCCAAGAGATCAAAATAAATAACAATTAGTGACTAAGTGAACCATAAAGCCAAAATGGAAAATGACATTGATCAACCAAAATGGCTACATTGTATTACAAAAATTATAGTACATGGTCAATGAGGTGCAGAGCAAAATTAAAAAGGGATGGAAGCTTTGAGACGAAGATATTTGGCTCGTTACAAATCCAGTCGTTTGTTACACAAGGCATTCGCTTGAGAGATTTTGGCAATCTGGTCATCTAGAGCCTGGGCCCTTTCAGCGAACTCTAAGCCTCGAGCAACTTCATCTTGGCTCTCTGCGTCTGAAACAGTCGAAAGGAGTTATTCCTTGCACTTAGTATTAGCGTTTAACCTGGATTCCAACTCCTCGATTTGCGCTCATATAGAGGCATTATCTTGATCGATGGCTTCAATCTCTTGTTGCTTAGAAGTTCTCTGTTTTAACAATTCTGCAATTCGAGAAGTCGATTCAGATACTTCAGTCCAAGCAGAGGAACTCTTGCCATGCAGCGTTTCGAGTTGGCTGTTGAACCCCCTTCGACGATTGTAGTCCGCAGATACTTGGTCAATAATGGAGTATAACTCCAAGATGAAGCTGGAAATCTCTGGAGAAACAGCAAGCAAATCAACTGCACCCAAGACAACTCCCAAACAAGAAGGGGCAGTAGGATCCCCCTCCAAAGCCTTCATTAGATCCCTCTTGAAGAACTGAGCCTTGACTTTCTTCAAGACCTCATCGAGAGGAGAATTCGAAGTAGACTTCCCTGATGTAGTAGAAGCATCTTGGCTAGGGTCAGATGAATTTTCCCTGCTCTTGATGATGGCATTCAGGTAGCCAATTGGATCGTTTTGCTTCAAGAGGGCCAAGTCCTCTTTAGACCTGGGCTTTGTTGAGGTAGCCGTTTCTGCAGCAATGTGGGTTTGGGGATGAGCATTTTCAGCAGCGTCGGCGTCAACATGACCCTCTTCATTATGTTGCTCTTCTGTATCATTGACCACTTGAGCTTCCTCCTGGTGATGCTTCTTAGGGGCACCCTCTGTTTCAGCAAGAACTTCATCATCCACCAGTTCCTCCTCTCGTTGTCTGCTATGGTCAGCAAAATCTTATGGCTCCGAAGTTTGATTCACTTCGTTAGCAGAACTGACGAAAGAAGAAGGATGGTAAGTGGGTCCCTCTGCTCTGTTTACAAAGGTATCAGAACCTTCGACAGGATGCCCAGTTGGCGCTGAAGTTCCAGCTGTTTCCTACAAATAGAAAAGAAAAATATTCTGATTAGAGAGATGCACAATCGAAGGTGATCATCGACACCTAAGTTAAAAGTGGTCGAAGGCACTACCTGTAAAGGAACCTCAGCCCCAGGGCTAGAGTTGTCACTCTCAACGGGTTTGCTGAGTAAGACATTTAGCTCCTCCTCCGTGGGTTCTTCGATGATTACAGGAGGTGGCCTGGGTTTATTCCCTGTGACTTTAGTTCTAATCACAGGTCGAGGCTCAGGAGCAGGGGCAGCCTTCTTCAGCTTTCTCCGTTTGAGAGGAACAGGAGGAGATTCCTCCTCTTCGCCACTCGAAGTTTCGACCATTAATATGGGTCGCTTCTTTGGCGCAGGTTCCTGAAAATCCCAAATGGAGTCGATTTAAAACACAACATCGAAAACCAGGATGTTTAAAACAAAAGGGGGAAACAAAGAAAGTTTGTTACCTGTACTGGAGGTTTTGTAGAGGGACCTCCACCCTGATTACCATCTGTGGCTTTCTTAGCCACAGGTTTTCGAACAACTGAAAGAAAAAACGTTCACAAGTTATAATTGACAGATGTAGGTCGAAATGGAAAGACAAATACAATTTGAAGAGGGAACGTACATTTCTTTATTTTGTCGAGAACCAAGACGAAGGACTTCTGGAGTTCATCTGCAAAATCCTTTTCGTCGAAGAACTCTTCGATGTAATATCTCTTCCACCAGTCTTCAAAAGATGGTGAACAGAGGAAGTTGAGTTGGTAGTCGAACAATGATAGTACGGTCCGACCAACGTACCTACTAATATGCCTAGTTGCGGCATCCTCAGAGTAGTCATTACAAAAGTACAACAACGATTTCTCCAGAGGATAAATTGGAGAAGGAAGCGATTGGATAATGCCAAACTGTCGAGAGACAAGATTCGGCTGGTAAGCAATCAGGCTCAGCTGATTTTTTGAAGTCTTGAAACGCAACGGCATTATCCTTGGGGTAAGAAACGCTTCCCACATTGTTGTGTGCTCTTCAAGGTGAGGATCCTCTGATGATTTAGGATGGGGCCTGGTGAACCACCCTGGACCAAACTTTCGACCGACGAAAGGAGCCATGGTCGAGGTAAATTCCTTCCTCCCTGCAAACATCTGAACGAAGTTTGCGAAGGTCTTTTGTAGTTCCAGCCCATCCTCAGTGGGAGTCAACAAGGCAAGCCTGGTGCCTTCGATGCGCCTTTTGGCTATCTCAGGAGCCTTTTCATTTATTTGAGTCTTCTGGGGTAGGAAAGACTCAAAAGTGGCATTTAGCCAGAGTTGAAGTAGCAAGAAGGGACCAACAAGCAGCAAGCTGGCTCTATTTTCTATTATTTTTAATTGAGCCGCTCCACTGCTTATCGACTCATACAAGTTTGCCAGTATTAATTCGGCCAAACAGATGTTTTGACCGTGATGAAGCTGAGTAGCGAGGGTGACCATTTTCTTCGTCACCTGTAGGGATTTCGTGCAGAACACGAAGCACGACAGCCAAAGGGCTAGAAACGCAATGTGCTCCACAGTCGTCGATTTGTCATGGTAATGGTTGGTATAGGTGGTATAAGTGGGTTTGGTAGCAGAAAACCCAATCTGGTCTTCAGACATTTCCTCTGGGTCGAAGTAGTCCCCAGTTGGTCGAAGACCAGTAATAGCGGCCACGTCGAAGAGAGTGGGCGTTACCATTCCACAAGGCAAGTGGAAGGTATAGTGAGTATAGTCCCAAAACAGCAAAGAAGCTACCAACATTTCAGGACAATAGTTAAGACCAGTTTTGGACAGCATGACTAGGTCATAAATCCCCATGCCTTTCCAAATCGAAGCCTGACACTTCTCCATCTTGTTGAGCCAAGCGTTGTATTCTGGTGTAAGGTTAGGGCTAGACCTAAAAGCCATAACCCCCCTGTTAAAAAACCGAAGATCTATTTTCTCTTTTGCAGGATCTTCAGTATCATCTGTCGCCTTCTTTGAGCACCCAATGGGTTTGAGTGCCTCATGCACGGGGAAGAAACCCTCAATTTTCGTTGGGTCAGTAATGCATGTTGAAAGAGGACCTGACATGGCAAAAAACTGGTTGGAATACCCAACAGGAATCAGCAGTTGAGAACCATAAGTTTCACGCTCAGCGTCTCCATGGGTTCAGGAACCCTTCGCATTCCCATGGAGTTAACATCGGAGCGGTTGAGAAGATTTTCGGTTGAGTAGTTTTAGAGGGAGTGCTAGATCTGGGGACATTGGAAGCACGAGTACGTGAAGCCATTTTTTTTGGTTTGAGATGAAGATGGATGAAGATGAAGAACAAAGATTACTGGGTTTGGAGAGGAAGAAGCAAAGGTTTACTTGTAGAAAATTTCGTTCGACTGAAGATTTGGATGCAAGAAAGCGTAAAGAGTCCAACAGAGGCACTTAGTGCTATTTATAGTGATTGAAAAATCACAAGGCTCAAGGTCATTTAATTCCACAGACAAGAGTGGGGTACGTGGCACTCATTTGGTGCTGTAACCGTTCTGAAGAACAGAAACGTTGCAGCGTGCATCCTCGATTTCGGGAAATATTCATGATGACGACATTTGAAAGGACATCGTGCGTGCAAAAATGCCTTACTGAAGTGACATCTTGGGAAAAGGTGGAATGATGACTTTTTGAGATTGTCAGTTGGTTGGTAGGAGACAAAAAGCACATAAACTAATTTGTGGCTGAGAATGAAGGACAAGTGTCGAATGGAATCTCAAAGAATGCCTTTTTCTTTTCAGTGTCGAAATAAGACATTCTTGGGGGGTAATTTGTTGGCTCCTAAATTCGACACCCATGTTTATTATCATATAGACCATTAATTATGAGTCAGAAGAGTTTCCTACATAAGAATGCTTCGACCAACTGATCATGTCAAAGGCTCATCAAAGAATGACAAGATACTTAGAGAAATTCCTTTAAGTTGGAATCTTGTTGTCTTCGACGTCGAAGGAACCTCTCGACAAAGGTCCCTGATGCCCAAGGTCGAACGGTTTGAGATTTGAATTGTTGGAGGGAAAACGGTTCCCAGCAGTTACCAAGTGCAACGTGTCGAGAACATAGGCGTCGAAGGTTGTGAGCGTGCCATGTGGCGTCATCTCGAAGCGGTGTAACTGCCCAGCGGTTACTTAGAATTTTTTCTTAGTATAAATACTAAGTTTTTATATAGTTATTAGTGTGTTCATCATTTTATACAAGTCACTTATTTAGATTCAAGTACCCAGCGTGAGAGAAAGAATCATTGAGAATGTATGTGTGAAACACCATTTAAATTAATCAAAATCTTTTATATTCAAGCAATTTACCGTTGTTCATTTATTTACCTCCGTCGAAGCCTTTTATTTAACAATTCCTTAACGCTTTTATTTATTCTATCAAGCTTTTCTCCATGCAATTTACTTAAAGTGTCTTTACTTTACTGGCATCAATCACCATTAGGATTAGTCGAACTACAAAAATCAACCATGTCTTAGGATCAATCTGATCGATCCTGCGAGTCACCAAATAAGTAACCTTTTGGAAGATCAACGGTTGTTTACCATTTTTCAGGGTAAACACTACGCTCACAAAAGAACTAGAACCTCAGAAATTAAACATACTTCAGCGCGTAACATCACAAACTTCTGCTTCTGACTGATAACAATTTCTGACTAACAATCTCAGAAGCTCTATGACTTCTGAGCAACACTGCTTCTGAGTAATACATCAGAGATTTCTGATTCTAACAACAACTTATGAATATGAATTACTTCCAACATGATTAAGTAAGTGATGTATATGTAGAATCAATTTTGATTTTTAAGTAGTTTACGCACTTAATTTTAACATAATTCTAGCAAAGAAAATTTCAACATAATTGAAATATAGTGGGTTTAGTATATTATTTGATATGAAAGAATCATAAGACAAATAGAATCGAAAGAAATATAACTATTTTTTAAAGAACAAAAAAATGCTCTTAAACTAAAAACAATAACACTTCATTCATCTCAAATTATAGTTAAACTTATGTGAAAAATGTAGTTAAGATTATACATGCAAAATACAATTATTGACGGTATGAAAAAAATAAGTTAAGAGAATTAAAAAAAAAACAAAAAAAAAACATTAATTTTATAAAATAATATGAAATTTGAACTAATATATTTTATTAAAATAACATGATATGAATGGAGTACATAACTATATATTCGTATTATTTGAAATACATTTCTATCAACATTAATCTAAATATTTATTTTAATTAATTTAAAATTAATATTTATGAAAGAATAGATTTTAAAAAATAGTAAAATGTAGCAATTCCTCGTTCTTTTCTTACGTGCTCTTTTTTTTCTTTGAAAGAATTTTGCATTCTTTTCAAAGTGATAATATATTAATGACATTAAAACACAATTAAGATCCTACTTTGACTCCATGTCTTACGCCTTCTACCTCTTATTAACATTAACACAAAAACACCACAATTCACTCCCATCACTGTAGTGGTAGAAATGTCTAAGATTAAACCATTAAATTCTCTTGACTCGTACAGATCAAAATAAAAATCGCCATGCGCTTTATTATTTCCAAAAGAATGAAAAAAAAAGCGAATAACTCAAAAGAGGGAGAAAGATTCTAGGTAAGGGGGTTGATTATGCAAAGAGAAAATATTAGCACTCTAAACATCTACGTACTCCACATATTTCTCTTTGTAAAATCTGTATATTTTAGCTATAAAATGTTCTGTAAAAAATAGATTGTGGTGGTGAGAAAAGAAGTATTTTTTTATGATTTTTGCACCCGCCGCGGTTGCGAATCTTTAGTGCCTACGTACCACCTTCTGTGCAATAGGGGATCAAGGTACACGTAGTTCCTCTTCGAAAATTTTAAAACACGTGTGTGTTGGTTAATTTTATGAGATAAGATATCACCGTCATTGTCCGTGTGGAAAATATACTTACTACTCACAATTATGAGAAAAGAGAATTTGCGTCATCTCAAAGTGGAGGATATGATTTGGATTTTAAAATCAACAATGTCTGACTCAACACCCAAGTGGAAAATATCTCTCTTCACTATATATTATAGAAGTATAGTTGTTTGCATCACTACAAGGATTGACAAGAGTTCAATCTTTTGAGAAAAGTTTTTAAAGATAAAAGCCAAAATGGCAAAATAGTTTGAATGGGATTTATTGACTTTTAGTCTTTTAACAAAAATGTCAAAGTATTGTTAAGTTGATTGCAATTTGTTTAAGAAATAATTTTTGAAAATGCATGAATATAAGTCCAAGTTTATTATGAAAGTGGTTCAAGTTTTAAAACAAGAAGAGTTTTCAAAAGGAGAGATTTTTTTTTTCAAATTAAAGAAGATGGGAGGAGATGAAGGGACTATCCTAAAGCATAAAGGTAAAAGCTAGGGAAAATGACCATCTAACCAATAAGAAGCCAACATTTGACACAATGAGTCAATATAGAATTCTCACCCTTTGGATTTGAAACCAATAAAACAATTAATAAACCTCTTAAGAATACCAAGCTTCAATTTTCATTAAGTCTTCAAAAAAAATTGGACAGAGTAACAGCTGTACACAGATGAATTCCAGATTACAAACAAAGCATATAACCACAATAAATTGCACACAAAACAAACAAACAACCCAATATCTTAGGATAAACCCCAAGAACTCCATACAAAATAACAATCAAGGTCACAAGGTCTCAAGGTAGGCCACAACTTCTAATCCTAAGTCCAAGAAGTCCATAACTCCAAAATATCAAGGATAGTAACCAAATAGTCCAAGTAACATTAAAGTTTTTTAGGGTTTAAGTTGGTCATTAGGTATCTTCAAAAAGAAAATGAAAAAGCTCAAGTGAGCAAAATAAAAAAAGACATAAAAGTAAATGCCCAAGTGAGTAAAGATGGAAAAAATAGCATGAAATATAAATGCTAAAGTAAATGGTGCATAAAGTAAAAGCATAAAATAAAAACATAAAATAAAGTCAATTATTAGGAATTAGTGGTTAGTTGGATGACCATCTTGAAACTTGCATTTGGAACTCATTAGAGGATTGGTAGAACCAAAGCCTCTCAACAACAAGTTGCATTTGCTTTTTGTCAAGTATATCATCCATTTAAGAATCTCAAAGTATCACTTAATGATCAATGATGTTTAAGTGATCCATTTTAACCAAAATTGATGAAGTTCCATTAGAGGATTGGTAGAACCAAAGCCTCCTAACAATGGATCTCAAGGTTATTGGATAAAAGGGTTCAAATTAACATATTTGGGCTTGCAAACATAGGTTTGGGCCACGAATGATCACTTTCTCAAATCGGGACAAAATTTAGCGCTATGTTAAGCAATCGTAAGTGGACTTACGTAGAAGTCGCACCTATTTTGTGGCCGGTCAATAGCAATCTATGCACCTCATGTTGTGAGACATAATATGTAAATCATGCTCCAGTAACATTTGGTACAATAAGAATGAAATAAGATGAAGAGGGAAGGAGAAATGAATAAACCACATTTGAACCAAAAATTTAATCAAATTATTATTAAAATCATTCATCCATTTTTATAGAGTTAGACTCAACAACATGGATCTAATGATGTTAACAAAGTTCATGATCAACATTTCAATCCAAGATCAACCAGAATATTGTACAAAAATAAAATTGTATAAAAAATAAAAGAAAAATGTTTTTTTTAAATGATTATAAAATGGAAATAAGAGAGAAAAATAGTAACTATATTCAAATTAATCAAAAAAAAATAAGTAAGACCATATAATAATCAGAAATGAACTCAAATATTTTTATAAAATTTTTGGTAATTTTTTTAAGTCATAATTTTTTTTTAAAATTAAAAGAAAATAGGTAAAATAAACCAAAAAATGATAAAAAATAGTAAAGTCAGAAATAAAAAATAAATAAAGTCACTAATATTTGTCACAATGTCATTGGATCCTTCCCTGTTTTTTTCAGAATTTAAAAATGAATAAAAGTATTTTTAAACATTTAAAACAATTTAAATAAAGTGAAAAGTTATAAAAAATATCAAAATACAAAATAAAATCATGAAAAAATAAAAATTAGAAAGAGAAAAATTAAAAGTATTTTCCATAAATTTGTTTTAGATTTTTTGGAGTTAAAATGAATTTTCTATGAATTTTTGAAATTTAAAACAATTAAATATAAAAATCAGAAACAAAAAATAAAGTCATAAATATGTGGACCATTCGATGAGAGTCAAAACGCGTTAGTAATCAAATCCAAGGGATCTGGCGTGCTGTGCATATCATGGTCATTACTGAATAAAGCACTGAATCAATTATAAAATCAAAAATTCAAAAAATCCAAATGGCGATGTTTCATTAGTTAAAGGATGACACGTTGGTCATCTTCAACCTCCAGCCAGTCTCAAAACCAGGTCACTCAAACTGTAAAATTAGAGCTCAAGACCTATATTTCCGGAATCGCTTTGCCGCCCATGCCAGAGCAATACATGTCTTTTACAGCATAGAATACCGCTACTCACAATCAGCAAACTTTTTGCTGAGATAATAAATGACATATTCCTTCTTCCTTGTTTCATCTTGTTGTCCCAAAATACAATCCATAGAATTATCTAACACTGTCAGATACATGATCAATGGTGTTCCTTCAACAGGCGGGAGCAAGATAGGACGTTCAAGCAAATATTCTTTAATACTTTGAAATACCCTCTGGCAATCATCTGTCCACATACAACCTTGATCTTTCTTTAACAACTTAAAGATCGGTTCACACGTTGCAGTCATATAGGAGATAAATCGGGAAATGTAATTCAGACGCCCAAGAAAACCTCTAACTTGCTTTTCAGTTCTTGGTGCTGGCATTTCTTGAATTGCTTTGACTTTATCAGGATCAACTTCAATTCCTTTTTGGCTGACAATGAAACCTAACAATTTTCGTGATCGAACACCGAAGGTGTATTTATTTGGATTCAAGTGAAGATGATACTTCCTCAAATGTTGAAACAGTTTCAACAAGTCTTTTATATGCCCTTCTTTGGTCTGGGATTTGGCAATTATATCATTAATATATACCTCAATTTCCTTGTGCATCAAATCATGGAATATGGTTGTCATAGCCCTCTGGTACGTTGCACCAACGTCATTCAACCCGAAGGGCATCACTCTGTAACAGAATGTTCCCCAGGGTGTGATAAACATTATTTTTTCCATTTCCTCAGGAGCCATTCTAATTCGATTATATTCGGAAAATATGTCCATGAACGAGAATACTTTGAATTTTGTTGTACTATCAACCAACATATCAATATGTGGCAATGAAAAATCATCTTTTGGACTAGCTTTATTTAAATCTCTATAATCTACGCACATACGGACTTTTCCGTCTTTCTTTGGTACTGGAACAATATTGGCAATCCACTGAGGGTACACTGATGTCACAAGAAAACCGGAATTAATCTGCTTTAGAACTTCTTCTTTAATTTTTACTGCCATATCAGGGTGAGTTTTTCTCAATTTCTGCTTGATTAGTTGGCACTCTGGCTTGAGCGGCAAATGATGTTCCACAATATCCGTATCCAAACCACGCATGTCTTGGTATGACCAAGCAAATATATCCACATATTCTTTCAATAATTTAATCAACCTTGTCTTTACATAGGGATGCAACAATGCTCCAATCTTGACTTCCTTCGGGTCTTCCTCTGAACCCAAATCGATTGTTTCTAACGGCTCTTTATATGGCTGAATGGCACTTTCCTCGCGCTCAAGTAACCGTGAAATCTCTTCTGGAATTTCACCATATTCTCCTTCTTCGGCCCCATACATAGAATATTTAAAGTTGGGAGAGGGTGCATGGTCATTGTATTCAACGAGTTTATTAATTAATTTGCACATATGATTTATGATTGCATTTAGAAACTGACACATATAGCAAGTGATGATGCAGATTACCATTATTTACTTATTTTGAAAGGTTTTCTTTTTCTGATTACCATTTTCCAAGAAAAGAAAGAAAATAAAGATACAAATTGGGAATCAAATACAACTTTTATTATTGATTTTAAATATCAAAGCAAACAGATAAGCCCATACAATATCAACTTTCACCCTGGGCAAAGTGAAAGATTTTTGAAAAGATTAACAGAAAACAAATTACTTTGAGACATGAATGCAAGAGGGAACATCAATGGTGATCTAATTTTAGACTCTAACTCCATGCGTCACATAGTTCGGCATCTCCTGCTCCACTTCGTCTTCCACAATGGCATTGATCCCAGGAACAGTTGGATGAAGTTAACCTCCTTTACGAAAGATATCTTGATGTTTTCCCATAGCATACTTTGGCTTCATGTTGTTGCATTTATCATCCTTTACAGAGAATCCTAAACCAACTCTATTCTTATTCACAAGTGGATCAACAATCTGCCCCCATACTTTACTAGGGACATTACGTACTACCTGCTGAGCATCTTTAAACGAAGCTATAGAATTATCATTTCCCCTTATATTATCAATGGATAAAGCTTGGAACTGAGTTCCAATAACAGCTTCATCCGCTTCCACAACACTGAAAAAGGATAAATGAGATATTAGCAATGCAGGTTCTCCATTTATGATGACCACTTTTCCTTCACGCACAAACTTCAACTTCTGGTGCAGAGTCGAAGTGACATCCCCTGCCTCGTGTATCCACGGTCGCCCCAATAAATGGTTGTAAGTCGGAACAATATCCATAACCTGGAAAGTAATCTGAAAAAGGTGTGGGCCTATATGAATAGGCCAATCTACTTCCCCGATAACAGACTTCCTTAATCCATCAAAAGCCTTCACAATTAAGCCACTCGGGCGCATGGGAGTTCCTTGGTACTTCAACTTCATAAGCGTGCTCCCCGGTATAACATTTAAAGCGGACCCATTATTAATCAGCAGATTGGACAATGAATCATTCTTATAGTTCATGGAGATATGGAGAGCCAAGTTATGATTCCTTCCTTCATCGGGCAATTCATCATCACAAAAACTCAGGTTATTACAGGATGTAATATTCCCTACCACACTACTGAATTGGTCCAAAGGCATATCACTTTCCATGAAAACTTGATCCAATACTCTCATCAAAGATTCCATGTGGGCAGAAGAGTTCATTAGAAAGGCTAGAATAGATATCTTTGATGGGGTCTGCAACAATTGATCTACGATCTTGTAGTTGCTCATCTTGATAATCTTTAATATATCATCCGCATATTTTTCTAGAGTAGTAACCCTATATTTCCCCACTGCTTTCTTAGGTTCAACACTTTCAACAACCTTTTTATCAGCATTAACACTCCCTCGAATGACAGGTGCGAAAACACGACCACTGCGGGTCACTCGGCTAGCTTCAGCAATATTCTTGACATCAGACAAAGGTTAGATGGGAACTTCCACATTGTCGTACCCCAAAATTTTCCCTCTCATTTATCAAGACTTTTCTCACAAGATCTCTTTAACTCAAGACTGGATTAGGGTTTGATCAGCTCAAGACATCTCATCTCACACTGTTGATCCAAAATTAGGGTTTGAGTTTGCACAAGGATTTTTGGACTATCAATGCTTCATATGACTTTCAAGTATCATCATGGACCCCTAAGATTACTCATGTCAAGTTTCAATCCATGAACCACATTTTTGATCAGTCAATTGGACAATTGACCTAAAAAATCAACTGTATTGGGAAAAAGTCAACCATGGCCAATTTACAGCCAAACTTCATAATTTTTGATCCACATCAACATTTTATACTCACATGTATCATTTGATCAAGTTTGAATCACAATTCCTCAAAAAATTTGACCAATTCATCAAAAGGGCAAAATGGTTAAAATTAGGGTTTTGATTGAGAAAGGGCAATTTCTGATTTTTGACCTAGAAAATGACCAATTGATTTGAAGCATGATTTCAAGGGTTCATTTGTATCATCTTGACCTAATTACATGTCTCAAAACATTGCAAATCCATTTGATAGACAGATGAAATTTGCAGTCAACTTATCAAAATCAAATGTATACTAAAAAGTCAAACTTTGATTTTTTGGTCAAAGTCAAGTGCCAAGGATCATAATTTATAAAAACATGTCAAAATGTGAAACTTGTTCATCAAGGAATCAAAGATTGAAGATTTGATTTTAAAATTTGAATTTTTCTTAACTTAGAAAATTTTCAAAGTATAGAAAATTTCTTATTTTTTCTCAACTTTAGGCCAATTTTCCACCATGATACAAGATGATTCAAAGAAAGTTCCAAACATGAAAGTTGTAGATATCCATGAAATATACAACTTTGCTTCACACATTTTTCGCTAAATATTCTTAGATCTCAAGATATAATTTTATGAATACATGCTCATGAACTAAATAATTTAGTGAAATTTTGCCCTAATTTAGGCAGGTTTTGGACCCAACTTCATGGCAATGTTTCACGTAGTTCCAAGAGGAATCTTGAAATTCATTTCAAAGATGAGTTATATAGAACATTGCAAGATTTCCAAAATGTCCAAGAACTCCTTGAGATCATTTTTGAGTAGGGAGAATCGAAGAGATGAAGTTGGCAATTTCTCACTTTGAATTCAAGCCATTTCATGAAGAACAAATTTCAAATCAGTACCTATGCTGCCTAATACATGCTTTACAGGTCCCAAACTTGTTTCTCACTTCATAATTTAATTCTTACTCAGTTGACAAAGATTTAATCCAAGCCCTAGAGTCTTTATCCAAGTTGTAATTCCATAAATGGCACAAAGTTGCCATTGCCATTTTGGAAAAGCTTCACTTTTGCAACTTTACAAATCTTTAGCATTGGACCTGTCTTCTCTGCACACAAAAGTACTACAGACCTAAGGAAACTTGTATAGAGCTCATACCAACTCCAAGCAAGCCAGTACAAGCATGTGAAGACTTGTCCCTTCACTTTGCTTCAAAAGCAAGAAAGTGTGCAAAAAACCTAGGATTGGAAAATATGTTGAAGAGATGACTTGAAACTTTTTCCATACTAATATACAAACACATTACAACTAGAAACATGATTTCAAAAGTCAGAAAACACTCCAAAACTCCATATCACCAAAAAAATAGTCAAAACTTGCAGTTTGTGCATAAGCATAACAATCCATCATTTGGCTCGTGCGTTCCAAGGTTTAGTTATCAAAACACTTTACCTACTTGATATCTAAGTGATCCATACCATCATCCCTGTACTGTAACTCCTTCTCCTTCATCTTCCATTTTTGTTTTCCAAGCTTGCAGGTTGACTTGGTTAGAGAGTTTCAGACACTTTCAAAGCAAGATAAGGGTTGGAACACACTCAGGGAAGTTCAAGCAAGCTAAAGCAACCTTCAGGCCCTCCTAAATCTCAGTCAAACTCCATTCACGATCTCAACTGAAAGAGGTAAGAATATCAACTTCTATCTCTTTATATAGGCATCCATTGGCCACGATTTATAAATAAACAATGTAGACATCATTGCTACAAAGTCGTACATGTCCATAACTTGCATTTATTTGGCCTGAGTTGAGAGAATTTTGAACTTGAAGTTCCTCGAAAAATTAGGTTAAGAATTAGGGCCATTAAAATTCTCTTTAATCTTGGACTTATAGTTTTAGTTAGGCACATGGTTAGAATCGTGAGACAAAATGCTATAACATTCATGTTATCAATTTCCATTTTTGTTGAGAGATAAAAGAGTTACAAGAGGTCCGACCAGCTTGAGGAAGAAGATGATGTACAGGGCAAGGACATTGTTTGTGTTATGTTCTTATCATTTCATATAAATCAACGGATGTATAGCCACCCCAGTGGCAAAGTAGCGCGCTGGTAAGGCCCAAATCATGGGTTCGAACCTTGGCGATACCTTTTATTTTTCATACTTTTCCTTTTTTTCATTTTTTGCTATTTTGTAGGTTTGGGCTTCAACACTGGGCCTTATGTTTTTTTTCTAACATCCACCTCCTGATTACTCAGGATACCCCTGACCCATTTATTTTCAATTATTTATTTTATTTTGTTTTACTTCATAAAATATTCTTTTTTCTTAAATATTATAAAAATCATAAAAAATATAAAATTGATAAACATTATATTTTGTTTATTTTATTTTTATTTTCTCATAAAAAATATTTTCACTTAGTTATATATTAACTATTTTTTCTTAATAAACTTGTAAATATAATAGATTTATTTTAACTATTTTTATTCCCTTTTTTTGTTCATACTTGTAAATATTTATTTTGACATATAAAAATTAAATATTTTCATAAGATATTATTTAATATTTTTAATACAAAAAATACCAAAAAAATACTTAAAGAACTTTATTTTTCTTTTAACAAATTGGAATTAGGGTTCATGAATTTCTAAGAAATAATTTCCTTTTTTTTTTAAATTTATTAGTTTTAGTTCTAAACTTTTTTTTTACATAAAAACAAAACAAAAATCTTTTCTTGCATGTACATAATATGACATATTTAAATATTGCATTTGTTTATTCTAATATTCGTACGAATTCGATTTGGTTGTAATAAGCTTATTTAGATTTACATTCTTGCAAATCCCCATTCATAATTTGTATTCCCCCTCCCATAAATTGTTGTAATAGCGTAGAAATCATTACATTACGCAATTTACCGCTTTTACATACCATGCTAGTAATTAGGGTTTGAATGACAAGATAAAAACAAATCAAATAGAAAACCCTAAATCCAAGACAAAAACAAAGCATGAAAATAACACACTTGCACACAAGCATCCTTAGGGTTTCTCCACTTGGTTGCCTTATACAAAAATAACCATATTACGCACGCGAAGTATCTTGGCAAAACAAACAAGTATAAGATCATAGTCCCTCGATGACGCTATTCAAAGTTGCCTTACAAAATGATCTTGGTCCCTCAAAATGCTAAGATACTTTGCAACATTACTAATCATGGTTATACGATGACCCACGCCCGTCCCGCTTACATCCAAAGATAGGGTTGCTTACCAAATCAATGGTAAGACAACAATGTCAAAGGAATAAAAAAATGCATAAGAAAGACATTTGATTAGGTAGATTGCTTCTAGTTACTTGCTCTATCTTCAAACAACTATCCTTGCTATTTTCCAAAACAAACACACACATTTCAAAAACATCTTACAAACATTGAAAACATTTTCAAAAAGACAAACATCTTTGTATACATTCTTACGAACAAGAATCATTACAAAGATTGCCTAAACGAATGGCCTCTTTTACAAAATACTTTCAAAACCACACCAAACACATTTTTAAACAACAAAAGCAAGTGATCTAGCAAGTAACTAAGAGCCCATGGAAAACCATGGATGAAAAGGGTGCTAATACCTTCCCTTTTCATAATCTACCCCCCGAACTCAAGAAACAACCTCAAAGGTCTTTCCTGTTCTTTTTCACCTTTCCTTTTGGATAAAAGAAAAGTCGGTGGCGACTCTTGCTAACCGTAATGTTTGCGATAAAACACAAAACCCTAAAGTTAGTTCTCCCACCGTACCACAGAACTGGCGACTCTGCTGGGGACAATTCTAAAAGTGGGGTTACCTTAGGGCTATATCACATTTATTTTCTTACATTGTTTGACTTGTTTGTTTTACATTATGGTTCTTTGTTTGGGTTTGAATCCTCTACCCGGATTTGGGAGAAATTATAGGTAAATAACAATACATTGTGGAAATTGTGCGGGGTATACCAATATGGTCTAAGCAATAGCTATGTTAGTGTGACATATTTGTGGGTACCGGTAGCCTTTGAGTCAATCAAAGAGAATACGGGGTCGCTGAGTGATGTCATGAAACACTAATGAACTTCTAGAACCCCTTACTTGACCAACTTGGCCTTTAGGATATAGTGAGATGACCGGCTTTGGTGTAGTCTGAAGTTGGTAGATACTCGATACTACACTCATTGAGGGTTGGTTTCTTGGGATATTTCGATCGCCATTAAAGAGGCTTGAGCTGAAACAAAGACTAAGGAAACAATCCAGTGATATTGAGCTCCTTAGAACCCGGTTACTATTACTAGGACATGTTTAAGCTAACTAAACTTCAAGAGGGTACTTACCTATAAAACCCAATGCAAGCCTAAAATAAGAACTTGTTTGTTTTGCTTGTATATACATACTTGTGCATAACATCATGGACATCATGAACATCATATGCATTCACTAACCATTTCAAGGATTTTGGAGATTCATCTTTGTTCTTGTTTTGTAGGATATGGATTCACTTCGCAGGAAAACTATCCAAGTCAACCTTGTAAGAATTCCTCCATAACTTAAGGAGCTAGCTTCAAGGATCCCTGAGAACTCTTAATTCACCGAGAGACATGGTCTTCTACTCAACTTGGTCACCTCTAACACATATGAGGATATGATGAAGGTGCTCTTTCATTTCTTTGATCCTTTGCACCATTGCTTCACATTTCCCGACTATCAGTTTGTGCCCACTTTGGAAGAATTCTCTTAACTCTTGAGGATTCCCATTCTCAATCAACTTCCTTTCAACGGTATGGAAAGAGACCCAAAGCCAGAAGATATTGCTCAAGCTCTTCACTTGCACTCATCTGATGTCACAACTCATTGGGAAACTAGAAGTGGTGTCAAAGGCTTCTTAGCAAAGTTTCTGTTTGAGAAAGCCCAAAGCTGTTGGAATTCCTTAGACTTGCAAGCTTTTGAGGAAATTGTGGCCCTTATTATCTATGGGATGGTCTTGTTCCCCAATCATGACCAACTCACAGATGTGAGTGCCGTCAAAATCTTCATGTCACGCAATCCAGTGCCTACATTGCTAGGGGATATCCTACACTCTTTTCACACTCGCACAATGAGGAAAAGAGGTGTCCTTATGTGTTGCACTCCTCTCCTGGCAAGATGGTTTATTTCTCATCTTCCCCAATCAGTCTTAAAGAATGAGCGAGGATTAAGGTGGTCACAAAGGTTAATGATGCTCAAACATTTAGATATTCATTGGTGCTCTCGATCCAAAGAGAATGTTATCATTGTTGACCTTTATGGGGAATTCCCTAATGTCCCTCTACTTGGCATTAGGGTAGGAATCACCTGAAGGGGTAAGAAAACACTTAGAATGGGGGGGGGGGGGGGGGGGGGTTTGAATAAGTGACTCTTTTTCTTTTCAAAACAAAGCTCAACAAATAATGGAAGGACAAGGTTATTTTTATCCTGGTTCGTTTGAACTCAAACTACTCCAGTCCACCCGTCAAGGTGATTTCGCCTTTCTCAACAAGGACTTAATCCACTATAATCAACTGATTACAAAAACACAACAACTGTTGTGACTAACAATTCACAAGTAATCTTACAAGTGACTAACACCACTAAGACTTAAATCTAGTCCTAGTCTGCTTGAGAAATCTGACCAAACTTGGTCTCTCAAGGAACAATTACAAGAGTTTAATCTTACAGATAGTGAAATAAAATTTTCTTCTAATCAAGCTATATCACAACTGTGATTTTTTTACTTAGAATAAATTTGCACAAAGTGTATGAACAAAGAGTTTGTGAGCCCATAATTTTTCACGTAGTTTCTTGCTTCTTTTTGAAATTTGATTGGTTGGTTGGCTTGCAATAAATGTCCTTCTATTTATAGTAGGAACAAAAAGACCATTGCCTCCTTTAGAAAAGTGGAGAGCATTAAATGCTTGTGTTTCCTTGCACTATTCCATTTTCCAAGAAACTAGCTTAGACACTTGAGTGCTTGCAGCCGTCTTTGCATTAATGAGCAAACGACAACTTGTAAGAACATGTTTCCTACGCTTGACAAGACAAGTTGGCTTTAATGTTCTTTCAGAACTTGCTTCAACGTCTTGGATTCAGAACATGCTTTACACATCTTCTAATAAGTGCCTTGCTTGCTAAGAACTTGATCAGCGCTTGCTTTCAAGTAATCTTCTGAGCAAGGAATCCTGCTAAATGTTAGAAGATACATTTAAATAAATTGTCTTACCAGAGTCAGCAGTTGCGCTTAAAAAGGTTCTTTCATTAAAGAACTTCTTCATATAATTTTTAGCTTAGCACTTCAGAATGCTTCTCGTCATAACATTATCTGAAATATTCAAATACGTTCATCAGAGTATAAATTATCTAAAATATAATTTATTATTATCATCAAAACTCTGAGATAGATCAGAACTAATCTTGATCTAACAATCTCCCCCTTTTTGATGATGACAAAAATTATTCAGATATAGAAATAAAATATGATAAGAGATAAGAATCTCCCCCTGAAATGAATATTTCTATATATAAAACTTCCTGAGATTATTTATCAGAGCAATAAAAAAATCTTCTTGGATTTCTTCAGAACTTCTTTATGAAGATAATGTTCAGCTAGAATACTCTTTCAGAGTTAAAGTGATACCTGCAAAAAACATTCTTTTGCACAAAAAGAAATTTTGTATTTTGTTAGAATGTCTGAGACTTAGTCCCATAACTGTTAAACAGTGATTAGTTCAAAGTACTCATTTTCTCTCCCTTTTTGGAATAATTAAAAAGTGTATAAATAAAATAGATGAAGAGCTTAAAAGTTTTCATAAAATAGCAAAAGATATCCAGAAGTACAAAACAACAAACAAAAGACAAGAAATAGAAAGACAATAGGATTTCTTAGTAACAAGAGCCATCAGAAGATTCTTGATCTCAGAGGCAGGTTCTTCTTGTTTCAACATCCAGTTCTTGATTTCTTGATTTGTCTGGTCTTGCTTATCCAAGCGCTCATGTATTACTTCATTCTCCCTCTTGAGCTCATTCAGAGTGTCCATGATAAGTGAGGTAGGAGCAGAGGATGACAAAGCTTCAGCAGAAACAGGCTTTAGAGAAGCAACCGTTGAGTCAGAGTGCACGAAGGTTGAAAGCAAAGTGCCCAAATCCATTACAAGAGTTGGCACTGGTTCAGGTTCAGCCTTAACAGAAGGTTGATTCAATAGAACAATAGCCAGAGGGTTTGAATCTTCAGAGGATTCTTCAGATTCATCTTCTGATATGTCCATTGTATCAGCTGGTATATCAGCAATCATTAAAGAAGACTTCTTATTCCAAATGTCAGCAGCTTCTAACTTGAAAGTATGCAGATGTTTCGGAAAAGTTGTCCAGCACCTGAAAGTGGCATAAGTCCTGTAGCTTCAGTGACTCAGCATTAAAAGTTCTTCTGAAGGTTTCCCATAGAAGATCCGTTGCAGCTGGGTTCACGCTTCTGGTACAATCTTCTTTTAGCAGATTCAACCATGCTTGAACATCTGTTAAAAAATTCTAAAACAATGTATTCACATCTGGCTGAACAGGTTTTGGGACAACCTTCTTGAAAGTTTTGTTTTTCAAAAATTGTAGAGATTCATAATCCACTACAGTTCTTAAAAAGTTAGCAGGTTCATGATTTTTGGTTGGTTCAGGAGTGGCTGAATGATCAGGTTGGTCAACAAGGTTAGGTGGTGCTGATTGTTCATGAGGTTCAGATGTTTCAAAAATTTCAGGTGGTTCATCAGATTGGTGTTCTGAAATATGAGGGGGTGAGTGTATAGGTGAGTTTGGTGTTGGATGTTGTGGTGAAGTAGGTGGAGTGATATCAGGTGAAATTTTATTGTATTTTCAGGAGTGGGAATGGGGTTCTGAGGCTGTGTTCGATTCATAGCAAAAATGTTTTCAGATGGTAAGTTAAAAGGAGGCTTTATAGTGGCCAGAGGTTCATTTATTCCTGGAATTCTCCAAGAGACAACATCATACCATCCAGTGGGTCTGGGTGATAGAGGTCTGGGAGGAGGTCTTGAAAAGCGTTCAGTAGGAATGGGTTGAGAAATAGATGGTTCAGAGGGTTCTGAGTGAGAGGGTTCTGATTGAGAGGGTTCTGATTGGGTTTCAGAGTGTTCATCAGAGTCAAAGTAACTTAAGTCTGATAAAACTTGATTTCTATGAGGGTTGTCAGCAAGAGAGTCAGATGGTAAGGTCAGGTCAATATCAACATCTATATATCCTAAGTTTTAGGAGGGTTCAACAGATGTAGATACATTGACAGAATCATAAACAGTGATAGTTTCAGCAGGTTTACCTGTCTTCTTTTTCTTCTTCTGAGGTGTGGCATAAGGTCCTTCAACAACTTTCCTCTTTAAATATTCCTAGAGAACAACATCTGGAGCAACTTTATTTCTTCCTTGAAGCCAAGCTGGATCAATAGGTGTTCCAGTCTCTTTGCAGATTTCAATGTAGTGCAGGATGATACATGGATGATCACCTGAGTTGAACAAAGGGAAATCAGCAATAGGTATCCTTCTTCTCTTCACAACAACTGACACATACGGAGTTGGTTCCACCACCAGCTTGTCAATTATTTTCCTTTTCAGTAAATTCTTCCCAGTCATAGTTTTACCACAAGTAGGTTCTAGATCCCCCAGAAGATTGGCTTCATCTAGGTGATAAATTAGACCATTCTCGGTCAGAATGTCTGATATTAATCTACCCATAGGAATCCAATTCCTTTTGGATTTTGGGGTTTTCATCCTTTCAGCTTCCCTAGTCTCTTTTACATGGTTCTAGAGATGTTCAAACGGCAAATAAGGAAAATCAATTTTTACATTTGTTCCAAGGCAGAACAACAAGTAATGTTGATCAGCATTAATGTAATCTAGAGAGCTGGTGTCTTTCCTATGGTGAATACATCCATGGATAATCCGTGCCCAAATCTTGTATTTATCTTTCAAGTCCCTGACTTTTGAAGATCCTTGACCGTTTGTGAAAATCTCTGAGTAGACCCTTGACATTTCCATTCTTTCGCTTGGCATACCTGTAACTCCAAGTCCTTTAAACCCTAGCAACTTTCTGATTTGGTTTTCAGTAATGGATATTTCCTTGCCCATTATGAAAGAGAGGATAACCTTAGGGGTTGCGATAGCATGTATCTATAATTCCTTCACCAGATGTGGAAACACTGGACCAATGAGACGATCAAAAAAGTTCTCCCAACCTTGAAACTTAACAGCAGGGAACAAGTCAAAACCATTTTCTCTTAGATTCTCAAAATCTACCATTAACTCACTTAAAACTTCCAAGCTGTCTACAGGAATGAGAGTTGTTCTATCAGGAACGATGTATTGCTCAGAGTGGGTAGAAGAAGAAGCCATTGAAGTTCTTAGAGATGAGAGATGAAGAAAAGGGTTTTAGAGAAAAAGTACAGAAACGATTGAGTTTGAAAGAGACGGTAAAGAATGAAAAAGTGTTTTTCAAAAAGTATTTATATGCAACCGTTTCAGAAATAGGTTTAGAAATAAAATTAAAATAAAGAATTTTTAAAGAATTTAAAACGAATCTCATCATTACATGCATTTAATGATTTTGCTAAAAATTAGGGAAAACGTGAGATTGTGGCTAATCATTAACAGTTACCTAGAACGTCATCAGTAGCTCCTATCAGGAATTGTAATGGTAGGAGATGTTATGATCCTAAAGCCTACATATGATTAACCAAGAAGTAATCAACCGAGGGTGGAAAGGCCAGTCCTGCAATTCACCAGAATTAACATGACTCTGTGATACGAGGGCCAGAACCAGACTTTTTTAGGAAAATGCTGGTTTGCATTTTGCGTTTGTGTTTGCAAAATATCGCGGTAAGCAAGAGTCGCCACCGACTTTTATTTTATCCAACTGGAAAGGAAAAAAGCACAGAAAAATTCCCTTTTTTGAGATTTTGAGTACGGGGGGTAGATTATAGAAAGGGAAGGTATTAACACCCTTTCTATCTGTGGTTTTCCACGGGCTCTTAGGTACTTGCTCATCATTTTCAAAATTGCTTGTGTGTGTTTGATTTGAAATTTTTTTTTTGTTTTTTACTTCGATTTAACCCTTGATTTTGTCTTCAAGAGTGTTACGAAGTTGTTTTGAAAACTTTGTTTGAAAGGAGTGTAAGTGTGAAAAAGTTTGTTTATTTGAGCAAGTACTTAAGAACTAATCTACCTACTCGAAAAAGAGAATGTTTCTGTTCTTATTTCCTTTAGACAGTGCTATCTCACTATTAATGAGTAGGTAGCATCGTAGTTGGAGTTTTAAGGGTCAATTTGAAAGGGACGTACGATCACTAAAGCAATGCTAGGACGTCTTAGTAATAACCCTAATGTCTTGAGATCAATATTCAGGGCAACAATATCCGAGGTAACCTTTTCGAGGCAACTTTTCCGAACGGGACTTTAATCTTTGCTTAGACAAGAGAGCGACCACTAAAATATCCTATACTTAATGACCGTTTACCGAAGGCAACCGAAGTGGGAGTATACCCTAGGAGTGCGCATGTGCGAGTGATTCAATTTCAAGTTTATTATCTTTGCACATTTAGGATTTGCTAACCGTTTTAAAGTTAATCATACATTCTTGTCATGCAACCTTATTATTCATACATCTAACAGTTAATATTTTGTGGAATTTAAAGTGCGGAAAGTAAAGCTACGCTATTACAAGGCTTCGGGTATTAATTACATAGCCAAAAAAAACCCGTCAAAATGATAAATGAAAAGGAGAAAAATCCTAATTAATCTATTATAACTTGTGAGTAATTACATTAATATGGTAAAAATAAATAAATGAGATGAATCGAGAACGAGAGAGAACTAGGGTTTTGACCCCGTCTAACCTAATCGAAAGAGAAATTATTTTTTTGTTGTTTTTAATTATTTTTAAGAAAAAGAATTAGGTTTTTAAATTAAATACAAATCTAATTAGTAATTAAATTAAATTAAAGAAAATAATTTACATGGCCTATTTTTGTATTTTTGGTTATTTTTTAAGAAAAAAGAAAATAGAATTTAAATTACACTAAAACCCTAATTTTCTAATTGTTTTTTTAATCTATTTACAAAATAATTAAAGTTACCCTAAAATTAAATAAACTAATTAAATTAATTTTTGAATAAAAAATAAAACCTAAACCTAATTTGGGTGAAAATTATTTTTATGATTTTTTGATTAAAAGAATTAATTTTTATATTAGTAAAAAAAATAAATTAAATAAATTGAATAAAGAAATATAAAAGAAAAAGGAAAAGAAAATTGGGCCTGTGAAAGTAATTTGGAGGGTGTGTTGCTAGCAATCTTGGCCCAAAAGAAATTGATCCATGTTGACTTCCCAGATTCCCTACTGCATGTTGACCAAGGCCTATGATGCTCCTTCATCTGATAACCCTTAGATCTGGCCATCTGGAGATCCAATGGAGGAACCTTGAGGTTACATGGTGGACTTCATATCTATGCATGCGCCTGATCATGTTAATCAAAATAATATGAAACATGAGGGGACCTGGGATTCGAACCCAGGTCATGTGACCTTTTCCAATGCCTCTTCACCAACTGAGTTGCGCGCTTATATTGTACATAGAATAATAATAATGAATAATATATGAAAATGTGAGTTAGTGGGAATAAATAAATAAAAAGCGCCAAAATTCAAATGGACAAGTAAGATGGTGCCACGCAAGTCGTCCCTGTCCTCTCTCCGTTGGTAAAAGTCACTGACTTTTACCTACGGACAAATGTCCGTCACTACAACCCTGGCTTGTTTCAAAATCTCCCATGGGCATGATAAATGGAGTCTAAGGCCATGGATTGATTCGTCTTGGCCTGCTGAGCACGATGGTGCCCTTCTTGAGGGCCAATTTCACATGTATAAGAAAAACCCAAAACACAACAAGGAACCCTAACAATGGTGGATTCCTGTACAGCTAACAATAATGCAATTAAATATTATAGATAGCTCGGAAATGCTTCAAGGAACAAGAATATGTAAGTATTTCATGCTATAAGTTCCAAAATTATGTAATTCGATTTCAAGAACAAGCCAAAGTCGTGAACCACTTACATAGGGTTTTAGCGCAGGAAAATACTTGTTCTTGATTGGTATAGCTTGCTTGTGATCTCAGGAAGCGAATGAGATGTCTAGAGGGTCTTAAAAATGCCTGAAAGTAGTAAAATGGATTACCACTTTTCTTTGATTTTTTCAAGTTTGGTTCTGCCTTTGTGCGCCTCCAAAGCTTGTGTTTTAGGTCTGCAAATGTTCACTATATACCAAGGATTCAATTAGGGTTGAAAATAGGAAAAAAACAATCTTTTTGTGCCCACCCATGCCTTGCACGAATTGATTCACTTGCTAGCTGGATATAGGACCTGAACTATGCACAAGATCTTGAGGTTTCAATGATTTGGATTTTTTCATGATTTGTTTTAATTTAAATTGATTTAATTCAAATAAAAATCAAAATAAATAGAAAAAATAAGATAAAGACAAATGGGAAGGGCTAGGTCTCGTGGACCATGCTACCAACTCAAAACAAATGCAAAAGATTAGGCCCATTTAACAAAAATTGCAATTTGAGGCACTTTTGACTTTTGGCAATTTTGCAAAAAAGGTCAACTTCACCAATGCATAACTTCCTCAATTTTGACTCTTTAGAGGTTTTCTTGGACTTTTTAGAAATATTTAGATATCCTCTAAGCAACCCTTTTGGTCTCATCTCAATTGAGTATTCCATGTTCATGTATGAAGCTTTGACAAAAAAGGTGTTTTTGTTGACTTTTCAAAATGACCTATAATGTCCAAATTCATAACTTCTTGTGAGTGCATATTTTGAACTTGGGAGCTGAAGATTAATTGTAGGGAATTTCATCCTCTTCAAAATGAGCTTTGGATGGGTCATTTCTCATAAAGTATGAGAATGTTATGCTTGGTCAAAGTTGAGTTGACTTTCCCTGCAAAACCCTAATTTAGCAACTTTTGGTTCTTGATGAATTGTGAGCAATCCTTGAGGAATCATGATCAACCCATGATCAAATGATGAAATATACTTCAAAATGAGGATGTTGACCAAAAATCTTGAAGTTTAACTGTATGTGGGCCACAATTGACTTTTTCCCTAGCACAGTCGATTTTTAGGCCTTTGAGCAATTGACTGAGCAAACTTCCTCTACAAGGCTTGAAACTTGACATGGATGATCTTGAGAACATATTAGAAAAATGGTAATAATTTGGGATCCCTTGGACTCAAGTATCTTGATGCAATATGAAACCCTAATTTAAGGTAGACTGCCTTAGGAGAGAGCTTGTGTGGTCAACCCTTGGACTTCCTTGAGAAACTTGAGGATCTTTCTTGAAATGTTTTGAGAAATATGGGAGGGAAATTTTTTGGGTACAACAGCTGCCCCTGTTCAATCTTCTTAAACCTGAGGATGTAGATTGGCTTTCCTGCCTTTCGTGATCCGAAGATGGAAGATGATTGAACACTAGAGTGCCCAGAAATTTGCACTCGCATGAAGTGCTATTTGTCTTGTGATGTCGGGAATGGGCTTACAGATGCCATTTGGAAATTGATGATAGAAGATGGGCTTAAAGATGCCACCCGGAGGAGTGTCGATCGCATAAGAGATTCCTTAGCGAGAGTCTGTATACCTGTTGTTGAAAAAGACTACGATGGGGAATGCTGGTCTCTGTCTTGAGAGAAATAGAATTTTAGGAGCTTCGGTCGTCTGTTATTCTACTGGGAAATCGTCTCTTAGTTGAAGAGATGAAAATGAACTACTATCTGGTCGTAATCTAGGCTTCATAGTGATAAGACCGACTGCTATCTGGTCGTAATCCAGGCTTTACAGTGACTTACTGGGGAGATGAGATTAAACTTGCTATTCGGTCGTAATCCAGGCTTCACAATTTCTCAATTCTTATCTGGTCGTAATCTAGGCTTCAGAAGGAATTAAGTTGTTATCCGGTCGCATCCAGGCTTCAACTTGAATTTAGGGCACACTAATATCCGGTCGACTCCGGGCCTCTTAGTAATTGTCCAGGTAAACTGCTATTTGGTCGAAATCTAAGCTTCGCAGTGTCTTGTACTGTTATTTGGTCGTAATCCAGGCTTCAGTCCTTTTATCATTATCTGGTCGTAATCCAGGCTTCACGATGCTTTATGACATTATTTGGTCGAATCCATGCTTCATGGTGTCCTGTACTACTATCTGGTCGTAATCCAGGCTTCACAATACCTTACTTCTTATCTGGTCGTAATCCAGGCTTCAGAAGGAATCAAGTGGTTATCCGGTCGCCTTCGGGCTTCCATTTGACTTTGGGCCTACTAATATCCGGTCGAATCCGGGCTTCATGGTAATTGGCCGAGTAAACTGCTATTTGGTCGTAATCCAAGCTTCACAGTGCCCCTCACTGTTATCTGGTCGTAATCCATGCTTCAGTGTCTTTTACCGCTATCTGGTCGTAATCCAGGCTTCACGATGTCTCATACCACTATCTGGTCGAATCCAGGCTTCATGGAGAAAATCAAGATACTATCCGGTCGAATTCGGGCTTCATAACTTGTATTAAAGATATACCACTATCTAGTTGTAATCCAGGCTTCGTGGTGTCTTTGGATGCTATTTGGTCATAATCCAGGCTTCACAGAAACTTGTATTACTATCTGGTTGTAATCCAGGCTTCACAATAACTTGTTGAGCTGTTATCCGGTTGTAATCCGGGCTTCACGGCTTGTGTTTATGATATACCATTATCTGGTCGAATCTAGGCTTTATGGTGTCTCGCACTGCTATTTGGTCGTAATCTAGGCTTCACAGTAACTTGCTGAGCTGTTATCCGGTCGTAATCCATGCTTCACGGCTTGCTGGGAATTAAACTATTATCCGGTCGAATCCGGGCTTCATAGCTTAGAGATAAACCACTATCTGGTCGAATCCAGGATTCGTGGTGTTTGATATTGTTATCCGGTCGTTCTCTGGGCTTCATAATATGCTGTAGAAATTAAGATAATATCCGGTTGGGTCCGGGCTTCATAGCTTGAACTTGGTGAGAATTTGATTGTATCTTTCCTGCAAGGTAAAGGGTTAGTCGTATGTAATGCATGATATGTATCAAGCAATGATGTTCTCAAAATAAATGAGATTGGGTTGTATGATAAGTATGCGCATGTCAAGATGTATGGACATGCAATGTTTTTATGATGCTCTCTAGCTGGGGAAAATAAATCCCGGATTGTTGCTGGGGAGTAAAAGGAGTTGAATTCTTCGTTCTCGCTGGGGATAACAATCGAAGATGATTGTGATAATTATCCTGCTGGTGAATAAACTGACGAGAAAATGACTCTGTGGGGAGGAGATGCTCTGCTAGAGGACCTGTTGATTTGGAGAAATAACCTTGACTGGGGATGAATTACCGTTGCAGGCGATAATGAAACCTATCGGGGATTGAGTTTCCGCTTGTGGAAGAAATAAACTCCACTGGGGATAATCTTCTAGTGCTGGTGTAGATAAATTCTGCTTGGGGAGAATCACTGTTTTTAGATACCTTTTGCTCTGCGGGGAGTGAATGTACCTTTAGTCGTATTCTCCAGCTAGGTCTATCCCTATACCTGGTGGACATAGTAACTGTAAAGCTTGGACATTTCTTGTTTGCCCCTGTTCCTGATATTACGAGTAACCGTCTTTTGTTTCGCATGTTAATATTTATGAGCAGTAATTATTGTTAAATGCATATATAAGAAATGAGCAATTGGACGTTCTTTCAAAACAAAATAGAAAAAGGAAAACAATTTGAAATTTCTTTGTGAAAATGAATTGTATTGATTTTGAAGTTGGCCTGTAATAGGCATTTTTGTACAAGAGGCTGACATCCTAGTAAGAGAACGCCGCCGAAAGATAGAATCTATACAATTTGTGTAAAATAAAGAAAAACAGCTATGTGAACAATCCCACTGAGTTCCAACTCTGCTATTGCCTTTATGTCTTCAAGCATATCATCACTTTGCTACTTGTTTGAAGGTAGATCAGATTGATTAGTGTCGTCTGAGCTTGATAGTCGATACCGAAGTCTGGTTGCAAAATGATCCAATGAGACATAGTGTTACGCTTTGATCCCTAATTTTTTCCTGGACCGCCCTTTCGGGTTTTTAGTCCACCAGGATACCCCTTTTTGCCCAAGCCGCATTTTCAGGTTTTCGACTTGCCGGGTGTATGGTTTTTTTTCATTTTCATCCCTTATTTTTGCCCGAACCCTTTTGGTTCACCGGGAAGCCCTTATTTTTGCCTAGGCCAGTCAACCTAGCGGGTCTCTGATTACGCGTAGTATTTTTTCACTATGTCTGCATTGACGGGGTGAGGAAGGTCGTCACCATCCATAGTGGTTAGAATCATAGCTCCTCCTGAGAAAATGTTCTTAACCACAAATGGCCCTTCGTACGTAGGGGTCCATTTGCCCCTGGGATCACCTTGTGGCAGTATGATGCGTTTGATCACCAGATCCCCAACTTGATACTCTTGTCGTCTGACTTTCTTGTTAAATACCTTGATCATTCGCTTTTGATACGTCTGAGCATGACAAATAGAGGTAAGTCTCTTTTCGTCGATTAAGTTCAGCTGATCAAGCCAAGTCTGGATCCAGTCGTCTTCGCTCAAACCTGCATCTTTCATAATCCGAAGAGAGGGTATCTGGACTTCAATGGGTAAGACTGCTTCCATGCCATACACCAAAGAGTAGGGTGTTGCCCCTGTTGAAGTCCATGCTGAGGTACGGTACCCATGAAGAGCGAATGGTAACATCTCGTGCCAATCTTTGTATGTCACCGTCATTTTCTGCATAATCTTCTTGATGCTCTTATCCGGGAACTCGAAATTCATGGATTGGTAATCATCCACGGCCTGATGTACCAAATGATCTACCAACACACTCCCCTTGATTGCTTTTTGGGTTGTGTATTGGATGTCATACTCAATTAAGATCATTTGCCATCTTGCTATTCTTCCGGATAAGGCATGCTTTTCGAAGATATACTTGATTGGATCCATTTTTGATATTAATAGGGTAGTGTGAGTCAGCATATACAGTCTCAGCCGATGAGCACCCCATGCTAAAGCGCAACAAGTTTTCTCGAGCAACGAGTATCGGGTCTCGCAGTCGGTAAACTTTTAGCTAAGGTAGTAAATAGCATGCTCTTTTCGGCCAGATTCGTCATGCTTCCCCAGCACACACCCCATTGAATTGTCGAGTACTGTCAAGTATAAGATCAAAGGTCTTCCCTCAACTGGAGGCATCAGAATTGATGGCTCTTGGAGGCTGTATGGCCCTCTCTTCCTGTAGTAACAGTCTAGCAAGTTCCCCAAGCACTTCACAATCATCCTCACCTTTGTCCTCATCTTGGTTGATCGGATTTTCGAAGTCATAACTGGCAGTAGCAGAGTCGTTATCAATGGGATCCAGAGTGGATGTAGATCTGCATTATGATATGTGAGTGTGTGTAATACAACAGCTGTTTTGATAAAGTGCAAGATAGAAAAGAAAAACAAGGAGCTCAAAATTTTTAATGCAAAAAAATGTCAAATGCTTTATTGATGATATATGAAAATGATAAATAATAAGCTCTCACAAACAAAGCTAAGGTGCCTCGGGCAAGGCACCGGGCTGTAAAGTTTCAAATTTTCTGTTACAAATCTTAAAACAAAAGTCTATTACTGTGTAATAAAAGAAACGGGCACGAAGTCCTTCGCCGTCCAATTGTTTAATCCACCGTTGGTAGTCGGGTAAATCCAACTTTCGAACTCTGAATCTTCTTCATCATCCTCAATTGCATTCACTCACTGATCATGCTTGGGCATGGGTGCAGTTATGACATTGGGCTTCTCTGGAGCGTCAAACTTGATTTCTTTAGCTTCAATCAAATCTTGCACCTTATTCCTCAAGGCCCAGCAGTTGTTTGTATCATGCCCTGGGCTATCAGAGTGATAAGCGCAGCGGGCGTTCGGATTATACAGCGGAGATGTGGTGTTGGGATTCTTCGGGGCTTCCCTTAGAGTTACCAGGTTAGTTTTCAACAATTGCGGTAGAATTTGAGATAAGGTCATACTGAGCCGAGTATACTGTCTTTGCAGCCTCTCTACTCTTTGTTGATTGTTGCATTGCGGGGAAATAGTGGGTCTTGATATTACTACCGCATTTACTGCTTGGCGGTGTTCAGATCGGTTTTGGCTCCTCGAGCTGTAAACTGCACTATCTTCTTTTTTGAAAGGCTTCTTTTCTGTACTTGATGAAGCACCTTTCTGTATCTTGCCACTTTTGATACCAGCTTCTACCCTTTCCCCAGTCAAAATCAATTCAGTAACCCCTGATGATGAACTGCTGATCAGATGATTAAAAAATGGACCAGACAAAGTCCCAAGAAACATATCCACCAACTCCCTATCAGACTGAGGGGGTTGGACTCTTCCAGCCAGATCTCTCCACTTCTTAGCATAATCCTTAAAGCCTTCTCCTGCACCCATAGACATACCCTAAAGCTGAGTACGCGTGGGAGCAAGGTCGGCGTTATACTGGTATTGCTTGTAAAAAGTAGCAGCAAGGTCCTCCCAGTTGCGGATGTTAGCTCCTTCCAATTGATAAAACCATTCAAGCTGAGTCCCTGACAGACTATCTTGAAAGAAATGAACCCACAGATTTCTATCAGTAGTGTAGGGTTGGATATTTCCTACGTATGAGCGGAGATGGAGTTTTGGACAGGATACTCCATCGTACTTAGCAAAGACAGAAGCTTTAAACTTGTGAGGGATCACTACCCCAGATGCTAGTCCCAGATCTGTGAAGTCCAACCCAAGTATCTTCTGAATCTCCATTGCACTTAGTCGGTATTCGAGTTGCTTATACCTATCCTCAGCAGGAGGATACTGTTCTTCATCAAAATCAGTGTCATTATTAGAGACCACAAGACTAAGACCCTTTCCTTCCTCTTGATTCTCTCCTCCTCCAGATGAATGAGACAAATCAGCTTCCTGTCGCAACCTATTCCCAAATCTGTGACCCATATTCAGGAGGACCACCTTCTTTTTCTTCTTCTTCTTCTTCTCCTTCAGGATAAGAGTCCTCAAATCTTGTTGTCCTTTAGCCAAGTTCAAGAACAACTCTTGGAATTGAGCATTTTGTGCTTGAAGAGCTTTGATGGCTTGATCGATAGGTGTTTCAGAAGACATTCTATGCTGAAATAAACAACGAAGAAGATGAGAAACCTGTAATGATACCTGTGATGATGTGCATGATAATGGAATTCGTATGAAATGATTTCAAAGACTTTGGGAGATTTAAATTTGCAAACCTCGAAATAAACAAACTTTATTAGATTAAAAACTTGTAAAATGTTTAACAATTCCTTTAAGGCGTTACAAAAGAAATGAACTGAAAATAAATCTAAACTAGAAACAAGCAAAATCAGAAATCCCATGGTCACTTTCCCTTCGTGCTGATGTAATCATCGATCGTCCTTTCATTCTCAGTTTGCCTCGTGAGCTTCAAGATCTTCCTCTCTTGCTCATGATACTTCTCCTTGTAGGTATCCCTCTCCTCTTTTAACTGGATCCAAGATCTCTTCAATGCCCCCAGATCACTAGGCATATAGGGATAGAGGACTGTATAAGGAACACCTTTTTCATTAGTATGCTCCACAATCACTGGCAACACAGCTTCATAAGGCATCCCAAGCTTCTGAGCTCGAGAACGGACCCACTGTAGGTAAGGTTGCATAGGGAGAGTAGTTCTTCATTTCCGCTGGGGATGATGGTTGCGAGAATAGAAGTCTTTGGTCCTAGCTCGTGAGGGTCAGACCTGTTCACCATGCCCCAGGCTCGTATAAACCTTCGGAGATGCTCTTTAACGTCCTCCTTATAGTCAAAGACAATGTCTGTAAGAAGTAGCTCATGAGGACCGTATCTCCGAGCACGACCAAACTGTCATAAAGCCAAGCAAGGATTATAGGTTATACCCCCTCTAATTCCAAGCAACGGGACATTAGGGTATTCCCCTCATCGATCAATGATAGCAACACCTTCCATATCCTTAGAACTCCAAAGAATGTCCGTATGGGCGAGGGACATTATCCTGTAAGACCATCCTAAACCTTCCTCATTCTTCAACATGAACTTGGGGAGGTTCAAAATAAACCACCTCACCAACAGCGGCATGCAACACATGAGGGTCCCTCTTCTACGCGACGTACGAGTATAGAGAGCATGCAAAATATCACCCAAGAGGGTAGGCACGAGATTACGATCAAGAAGATCTTAACTGCATTCACATCTATGAAGGAATCTGATTCGGGAAAAGAACCAAACCGTAGATGAGGAGAGCCAAGATATCTTCAAAAGCCTGAAAGTCCAAACTGTCCCAGAATAGTTGAGTTTGATCCATCAGAAACTTAGCCAAAAAACCTTTAACCCTGCTCCATGTTTCGCAATTAGACACTACATCAGCCTTTTTCAAGTGTAAATCTGAAGCAATGTCTTCTGGCCTAGGAGTCTCTTCCAAACCGGTGAAGGGCATCTGCTCGAGGATGGATATACCCAACATATGAGAAAATTCTTCTAAAGTGGGAACCAGCTGATAATCCGGGAAGGTGAAGCAATGATGCACTAGATCGAAGAACTGGAAGAGCACACTCATCATTTGCTCATCAAACCTGGAGGTAACCATGAAGAAGTGAAAAACACAAGAAGGGGGGTTGAATTGTAAAAACTGGGAATCAATTGCAATGAACACGATATTTTTATCCTGGTTCGTTTGATCTCAAACTACTCCAGTCCACCCGTCAAGGTGATTTCGCCTCTCTCCAACGAGGTCTTAATCCACTATATTCAACTGAATATTACAATCTGCTTTAACAACTGCTAAAGCCTTCTTGATGCAAACCACAGACCGGTTTCTCAAGGAATCACTTTCTTACAAAGAATTGAAATCTAGGTGTGTGAATGTTTTCTATAAAACTGTTTATCACAACTGTGATACTACACAACTTAAGCTTATGGAAACTAGATTGCTAAAATAATTGAGTAAGGAAATATGGAGCTTTTAGCAAACTGAGAGTAAGGAAGATGATGATTAGCTTTTAGGCGTGGAAATTGTTGTAGAGCATTAGCCAATTCAATCTTCATTGACTTGTTTATATAGCATTGGAATTGGTGAACGTTGGAGCAATAAGTCTGATTCAATGCCAATAACAATCTTTCCTTATTAAGCAGATCTTGTCTGGAATGATGCCATTGGTAATAACTCATCTTGAATGCACCGTACCGTTGCAACTAAGGCGTGTTCTGGCTTTGGCTCATTCTGACGCTGCGTAAGTGCTGATGAACTGTTGTTGTCTTTATCAGAGTTCAGAGTGTTGAGCGCAGTTCTGTTCATCAAGCTTCAGCATAAGCGTGAGTTGTTCTTCTAATTCTGGTATCTGATATAGCATCTTCTGATGCTGATGTTGATATCCAATATTCTGATGCTGATTATGATGTACTCTTGCTGATACCCATCAGAGTTTCTGTAAAATAGAAAGTAATTTTTAGGTAGCAAATAGTTCTTACATGAATCACATAATTAATATATCATTTCATTTTGTTATCATCAAAACATAAACTTAGGGTAGTAGATTCAAACTTTGTTCTAACAATCTCCCCCTTTTTGATAATGACAAAAACTAGATATTTTTTAACTGAAAATAGCGCGAAAAAGTATCAGAGATAACTAAATGATAAGATGCATCAGAATTAAATAAGAAGTTATCAAAGATAAGGGATAAAGAGATATCAAAGTTGGGATCAGGGATACCCCCCTTGAATTTATTACTTCCCTTTTTAATTCCGAGAGTCTTTAGGATCAGATCTTTATTGAATTGTTGAACATCAGAATGTTAGAGCTTTAGATCAGAATATCAGAGCTTTGACTGTCAGAACTTCAGATCAGAATATCAGAGCTTTGCTTTGGATCAGAGTATCAGAGTTTTGGGCTTCAGTGTATCAGAGAACATTCTTGTACCAGTAGACTTATGCAAAAACAGAAAACATATTCAAGTATATCAGAGTTAGAATGTTTGAGACTTTTTGTCTCAGTAATCTGTTATTGAAAAATATCATTCTTGTTCTCCCCCTTTTTGTCAGCAATCAAAAAGTGTAAGTGATGTGCTAAAACGATCAGAGCAGAAAAACTTGTTATATTAAAATATTCAGAGCCAGACAAAACAGTACAAACGATATGCAAAGAAAAAACATTGAAAATATCATGAATGAAAAACTAAGGTTGGGGAGGAAAGCGTGTGAACAGAGTCTCCAGCATTGCCTTAATCTGATCAGCTGTTTCAGTCTGCTTGTGTACCATGCTGACTACTGTATCTATCTTTCTGTCTTGCACGTCCATCCTTTCCTTCATCTTCTGATCATTTTCATCCATTCTTTGCTGCAGATGCATATCATTCAGCTTCAGTTCTTTCAGAGTCTGCCTGTCCAAGGCAGCTTGAGAAACATCAGAAGCAGGGAGCTTCTGAGAGCTTTCTGCAACATCTTCAGCTTGTCTGACCTCTTCAGCTTGAATAGTATGATCTTCTGCTTGCTGAACTTTTGAAGCTGGGCGCTTCTCAGACCATGGCTCACTATCCAGAAGGAGCACGTCTTCCTGTGGCAGCTGACTTTCAACTTCCTTCAGCAGCTTGCTGAAGTTCTGTTGTGCCTGCTCATAGTTGATATCCTGCAACTTGAGGGCTTCAGCACGTACCCATATTCTGAAACGTGTCCAGAGCTAGTCTGAGGCAGCAGGATCAATCATCCCAGGGCAAACTTGCTTCAGAGAAGCAATCCATTGCTGCAAACCTGTTTCAAAATTCACAATGCCAGAGCCAACATCTGGCTGTTTTGGTTTTGGAATGGCTATTTTATGTTTGAGATCCGCAAGATGGTCAAGGATTGTTAAATTGATGAAGGTCCTGCTGGGGTCTTCTGTAGTTTGTTTGGGAGATGTTTGTTTGGGAGATGGAGTGGGAGAGTCAGAAATAATAATTGGACTGTTTGGGGTTTTTGGAGTATTTGGAGGGGTAGTTTCTGGCGAGGATGGAAGCTGGGCCATGGTTACAGTTGTTCCACATGGCAGCTGAATTGCCAGAGGTTGTGGCTCAGAGGATTGAGGAGAATGAGGTTCAGGTGATGGAGGTGATGGTGTTTCAGAATGATGAACCTCAGGTTGAGGAGGTGATGGTTGAGGTGATGGTGGATGAATTTCTGGTTGAGGAGAGGGAGGAGGAATTGCTGGTTGTGGAGAAGGAGGTGGAATTTCTGGTTGTTCAGGAATTTGTGGTTCTTCTGGTATGGGTGAGAGAGGTTGTTCTGGTTGAGGAGAGTGGGCAATTTCTGGTTCAGTGTTTGGATTATTTGAGATGTGATCAGAAACACGTTGATCAATGTCAGACAGAACTTTGTCAAGTTCTGATGTTGTTGAAGTTGTTGGTTTGGGATGTTTGGTGCGGGGTCTTCTGAGAGTCAGTGACTCAAAAGAGTCATCTTCTGGTTCGGTTTCATCAATAGTTGGTATGGGGATTGGAATTTCATGTGAAGCTGGAGTTGGGATTGATGTTGGAATAGCAGAAGAATTTAAAACAGAAGCAACAAATAAATTACCTCTTTTCTTGGGTGTATGCTGGGATGATCCTTCTGAAGTGGCCTTCCTTTTCTTCGTCTTCTTCAGTGTAACTTCTGGTTGAGGTTGGTGCAGATCTTTGATATTCAGCTTGGGATCTGTACCATCAGCCTTGCACGCGTCCAAGTATCTGAGAACCACCACTGGTTTTGATTCTATCTCAGAAAATAATGGAAAGTCGTCCAGAGGGACTCTTCTGCTGGTGATGTCAGCAAGAGGAGTAACGCTGGGCTCCTTTCTGATATTCTCTATCAGTTTCATTTTCTTCAGATTCTTGGCGTTCAGAGGCTTGCCAATAGTTGGTTCAATAGTACTTAACTCCTGAGCTTCTATAAGGTGCTCTATCAGCCTATTCTCAGTCAGAATATCTGATATTAACCTCCCAAAGGGTATCCAATCCCTCTTTGTCCTTTCTTCTTCCCTGGTCTCCTTGACGCTGGTCCTGAGGTGATTAAACAGAAGATGAGCCAAGTTGATTTTTACCTTCTGATTAATAAAATAGATCAGAAACTACTGATCTATATTTATATAATCAGGGGAGCTTGTTGGCTTCCTGTGATTAAAGCACCCTAGAATGATCTTCGCCCATACTCTGTGGTGATACTTTAGGTCTCTGATTTTGCTGTTGGGCACCCCAAGGGTGAAAATATGTTCTGCTATGACACCAACGTCAGAGCATCTTTCAGCCATATCAATACAGCAGACGCCACCGCCACTGTAACCAATCAATTTTGCTATGTGATCCTCAGTGATCACAATCTTCTTTCCCATTATGTAGAAGGTGACTTGATGCGTTGATGAGGACGCATGAATCCAGAACTCCTTGACCAAGACTGGGAACGTTGGTCCAACCAACCTATCAAAATATCTCTCCCATTTCTGTGCCCTAACTTCTTCTGTCAAGTCAAAACCATTTTCTTTCAGACTGCCAAAGTCAATAATCAGTTCAGACAGCACTTCTAAATTCTTCACTGGTGTAAGGAGTGTTCTGAATGGAACTTGGTACTGTTCAGAGGAATCTTTCTTCTGAGAACCTGCAGAGACATTGCTGGAGGTTTCCATGTTCACACTTAGGGTTTTTCTGAGAAAACTGAAAAGTTGGTTTCTTTGAGAAAGATGAACACACAGAGAAAAATGCAGAGAAGTATTTGTGAGATTGTAAGAAACGGTAAAGGATTAATGTGAGAAGTTTAGCGTGCTTAAATAGATTTCAAAATACTTTTTGAAAGTGTAAACGGTTTCAAGAAAGAGAAATAAAATCATGATTACATTTTTAAAACATGATTACTTTCATTTAATGCTTGCTGATTTTGGGGGATTTGAGAAAGATACTTGAAACGGTTACCAGACATGTGTCTCAATGCACCCAATCAGCATTTTGCCTTCTCAGAAGCGTGCACGCGTTCTGCTTCAGAGATTTGCTGATGATTGGATGACACTTGTTTGATTTAGTGAGCAGCACGTCTATCCTTTAGCTGAAACGCTCAGAACTTTAAGAATAGCATCTGATACAATCTGCATGTTCTATCTTTCTGAAAAGAGATTGATCAGAAGTTCACAGTAAAAAAAATACATTCTGAAGATAAATGTATAGAATTAAAGCATTTTCACTCTGGGCAGATTTTCATGGAGATGTTTCAGAATGAAATTGAATCTATCTTCAGAAAGGGGTTTAGTGAAGATATCAGCCCATTGATGGTCTGTATCTATAAATTTTAAGTTCAAAATTCCTTTCTGAATGTAGTCCCTAATGAAGTGATGTTTTATTTCTATATGCTTAGCTCTAGAATGTAAAATGGGATTCTTACTTAAGCAAATAGCAGAAGTATTGTCACAGAGTATAGGGATGTTACTCTCAAAAATCTGGAAGTCTTCAAGCTGACTTTTCATCCAGAGCATTTGTGTGCTACATCCTGCTGCTGCTATGTACTCAGCTTCTGCTGTTGATAGCGCAATTGTGGATTGCCTTTTGCTGGACCAAGAGATCAGATTTTCTCCCAGAAACTGGCAGCTTCCAGAAGTACTTTTACGCTCTACTCTGTCTCCAGCAAAGTCAGCATCGCAGTAGCCTACTAAGCTGTAATCACTAGATTTTCTATAAAATAAACCCAGATTAGTAGTACCTTTCAGATACTTGAAAATTCGCTTAACAGCTGTTAAGTGAGATTCTCTAGGATCTGATTGGAATCTAGCACAAATACATACGCTGAATAAGATATCAGGTCTTGAAGCTATCAGATAAAGGAGAGAACCAATCATACCTCTGTAGACCTTCTGTTCTACCTTTTTGCTTACCTCTTCTCTTTCCAGAATGCACGTGGGATGCATTGGAATCTTTGATGGCTTACATTCTGAGAGGTCAAATTTCTTCAGAAGATCTCTGATATATTTGCTCTGATGAATGTAAGTTCCCTCTGGAGTTTGATTGATCTGAATTCCTAGAAAGAATTTCAGTTCCCCCATGAGGCTCATCTCAAATTCTGCCTGCATACACTTAGCAAATTTTCTTCCAAGAGAAGGATTAGTAGATCCAAAAATAATATCATCAACATAAATTTGACAGACTAAGATGTCATTCATAACTGACTTACAGAATAAGGTAGTGTCCACCTTCCCTCTGGTGAATTCATTTTCTAACAGAAAGTTACTTAGTCTTTCATACCAAGCTCTGGGAGCTTGTTTCAGACCATATAGTGACTTCTTTAGTTTGAAAACATGTTCTGGATGTTTTGTATTTTCAAAACCAGGGGGTTGGTGCACATAAACCTCTTCTTCTATATAACCATTTAAGAATGCACTCTTGACATCCATCTGATACAGAGTGATGCCTCTATTAACAGCAAATGAAATTAAAAGTCTGATAGATTCTAACCTGGCGACTGGAGTAAAGGTTTATGTATAGTCTATCCCCTCTTGCTGACTATAACCTTGTGCTACCAGTCGTTCTTTGTTTCTGATGACTTCACCTTGTTCATTTAGCTTGTTTCTGAACACCCATCTTGTTCCAATGACGTTGAATCCTTTTGGTCTGGGAACAAGATCCCATACATCAATTCTGGTGAATTGATTCAGCTCTTCTTGCATTGCTAGAATCCAGTCGTTGTCCAGAAGTGCTTCATCAATAGAAGAAGGTTCAATCAGAGACACAAGTCCCATGAAAGTTTCTTCAGAGTTTCTGAAGCTTGCTCTTGTTCTGATTGGATCTTCCTTTCTTCCTAAGATAGTTTCTTCTGGGTGATCCAAGCTGCTTCTGGGTAATCTCTTCTGAGGTTGATCAACAGCTGTTGTAGGATTGCTAGCAGTTCTCCTTTCAGACGTTGAAGGAGTGTCTGTGTTGAGAGCTTTTGATGACTTGTCTTCAGAACCTGTAAATTCAATTTCCATACCTGCAAAAACTTCGTTCTGCTTTGACTTTTCAGAGTCAAGCTTATCATCAAAACGAACACTGATTGATTCTTCCACAATCTGTGTTTCTGTATTGTATACTCTGTACCCTCTTGAGCATTCAGAGTATCCTAACATAATACACTTCTGTGCTTTAGAGTCAAACTTGTTCAAATAATTCTTTGTATTTAACATAAAACAAGTACATCCAAATGGATGAAAATATGAAATGTTGGGCTTTCTGTTCTTCCACAATTCATATGGAGTCTTTTCCAGAATATGTCTTATTGAGATTCTATTCTGAATGTAGCACGCTGTGTTTATTGCTTCTGCCCAGAAGATCTTAGCAACGTTTGTCTCATTGATCATGGTTCTGGCCATTTCTTGCAATGTTCTGTTCTTTCATTCTACAACTCCATTTTGTTGGGGAGTTCTAGGACAAGAGAAATCATGCAGAATGCCTCTGTCATTAAAGAATGACTCAAAATCTTTGTTTTCAAACTCTCCACCATGATCACTTATGACTTTAACGATTCTAAGATCCTTTTCATTCTGAACTTGGTTACAGAAGGTAACAAACACAGAGTGTGACTCGTCCTTGTGTCTTAAGAACTTTACCCATGTCCATCTGCTATAGTCATCTACGATTACTAACCCATTCTTCTTGCCACTGACTGAAGCAGTTTTAACTGGTCCAAATAAGTCAATGTGCAGAAGTTCTAATGGCTTAGAGGTGGAAACAACATTTTTAGATTTGAAAGAAGGTTTTGCAAACTTGCCTTTCTGACATGCTTCACACAGAGCATCTGAATTGAACTTCAAATTAGGAAGTCCTCTGACCAGATTGAGTTTGTTAATATGAGATATTCTTCTCATACTAACATGCCCCAATCTTCTGTGCCAGATCCACTGCTCGTTGTTAACAGACAGAAGACACTTTACATTCTGACTTTTCAGTTCAAAAAGTTTGATTTTATAGATGTTGTTTTTCCTCTTTCCATTAAACAGGATAGTCCCATCTTTCTGACTAACAGCTTTACATGATTTTTGATTAAAGATTATATCATAACCGTTATCACTTAATTGACTTATGGATAACAGATTATGCATTAATCCATCTACTAGCAGAACATTATTTATAGAGGGAAGATTTCCATTACCTACAGTTCCAGAGCCAATGATCTTTCCCCTCTGATTGCCTCCAAAGCCAACGTGGCCTCCAGGCTTAAGTTCTAGGCTTTGGAATATATGCCTTCTTCCCGTCATGTGTCGCGAGTAGCCAGAGTCCAGGTACCATGACTGGTGTTTCTGATTTGCTGCTAAAGATATCTGCAACATGTATTATTTTATCCTTAGGTACCTAGATTTTCTTGGGTCCTGATTTGTTAGATTTACCAAAACTCTGGTTGAATTTTGGTTTCACAGAATACTTACTGCTAGTGTATTTAATATCATGTGTGTGACCATACACAAAATGTGAGTTCAGAGGAGTGTGTTTAATGGTTAAATCCATGACATTCTTTGGTGTAGGAACCTTACCTTGGTATCCTATTCCCTTCCTGTCGTTTCTGCTAACTCCATAGATCATTGAAGCCATTTTGCTTCTATCTATGCTTTTAGCAAGGAACTTCTGGAAACTGTGATCATACTCCTTGATGATCTCACCAGCACTGCTGGGAGTTTCAGAAATTGGTTCCTTCTGAGAGTTTTGTAAAACATTTTCTAATTTTGAAATTTTATTTCTCAGCTCAGAATTTTCCAATTTAAGACTCTCAGTCTTATCAGAGTCAGATTCAAGATTCCTTTTCAGGTTTCTGAATTTAACTCTAATCTGCTGATACCTTTCCAAAATTTCATTAAGGCTTTCAGCAAGTTCAGCCTTAGTAAAATTAATTGCAAAGTCAGGAAATACCTCTTGTGTCTGATTCTGAGTCTGATTCAGAAGCTTCACTATCTTCTGAAATGTTGGCCATGAGAGCTATGTTTGCTCTCTCATCATCTGATTCTGAGTCAGCTTCAGACGAGTCAGAGTCATCCCATGTAGCCATGAGACTTTTCTTCTTTTCTCTTCTAAACTTCTTTTTAGGCTTTTCCCTCTGAAGCTTTGGGCAGTCACTCTTGTAGTGTCCTTGCTCATTGCACTCATAGCAGATGATGTCCTTGGTGTTTGGCTTTCTGCTTCCCGAGGAGCCTTTAGATCTTCTGTATCCAGAGGAAGAATCTGTCCTTCTGTATCTGGAAGAAGACTCGTTCTGATCAGATCTTCTGGGATTCCTGAACTTCCTTTGCCTCTGCTTCCACAGTTGATTCACTCTTCTGGAGAGGAGAGAAAGTTCGTCTTCTTCTGATGAGGATCCATCAGATGTTTCTTCAACTGCCTGCAAAACTTTAGACTCAGATTTTTTGTTAGATTTTAATGCTAAAGGCTTACCTTGCTTCTGGGGTTCATCAGCTTCTAGCTCTATCTCATGACTTCAGAGGGAGCTGATAAGTTCCTCCAGAGAAATTTTGTTGAGATCTTTTTCTAGCTTCAGAGCTGTAACCATTGGCCTCCACTGCTTTGGTAAGCTTCTGATGATTTTCTTGACGTGATCAGCAGTAGAGTAACCTTTGTCCAGAACCTTGAGACCAGCTACCAGAATTTGGAATCTTGAGAACATTGTTTCAATGGATTCACTTTCTTCCATTTTGAATGCCTCATACTTCTGAATGAGCGCAAGAGCTTTTGTTTCTTTGACCTGAACGTTGCCCTCATGCGTCATTCTGAGTGAGTCAAACATGTTCTTTGCTGTGTCTCTGTTAGAGATCTTTTCATATTCAGCATAAGAGATGGCGCTGAGAAGGATGGTTATGGCCTTGTGGTGATTTTTGAAGTCACCCTTTTGTTGGTCAGACATTGTTTTCCTATCAATCTTCTGACCGCTTGCATTCACAGGGTGCGTGTATCCATCTGTCACCATGTCCCACAGATCAGTATCATGTGCCAGAAAGAAGCTTTCAATTCTGTCTTTCCAGTAATCAAAATTTTCTCCATCAAAGACTGGAGGTTTGCCGCTGAATCTGTCTCTGTCCTCATGGTTGTCATTGCTGGTGTGTGAATAAGTTCTTGCCATTGTGTTTTTCTGACGCTGGATCTTGTACTGACACGGTTAAGTGTTTTAGCTCAGAACCAGGCGCTCTGATGCCAATTGAAGAAGTGAAAAACACAAGAAGGGGGGTTGAATTGTAAAAACTGGGAATCAATTGCAATGAACACGATATTTTTATCCTGGTTCGTTTGATCTCAAACTACTCCAGTCCACCTGTCAAGGTGATTTCGCCTCTCTCCAACGAGGTCTTAATCCACTATATTCAACTGAATATTACAATCTGCTTTAACAACTGCTAAAGCCTTCTTGATGCAAACCACAAACCAGTTTCTCAAGGAATCACTTTCTTACAAAGAATTGAAATCTAGGTGTGTGAATGTTTTCTACAAAACTGTTTATCACAACTGTGATACTACACAACTCAAGCTTATGGAAACTAGATTGCTAAAATAATTGAGTAAGGAAATATGGAGCTTTTAGAAAACTGAGAGTAAGGAAGATGATGATTAGCTTTTAGGCGTGGAAATTGTTGTAGAGCATTAGCCAATTCAATCTTCATTGACTTGTTTATATAGCATTGGAATTGGTGAACGTTGGAGCAATAAGTCTGATTCAATGCCAATAACAATCTTTCCTTATTAAGCAGATCTTGTCTGGAATGATGCCGTTGGTAATAACTCATCTTGAATGCATAGTACCGTTGCAACTAAGGCGTGTTCTGGCTTTGGCTCATTCTGACGCTGCTTAAGTGCTGATGAACTGTTGTTGTCTTTATCAGAGTTCAGAGTGTTGAGCGCAGTTCTGTTCATCAAGCTTCAGCATAAGCGTGAGTTGTTCTTCTAATTCTGGTATTTGATATAGTATCTTCTGATGCTGATGTTGATATCCAATATTCTGATGCTGATTATGATGTACTCTTGCTGATACCCATCAGAGTTTCTGTAAAACAGAAAGTAATTTTTAGGTAGCAAATAGTTCTTACATGAATCACATAATTAATATATCATTTCATTTTGTTATCATCAAAACTTAAACTTAGGGTAGTAGATTCAAACTTTGTTCTAACAAACCAAACTAAGAAGCTGACCATGTCTTCTAATGAATGAGGAAGTATCAGAAATTCTCGAGGCCAAATCTTTGAGTTGAGCAGGTATTTGCACAAAGTTAACTCGAATGGTATGTCTGCGCATGGAAGTCATGATCTACAAAACAGAACAAAGATAAATCCCCTCGGTCTTTGAAATGGTTAGTCTAATGAAGTATGCATGCTATGTTATGATGCATGATGTCATGATAAAACACACAATAGGTATCACAGATAGCAGACATGGTAAAGGCAAACAAGTCACAGAACAACCCTTGAGTTTCAGGCTTGCATGGAGTCTAGGTACTACCCTCTTGAAGTTCAAATGGTTTCAACCTATCCTAATAATAGTAACCGGGTTCTAGAGGTTCTCAATATCACTGACCATCCTTCATTGGTCATGGTTTCAGATCACACAATCTTTTCTTGCGGACGGAACTATCTCGAGAGTATGGTCTCAATGAGTGTAGCATCGAGTATCAACCAGTTCCCAGCTTTACACCGAGACCGACTATCTCACTACTTCCTATGGCCAAGTTGGTCAATTATAGGTTTTAAGGTCAGTTGATGCTTAACGACCCATATAGAAGCCCCGTATTCTCCTCGTTTCTCCACAAGGGACATCGATACCAACCAATGTGCCACATCAACGTAGCTACTGCTTCAATCGTATCGATCTACGCCGTACAGTTCCCTCACAGTTTATTGCTACTTACCTAAAAGGTGTTCCCCAGGTCCGGGTTAGGATCTATAGTAACTCCCTATACAAAGCCCTCAAAGATAAAGCAAACAAATCAAACAATACAAGCAAATATGATGAACTAATCCTAAGGTATACCTCACTTATTATTCCCCAGCAGAGTCGCCAGTTCTATGATACGGTGGCCAGAACCGGACTGTTTTAGGAAAATGCTGGTTTGCGTTTTGCGTTTGTGTTTGCAAAATTTCGCGGTAAGCAAGAGTCGCCACCAACATTTATTTTATCCAACTGGAAAGGAAAAAAGCACATAAAAATTCCCTTTTCGAGATTTTGAGTACGGGGGGTAGATTATAGAAAGGGAAGGTATTATCACCCTTTCTATCTGTGGTTTTCCACGGGCTCTTAGGTACTTGCTCATTATTTTCAAACTTTCTTGTGTGTGTTTGATTTGAAAAAAAGTTTTTGTTTTGTACTTCGATTTAACCCTTGCTTCTGTCTTCAAGAGTGTTACGAAGTTGTTTTGAAAACTTTGTTTGAAAGGAGTGTAAGTGTGAAAAAGTTTGTTTATTTGAGCAAGTACTTAAGAACTAATCTACCTACTCGAAAAAGAGAATGTTTCTGTTCTTATTTCCTTTAGACAGTGCTATCCCATTATTAGTGAGTAGGTAGCATCGTCGTTGGAGTTTTAAGGGTCAATTCAAAAGGGATGTACCATCATTAAAGCAATGCTAGGACGTCTTAGTAATAACCCTAATTTCTTGAGATCAATATTCGAGGCAACAATATCCGAGGCAACCTTTCCGAGGCAAATTTTCCGAACGAGACTTTGATCTTTGTTTAGACAAGAGAGCGACCACTAAAATATCCTATACTTAATGACCGTTTACCGAAGGCAACCAAAGTGGGAGTATACCCTAGGAGTGCGCATGTGAGAGTGATTTAATTTCAAGTTTATTATCTTTGCACATTTAGGGGTTGCTAACCGTTTTAAAGTTAATCATACATTCTTGTCATGCAAACCTATTATTCATACATCTAACAGTTAATATTTTGCGGAATTTAAAGTGCGGAAAGTAAAGCTACGCTATTACAAGGCTTCAGGTATTAATTACAGAGCCAAAAACAACCCGTCAAAACGATAAATGAAAAGGAGAAAAATCCTAATTAATCTATTACAACTTGTGAGCAATTACATTAATATGGTAAAAATAAATAAATGCGATGAATCGAGAACGAGAGAGAACTAGGGTTTTGACCCCGTCTAACCTAATCAAAAGAGAAATCATTTTTTTGTTGTTTTTAATTATTTTTAAGAAAAAGAATTAGGTTTTTAAATTAAATACAAATATAATTAGTAATTAAATTAAATTAAAGAAAATAATTTACATGGCCTATTTTTGTATTTTTGGTTATTTTTTAAGAAAAAAGAAAATAGAATTTAAATTACACAAAAACCCTAATTTTCTAATTGTTTTTTAATCTATTTACAAAATAATTAAAGTTACCCTAAAATTAAATAAACTAATTAAATTAATTTTTGATTAAAAAAATAAAACCTAAACCTAATTTGGGTGAAAATTATTTTTATGATTTTTTGATTAAAAGAATTAATTTTTATATTAGTAAAAAAAAATTAAATAAATTGAATAAACAAATATAAAAGAAAAAGGGAAAGAAAATTGGGCCTGTCAAAATAATTTGGAGGGTGTGTTGCTAGCAATCTTGGCCCAAAAGAAATTGATCCATGTTGACTTCCCAGATTCCCTGCTGCATGTTGACCAAGGCCTATGATGCTCCTTCATCTGATGACCCTTAGATCTGGCCATCTGGAGATCCAATGGAGGAACCTTGAGGTTACATGGTGGACTTCTTATCTATGCATGCACCTAATCATGTTAATCAAAATAATATGAAACATGGGGGGACCTAGGATTCGAACCCAGGTCCTGTGACCTTTTCCAATGCCTCTTCACCAACTGAGCTGCGCGCTTATGTTGTACATAGAATAATAATAATGAATAATATATGAAAATGTTAGTTAGTGGGAATAAATAAAAAAAGCGCCAGAATTCAAATGGACAAGTAAGATGGTGCCACGCAAGTCGTCCCTGTCCTCTCTCCGTTGGTAAAAGTCATTGACTTTTACCTACGGACAAATGTCCGTCACTACAACCCTGGCTTATTTCAAAATCTCCCATGGGCATGATAAATGGAGTCTAAGGCCATGGATTGATTCGTCTTGGCCTGCTGAGCATGATAGTGCCCTTCTTGAGGGCCAATTTCACCTGTATAAGAAAAACCCAAAACACAACAAGGAACCCTAATAATGGTGGATTCATGTACAACTAACAATAATGCAATTAAATATTATAGATAGCTTGCAAACGCTTCAAGGAACAAGAATATGTAAGTATTTCATGCTATAAGTGCCAAAATCATGTAATTCGATTTCAAGAACAAGCCAAAGTCGTGAACCACTTACATAGGGTTTTAGCGCAGGAAAATCCTTGTTCTTAATTGGTATAGCTTGCTTGTGATCCCAGGAAGCGAATGAGATGGCCAGAGGGTCTTGAAAATGCCTGGAAGTAGCAAAACGGTTTACCACTTTTCTTTGATTTTTTCAAGTTTGGTTCTGCCTTTGTGCGCCTCCAAAGCTTGTGTTTTAGGTATGCAAATGTTCACTATATACCAAGGATTTAATTAGGGTTGAAATTATGCTCTCAATCTTTATCAATCATGGCTTTTGATTTTGATTTGATTCACTTGAAAATCTTTCCAAAATAGGCCAAAATCAATCTTTTTGTGCCCACCTATGCCTTGCACGAATTGATTCACTTGCTAGCTAGATATAGGACCTGAAATATGCACAAGATCTTGAGGTTTCAATGATTTGGATTTTTTCATGATTTGTTTTGTTTTGTTTTTCATGACTTTTCAAAATGACCTATAATGTCCAAATTCATAACTTCTTGTTAGTGAATATTTTGAACTTGGTAGCTGAAGTTGAATTGTAGAGAATTGCATCCTATTCAAAATGAGCTTTAGATGGGTCATTTCTCATAAAGTATGAGAAAGTTATGCTTGGTCAAAGTTGAGTTGACTTTCCCTATAAAACCCTAATTTAACAACTTTTGGTTCTTGATGAATTGTGAGCAATCCTTGAGGAATCATGATCAACCCTTGATCAAATGATGAAATATACTTCAAAATGAGGATGTTGACCAAAAATCTTGAAGTTTGACTGTATGTGGGCCACAATTGACTTTTGCCCTAGCACATTCGATTTTCAGGCCTTTGAGCAATTGACTGAGCAAACTTCCTCTGCAAGGCTTGAAACTTGACATAGATGATCTTGAGAACCTATTAGGACAATGGTAAGAATTTGGGATCCCTTGGACTCAGGTATCTTGATGCAATATGAAACCCTAATTTGAGGTAGACTGCCTTAGGAGAGAGCTTGTCTGGTCAACCCTTGGACTTCCTTGAGCAAATTGAGGTTCTTTCTTGAAATGTTTTGAGAAATATGGGAGGGAAAATTTTGGGGTACAACAGAATCTATCCCAGGTTTTATCGCACCTTCTGAAATCCAATTTGGTAACTTAAAAAGAAGCTCCAAAGAACCCCAACACGGCTTCCCCTCATTATCACCCAAATGCCAGATGCGCATGTCATTCAGAAAGTCTGGGTCACGACACTAACAACTGTTGGAAAGAGATTGAGTTTGATGCACCCGAAAAGCCAAACGTCATTTCTGCTCCTATGCCTAGGCATGGTCACAACACCAATGCAATAGAAGAAGATTTGTTTGTTACCACAGTTGATGAACTCTTGACTCCACTCCCAATCATTAAGATAAACTTGTTGAAAGCCGGTGTATTCTCGGGTTGTAATAAAGACTTCCATCTCTGCTTATCCTCACCAATTGTTTTCCCTTTCTTGAAAATAGGCATTCAACGCTTGATAGACAACAAAGAGATTTTGTTTGAAAGTAATCCTGTTTTACCTGTTCCTGTTGAAGACATTTCAATCATAACCATCTCCGCCAATTCTTCCAAAGTCCCCAAAAGTCCTGTTAGGATTACATCAGTTCCAAAAACTACTCCTCTTATAATCACAATGCATGGGCCAGTCCCATATGAGTCAGACAAAACTATGCCATGGAATTACGGTGGAGACATCTACTACCATGGCATCAAACAAGATGGGCTGGCGCCGAAGAAATAAATTCCAAAGAAGAAGACTCCGACATTAGCAATATTACCAGAACCAGTAAGATTACCCGAAGCGGTAGAATCTTCTCTCCAGAAATTGCCCCCCCAAAGGTAGTTTTTGGACCCGTGGCTGCTCCAAAGGTTACTTCCGTACCAATAATCATATATGCAAGTGCTCCTGTTAACAAAGACGACACAACCCATGTTGTTATCCCTACCAACACTCCTACTGCTGAAATTCGAGGAAAGAGTATTCAAGAAGAGCCTGTCCGGACGAAGGCTCAACCGCTGCCTATCCCCGAAACCTCCAAGAAGGAAATGGAGGAGATCCCGAGAATAATAAAGAAGAGCGACTACGACGTAGTTGAATAGTTGGGACAAACTCCCTCCAAAATCTCCATGCTGGCATTGTTACTGTGCTCCGAGGCACATGCGAAAGCCCTGGTGAAGTTTTTGAAGACAGCCCATGTGCCTCAAGAGACATCTGCTGACCAATTTCAAGATTGTGTGACCAGTTTGACGGCAGACAACGGCCTAGGTTTCTCGGATGTTGATCTGACACCAAGGGGAAGAAAGCACAACGAGGCATTGTATGTCTCGGTGGAATGCAGAGGAACAACTCTGGCCCATGTCTTGGTGGACACCGGCTCATCTTTGAATGTTTTACCGAAGAAAGCTCTCGACAGACTAGACTGCGAAGGATTAACGTTGAAATCAAGTAACATAGTCGTAAGAGCATTTGATGGCTCAAAGAGGATGGTTCACGAGGAGGTGGACATCCCCATAAAGGTTGGGACTCAGACTTTCAACTCAACATTCTATGTAATAGACATCTGCCCCTCTTACTCCTGTCTGCTAGGACGACCATGGATCCATAATGCCAGTGCTGTCACCTCCACACTGCACCAGATGCTGAAATACCCGGTCCATGGAAAGATCATCACTGTCCACGGAGAGGAAGATTATATGATTAGCCACCTCAATTCTCTCCGGTATGTGGAGTTGGACGGCGAGTTCATTGAAACTTCTTTTCAACATTTCAAAGAAGTCTCTCAAGAGGTAGCAGTAACCAAGACGGTATCCTAGATCCCCAATGTGATCGGTGGAAATAGAACTGACTGTTTAAGGCTGGATCGCGTATGTTGCGGTAAGCAAGAGTCGCCACCGTCTTTTATTTTCTCCAACATGGAAAGGACAAAAGCACAGCAAAATTCCTTATTCGAGATGTCTCTCGGTTCGGGAGGTAGATTTATAGAAAGGGAAGGTGTTAGCACCCTTTCTATCCATGGTTATCCATGGGCTCTTAGGTACTTGCTCTTATGTTTTCAAAAGATGTTTGCTTTTCAAATATGAGTGGGTTTGAAAAAAGTTTCGTTTTTGAAAGATTTCTAAGTGACTCTTGTATCTGTCCTCAAGAGTGTTTGAAAAATTTGTTTTGAAATTTTTTGAAAGTGTCAGTGCGAAAAGATGTTTTGTTTGTTTTTTGAAGAGAGCAAGTACCCATGAGTCATCTACCTACCCTAAGGAATTAGGCTGTGTAAAAGTCCTTAAGGTAGTGCCATCCCACCATTGAGAGGTAGGTAGCACCACCGTTGGAGGTGTTCGGGTCAATTCGATTTTAGGGACAGTGTGGTCACCGAAGCAACAGTTAGGACACCTTAGAAGTAACCCTAATGTCCTAGATCCTTTTTAATCCGAGGCAACCGTTTCGAGGCAACTGTTTCGAAGCAACTGGATCATGGACATAAGAGCGACTGCTAAAACGTCCTATACTTGACGACCACGTTTCGAAGGCAACGAGTGAGGCGTACCCTAGAAGTGGTGTGTGCATTGTGTGTTGTTTTCATGTTATGTTTTATCTTTGATCATGGCATTGTGAGCTATGAGTTGTTTTTAATTACCATACATTCTTTCATGCAATTTAGCAGTTAGGAGTGCGGAAAATTAAAAAAACGGAAAGATAAAAGCTACGCTATTACAAGGCGCGGGTCTATACATCGCCAAAATACAAAGACCCGTTTTTGATAAAGATGCGGAAAGTAAAAAACAATAAACCTAATTACTATTACATCCTTGAACAGTTACATAATAATCAATAAGAAAAATAATGCGCGAAAAGAATTAAACTGAACGTCCGAGGGTTTTGGACCCTTTGCTTGAAATTAAATTAAATTAAAACCTAATTAATTATTTAAAGAAAAGAAAGTGTTTTTTATGTTTTTTTTTTGTATTTATTATGGAAATAAAGAAAAGAATTTAAAAGTTAGTAAACAACCCTAATTCTAGATTATTTTAATTATTAAAGAAAATGTCAAAGTTGACCTAATTTACTAATTAATTAATTTACATATTTATGTACAAAAATAATAGTAATTAATAAATAATAATAATAATTAAGAACATGATTAAAAAGTGTCAAAACCTAATTCTATATGATTTTTATTTATTAAGAAAAAGGGTTAAAAATAAAACCTAAATTAAGCTAATTTGATTATTAGTATTTATTTACAAAAATAGGTTAATGATGAAATTTAATAAATAATTAAATATATATTTACAATTTTGATTTTCTGATTTTTATTGTGAAAAATTAATTTATAATGAATTAATAAAAATAATTAAAAACAATTAAAAGAATTAGAAAAGAAAATAAAATAAAATTATAAAAACCAAAGGGGGTGTCAGGCCCAAAGTGGAGGTGAGATTGAAGCAATTCAGGCCCATTAGACAAAGTCACGTTTGACTTTTTGGTATCACGTGCTTGCTGGCTGACTAGGGTGTATCATGGACTTCATTCTGTAGCCATTGGATTGTTGATCAAGACCATCTGGCAAGCTACGCGTGAGGGTGCATGATGGACCATTGAACGAATGCTGCATGGGAATGTTTGAGGAAAAAATAGAGAGAATTATATGGGGGACCTGGGAATCGAACCCAGGTCCCAGTACCTCTTGCCACTATGCCTTTGCCAACTGAGCTATCCAACGCGTTTGTAGTATAAGTGGAAAACAATTATTATATAAAAAAAATGCCAATTATGCTGAGACATTAAAAAAACGCGCTAAGATTTGAATGCTCCAGTAGCGCTTGGACAGCTCACCTTTCTTCTTCGTTTTCACCTACAAACATGAATAAGATAGCGGGGGTTTTAAACCCCCACAAGGCAAAAGTCCAAAAATAGCGATTACGCACACAAATTATATAAATTGAGCGCGAGTATCTCATTCGATTCGTCTTGTTGCAACGAATTTGTCCATATATGGCTTGAGGTCTAATTTTACAGCATACGCAAAGCCCTAATTTTCGAACCTTGAAACCCTAGATATCTCTCATGGTGGATTTTGATTTAGGCAGTTTCAGCACAATTCAACTATACCAAAAGCTTCAGGGAGATGTCAGTAATACAAATCAATGAGCAAAACATGTCAATGATGCATAGAAATTAGGTTTCGATTATGAAAATATTCGTTCAAACCATGACTTTGTTTTACCATTTCTTTGAGTATGAGAGCTGGTTCTTGATAGTAATAGCTTCTTGGAGACTTAGGCAATATGTTTGAATCACTTTTAGGCCTTGAATCCACCTGCAAATAGGATTTCAGTTTCACAATTTTCTTGAGTTTTTGCAAATTGGCTATGGAGTTTTTAGAAGCTTTCACGTGTGTTCTTGAGTAGGGTTGGCCTCAGCATATGTATGTGATGTGAATTAGGTCAAGAATAAGCCCAAAAGTCCATGGCATTATGACTTGAATATTTGATTGCCTAATCATATCTTTTTCAATCTTTTCTTTCATGAAACCTTGCCAATCATGGATTTTTTTGCCTTGTTGATTGAGAAACGAGTTGCCAGCTTGCCCTAGTCATATTTGCTGCACAAAAAGATCTAAAAAGCACATCTTTTGAATTTTCTTATAATTAAAACCAATTAAATGAATTAATATAAATATAAATTCAATTAATTAATTAAAAATAAGAAAATAAATCATTTTAAGCTTAATGGGTCGTGCATAGGCTTTGGGTAAAGATTCAAGAAAGAATTTGGGGTCCATTAGCAAAATTGAAGTGTTTTAGGCAAAGTTGACTTTTGAAAGTTCCCAAAAATTTCCCAACTTCTCCAATGTATATCTTGCTCAATTTTGAAGCTATGAACATGTTCTTGGACATTTTGGAAAGGTCTTGAAGTCCTATAACCAATGCCTTTGTTCCCATGTCATTTTGATTTACCTATCTCAAGTTATGGTCTTTGACTTAAAGTGCCTTTTTGTTGACTTTTGAAAATGACCTATAATGTTGAAATTGATAACTTTTTGTGAGAGCATTTCTTGGACTTGGAGTGTGAAGATGAGTTGTAGGAAATGTAATCCCCTTCAAAATGAGCATTGGATGGGATTTTTCTGATGAACCATGAAGAAGTTATGCCTTGGTCAATTTGCAGTTGACTTTTCAGCTGTCCAAAAATAGAAACTTTTGTATCTTGAGACTTTTTGAGCTATGCTTGTGGAATCATGATCAAGAATTGATCAAATGATGATTGTGGCTTCAAAATAAGATGTTTACCAAATTTTTTGACTTTTGACTGTCAAATGACCATTTTACCCCTGCAGTTGACTGTGAAGCATTTAGGGCTCTTGACTGTGCAATTTGATGCTGTGAGTCTTGAAACTTGACATATGGATGCTTGAAAATGTTTATAGGCATGTGGGACTTGATTGGACCCTTGAAAACCTCAATTTCTTTGCAAGAACCAAAACCCTAATTTTGACTGTGTTAGGAGGCAATTGGACTGTGCAACCCTTGAGAGATTTTGAACCATTTGGAGATTGATCTTGGCAAATCTTGAAGAATATGGGAGGGCAAATTTTGGGGTACAACAGTTTCCCCTGTTCAATCTTCTTAGACCTGAGGATGTAGATTGGCTTGCACGCCTTTCGTGATCCGAAGGTGGAAGATGATTGAACACTAGAGTGCCCGGAAATTTGCACTCACATAGTAGAGTATTAACAGTGTGATGTGGGGAATGGGCTTACAGATGCCATTTGGAGGAATGATGGATATGAGGATGGGCTTATAGATGCCATCTGGAGCTGTGACAGAGCCTTGTCGGGAATGGGCTTATAGATGCCATTTGGAGACTATTGGTATGTGGATGGGCTTATGGATGCCATCTAGGTGTCGATCGCGTAAGAGATTCCTTAGCGAGAACCTGAGAAAGAAAAATAATTACCTGGCCTGTTACAGGGGTTGATCTTCAAACTCTTCATGTAGATATGCCCTGGCTGGATACAGGTATCGAATCTTCAAACTCTTCAGACGTTCCCTGGCAGGATACAGGAATCGAGTCCGGAAATAGTCGTCAACAGATACGCCCTGGCTGGATACAAGAATCGAGTCCGGAAAATAGTCGTCAACAGATACACCCTGGCAGGATACAAGAATCGGATCTTCAAACTCTTCAGACGTGCCCTGGCTGGATACAGGAATCGAGTCCGGAAAATAGTCGTCAACAGATACACCCTGGCAGGATACAGGAATCGGATCTTCAAACTCTTCAGACGTGCCCTGGCTGGATACAGGAATCGAGTCCGGAAAATAATCGTCAACAGATACACCCGGGCAGGATACAGGAATCGGATCTTCAAACTCTTCAGGCGTGCCCTGGCTGGATACAGGAATCGAGTCCGAAAAATAGTCGTCAACAGATACGCCCTGGCAGGATACAGGAATCGGATCTTCAAACTCTTCAGACGTGCCCTGGCAGGATACAGGAATCGAGTCCAGAAAATAGTCGTCAACAGATACGCCCTGGCAGGATACAGGAATCAGATCTTCAAACTCTTCAGACGTGCCCTGGCTGGATACAGGAATCGAGTCCGGAAAATAGTCGTCAACAGATACGCCCTGGCAGGATACAAGAATCAGATCTTCAAACTCTTCAGACGTGCCCTGGCAGGATACAGGAATCGAGTCCGGAAAATAGTCGTCAACAGATACACCCTGGCAGGATACAGGAATTGGATCTTCAAACTCTTCAGACGTGCCCTGGCAGGACACAGGAATCAAGTCCGGAAATAATCGCTCACAGATATGCCCTGGCTAGATACAGGTATCGAATCTGAAATTGCGACAATTGATAGTAATCATCTTTGTATTGATCTTGGTCCTGAAAAGACAAAACGTTAGTTGTATGAAATGTCATGATGTATGACATGCGTGATGTTCTCAGAATAAATGAGATTGTATGTCCATGATGCGTATGTGCATGCTATAATGTATGAAGATGTGATGTTTATGACTATATTTTGTCTAGGAAAATAAATCCTTGATGGGTGCCGGGAAGTCAAATCCTGGGCTGGGGTTGAAGAGTAGTTCTTCATTTCCGCTAGGGATGATGGTTGCGAGAATAAACCCGTAGGAGAAGATGACTCCGTTGAGGAATAAACTTTGCTGGAGAGATTACTCTGCGGGGAATTACTCTGTGGGAGAAGAGGTACTTTGCTGAGATGTTGATGATAACTCCGCTGGGGATACCATTGATATGTCATGTTGGAAGATTTGATGAACTCTGCTGGAGGATAGGAAGAACTTCGCCGAGGGTGGTCCTTCCGTTGTAATTAGATGAGGATAACCCAGTTATAGGCTCTGGTGGGGAATAACCTTTGAATATGGTCGGGGAGAGACGTATGCACTCTGCAGGGGACCAGCTTCCAGAATCTACTGGGGATAAGCTTCCAGAATCTACTGGGGATAAGCTTCCAGAATCTACTAGGGATAAGCTTCCTGAATCTACTGGGGAGATTGATTGAACTCTCCTGGGGAAACTTTTCAGATTGGACTGGGGAAGTGGCTCTACTGGATGTCGGTATTCCGCCGGGGAACAATCTTAGATCAAGACTGTCGGGGCTGCTTGTAGAGGAATATTTGTATACCGCTGGGGAATGTTGAGATCTTCTGGGGATACCTAACTTCCTTAAGGCTGACAGTGGTCTAACTCGGCTTGGGGGAGAGCGTTGCTAACTTGCTTGGGATACTGTGCCTTGTTAGGGTTGATTGGAGACCAACTGCTTGGGGAGAATTGTTGATTCTTGTCTTACTCGGCGGGGAGTGAAAGTATCTGGGTTACATTCTTCAGCCGAACTTACCTTAGTACCTTGGTGGACAGAGCAATTAGATTGCTTAGACAACTCATTATTGCCCCTGTTTCTGATGTTACCTGTAATTAATCATTTGTTTCGTATTCAAATATTTATGAGTTAGCAATTAGTGTCAAATGCATATATCACAATTGAACATTGGACGTTCTTCACAAAACAAAACAGAAAAAGGAAAAAGCAATTGGAAATTGGTCTGAAAAGTGAATTTGTATTGATTTTTGAATTTGCCTGTAAATAGGCGTTTATGTACAAGAGGCTGGCGTCCTAGTAAGAGAACGCCGCCGAACAACAGAGTTTATAAAATTTTGTGAAAAAGGAAAACAAAACAGCTATGTGAAGAAAGATAATCCCACTGGGTTCCAACTCTGCTATCGCCTTTATGTCTTCAAGCGTCTCATCACTTGGCTGCTTAGTTAAAGATGAAGCTGACTGATCGATGCCGTCTGAACCTGATGTTGATACCGGATTCTGGATGCAGGGTGATTCAATGAGACATAGTATTATTCTTTAATCCCTAACTTTTGCCTGGACCGCCCTTTCGGGTTTTCAGTCCACCGGGATACCCATTTTTGCCCAAGCCGCCTTTTCATGTTTTCGACTTGCCGGGTGTACAAATTTTTTCATTTCATCCCTTATTTTTGCCGGAACCCTTTTGGTTCACTGGGAAGCCCTAATTTTTGCCTAGGTATGTCAACCTAGCGGGTCTTTTATCATGCGTAGTATCTTTTTACTATGTCTGCATTGGCGGGGTGAGGAAGGTCGTCACCATCCATGGTGGTTAGAATCATGGCTCCTCCTGAGAAGACATGTTTAACCACAAATGGCCCTTCGTATGTGGGGGTCCATTTGCCCCTGGGATCACTTTGAGGAAGAATGATGCGCTTGATTACCAGGTCCCCAACTTGATACTCTTGTCGTCTGACTTTCTTGTTAAATGCCTTGATCATCCGTTTTTGATACGTTTGACCATGACAAATAACAGTGAGTCTCTTTTCGTCAATTAGGTTTAATTGATCAAGTCGAGTCTGAATCCAGTCATCTTCGCTCAAGCCTGCATCCTTCATTATCCGGAGAGAGGGTATCTGGACTTCAATCAGCAAGACTGCCTCCATGCCGTAGACCAAGGAAAAAGGAGTTGCTCCGGTTGACGTTCTTGCTGAAGTACGATACCCATGAAGAGCAAACGGTAACATCTCGTTCCAATCTTTATAGGTCACTGTCATCTTCTGCACAATCTTTTTGATATTCTTATTTGCTGCTTCTACAGCCCCATTCATCTTCGGCCGGTAAGGAGAAGAGTTGTGGTGCTGTATTTTGAATTGTTCGCAGAGCTCAGTGATCATCTTGTTGTTGAGATTGGTACCATTGTCCATAATGATCCTTTCCGGGACGCTGTATCGACAGATCAGGTTATGACGAATAAACCGTGCCACGACGTTCTTGGTTACGGTAGCGTAGGAAGCCGCTTCAACCCACTTTGTAAAATAATCAATCGCTACAAGGATGAAGCGATGTCCGTTGGATGCTGTAGGTTTAATCTCGCCGATCATATCAATGCCCCACATTGCAAAAGGCCAAGGTGCAGTCAAGACATTCAGAGGGACTGGAGGAACGTGCACCTTATCAGCATAGATTTGGAACTTGTGACATGTCCGAGAATGTTGGTAACAATCAGCTTCCATTATGGACCAGAAATATCCTGCTCGAAGGATTTTCTTTGCCATGGTATGTCCACTGGAATGCGTTTCGAAGGTACCTTCATGTAGTTCTGCCATAATCCTTTCTGCTTCAGTCTTATCCACACAACACAGTAAGGTTGAATCATGGTTTCGCTTGTAGAGAATGCCATTGCTGAGGAAGAACTTTGCCGCAAACCTTCTCAGGAACTTCTTGTAGTTGACAGATGCACCCTCGGGGTATTCTTGAGCTTCCAGATACCTCTTCACCTCATGATACCAGGGTTTTTCAGTTACTATCTCAGCCTCAAGATCACAACAATATGCCGGTTCGTCCAGTTTCCAGATAATGATCCGGGGAGCCTCATTGTCCCATTTGACTCTGAACATAGAATACATCGTAGCCAGCACATCCGCCAACTGATTCTCCTCTCCTGGGAAGTGTTCAAAAGTTATCTCTGTGAAATGGGGGATCAATGTCAACACACATTCTTTATAAGGAATAAGGTTTGGGTGTTTCATATCCCACTCGCCTTTGATCTGATTGATTACGAGAGCGGAATCTCCGAATACACTCAGAAACTTGATCCTTAAGTCAATTGCGGCTTGAAGACCCATGATACACGCCTCATACTCCGCCATGTTGTTGGTGCAGTTGAAACATAGCCGGGCAGTGAGTGGAGTATGAGTGCCTTTTTGGGATATAATCACAGCGCCGGTACCGTTACCCAAAGAGTTGGAAGCTCCATCAAAGTGCATAGACCATCGGGATCCTTCCTCAGGTCCTTCATCCGGTCCAGGTACTTCACAATCAGTCACTACCATGATGTTCTCGTCTGGAAACTCAAAGTTCATTGACTGGTAGTCGTCCACTGCCTGGTGTGCCAAATGGTCTACCAATAAACTTCCCTTGATTGCTTTCTGAGTCGTGTACTAGATGTCATATTCCGTCAAGATCATCTGCCATCTTGCTATTCTCCCGGACAGAGCAGGCTTTTCGAATATGTACTTTATTGGATCCATTTTTGAAATCAACAGAGTAGTGTGAGTCAGCATATACTGTCTCAACCGGCGAGCCGCCCTTACCAAAGCGCAGCAAGTTTTCTCGAGCAGTGAGTATCGGGTCTCACAGTCGGTAAACTTTTTGCTAAGGTAATAAATGGCGTGCTCTTTTCGGCCAGACTCGTCATGCTGCCCCAGCACACACCCCATTGAGCTGTCAAGTACTGTCAGGTATAGTATTAGAGGTCTCCCTTCAACCGGTGGCATAAGGATGGGTGGTTCTTGGAGGTACTCTTTGATTCTGTCGAAAGCAACCTGACATTCATCATTCCAACGTACTACTTGATCTTTCTTCAGTAGCTTGAAGATTGGTTCACAGGTAGCAGTTAGATGCGAGATGAATCGGGCAATGTAATTCAGACATCCTAGAAAGCCTCTGACTTCTTTCTCTGTCTTGGGAACTGGTATCTCTTTTATGGCTTTAACCTTGGCAGGGTCCACTTGAATACCTTTGTCTCTCACGACGAAGCCTAGCAACTTTCCAGATCTTACCCCAAATGTGCACTTGTTTGGGTTCAACCTCAGCTTGTACAACTTCAGACAGTCAAACAGCTTCTGCAGATGGTCAAGGTGTTCCTCCTCAGTTTGGGACCTTGCAATCATATCATCGACATATACTTCTATCTCATGATGGATCATGTCATGAAATAAAGCAACCATGGCACGTTGGTAGGTTGCCCCATCATTTTTCAGTCCAAAAGGCATGACCTTGTAGCAGAAGGTGCCCCACTGAGTAACAAAGGTAGTCTTTTCCATATCTTCAGGAGCCATTTTGATCTGATTATAACCTGAAAAACCATCCATGAAGGAGAACACCTTGTGCTGAGCAGTATTGTCAACCATAACGTCGATGTGAGGTAGAGGGAAATCATCCTTGGGGCTCGCCCTGTTCAAATCCCTGTAATCAACACACATTCGGACCTTGCCATCTTTCTTCGGCACCGGAACCACGTTGGCAACCCACTGAGGGTAAGAAGTCACTGCTAGAAACCCGACATCAAATTGTTTCATAACCTCAGCTTTGATCTTCTCGGACATCTCTAGACACATACGACAGACCTTTTGCTTTACCGGAGGGCATTCTTCCTTGGTAGGCAAGTGATGGACCACAATGTCGGTATCCAACCCAGGCATGTCTTCATAGGACCAGGCAAAGATTTCCACATAATCGTGCAACATCTGAATTAACCGTTGTTTCACACTGAGCTCCGGATTAGCACCGATCTTGACTTCCTTTCTATCTGTCTCAGTACCCAGATTTACCGTTTCCACTGGCTCTTCATGTGGCTGAATGGCCCTCTCTTCCTGGAGTAACAGTCTTGCAAGCTCGCCAGGCAATTCACAATCATCTTCACCTTCGTCTTCGGCTAAGTTGATCGGATTTTCGAAGTCATAACTGGAAGTAGCAGAGTCGTTACCAGTGAGATCCAGAGTGGATTGAAACCTGTATGAGTGAGTGTGTGTAAATATAGCTGTTTTGCAATATATAAAGAAAGAAAGAAAGGGATCTCAAGATTTGAAATGCGAAAAACGTCCAATGTTTTTATTTATGATATATGGAAATGACAAGTAATAAGCCCTCACAAATGAAACAGCGGTGCCCCGGGTAAGACACCGGGCCGTAAAGTTTCAATTTATTGTTCATTACAAATTTAAAAAACAAAGGAATTCATTACTGAGTAACAAAAGTAACAGGTATGTAGTCTTTTGCAGTCCAATTGTTTAGTCCACCGTCGGTCGTCGGATAGATCCAGCTATCAAACTCTGATTCCTCTGCATCGCCTTCAATAGCATTCACTCCCGGGTTGGTGATGAACACGGGAGGTCTTCCGATCCTTGCTTTGCGTACAGCCCTCTGAGCCTCTGCAGTGAAACCCAGTCCAAACTTGTCAGTCTTAGGAGTAAAATCAGGGAGCCTGCCCCAGTTTGCGCATTCACCTTTTTCAATCACAGCCCGGGCGTCCTTCAAGGAAGCCATCTTCAAAGGAAAGTCTTCTTCAATCACTGTCTCCGCTGACACCAATGTTGGAGGCACCTCTTCAAAATGTTGAAAGGGGGTTTCAATGAACTCCCCGTCCATCTCTATATACCGGAACGAATTCAGATGACTAACCATGTATTCTTCCTCCCCCTACACTGTAACAATCTTCCCTCTGACAAGGTATTTAAGCTTCTGGTGTAGAGTGGAGGTCACAACCCCAGCCTTGTGGATCCAAGGACGACCCAGCAAACAAGAATAGGATGGACGAATGTCCATCACATAGAACGTTGAATCAAATACTTGGGAACCAACCCGGATCATAATATCTACTTCACCGTGTACCATCCTCTTCGACCCGTCAAAGGCTCGGACAACGATGTTACTAGGCTTCAACTCCAAACCCTCACAATCCAACCTGTCTAAGGCCTTCTTGGGCAATACATTCAGTGAAGAACCGGTGTCTACCAACACGTGTGCAAGAGTAGTGCCCCTGCATTCAATAGAGACATGCAGGGCATCGTTGTGGTTCTTTCCTTTGGCGGTCAGATCAGCATCAGAGAAACCCAGCCCATTGTCAGCGGTCAAGTTGGTCACACAATCCGTAAATTGATCAGCCGACGTCTCTTGTGGCACATGGGCCGTCTTTAGGAAGGAAATCAGGGCCTTGGCATGGGCCTCTGAGCACAACAACAGTGATAGCATAGAGATTTTAGAGGGGGTGTGCCCCAGCTGCTCAACGACGTTGAAATCGCTCTTCTTGATGATCTTAAGGATTTCTTCCATCTCTTGCTGTGAAGCTTCAACATTAACGGTCTTAGGTGCCTCCATCTGGGCAGGCATATCAGCAATCCCTTTGCCCCGAGTGTCAGATGACTCGGCAGTAGGGGTAGAAACTTGATCAGGAGGGGAAACAGGCACACTTGTAGACGTGATGATAAGAGGTCTTCGGATAACTGGTGGCGCAATGTCAGGCGAGAAGAGCTTACCACTGCGAGTAACTTTAGCGGGACCGATGATGTTACTGATGCCGGTACTAGTGTTGAACTCTTGCTTCACTCCAAGCACATACACATCTGCCCCATAGTGCCATGGGACAGCCTTGTCAGATTTATAGGGGAGGGGCCCCGGAACAGTAATGATGATAGGTGCAACAGACATAATTTTGACTGGCTTCCTCGGGGGAGCCTTGGTAGGATTATTGAAGATGGTGACAACAGACACTTCTCCAGTAGGAACAATAGGAACATCGGTCTTCTTGAACAAGATCTCTTTTCTATCCATCAGGTTTTGGACGCCTGACTTCAGCAACGGACAACCAGCAGAGGAAACGGCACACAGAAGGCAACCCTTGCTACAACCCAGAAATAAACCGGATAGCAACAGGTTCCTCTTGATAGTCAAAAAAGGAATCATAATATTATCCACAGAAACTACATACAGGTCTTCCTCAATAGCATTTACTCCATGCTGGGGCATAGGAGCAGTCACAATGTTGGGCCTTTCGGGTGCCTCAAACTGTATTTCTTTAGCGTTGATAAGGTCTTAAACCTTATTTCTTAGGGCCCAACAATCATCAGTAGAATGCCCCGGGCTATCAGAGTGATAAGCACAGCGGGCGTTGGGATTATACTTTGGAGATGTTGTGTTTACCACCTTCGGAGCTTCTCTGACAGTTACCAAGTTGGTCGATAGCAGTTGTGGCAAGATCTGCGACAAGGTCATACTAAGCCGAGTATATTATCTTCTGGGTCTCTCACCCCTTGGTTGGTTAGGTTGCCGAGGAGCGGCAGCAGGCTTTGCAATTACCACCGCGTTGACAGCTTGGCGGCGTTCTGGTTTATTTTGCCTCCGGGGGCCATACACAGCACTTGCCTCCTTCTTGAAAGGCTTCTTCTCAGAACCGGAGGACGCACCTTTCTATATCTTCCCTGATTTCATCCCAGCTTCTATCCTTTCACCCGTCAGAATGTGGTCTGTAAACCCTGCAGAGGAGTTACCAATGAGATGGTTGAAGAATGGCCCGGATAGGGTCCCTAAGAACATGTCCACGAGTTCACGGTCGGTTAACGGTGGCTGCACCCTGTCAGCCAGGTCCCTCCACTTCTGCGCGTACTCTTTAAAACCTTCTCCCGATCCTAGCGACATACCCTGGAGTTGGGTATGTGTAGGAGCGAGGTCGGCATTGTACTGATACTGCTTATAAAAAGCAGTAGCTAAATCCTCCCAGTTACGAACCTTGGTTCCATCCAGCTGATAGAACCATTCGAGATGAGTCCCTGAAAGACTCTCCTGGAAGAAATGGATCCACAAGTTCTTGTCCACGGTATATGGTTGGATCTTCCGCACATAAGATCTGAGATGTAGCTTAGGGCAGGACGCCCCGTCATACTTTGTGAAAGATGGTGCTTTGAACTTGTGTGGGATCACCACACCAGAAGATAGACCCAGGTCTCCGAAATCCCACCCAGGCACTTGTTGAATTTCCATGGCATTCAGGCGATCCTCTAACTGCTTGTACTTGTCTTCAGCGGGAGGACACTGCTCCTCATTGAAATCAATCTCGTTGTCAGAGACCACAGGACTAGGAACCCTTCCCCCTTGGGGACTGCCTTTCCCTACAGAAGAACCAGCTTGATCAACCTCATTCTGCAGTGTGTTGCCAAACCTCCGGCCAGTGTTGAATAATACAGTTCTCTTCTTCTTCTTCTTGACCAGCAGAGCCTTCAATTCCTCTTGACCTTGGGCTAAACTCATGATCAACTCTTGGAACTGGGCGTTTTGAGCCTGGAGGGCCTTGATGGATTGCTCAGTAGATGATTCAGGATTCATGATGGCGAGCTGAAATAAACAGCGAAGAAGATTAAACCACCTGTAAAAAAGAGTACCTGCTATGCACATGATGCATGATATGCTGTTTATGCAATGCATTCAAGGGTTCGAAAGTTCAAGTTTGTTGTAGACAAAAAGGAACACACGTTATCATTAAGAAATAATTGTTCAGTACATCAAGGCCTCATGGGCAAAACATTACAAAGTAAATTAATCCCAAAATACTTCGCACATCCTTTTTGGAGCTGTGTAAGTGTTGAGAGTCTTTTCCTCGTGCAGTAGGCGGGTGAGCTCCAAGACCTTCTTCTCACTGGCATGCAGACTGGATTCAAGAGAATTCCGTTCTTCCTTAAGCTGGATCCAGCTCTTCTGCATTTCTTCCCATGATGTAGGCATGTCAGGATGTTGAATGGTGTATGAGACCTCTCCTTCCAACACGGGCTCTTTGATCACAGGGAGAACATGAGGATAAGGCATCACTAACTTCTGGGAGCGGGCTCGTACCCACTTGAGATAAGGCTCCAACGGGATGGAGTTCTTGTGCCCCAGTGTCTTGTTGTCTACCTTGTTGGGCATCCTCCAAGCTCTGATAAATCTCTGGCGAAGTCCTTGTGCATCATTGTCGAAGTCAAAAACTATGTCAGGAAGCAACATGTCATGAGGGCCATCCCTCCGAGCATATCCGAACTGTCTCAAAGCCAGACACGGGTTGTAAGTAATACCTCCTCTGATTCCAAGTAAAGGAACATTAGGAAACTCCCCGCAACGATCAATGATAGTGACATCCTCTCTGGATCGAGAGCACCAATGTATATCTGCATGTGTAAGAGTCATCAATCATTGTGACCATCTCAAACCCCGCTCGTTCTTCAAAACTGATTGTGGAAGGTGCGAAATAAACCACCTTGCCAGGATAGGAGTGCAGCACATGAGAACACCTCTTTTTCTCATGGTTCGAGTGTAACATGAGTGAAGGATGTCTCCAAGCAACGTAGGTATAGGATTCCTGGACATGAAGATCTTGACAGCATTGATATCTATAAGCTGATCGGGATTCGGGAACAACACCAACCCATAGACAAGGAGAGCCACAACTTCCTCAAAGGCTTGTAGGTCAAGGGAATTCCAACATTCTTGGGCCTTCTCAAACAGGAACTTTGCCAAGAATCCTTTGATACCACTTCTAACTTCCCAATGTCCCTTGATGTCAGATGGTTGTAGGCGTAATGCTTTAGCAACCTCTTCAAGCTTGGGTTCCCTTTCCGTACCGTTGTAGGGTAGTTGACTAAGGATAGGGATCTTCAGAAGCTGGGAGAACTCTTCCAATGTAGGCACCAGTTGATAATCCAGGAAAGTGAAACAGTGGTGCAGAGGGTCAAAGAACTGGAAGAGGACCTTTATCATATCTTCCTCAATGTTGGTGTTGACCAAGCTGACGAGTCTTCTATGTTTCTCACTGAAAGAAGAGCTCTCGGGAATCCTGGATGTAAGTTCCTTAAGCTGAGGAGGGACCCTTACGAGGTTGATCTGAATTGTCTTTCTGCGGATAGTTTCCATGTCCTACAAAACAAGAACAAAGATGAATATTCGAACCCCTGAAGTGGTTAGTGGATGCATATGATGTTGTATGATGTTATGATATTATGATAAAAACACACCACAAGTATCCACAAAAAGCAAACATGGTAAGGCACACAAGTCACACAAGACAACCCTTAGAGTTTAGGCCAGCATGGGGTCTAGGTATTACCCTCTTGAAGTTGGTGGGCTCAAAACCTGTCCTATCAAAAGTAATCGGGTTCTAAGGATCTCAATATCATTGGATTGTTTTCTGTGTTCATTGTTTCGATTTAGCCACTGAACTGGCGATCAAAATATTCCAAGAAAACAACCCTCAATGAGTGTAGTATCGAGTATCAACCAACTTCGGAATGCACCAAAGTCAGTTATCTCACTACCCTAAAGAGGACAAGATGGTCAAGTAAGGTTCCTAAGGTCAGTTGATGCTTCACGACACTACGCAGCGGCCCCGTACTCTCCTTGACTTGACTCAAGGGTTACCGATACTCACCAAAGTGCCACATCAACGTAGCAGACTGCTTCAACCGTGTCGGTATACCCCGCACAGTTCCCTCACAGTCTTGTTGCTACTTTCTAAGAGGTATCCCCCAGATCCGGGTTAGGATCTATAGAACTCCAAAAACAGGCCCAATAACATTAAAGTACACAAATCAGGCAATTGAAAATATAAGTATGATCTATCCTAAGGTACACCTCACTTTAAAGTCTCCCCAGCAGAGTCGCCAGTTCTATGATCGGTGGAAATAGAACTGACTGTTTAAGGCTGGATTGCGTATGTTGCGGTAAGCAAGAGTCGCCACCGTCTTTTATTTTCTCCAACATGGAAAGGACAAAAGCACAGCAAAATTCCTTATTCGAGATGTCTCTCGGTTCGGGAGGTAGATTTATAGAAAGGGAAGGTGTTAGCACCCTTTCTATCCATGGTTATCCATGGGCTCTTAGGTACTTGCTCTTATGTTTTCAAAAGATGTTTACTTTTCAAATATGAGTGGGTTTGAAAAAAGTTTCGTTTTTGAAAGATTTCTAAGTGACTCTTGTATCTGTCCTCAAGAGTGTTTGAAAAATTTGTTTTGAAAACTTTTGAAAGTGTCAGTGCGAAAAGATGTTTTGTTTGTTTTTTGAAGAGAGCAAGTACCCATGAGTCATCTACCTACCCTAAGGAATTAGGCTGTGTAAAAGTCCTTAAGGTAGTGCCATCCCACCATTGAGAGGTAGGTAGCACCACCGTTGGAGGTGTTCGGGTCAATTCGATTTTAGGGACAGTGTGGTCACCGAAGCAACAGTTAGGACACCTTAGAAGTAACCCTAATGTCCTAGATCCTTTTTAATCCGAGGCAACCGTTTCGAGGCAACTGTTTCGAGGAAACTGGATCATGGACATAAGAGCGACCGCTAAAACGTCCTATACTTGACGACCACGTTTCGAAGGCAACGAGTGAGGCGTACCCTAGAAGTGGTGTGTGCATTGTGTGTTGTTTTCATGTTATGTTTTATCTTTGATCATGGCATTGTGAGCTACGAGTTGTTTTTAGTTACCATACATTCTTTCATGCAATTTAGCAGTTAGGAGTGCGGAAAATTAAAAAAAACAGAAAGATAAAAGCTACGCTATTACAAGGCGCGGGTCTATACATCGCCAAAATACAAAGACCCGTTTTTGATAAAGATGCGGAAAGTAAAAAACAATAAACCTAATTACTATTACATCCTTGAACAGTTTCATAATAATCAATAAGAAAAATAATGCGCGAAAAGAATTAAACTGAACGTCCGAGGGTTTTGGACCCTTTGCTTGAAATTAAATTAAATTAAAACCTAATTAATTATTTAAAGAAAAGAAAGTGTTTTTTATGTTTTTTTTTGTATTTATTATGGAAATAAAGAAAAGAATTTAAAAGTTAGTAAACAACCCTAATTCTAGATTATCTTAATTATTAAAGAAAATGTCAAAGTTGACCTAATTTACTAATTAATTAATTTACATATTTATGTACAAAAATAATAGTAATTAATAAATAATAATAATAATTAAGAACATGATTAAAAAGTGTCAAAACCTAATTCTATATGATTTTTATTTATTAAGAAAAAGGGTTAAAAATAAAACCTAAATTAAGCTAATTTGATTATTAGTATTTATTTACAAAAACAGGTTAATGATGAAATTTAATAAATAATTAAATATATATTTACAATTTTGATTTTCTGATTTTTATTGTGAAAAATTAATTTATAATGAATTAATAAAAATAATTAAAAACAATTAAAAGAATTAGAAAAGAAAAGAAAATAAAATTATACAAACCAAAGGGGGTGTCAGGCCCAAAGTGGAGGTGAGATTGAAGCAATTCAGGCCCATTAGACAAAGTCACGTTTGACTTTTTGGTATCACGTGCTTGCTGGCTGACTAGGGTGTATCATGGACTTCATTCTGTAGCCATTGGATTGTTGATCAAGACCATCTGGCAAGCTACGCGTGAGGGTGCATGATGGACCATTGAACGAATACTGCATGGGAATGTTTGAGGAAAAAATAGAGAGAATTATATGGGGGACCTGGGAATCGAACCCAGGTCCCAGTACCTCTTGCCACTATGCCTTTGCCAACTGAGCTATCCAACGCGTTTGTAGTATAAGTGGAAAACAATTATTATATAAAAAAATGCCAATTATGCTGAGACATTAAAAAAACGCGCTAAGATTTGAATGCTCCAGTAGCGCTTGGACAGCTCACCTTTCTTCTTCGTTTTCACCTGCAAACATGAATAAGATAGCGGGGGTTTTAAACCCCCACAAGGCAAAAGTCCAAAAAATAGCGATTACGCACACAGATTATATAAATTGAGCGCGAGTATCTCATTCGATTCGTCTTGTTGCAACGAATTTGTCCGTATATGGCTTGAGGTCTAATTTTACAGCATACGCAAAGCCCTAATTTTCGAACCTTGAAACCCTAGATATCTCTCATGGTGGATTTTGATTTAGGCAGTTTCAGCACAATTCAACTATACCAAAAGCTTCAGGGAGATGTCAGTAATACAAATCAATGAGCAAAACATGTCAATGATGCATAGAAATTAGGTTTCGATTATGAAAATGTTTGTTCAAACCATGACTTTGTTTTACCGTTTCTTTGAGTATGAGAGCTGGTTCTTGATAGTAATAGCTTCCTGGAGACTTAGGCAATATGTTTGAATCACTTTTAGGCCTTGAATCCACCTGCAAATAGGATTTTAGTTTCACAATTTTCTTGAGTTTTTGCAAATTGGCTATGGAGTTTTTAGTAGCTTTCACGTGTGTTCTTGAGTAGGGTTGGCCTCAGCATATGTATGTGATGTGAATTAGGTCAAGAATAAGCCCAAAAGTCCATGGCATTATGACTTGAATATTTGATTGCCTAATCATATCTTTTTCAATCTTTTCTTTCATGAAACCTTGCAAATCATGGATTTTTTTGCCTTGTTGATTGAGAAACGAGTTGCCAGCTTGCCCTAGTCATATTTGCTGCACAAAAAGATCTAAAAAGCACATCTTTTGAATTTTCTTATAATTAAAACCAATTAAATGAATTAATATAAATATAAATTCAATTAATTAATTAAAAATAAGAAAATAAATCATTTTAAGCTTAATGGGTCGTGCATAGGCTTTGGGTAAAGATTCAAGAAAGAATTTGGGGCCCATTAGCAAAATTGAAGTGTTTTAGGCAAAGTTGACTTTTGAAAGTTCCCAAATATTTCCCAACTTCTCCAATGCATATCTTGCTCAATTTTGAAGCTATGAACATGTTCTTGGACATTTTGGAAAGGTCTTGAAGTCCTCTAACCAATGCCTTTGGTCCCATGTCATTTTGATTTACCAATCTCAAGTTATGGTCTTTGACTTAAAGTGCCTTTTTGTTGACTTTTGAAAATGACCTATAATGTTGAAATTGATAACTTTTTATGAGAGCATTTCTTGGACTTGGAGTGTGAAGATGAGTTGTAGGAAATGTCATCCCCTTCAAAATGAGAATTGGATGGGATTTTTCTGATGAACCATGAAGAAGTTATGCCTTGGTCAATTTGCAGTTGACTTTTCAACTGTCCAAAAATAGAAACTTTTGCATCTTGAGACTTTTTGAGCTATGATTGTGGAATCATGATCAAGAATTGGTCAAATGATGATTGTGGCTTCAAAATAAGATGTTGGCCAAATTTTTTGACTTTTGTCTATCAAATGACCATTTTACCCCTGCAGTTGACTGTGAAGCATTTAGGGCTCTTGACTGTGCAATTTGATGCTGTGAGTCTTGAAACTTGACATATGGATGCTTGACAATGTTTATAGGCATGTGGGACTTGATTGGACCCTTGAAAACCTCAATTTCTTTGCAAGAACCAAAACCCTAATTTTGACTGTGTTAGGAAGCAATTGGACTGTGTAACCCTTGAGAGATTTTGAACCATTTGGAGATTGATCTTGGCAAATCTTGAAGAATATGGGAGGGCAAATTTTGGGGTACAACACCCAAGATCACAAGACCTCCACTCCGGATGTCATCTCTGAAGGATTCCAAGGAAGTAGTAGAGGAGGGTGGATTCACCATCTGGGGGCAACTTCCAGATATTCCATACAAATCTGACAAGTTTGGCTTAGGGTTTACTTCAAATGCTTAGAAGGTTGTGCACCGTGCTCGTGCTGGAGAGCCACCCTTGAATATTAGCAACCGAGAGGTCAATGCAGTGGAAGATGGTGAAGAGGATTGCAGATTGGAGGATTGGATCTTTCCTACTGTCAACGGAGGACTTCGCAATTGGGAAGCCAAAGACTTTGTCCCAATAACTTTCATCCCTCAGTAATTTATCTTTTACATTTCTGTTGGACTTGTAATATTCACAAACAATTCGCACATTTAAAACCTTGTGTCTTGCCCGAGGCACAATGGTCCATTTGTAAGGTTTTTCACATACAAACTTTTTATGCTCATTTTTTTTCTTTTACATTTTATTTTTAAAGATGGCTATACCCTTACACACACCCACACTCACAAATGCAGGTACCCCTCCATTCCGGATCCCATGGGTAACAATACTGCTATGGCTTTTTGTGACTCTGAGGATCTAATCTACCAAGCCAAAGACGAAGGTGAGGAAGATTGTAAAGTACCAGGGGAATAGGCCAGACTACTACAACAAGAGGAAAGAGCCATTCAGCCTCATGAGGAACCAGTGGATACAATCAACTTTGGTACCGAGGAGGATAAAAAAGAAATAAAGGTGGGTGCCAATCTGGATCCTAGTGTTAAGGAGCGTCTGATTCAGCTATTGCATGATTATGTTGAGATCTTTGCCTGGTCATATGAAGACATGCCAGGACTTTATGCAGACATCGTGGTACATCGTCTGCCAACAAGAGAAGACTGTCCACCAGTAAAACAAAAAGTTTGCCGCATGAGACCTGACATGTCAGAGAAGATCAAAGCGGAAGTCATGAAATAATTCAATGCCGGATTCTTGGCTGTCACTTCCTATCCCTAATGGGTTGCCAACATTGTTCCCGTGCCTAAAAAGGAAGGCAAAGTACGAATGTGCATGGACTATAGAGATTTGAATAGGGCCAACCCTAAATATGATTTTCCACTTCCCCACATCGATATCCTGGTTGATAATACGGTGCAACACAAAGTGTTTTCCTTCATGGACGAATTCTCAGGTTACAACCAAATCAAAATGGCACCTGAGGACATGGAGAAAAGTACATTTGTCACACAGTGGGGCACATTCTGCTACAAAGTGATGCCATTCGGACTGAAGAATGCTGGGGCAACCTATCAGCGCGCCATGGTAGCTTTGTTTTATGACATGATACATCATGAAATAGAGGTCTACATAGACGATATGATAGCCCGATCACAAACAGAAGAAGAGCACCTTGATCACTTGCAAAAGTTGTTTGAGAGGTTGAAGAATTATAAACTAAGGTTGAACCCAAACAAGTCCACATTCGGAGTACGGTCCGGTAAACTCTTAGGTTTTGTCGTCAGTAACAAGGGTATTGAAGTCGATCCTGCCAAGGTTAAAGCAATACAAGAAATGCCTGCTCCTCATACTGAGAAGGAAGTCATAGGATTCTTGGGGCGCCTAAACTATATTGCCAGATTCATTTCTCACCTAACAGCTACTTGTGAGCCAATCTTCAAACTATTGAAGAAATATCAAGTAGTCAGATGGAATGATGAATGCCAGATTGCTTTTGACAAGATCAAAGAATACTTACAAGAGCCTCCGGTTTTGATGCCACCAGTCGAGGGAAGACCACGGATCATGTATCTGACCATTTTAGAGAACTCAATGGGGTGTGTATTGGGGCAGCATGACGAGTCTGGCCGAAAAGAGCACACTATTTACTACCTGAGCAAAAATTTTACCGACTATGAAACCAGATATTCACTGCTCGAGAAAACTTGTTGTGCACTGGCATGGGCTGCTCGCCGGCTAAGACAGTATATGCTGACTCATACTACCTTGTTGATATCTAAGATGGATCCGATAAAATACATCTTTGAAAAGCCTGCTCTGCCTGGGAGGATAGCTAGATGGAAGATGATCCTAACAGAATTTGACATATGGTATACTACCCAGAAAGATATAAAGGGCAGTGTATTGGCTGATCACCTTGCTCACCAAGCTGTAGAAGATTATCGGTCCATAAAGTTTGAATTCCCAGATGAAGACATCATGACATTAGACAACTGTGAAGAAATCAGGCCATATGACGGACCTAAACAAGGATCCCAATGGACCATGTTCTTTGATGGGGCATCCAATGCACTTGGTAATGGTATCGGAGCTATACTCATATCTCCAGAAGGGTTTCATACTCCCTTTACTGCCAGACTTTGCTTCAACTGTACAAACAACATGGCGGATTACGAAGCATGCATCTTTGGTCTCAGAGCTGCCATAGACTTCGGAATCAAATATTTAGATGTGTTTGGAGATTCAAATTTGGTCATAAGTCAGATCAAAGGGGAATGGGACACTAAGCACCCAAATCTTATCCCTTACAAAGAACATGTTTTGACATTGCTACCACATTTTGAGAAGATTACCTTCGAGCATTTCCCGCGAGAAGAAAATCAGCTAGCAGACGCTCTAGCCACAATGTCATCTATGTTTAAACTTAATTGGGATAACGAAGCTCCCCAGATCACCATCGAACGAATGGATGAACCAACACACTGTCACGAGATTAATACTGAAGAAATAGTGGACCAGCCTTGGTTTCATGAAGTCAAGAGGTATCTAGAGGCTCAAGAATATCCAGAAGGAGCTTCAATCAATGATAAAAATTTCTTAAGGAGATTCTCTACTAAGTTCTTCCTTAGTAATGGCATCCTGTACAAACACAATTATGACTCCATTTTGCTTTGATGTGTGGATAAGGTTGAGGCGGAAAAGATCATGGCTGAATTACATGAAGGTACTTTTGGAACTCACTCCAGTGGGTATACAATGGCGAAGAAAATCCTACGGACAGGCTATTATTGGTCTACCATGGAAGCAGATTTCTATCAACACTCTCGGACCTGCCATAAGTGTCAAATTTATGCTGACAAGGTGCACGTACCTCCGGTTCCTCTGAATGTCTTGATGGCTCCTTGGCCCTTCGCTATGTGGGGAATTGATATGATTGGAGAGATCAAGCCGACAACCTCCAATGGACACCGCTTTATCCTAGTGGCCATTGACTATTTTACCAAATGGGTCGAAGCAGCTTCCTTCGATTCCGTTACTAAAAATTTTGTTGCCCGCTTCATCAAGCAAAATCTCATTTGCCGGTATGGTATCCTGGAAAGGATCATCACTGACAATGGTACAAATCTTAACAACACTATGATCACCGCTTTGTGAGAGCAATTCAAGATTCAGCATCATAATTCTTCTCCCTATCGACCAGAGATGAATGGTGTTGTCGAAGCTGCAAATAAAAACATTAAAAAGATCATACAAAAGATGACAGTCACATACAAAGACTGGCATGAGATGCTACCATTTGCTCTCCACGAGTATTGTACCACGACTCACACATCAACTGGGGCAACACCCTATTCTTTGGTTTACGGAATGGAAGTTGTCTTGCCTATTGAGGTTCAGATCCCCTCCCTAAGGATTATGAAGGATGCAGGTTTGAGTGAAGATGATTGGATCCAGAATCGACTTGATCAACTGAACTTAATTGATGAAAAGAGACTTACTGCTATTTGCCATGGTCAAATGTATCAAAAACAAATGATCAAGGCTTTCAACAAGAAAGTCAGACGCCAAGTATATCAAGTTGGGGATCTGGTGATCAAACGTATCATCTTGCCACAAAGTGATCCCAGAGGCAAATGGACTCCTACCTATGAAGGACCATTTGTAATCAAGAACATATTCTCCGGTGGGGTGATGATCTTGACCACCATGGATGGCGACGACCTGCCACACCCTGCGAACACGGACATAGTCAAAAGATACTACACATAAGAGACCCGCTAGGTTGACACACCTAGGCAAAAAAAAGGGCATCCCGGCGAACAAAAAAGGTTCGGGCAAAAATTAGGGATAAAATAAAAAAAACTGTACACCCGGCAGGTTGAAAACTCGAAAGGGCAACTTGGGCAAAAAAGGGTTTCCCAGTGGACTGAAAACCCGAAAGGGTGGTCCAGGAAAAAGTTAGGGAATTAAAGGGTATGACTATGTCCCGTCGGATCACTTACGGACAACCTTTGACCTTCACTGACAAACTCAGAGTTTCTGATCAATTCAATCATCTTCGAACAAGGCAAACAGACAAGATATTCAGAGATATGAAGGCTATAGCAGAATGGGAACCCCATGGGATTATTACACATAGCTATCTTCCTTTGTATGAATTTTTCTTGTTTTATGGCACCATTCTCTTACTAGAATATTTGTCTCTTTTGTACAAAATACTTATTCAAAGTCAATACAAAGATATCTCTTTGGAAGTGCAAAAATTATTTGTCTTTTCTTTACGAGTGTGTTTTGTTTGCAAAAACGTCCAATGATTCATTGATGAACATATGCATTTGAACATAATTATTGTTTACAAATAAACAAAATGAGAAAGACGATTACTGATAGGTTGAAAGGACGGTAAAACATCTCTAGGTTATTCCATAAGTAAGCCCCACAGTATCCCCAGTGAAAGAAATTTCAACTATTATTCCCCGGTATAAATCGTCAAATTTCTCAGGATTCCCCAAAGCAGATCTTACAAGCAGTACATGACATTGCCCTCACAACCGAATTTACTTCTCTCAATAAGAGTTCGTCAGTATCTCAACTTCAAGACATGAAATTCACATATCCTCATCAGCGTTCAGGGATTTATTTTCCTCAAACAGACAGCAATAAAGCAAATCAGCTTACATGCGCATACATTGTATCCACATATCATAAACATTGATAAAGCGACTACATTGCATCATACATTTTATGCAACATAATTTTGTGTTTCAGCTAACATTTTACCCTTTTCAGGATAAGATTAACAACTACCATTAACAATATGCAATCATGATACAGTTCAGATACGCTCCAGACACGGATGCCATTCTGTTACTCATTCAGATTCAACCTTCAGATACGCTGCAGACACTGATGTCATTCTGTTACTCATTCAGATTCAACCTTCAGATACAGTTCAGATACGCTCCAGACGCAAATGCCATTCTATTACTCATTCAGATTCAACCTTCAGATATAGTTCGGATACGCTCCAAACACGGATGTCATTCTGATACTCATTCAGATTCAACCTTCAGATACAATTCGGGTACGCTCTAGACACGGATGCCATTCTGATACTCATTCAGATTTCAAGTTCAAATACAGTACAGATACGCTCCAGACACGGATGCCATTCTAATATTCATTCAGATTTCAAGATCAGATACAATACCAATATGTTCCAAACACGAATCCATTCTGATACTCATTCAGATTTCAAGATTAGATACAGTACAGATACGTTCCAGACACGGATGCCATTCTGATACTCATTCAAATTTCAAGTTCAGATACAGTTCAAGTACGCTCCATATACAGATTCCATTCTGATACTCGTCCAGATACAACCTTCCAGATACAGTTCAGACACGCTTCAGGCACAGACGCAATTCTGATACTCATTCTTTCATCTTACAACCTACAATTCAACAAACATTTTCAGATGGCATCTGCAAGCCCATCTCCAACAAGGTTCTATCAATTCTCCAAATGGCATCTCTAAGCCCATTCCCTCAACTACACATCGTCGAGTGCAAATTTCTAGGCACTCTAGTGTCCAATCATTCTCTCACCTTCGAGTCACGAATGGCAAAACTCACCAATCTAACTCTTCAGGTTTAAGAAGATTGAACAGGGGAAGCTGTTGTACCCCAAAATTTTCCCTCTCATTTATCAAGACTTTTCTCACAAGATCTCTTTGACTCGAGACTGGATTAGGGTTTGATCAACTCAAGACATCTCATCTCACACTGTTGATCCAAAATTAGGGTTTGAGTTTGCACAAGGATTTTTGGACTATAAATGCTTCATATGAATTTCAAGTATCATCATGGACCCTTAAGATTACTCATGTCAAGTTTCAAGCCTTGAACCACATTTTTTATCAGTCAATTGGACAGTTGACCTAAAAAATCAACTGTATTGGGAAAAAGTCAACCATAGCCAATTTACAGTAAAACTTCATAATTTTTGATCCACATCAACATTTTAGACTCACATGTATTATTTGATCAAGTTTGAATCACAATTCCTCAAGAAATTTGACCAAATCATCAAAAGGGCAAAATGGTCAAAATTAGGGTTTTGACTGAGAAAGGGCAATTTCTGATTTTTGACCTAGAATATGACCAATTGATTTGAAGCATGATTTCAAGGGTTCATTTGTATCATCTTGACATAATTACATGGCTCAAAACATTGCAAATCCATTGGATAGACAGATGAAATTTGCAATCAACTGATCAAAATCAATTGTATACTAAAAATTCAAACTTTGACTTTTTGGTCAAAGTCAAGTGCCAAGGATCATAATTCATCAAAACATGTCAAAATGTGAAACTTGTTCATCAAGGAATCAAAGATTGAAGATTTGATTTTAATATTTGAATTTTTCTTAACTTAGAAATTTTTCAAAGAATATAAACTTTCTTATTTTTTCTCAACTTTAGGCCAATTTTCCACCATGATACAAGATGATTCAAAGAAAGTTCCAAACATGAAAGTTGTAGATCTATATGAAATATACAACTTTGCTTCACACATATTTCCATAAATATGCTTGGATCTCAAGATATAATTTTATGAATACATGCTCATGAACTAAATAACTTAGTGAAATTTTGCCCTAATTTAGGCAGATTTTGGACCCAACTTCATGGCATTTTTTCACCTAGTTCCAAGAGGAATATTGAAATGCATTTCAAAGATGAGTTATAGAGAACATTGCAAGATTTCAAAAATGTCCAAGAACTCCTTGAGATCATTTTTGAGTAGGGACAATCGAATAGATGAAGTTGTAAATTTCTCACTTTGAATTCAAGCCATTTCATGAAGAACAAATTTCAAATCAGTACCTATGCTGCCTAATCCATGTGTGATACGGTGGGAGAACTGACTTGAGGTTTTGCGTTTGTGTTCGCGCTTGTTCGGTTTAGCAAGAGTCGCCACTGACTTTTTATTTTATCCTAAGGAAAGGTCAAAAAGCACAGGAAAGACCTTTGAGATGTTTTCTTGGGTTCGGGGGGTAGATTATGAAAAGGGAAGGTGCTAGCACCCTTTTCATCCATGGTTTTCCATGGGCTCTTAGTTACTTGTTTTAGATCACTCGCCTTTGCTTTTCAATTGTTTGAAATGGTGCTTTGTGTGTGTGGTTTTGAAAATGCTTTGAAAAAGATGCCTTGTTTAGTCAACCTTTGTAATGATTCTTGTTTGAATATATACAAAGGTGTTGTGTCTTTTTGAAAGGGTATTTTAATGTTTTGAAAGTTGTTTTAAAACTATTTTGAAGTTGTATTGTGTTTGAAAATGGCAAGGATGTTTTGCATGTTTTTGATCAAGTAACTAAGAGTTGTCTACCCTATTTTACTCAAAGATCTTTCTTATGTTTTCAACCATTTTGACAGTGTTATTTCACCATTGTATTTAGTGAATAACCTTGTGTTAGGATGTTAAACGGGACAGGCACGGGTCATCGCTTACAATCATTGAAAGCAACTTGTGAGACGCTCTAGCAATTTTGTATGGGACGAGATCGTTTTATCGAAGGCAACATCGAGGGTCATCGAGGTACTACGATCTTTGTTTATTGAAGGGGAATTTACTAGAGTGTCTCATACTTGAGGGACATGATTGCATTTTCCGAGGCAACAAGCGAGGTTACCCTAGAGGTGCAAGTGTGAATGGTGTATTGATTTTCATGCATTTATCTTGTATTAGGTCATCTAGCGATTGATTTTGAATCTTCGCATACAAACCCTAATTACTATACAGTATATTGAAAGCAATAAATTGCGGGAATTTAAAGTCTAAGTTATTACAAATGAGTATCCAGGGATGGGGGTACAATTATTTACAAATGGGGATGAGTCTTATCAGAATAATAATGTCCAAGTATTATGCGTTACAACCAAATCGAACTGTCACAATTCAATGTAAAAATTATAACAAATTATAAGATAAAGAAAATTAAAGAAATATGAGATGCATGTATTTATTTACAAATGAACAAATACAAATTTTAACCTAATAAAGATTAAGTATTTACTATTATTATTTTTTTTGTTTTTTGGAACTTATGTAAAGAAATTTTTTTAAAGAAAGAAAATTAATTAAATTAAATTTTCTATTATTTACATATTTTTATTAATCAATAACTAGTTTTAAAGAAAACCAAGAATTATTTAAATTAAACTTAATGTTCTTTTTTTGTATTTTTATTATAAACAAAATTAATAATAATTTTAACTAAAAAAAAAGGTAAAACCAAAATTAAATTAGTATATGTATTAACTAAAAGAAAGAAAAAAACATTAGTCTTGAAAGAAAGAATGGAATGTTGTAACAATTTTAGGGTTTGTCATTTGATTAGGGTTTGCAGTTTTGTTTACAGCGGCACCTCCTTTCACTCATATCTTCTTTTCCGTTTCATCTTATCTTTCTCAGGCCATGGTTCTGACACTCTTCCTAAGCCAGGCTACTGGAGCGCCGCCCCCTTCCACTCTTTCATCCTCTCACAGTGGTCCAAGCTTGGTGTTTTGAAAGGTGCGAATTGTTCATTCACGTTTTTTAGGGTTTCACAGTTAGATTTGTTTCTTGATTGCTTGCATGTTTTAATCTTATGGTTTTTTGATGTTTACATGTAGTAAAAACTTGAGGGTTTGAGAGACGTACCTTGAACGTCTTGCTTCTGAAAAACGATGGAGGGAGAGGGACGTGAGGCTGGTGGTGCTTCTTGGTGGCCAGGCGGGGAAGAGAGCATGATGATTGCTTTGGGCTTCTGGTATTTCTGTTTCTTTGACTTCTTTTTGAACGTTTGATGATGAGATTATTCTGAGAGCTATTGTTGTTTGCTTTTGTTGATTCTCTTCCTCTGAGTGCTTGGATATTGATTGTTTGATGATGATATTATTTTGAGAACTGTTGGCTTTGTTGATATTATTGATGATGGATTTTTGCTTCTGAATCGTGTGTTTTAGACTTTTGTTGATGGACACCAATTGAAGCTTAGCTTTGCTGGATTTTTGTTGATGATGAGTGTACTCTGAAACACTTGAATATTAATGATGATGATACTTTATTGAAGTTCCTGAAAACCTTTTCTTTTCTCCTTGCTTTGAGGTTGATGATGAATGTAATCTGAAACTTGTTTTGCTTCTGATTTCCTGTTCCTCTTCTCTTTGTAAGTTAATAATAAGAGACCTCTGAAACTATTGTGTTTGAACTGTTTTTTGTTGATGGACATAACCTGAAACTTGTTTGCTTGCTTTGGTAAAACTTGGTGATTTTGTTACAGGCTGCGTGTTTCAGTTTAGTTTTGACAGGTCTTAGCTGTTGTAGCTTTGGCTTTGTAGTTTGAGATGCAAGTTTGCAGTTTGTATGGTAAGCTTGCTGATTTCCGTTTTGGAAGTGTTTACAGGTTCTTGTAATTTGGCCTGTGAGCAGGTTTTGGAATTTGGCTTTACAGGTTTTGATTTGCAGCTGTAGTTTGCAGTTTTGCAAGCTTGGTCTTACAGGTTTTGACTTGCATCTGTAGTTTGCAGTTTTGCAAGCTTGGTCTTACAGGTTTTTAACTTGCTTTGGCTAGCAGGTTTGTTATGCAGGCTGAGCTTTTGTGGTTGCAAGCAGGTCTATAACTTTGCAGCTTACAGTTTTGCAGTTTGTAATGCTTTGGCTAGCAGGTTTTCAATTTGTAAGGCATGCTGTTTGATTTGCAGTGATATAATACAGGCAGGTTTGAAGGTTTTGGTTTTTGATTTGCAGTTTGGAGGTTATGCAGATTTGACCATAGTTTATGCAGGGTGCCTTGATGGCAGGTTTGCTATTTGTAAGGCAGGCTTGTGTTTTGGTTGTTTTCATATTTTTGTAAGTTGGGTAAGTTTTGGTTTTGAGAGTTTTTTAGTGAAGTAAGAAGGCTTGCTGGTCTGTAGCTTTGAATACAGGGTTAAATTGTTTTGTGGGCTCTGTGTTTTCTCTCCCTGGACTGTTATGCAGTAGCCTCTTTATATTTTTTTTTGTTTTCTTTTACTGTCTTGAAAAACCTGCTTTTGCCAAAACTGCAAACTCTCACTGAGGTTCTCTCTTTCTCTCTCTCCATAAGCATTTTTAATTGCTTATTATATTTAAATTCTGAAAAGTTTGTCTAGTGCTGGAAAGTGATGATAGCTAGGACAAGTCTCTTTGGCTTGTGAATTGGTTTTTCTATGCATTGTGTACTTGCTGCATATTTTCTGCATTGTGTACTTTGTTGCTTTGACATTTTGCCTACTTCCTGCATTGTACTTGCTGTGACAGTTTTGTAACTCAGTTTGACATTTGGTTAATGCATTTGAAACTCAGTTCGCAGTATAGTTTGCTTTGTATGCAGCCTTGTGCCTTTGTATTTGACCATGTTTTTGCATCTAGTTTGACATGCTTGCATTTTATATCTTTTATTTTTCTCTCTGTGAACCGAGAAGAGCGATCTTCTTGTGATTTGTAGAGAGGAAAATAATAATATGATGAACCTAGCATTCTGATTCCAGCCGACAAACTTTAATGATGATTTTTCTTTTTATCTGCTTGAAAATTCTTTTCAGTTAATTGCGCTGATTTCTTTTTCTCTGTCTTTTGCAGGTAAGTACCAGTTGGATGATAGAGGAAGCAGTAGAAGTAGAAGTCAAAAATCTTAGGAGATTAGGCTTAGATTTATTTTTCCGTTTATTGTAAACAAATATTATTGTAAATACTATAAGTTGTAATCTTACAATATTTGAATAAAATTTGTAACAACATTTGAAATAAATAAAAAGTCTTTGTCAAAAAAAAAGAATTTTCTACTGTCAAATATTCCAATCTTTCCTTGTATTGTCTATTTAATTATTTAAGACTCTTAAATCAAAATAACTGGAAATGTATCCCAATAACTTTAATCCAGATGAAATAAATAATCAACAAACTTTGCAGTCTCTCAACCTTGCATTACTCAATACGCATGGTATCAACACACGCATTGGACAGTTAAATAAACAAAGTATTCCATTAAACGGTAAACCTTTAACTCCACTTAATCAAGCAGATGGCTTAAAGTTCCAAACATAAGTCTCAGCTCTTATCCTAGATAATTAGATTTTGAGAAACAACCAGTAATCTTGAACAAGCATGAAAACAAAGTAACACTTAACTGAATTTCTGAGGATTCAGTTTCTTCTGAGAAATGCGAGCGCAAACCTTAATCCTGGATTACTGCCAAAGAAAGATCTGTCTGATCGATTCCTGAGTCAATCTTAACAAATTAGAGAAAACCTTAATTCTGGATTGACTGATAAAGAAAAGTTTGTTTGACCGATTCTTGAGCCAATCTTAAAAATCAGAGAAAACCCAAGGGTTGTGATTTCTTGTGAAAAGGGGAGGGAAAATTTTGGGGTACAACAGTTGCCCCTGTTCAATCTTCTTGAACCTTAAGAGTTAGATTGGCAAGTTTGTCGTTCGCGACTCGAAGGTAAAAGATGATTGGACACTAGAGTACCCATAAATTTGCACTTGTCAAAGCACAGTTTGAGGGAATGGGCTTAAAGATGCCATTTAGAGATGTGATAGAATCTTGTCAGAGATGGGCTTAAAGATGCCATCCAAGAATGTTTGTTGAATTGTATGCTGTAGGTGAAAGAATGAGTATCAGAAAAGTATCTGTGTTTGGAACATCTCTGAGCTGGAGGTCTGAATAAGCAATAGATTAGCATCCGTGTTTGGAGATTCCGTAAACTGTTTTTTTTCTTTTTAGAAATCCTTAAAGTTTGAAACTTGCTAAACTTATCCTGCGACGGATGAAATATTAGCTGAAACATAAAGTTATGCTGTATGATGCAATGTATGTGATATATCAATGCTTATGATATATGAATGTAATGAATGCGCATGTAAGCTGATTAGCCGTCTTGTTGAGGAAGATAGATCCTGGATAACTGGAGATAATAAAATCTTTGACCGCCATCGGGGAAAGTAAATTCTTGACAGTTGCCGGGGATTAAAAATCCTTTGATCATTGAAAATGAGAAGTCCTGGGACCACTGTTGGGGAAATCAGGAGTTTGGGTTGTATGCCAATCTACTGGGGATTCCTATTTTGAGGAGATCTTCGCCGGGGAATATCTGAAAACTCTATGAGGATTTGAGAATGAGAGTCTTTATTCTGATTGGGGAGTTGGTGTTGAGGAGCCAAGAACGAGAATCTTCGATCTGCATAGGATTTGAAATTCTGACAAATTCATGCTAAGAGTAAAGAAAGCTCCGGAGAACCAAGGATGAGAGTCTTGATTTTGTTGGTCTGTGGGGAATATCCATACTGTTGAAGAGTAGTTATCCTGTTGGAGAGTGAAACTCAGGGTTCTGGAAAAAAGCTTATTCCTGTTTGGAAGAAGTTCAGGTTTAGATTGTATGCCACTTTGAGAATGAGAATCTTCATTCTGTCGGGAATATCAAGAAGTTGGGAGTATGCCAATCTCTTGAGGTTCCAAGGATGAGAATCTTCATTTTGTTAACGGTATCAGGAGCTTAGGAGTATACCAATCTCTTGAGGTTTCAAGGATGATAATCTTCATTCTGTTAACGGTATCAGGAGCTTGGGAGTATACCAATCTTCTGAGGTTTCAAGGATGAGAATCTTCATTCTGTTAACGGTATCAGGAGCTTGGGAGTATACCAATCTTCTGAGGTTTCAAGGATGAGAATATTCATTTTGTTAAAGGTATCAGGAGCTTGGGAGTATACCAATCTCTAGAGGTTTTAAGGATGAGAATCTTCATTCTTGAGAGAAACAGAATTTTAGGAGCTTCATTTGTCCATTATTCTGTTGGTGGGTTGCTTCTGTTGAAATTTAGGGATTCGTCCGTAATTCAGCTGGAGAAAAAGCTTTATCGAATTTTAGGAACTTGTCTGTAATTTGACTGAAGAAAAGCTTTGTCGCTTGAATTTGATTGTACCTTTCCTGAAAGGTAAAGGTTAGTGACATATATCAAACAATGATGTTCTCAAAATAAATGAGATCGCGTTGCATGATGTCTTAATGCACAGAGGTGTAATGTTCTTCAAGATGACCTTTCGCTGGGGAAAATAAATCACAAGCTGATGAAGGAGAAAAGAGTTGGATTCTTCATCTCTGGTATTGAAGATAATCAGAATAGATCACTGAGAGAGTTATCTGAAATATCAAAAACCTGGAATGTCTTCCCCTGACATAAGAAAACATGGAGATCTTAGTTTCGATCTGACCAAAACATAGAGAGTCCTGGATTAACTTTGATTCAACTGGATGATGGAAGAATTTTCGACGACCGTAACTTCCAACAGGTGATGAAGGAATTCTTGACGACCGTAACTTCCAACAGGTGATGAAGGAATTTTTGACGACCGTAACTTCCAACAGGTGATGAAGGAATTTTGGACGATCGTAACTGAGTATGTTATGAAGGTTATTGAAATGTAATTTGTTTTGGAGAATAAATCCTTGACAAATGTTGGGGAAATAAACCCATGACTGATGGTCTGATAGAGAGGTGATGAACTTCTCGAGGACGCTTGAATTTCTTTTCAGAAAGATTTTGGAGAGATTCGTCACTGCCCCTAGTATCAAATGTTTGTGGCACTGCCAAGAAACTTGGACTGTTCGTAACCCTTTGATGAGATTGACGTTTAAATGCCCCAAGTGATGGTGAGGGAGACTTGCCTCAGGTTTATCTGCAATTTGAGAGATTTCTTGAAATCTTGACTGGACTGCCCCAGGTTTAATGGACTTTGAAAGATTTTGTTGAAATCTTGACTGGATTGTCCCAGGTTTACTGGACAATACCATATCAAGTCCCCTTTTGCTGATAGGAGATTTTTGCCACGAGAGTGTCATCCCACTTGAAGTGATTTTACTCACTGAGAGAGCTTTCGTTCCTCCGAACATTCACTGTATGAATTTCTTCACTGTCAAACAAATAACCATGTGCAAACAACGATATTCAAATAATGCAAAGTTTATGCTTGTCTCGAAGTTTTGAAAAAATGCGTTTTTTAGCAGAAAACTTTTTATAAGACAAATTCAACACAAGATTTAGGGCAAAGCCTTACAGGAGTCAGTATACCTTTTGTAACAGTATGCTTTCGAACTAACCCATGCTTCAATTAGGACTTTTGAAGGGTTATAACGTGGCTTGGTTCACGGTTTAAGAAACAAAGGATAAAGGCCCAAAGTATATTTGTACCCACCCGCTCTTCATGATGTTCTTCAATCCTAAACTCAGTTAATTGTGCATCGAACTCTATTCGAATTTGGAACAACATTTTGGTGATGGTCCACACAAGCTGAAATTGTTGGAAGGAAGTCATTTTTGCAACATTTTTCATGTTGTTGAAGATTTATAACGACCTCTTTCTTTTGATTCATTATCCCTAACTTTTTCCCGACTGTTCCTGTTTTTGAGATTACAATCAGCAGGATGCCCCAGCTTTCTTAAGCCTCCTTTGTAGGTTTTGGCTCATTGGGATTTTCTTTTTTGAGAGATAATGACTGCCTATAAGATAAGGAACCGTCACCGTCTTTTGGTTCCAAAGGAATGTTTTTGATGTCATTCGTTGTATTACGAACTGAGAGTTTGCGACTTCAATGCGCATATTTTGAATTAACTGAGAGACTACCCTGCTCCGGGTTTAATCAAAGGTTTCAATTCGTGTTTAAAACAGAAAACTTCTACTTCTTTGGCTCGAAGGGGTTGACTAGGGATTATCTTCCTTATAACTCCAGTGTTTAGGATTTGAAAGAAACGCCTGTACATCGTCAGCAAGGTCTGTTCAAAAGCATACTGTATGAGATTATGGTATTGTTTCGTCATCCTCCCTCTAAATACTTGTAACTTTTATCAAGATTTAAATATCATAGAGAAAGTAGGAAGCATAATTCAAGAATAGTGAAAACGAATGGATGAATTCAAGACAAACATATGCAATGCATTAATGAAACAGAGTTTGACATCAACAGATAATTGTTTGAATAACAAAAGAAATTACAACTTGAAAATTCAAATGAAACAAAAGTCTCTTAGTTCAAACTTGTCATTTCAGGTGGAAAACCCTCAGCGGAAGATTTTCATCTCGCCATCCGGCATGAATTTCAGCACTCCGTTGTCAATCAAGTCTTGGATCTTGTTTTTCAAAGCCCAACAATCGTCGGTGTCATGTCCAGGACTATAGGAGTGGTATATACAAAAGGCGTCAGGATGATAGCTAGGAACAGAGGTGTTGGGATTCTGAAGAGGATCCTTTAAAGCAGTCAGATTGACCTCCAACAAGTGTTCCAGTATTAGAGATGATGGTATGTCAGTTTCAGTGAAATGTCTTCCAGAGGTATTTTGCTTACGCTGATTACCCCGTGGATGTTGGCGAGGTTGTTGCTGGGCTTGTGACCCAGAAGCAAGTTGGGGAGCCTTTCCCTTGTCTTCTTGTCTCAAAGGAGGTTGAATGATGACTTGATCCTCAACCCTAGTTGTTTGCCCCACTTGGTTATCTTGAAGCAGTTTGTTGACGAGGACCCTGAGCTCCTCTTGTCTTTGAGCCAGGTCTTGAATGAGAGCCATCTGGCCCACCAATTGTCCCATCATCTGGATCTTTATTGTTGCTAACTCAATCTGTAGCTCTTCCAATTGATCATTCCTGATGCCGCCTGGATTCCCTAGGACCATGCCCCTTGTGAGGAGAGCTTTCACCTCTTCTTTCCCCTGGGACAGGTTCAAGAACATTTCTTGAAGTTGAGCGTTTTGAGCCTGGATATCTTCGATAGTCCTCTCTAGAGCCATCTCTACTGAAATAAACAGTAGGAGAATAAGGAAACCTAAAAGGGAAAACTTGTTATGATACAATGCATGATATGTGGATGCATGTCTTCAAGGATCTCGCAGGGTAAACACAAGAAAATGTTAGAGGTTGAACTTCGGTCAACATCTTTGATTGGAGAACTTTGTATCGGTAGATGTCTTTCCACGAGAATCAAGCTCACCATGTCAAGTGGGTCATAGCCCCTGATTCAAGTTGTTGCACTTGATCCTTGACGGCGTTTGTTTAGAGGAAAATGAAACCTCTTTCCCTTTGGTAGACGTCTGGTTCAACGTGACCCTGCATCAAAGACCCTCGAGATCCTTGAAATGGTTATTGAAAATGCTATGGTATGATGTTATGATGTTATGTACAGGTATGCAAAAGTAAGCAAGTGTATATACAGGTAATCATATTCACACAAAGCAAACAAGTCCTTAGGTTTAGGCTTACATGGGGTTTGTAGGTAAGTACCCTCTTGAAGTTAGTTGGCTCAACCTGTCCTATAAATAGTAACCGGGTTCTAAGAAGCTCAATATCACTGGATTATTTTCTGTGTTCATTGTTTTGGTTTAGCCACTTAACCGGCAACCAAAATATTCCAAGAAAACAACCCTCAATGAGTGTAGTATCGAGTGTCTACCAACTTCGGACTGCACCAAAGTCGGTCATCTCACTACCCCTAAAAAAGGCCAAGATGGTCAAGTAAGGTTCTAAGAGTTCGTTGGTGCTTCAGGACATCACTCAGCGGCCCCATATTCTCTTTGATTGACTCAAAGGCTACCGGTACCCACAAATATGTCACACTAACATAGCTACTATTTCAACCATGTCGGTATACCCCGCACAGTTCCCTCACAGTTTATTGCTACTTACCTAAAAGGTGTCCCCAAATCCGGGTGTAGGATTTAAAACAAACCCAAGCAAGGAACCAAAAAGTAAAGCAATCAAAGAAATCAAGGTAAGCATGTAAAGGTGATCTAAACCCTAAGGTAACCCCATTTTTAGAAAGATCCCCAGCAGAGTCGCCAATTCTGTGATACGGTGGGAGAACTGACTTGAGGTTTTACGTTTGTGTTCGCGCTTGTTCGGTTTAGCAAGAGTCGCCACCGACTTTTTATTTTATCCTAAGGAAAGGTCAAAAAGCACAGGAAATACCTTTGAGATGTTTTCTTGGGTTCGGGGGGTAGATTATGAAAAGGGAAGGTGCTAGCACCCTTTTCATCCATGGTTTTCCATGGGCTCTTAGTTACTTGTTTTAGATCACTCGCCTTTGCTTTTCAATTGTTTGAAATGGTGCTTTGTGTGTGTGGTTTTGAAAATGCTTTGAAAAAGATGCCTTGTTTAGGCAACCTTTGTAATGATTCTTGTTTGAATATATACAAAGGTGTTGTGTCTTTTTGAAAGGGTATTTTAATGTTTTGAAAGTTGTTTTGAAACTGTTTTGAAGTTGTGTTATGTTTGAAAATGACAAGGATGTTTTGCATGTTTTTGATCAAGTAACTAAGAGTTGTCTATCCTATTTTACTCAAAGATCTTTCTTATGTTTTCAACCTTTTTGACAGTGTTATTTCACCATTGTATTTAGTGAATAACCTTGTGTTAGGATGTTAAACGGGACAGGCGCGGGTCATCGCATACAATCATTGAAAGAAACTTGTGAGACGCTCTAGCAATTTTGTAAGGGACGAGATCGTTTTATCGAAGGCAACATCGAGGGTCATCGAGGTACTACGATCTTTGTTTATTGAAGGGGCATTTACTAGAGTGTCTCATACTTGAGGGACATGATTGCATTTTCCGAGGCAACAAGCGAGGTTACCCTAGAGGTGCAAGTGTGAATGGTGTATTGATTTTCATGCATTTATCTTGTATTAGGTCATCTAGCGATTGATTTTGAATCTTCACATACAAACCCTAATTACAATACAGTATATTGAAAGCAATAAATTGCGGGAATTTAAAGTCTAAGTTATTACAAATGAGTATCCGGGGATGGGGGTACAATTATTTACAAATGGGGATGAGTTTTATCAGAATAATAATGTCCAAGTATTATGCGTTACAACCAAATCGAACTGTCGCAATTCAATGTAAAAATTATAACAAATTATAAGATAAATAAAATTAAAGAAATATGAGATGCATGTATTTATTTACAAATGAACAAATAAAAATTTTAACCTAATAAAGATTAAGTATTTACTATTATTATTTTTGTGTTTTTTGGAACTTATGTAAAGAAAATTTTTTAAAGAAAGAAAATTAATTAAATTAAATCTTCTATTATTTACATATTTTTATTAATCAATAACTAGTTTTAAAGAAAACCAAGAATTATTTAAATTAAACTGAATGTTCTTTTTTTGTATTTTTATTATAAACAAAATTAATAATAATTTTAACTAAAAAAAAAGGTAAAACCAAAATTAAATTAGTATTTGTATTAACTAAAAGAAAGAAAAAAACATTAGTCTTGAAAGAAAGATATGGGCTTAGGATTATGGCCCAAATAAAAACAAGAATCAGATTTGAAGGGGGGGTGCATTGGCTAAAATGTTGTGGGTTAAAGCGTTTGTTTGGGCAAAGGCCCAGAATGGAATGTTGTAACAATTTTAGGGTTTGTCATTTGATTAGGGTTTGCAGTTTTGGTTTCAGCGGCGCCTCCTTTCACTCATCTCTTCTTCTCTGTTTCATCTTATCTTTCTCAGGCCATGGTTCTGACACTCTTCCTAAGCCCGGCTACTGGAGCGCCGCCCCCTTCCACTCTTTCATCCTCTCACAGTGGTCCAAGCTTTGTGTTTTGAAAGGTGCGAATTGTTCATTCACGTTTTTTAGGGTTTCTTAGTTAGGTTTGTTTCTTGATTGCTTGCATGTTTTAGTCTTATGGTTTTTTGATGTTTACATGTAGTAAAAACTTGAGGGTTTGAGAGATATACCTTGAACGTCTTGCTTCTGAAAAACGATGGAGGGAGAGGGACGTGAGGCTGGTGGCGCTTCTTGGTGGCCAGGCGGGGAAGAGAGCGTTATGATTGCTTTGGGCTTCTGGTATTTCTGTTTCTTTGACTTCTTTTTGAGCGTTTGATGATGAGATTATTCTGAGAGCTATTGTTGTTTGCTTTTGTTGATTCTCTTCCTCTGAGTGCTTGAATATTGATTATTTGATGATGATATTATTTTGAGAACTGTTGGCTTTGTTGATATTGTTGATGATGAATTTTTGCTTCTGAATCGTTTGTTTCTGACTTTTGTTGATGGACACCAATTGAAGCTTAGCTTTGCTGGATTTTTGTTGATGATGAGTGTACTCTGAAACACTTGAATATTAATGATGATGATACTTTATTGAAGTTCCTGAAAACCTTTTCTTTTCTCCTTGCTTTGAGGTTGATGAGGAATGTAATCTGAAACTTGATTTTCTTCTGATTTCCTCTTCCTCTTCTCTTTGTATGTTAATGATGAGAGACCTCTGAAACTATTGTGTTTGAACTATTTTTTGTTGATGGACACAACCTGAAACTTGTTTGCTTGCTTTGGAAAAACATGGTGATTTTGTTACAGGCTGCGTGTTTCAGTTTAGTTTTGACAGGTCTTAGCTGTTGTAGCTTTGGCTTTGCAGTTTGAGATGCAAGTCTGCAGTTTGTAAGGAAAGCTTGCTGATTGCCGTTTTGGAAGTGTTTACAGGTTCTTGTAATTTGGCCTGTGAGCAGGTTTTGGAATTTGGCTTTACAGGTTTTGATTTGCAGCTGTAGTTTGCAGTTTTGCAAGCTTGGTCTTACAGGTTTTGACTTGCAGCTGTAGTTTGCAGTTTTGCAAGCTTGGTCTTACAGGTTTTTGACTTGCTTTGGCTAGCAGGTTTGCTATGCAGGCTGAGCTTTTGTGGTTGCAAGCAGGTCTGTAACTTTGCAACTTACAGTTTTGCAGTTTGTAATGCTTTGGCTAGCAGGTTTGTAATTTGTAAGGCAGGCTGTTTGATTTGCAGTGATATAGTACAGGCAGGTTTGAAGGTTTTGGTTTTTGATTTACAGTTTGGAGGTTATGCAGATTTGACCACAGTTTATGCAGGGTGCCTTGATGGCAGGTTTGCCATTTGTAAGGCAGGCTTGTGTTTTGGTTGTTTTCAGATTTTTGTAAGTTGGGTAAGTTTTGGTTTTGAGAGTTTTTTAGTGAAGTAAGTAGGCTTGCTGGTCTGTAGCTTTGTAATACAGGTTTGAGTTATTTTGTGGGCTCTGTGTTTTCTCTCCCTGGACTGTTATGCAGTAGCCTCTTTATATCTTTTTTGTTTTCTTTTACTGTCTTGAAAAACCCGCTTTTGCCAAAACTGCAAACTCTCACTGAGGTTCTCTCTTTCTCTCTCTCCATAAGCATTTTTAATTGCTTATTATATTTAAATTCTGAAAAGTTTGTCTAGTGCTGGAAAGTGATGATAGCTAGGACAAGTCTCTTTGGCTTGTGAATTGGTTTTTCTCTAAACTGTGTACTTGCTGCATATTTTCTGCATTGTGTACTTTGTTGCTTTGACATTTTGCCTACTTCCTGCATTGTACTTGCTGTGACAGTTTTGTAACTCAGTTTGACATTTGGTTAATGCATTTGAAACTCAGTTTGCAGTATAGTTTGCTTTGTATGCAGCCTTGTGCCTTTGTATTTGAACCATGTTTTTGCATCTAGTTTGACATGCTTGCATTTTATATATTTTATTTTTCTCTCTGTGAACCGAGAAGAGCGATCTTCTTGTGATTTGCAGAGAGGAAAATAATAATATGATGAACATAGCATTCTGATTCCAGCCTACAAACTTTAATGATGATTTTTCTTTTTATCTGCTTGAAAATTCTTTTCAGTTAATTGCGTTGATTTATTTTTCTCTGTCTTTTGCAGGTAAGTACCAGTTGGATGATAGAGGAAGCAGTAGAAGTAGAAGTCAAAAATCTTAGGAGATTAGGGTTAGATTTATTTTTCCGTTTATTGTAAACAAACATTATTGTAAATACTATAAGTTGTAATCTTACAATATTCGAATAAAATTTGTAACAACATTTGAAATAAATAAAAAGTCTTTGTCAAAAAAAAGAATTTTCTACTGTCAAATATTCCAATCTTTCCTTGTATTTTCTATTTAATTATTTAAGACTCTTAAATCAAAATAACTGGAAATGTATCCCAATAACTTTAATCCAGATGAAATAAATAATCAACAAACTTTGCAGTCTCGCAACCTTGCATTACTCAATACGCATGGTATCAACACACACATTGGACAGTTAAACAAACAAAACATTCCATTAAACGGTAAACCTTTCACTCCAATTAATCAAGCAGATGCCTTAAAGTTCCAAACAAAAGTCTCAGCTCTTATCCCAGATAATTAGGTTTTGAGAAACAACCAGTAATCTTGAACAAGCGTGAAAACAAAGTAACAGTTAACTGAATTTCTGAGGATTCAGTTTCTTCTGAGAAATGCGAGCGAAAACCCTAATCCTGGATTACTGCTAAAGAAAGATCTGTCTGATCAATTCCTGAGTCAATCTTAACAAATTAGAGAAAACCCTAATTCTGGATTGACTGATAAAGAAAAGTCTGTTTGACCGATTCTCGAGCCAATCTTAAAAATCAGAGAAAACCCTGGGGTTGTGATTTCTTGTGAAAAAGGGAGGGAAAATTTTGGGGTACAACACCATGCTTTACAGGTCCCAAACTTGTTTCTCACTTTATAATTTAATGCTTACTCAGTTGACAAAGCTTTAATCCAAGCCCTAGAGACTTTATCCAAGTTGTAATTCCATAAATGGCACAAAGTTGCCATTGCCATTTTGGAAAAGCTTCACTTTTGCAACTTTACAAATCTTGAGCATTGGACCTGTCTTCTCTGCACACACAAGTACTACAAACCTAAGGCAACTTGTATAGAGCTCATACCAACTCCAAGCAAGCCAATACAAGCATGTGAAGACTTGTCCCTTAACTTTGCTTCAAAAGCAAGAAAGTGTGCAAAAAGCCTAGGATTGGAAAATCTGTTGAAGAGCTGACTTGAAACCTTTTCCATACTAATATACAAACACATTACAACTAGAAACACGATTGCAAAAGTCAAAAAACACTCCAAAACTCCATATCACCAAAAAAACTGTCAAAACTTGAAGTTTGTGCATAAGCATAGCAATCTATCATTTGGCTCGTGTGTTCCATGTTTTAATAATCAAAACACTTTACCTACTTGATATCTAAGTGATCCAAACCATCATCCCTGCACTGTAACTCCTTCTCCTTCATCTGCCATTTTTGTTTTCCAAGCTTGTAGGTTGACTTGGATAGAGAGTTTCAGACACTTTCAAAGCAAGATAAGGGTTGGAACACACTCAGGGAAGTTCAAGCAAGCTAAAGCAACCTTCAGGCCCTCCTAAATCTCACTCAAACTCTATTCAGGATCTCAGCTGAAAGAGGTAAGTATCTCAACTTCTATATCTTTATACAGGCATCCATTGGCCATAATTTGTGAATAAACAATGTAGACATCATTGCTACAAAGCTGTACATATCCATAACTTACATTTATTTGGCCTGAGTTGAGAGAATTTTGAACTTGAAGTTCCTGGAAAAATTAGGTTAAGAATTAGGGCCATTAAAATTCTCTTTAATCTTGGACTTATAGTTTTAGTTAGGCACATGGTTAGAATCGTGAGACGAAATGCTATAACATTCATGTTATCAATTTCCATTTTTGTTAAGAGATGAAAGAGTTACAGGAGGTCCGACCAGCTTGAGGAAGAAGATGATGTACAGGGCAAGGACATTGTTTGTGTTATGTTCTTATTATTTCATATAAATCAACAGATGTATAGCCACCCCAGTGGCAAGGTAGCGTGCTAGTAAGGCCCAAGTCATGGGTTCGAACCTTGGCGCTACCTTTTGTTTTTCATACTTTTCCTTTTTTTTCTTTTCATTTTTTGCTATTTTGCAGGTTTGGGCTTCAACACTGGGCCTTATGTTTTTTTTTCTAACACCCACCTCCTGATTACTCAGGATACCCCTGGCCCATTTATTTTCAATTATTTATTTTATTTTGTTTTACTTCATAAAATATTCTTTTTTCTTAAATATTATAAAAATCATAAAAAATAAAAAATTGATAAACATTATATTTTGTTTTTTTTATTTTTTATTTTCTCATAAAAAATATTTTCACTTAGTTATATATTAACTATTTTTTCTTAATAAACTTGTACATATAATAGATTTATTTTAACTATTTTTATTCCCTTTTTTTTGTTCATACTTGTAAATATTTATTTTGACATATAAAAACTAAATATTTTCATAAGATATTATTTAATATTTTTAATAAAAAAAAATCAAAAAAATACTTAAAGAACTTTATTTTTCTTTTAACAAATTGGAATTAGGGTTCATGAATTTCTAAGAAATAATTTCCTTTTTTTTTTAATTTATTAGTTTTAGTTCAAAACTTTTTTTTACATAAAAACAAAACAAAAATCTTTTCTTGCATGTACATAATATGGCATATTTAAATATTGCATTTGTTTATTCTAATATTCGTACGAATTCCATTTGGTTGTAATAAGCTTATTTAGATTTACATTCTTGCAAATCCCCATTCATAATTTGTATTCCCCCTCCCATAAATTATTGTAATAGCGTAGAAATCTTTACATTACACAATTTACCGCTTTTACATACCATGCTAGTAATTAGGGTTTGAATGGAAAGATAAAAACAAATCAAATAGAAAACCCTAAATCCAAGACAAAAACAAAGCACGAAAATAACACACTTGCACACAAGCACCTTTAGGGTTTCTCCACTTGGTTGCCTTATACAAAAATAGCCGTATTACGCATGCGAAGTATCTTGGAAAAACAAACAAGTATAAGATCATAGTCCCTCGATGACGCTATTCAAAGTTTCCTTACAAAATGATCTTGGTCCCTCAAAATGCTAAGATACTTTGCAACATTGCTAATCATGGTTATACAATGACCCCACCCCTTCCCGCTTACATCCAAAGATAGGGTTGCTTACCAAATCAATGGTAAGACAACAATGTCAAAGGAACAAAAAAATGCATAAGAAAGACATTTGAGTAGGTAGATTGCTTCTAGTTACTTGCTCTATCTTCAAACAACTATCCTTGCTATTTTCCAAAACAAACACACACATTTCAAAAACATCTTACAAACATTGAAAACATTTTCAAAATGACAAATATCTTTGTATACATTCTTACGAACGAGAATCATTACAAAGATTGCCTAAACGAATGGCCTCTTTTAAAAAATACTTTCAAAACCACACCAAACACATTTTCAAACAACAAAAGCAAGTGATCTAGCAAGTAACTAAGAGCCCATGGAAAACCATGGATGAAAAGGGTGCTAATACATTCCCTTTTCATAATCTACCCCCCAAACTCAAGAAACAATCTCAAAGGTCTTTCCTGTGCTTTTTCACCTTTCCTTTTGGATAAAAGAAAAGTCGATGGCGACTCTTGCTAATCGCAACATTTGCGATAAAACGCCAAACCCTCAAGTCAGTTCTCCCATCGTACCACACACACCATCCTCCAAGATTGTAGCATTGTATTTGTATGGCACAACCTTGTTTGACTCATAACGAACAGGACCCGGCAAACAAATCACCACTGGAGAAACAGCTGGCTAGCTATAATATTCAATCTCAATAGGGGCGGGAACACCGAAACAAGGCATAATAACATTCACCCCCTCTTCAGAATACTTTGACATCACAAAATCATCACTGGAAAACACTTCTTCATCCGAGGAAAAGAATTCATCTGCAGAAGCATACCCATCATCTGACACAGTCTCATCCAAGCAATCTTCAATCACGTTAATCTCATTGTAATCATCTTTATTGCCTGAAATTTTGATAGTACCATTATCTAATAACAACTGAATACCCCTTTTCACAATGGAGCAACCACGAGAATCTCTACAGCAGACTCTGCATGACCCATAATGGTGTCCTTCTTGACCATCCATGTGACAGAAGGTAGCGTGCAATTTCACCAAATCATCATTCATATGATTCACGTCAAAAATCCGGAATTCTTTGGGACATCCGTAGACCATATTCACATCTTTCTCGTACTCTTCTCTAGGCCTAATTATATGAATGAGGCCTTCATCCATCATTTCCTGAAGATCAACCTTTATCTTATTACACCCTTGTATATCTGTACTACAAATACCACAACCAGCATGGTCATGCATATAGTAACTAAACTCGCAGAGGTCAGCATGCATCTTTACCAAATCTCCTCTAACCAAGTTGATATCAAAAATCCGGAAGTCCCCTGGACAACCAGCAACCATGTTTACCATATTTTCACCCCCATGCTTTGGCAAAGGATTATCTTTCACATTAGGGCCAACACCTTTAAAGGATAAAAGGCCAGATATCACCATCTTTTGTACTTCAAATTTCAAAGGATAACAGTTCTCAACATTGTGCCCCGGTCCTCCCTAATGGAAAGTGCATGTCTGGCCTGCCTTATAATACCACGACAAAGGTGATGGTATAGCAGGGGGTGGCCTGGTCTGAACCAACTTCTTCTGAATTAACACCGAGAGTAATTCTGCATAAGTCACGGGGATAGAGTCAAAAGGCTCTTTCTTCTGATTCCGCCCCTGATTTCCTTGAGGGGATGGTCTGTGATAAGCAACTATGGTCGGATCCACATTGACAATTGGAATTACCAAAGAAACCTGTTGGTGGTGCTGATGATTTCTTCTAGGAGGATTAACCCTTATTTCTTGAATGAGAGCATTTGTATCTCCTTCTTTATTCTTAGCAAACCCGTATGATGGTTTCTTAATACTACCATAATTTTCACCTCTTTTTAAACGACCCTCTCTCACAACTTCTTCCAAATGAACACCCATACTCACCATTTCGGTAAAATCACTTGGTGCACTCGCCGCCATTCTTTCATAGAAGAAGGCACCTAGAGTCTTCAGGAAAATATTTGTCATCTCTTTCTCTTCCATTGAAGGGATCACCTGGGTAGCTACTTCACGGCATCTCTGTGCATACTCTTTAAACGACTCCTTGTCTTTATGGACCATTACCCTGAGTTGATCACGATCAGGTGCCATGTCTACATTATACTTGTGCTGTCTAATAAATGCTTCGCCCAAGTCATTGAAAGTATGAATGTTGGCACTATCCAAGCTCATATACCACTTCAACGCGGAACCCGTCAAACTATCTTGAAAAAAGTGAATTAATAGGAATCCATCAATGGTGTGAGTAGACATCCTTCTCACATACATCACAAGGTGAGCTCGAGGACAAGTATTTCCCTTGTATTTCTCGAATTCAGGTACTTTGACCTTTACAGGTATTTTCACGTTTGGAACCAAACACAGATCATTCATATTTTGCCCAAACAATTCTTTTCCTCTGAGGGCTTTCATCTTTTCTGCTTCTTATTAAACTGATCCTAGAAATCATCCATCCGATCATAGAAACCCAAGATTTCACTTGGTGAAAGAACATGACGATAAACTTCATCATTAACAACCGACACAACATTCACCGAAGGAGGTGCAACATAGTGAATCTCATATCTAGCAGTAGGTGTAATATGCACCACAAGAGGTGCAGGAGTACCAGCAACTTGAAAAACTGGAGCAACTAGAGTATCAATATTAAAACCTTATGGCATGGAGTTTTATGGCATTCCTCATGGATAACCCTGAGGCATACGATTCTGAGCAGCAGTAATTGGGACAACAGAGACAGGAACTGATAGACCTTCCGAAGCAAATGTTGTTTGTTGAGGCTGAGCAAGTGGTGGCTGATTCTGAGCATGCACCAGTGATTCCATCAAATCAATTAGATTGGCCATATTGGACTTCAGACCAGTAACTTCTTCGGGAAGCTCACGATTCTCTTGTTCAAGATTCTCCATTTTCTTCTTCAAATTAGCTCGAGTATTATACTGGTGATACAACTTACTGAACGAAGTATAGAAATTCAGTAAGACACCTGGGTATAAACAGAAATGCAAGAAATATGTGCAAGATGATGCATGATATGCAATGCACATGATTTATTTTATTATTATTAATTCAAGGAACTCAAAGATTTTATAGACAATTTGTAAATATTAAAGTACTAACATATTTTGAAATACTTAAAATCTCATTATAATAATCTTCAAAATGGATTCCAACTTTTCAATATAAGTTTCAACAATCCCAAGTACAAAAGAAGATAAAATCTAGTAATCCTAAGAAAGCAAAGTTGATGAAGATCACTCCACCCGCTGACGCTTTCCTGTGAGTCTTGCAATCTGAGCCTTAAACTTCTTGTTCTCTTCTGCATACCTGTCAGCAACCATTCTCCAATCACCAGAGTCGGGAAGTGAATGACTAAGCCCTGACTGAGTGCTAGAGGAAAATAAATCCTCTTGCTTCTCCATCACCTCTACAACACGACTCTCAAGAATCTTGATTAAGTCATCCTTCTCCTTCAATCTTGCTCTGTAGAACATCTCTAAAGTCTGACACTTATTCTTCTAAGCCTCCTTCTCATGCTGAATCTTGACTAGGGAAAGCTGAAGCTCTTCCACATCATCTAAAAGGGGAGGAGTGGTCTTCACAAACATATCAGGCATAGGTGCTTCACAGGAATACGACATCTTCAATTGAATTTCCCTTGCTTGTACCCATTGAAGATAAGGCTCCAAAGAAACAGCCCCTCTAGGTCCTAAGTCCTTTCTGTTCTTCCTGTGAATATGACGCCAAGCCTCTGCAATCTGCTCCTTAACTTCTTTATGATTTTCTCTCCATCTTTAAGAAAGAAACCACTCAGATGAATACTATTTGGCTTATCCCTCATCAAATATCCAAGTTGTCATCATGTAAAAACAGGATTGTAGTTAATTTCTCCCTTTGTACCAAGAAGAGGTACATTAGGGAAACTACCACAACTATCGACAATCTCTACATCATGATAAGCCTGATGATACCAAACAATATCTGAATGAGTAAGGGCCATAATCTTTGGAGCCCAACGAGGTTCCTTCCTGACATCCAAGAAAGCATCAGACCGAGGCAAGTAAGAAATAAACCACTAATACAACAAAGGTGTGCAACATATGATCATCCCTCTATGATAAGAATCCCGAAGATGAATAGAGTAATAAGCATCGCCTAATAATGTAGGAACTGGATTCCCTATCAAAAAGATCCTGATGGCATTGACGTTTACGAAGTTTTCAATGTTCGGAAATAAGAAGAACCCATAAGCAAGTAGAGAAAAGATGGCCTCAAAACCAACCATACTCTTCATCCTAGAAAAGTAGCGAGCTTTCTCCAATAAAAAATGAGCGAATAATCCTCTAATTCCTCCTTTGGTAGTCATGTGGGCTTCAACCTCAGACTTTCCCAAATGAACCAAAGCAGCAATCTCATGAGATTTTGGCTCCCCCTCCAAACCAGTGAAAGGAACACGATCAGTAACAGGTAAACCCAGTAGATAAGAATACTCCTCTAATGTAGGCATCAACTGATAATCATGGAAAGTGAAACATCGATACATCGGATCATAGAACTGGACCAAAGTAGGGAGAATACCCTCCTTCATACTAAGCTTCATGAGAGACATGATGGATCCTAAGCTTCATCTGCAGAACTCTCAATCTCGGGAATTAGACTCCTCAAATCATCTATCTTGGGATTCTTGAAACTGTACTTGCGAGTTTTTCTTTTTCCAGAATCCATGGCCAAAGTACCTAAGATATTCATAAAGAGTCAACTTTAAGTCCCTTGAACCATAATGTTTTTAAAAGGTGCTCATGGGTGCATGAATGCATGATGCAACAATCACACACAAGATCACAAACATGGGAGGTTCATAGGTTCGACATCATGAGCATGGAGTCAAAGGTATTACCCACAAGGTATGGTCTAAAAGTTTATCACCTGCCGAACAAGGTTCTAAGAGGTTCCCAAAGTCTACATCCTTACTTCGGATATTACCAACCTCCCAATTGACTTGGTAGTTAGTAATATTCTCAAGAAAAACTCGTTTGAGTGTAGTATCGTGTGACAACAATTTCTGAATTACTCCGTCATAGATTCCGCACTACACATAAAAGGACAAGATGGGTTAAAGGATCTACGGTCCTCAGTTTCAACAGGCTCCCAGGTTGAAAGCAGCACGTCTTCCCGATTACTCGGTAAACGACACTATAGTCAAAGGGGTCTCCACTGAGTGGGGGATCTCATGCCTCCTTTTTTGGAATTACTCCCTCAAAGTTAACATGACTATACCGCCCCTTCTATCTTAAGTTTTCCCAAGTTTGGATAGAGGACTTATGAGAAATCACCAAGCACCCTGAAAACCAGGAAAATCTAGACAAACATATATACAACACATAATATACAACAAACAAAAGCACATACACAAATAAACAAAGATAGGCTCAACCCACTTAGGGTTGGACCAACAATAGGTCGATCTTTCCCCAGTGAAGTCACCATTTTTTGTGTAGCCGTAGAAATGTTGAGACTAAGCTATTGGATTGACTTAACTCACACAGTTCAAATGAAAAATCTCCACCGCGCTTTATTATTTCCAAAGGAATGGGAAAAGAGCGAATAACCCAAAAAGAGGGGGGAGAGAATCTAAGTTCGGGGGTTGGTAATGAAAAGGGAAGGTATTAGCACCCTAAACATCTATGGTGCTCCGCAGGAACCTCTTTGAAAATTTATGTATTTTGGCTATAATTGTTGTATAAAAATAGATTGTGGGGATGAGAAAAGAAGTATTTTTTTTATAATTTTTGCACCCGCCACAGTTGCGAACCTTTAGTGCCTACATACCACCCTATGTGCAATAAGGGATCAGGGTACTCGTAGTTCACCTTTAAAAATTTTAAAACACAAGTGTGTTGGTTAATTTTAAGAGATAGGACATCATCGTCTTATCTGAGTGGAAAACATACTTACTACCCACAATTATGAGAAGGGAGAATTTGTGTCATCTCAAAGTGGAGGATATGGCCTAGATTTTAAAATCAACAAAGCCTCGCTCAACACCCAAGTTTAAAATATCTCGCTCCATTACATATTGTAGAAGTATAGTAGTTCGCATCACTATAAGGATTGACAAGAGTCTAATATTTTTTGTGAAAATTTTAAAGTAAAAAGCCAAAGTGTAAAAATAGTTTGAATGATATTGATTGACTTTTAGTCTTCTCACAAAAATTTCAAAGTATTATTAAGTTGTTTAAAGTTTGATTAAGAAAATATTATTTTAAAATTCATGGACCTAAGTCCAAGTTTATTATGAAAGCGATTCAAGTTTAAAACAAGAATAGTTTTCAAAAGAAGGAAGAATATTTTTGAAATTAAAGAAGATGGGAGGAGATGAAGGGACTATCCTAAAGCATAAGGTAAAAGCTAGGGAAAAGAACCATCTAACCAACAAGAAACCAACACTTGACATAATGATTCAGTGTAGAATTCCCATCCTTTGGATTAAAACCAAGCAAGCAAAAATACTAAACCTCTCAAGAAAACCAAGCTTCAAAGGTAATAAGTCTTCACAAAAATTGGCCAGAGTAAAAGTTGTATACAGATGAATTCCGATCACTGACAAAAGCATGTAATTAAAACAACCTACAAAAAAATAACCCAATGTCTTAGGGTAAACCCCAAGAACTCCAAACAAAATAATAGTTAAAGTCACAAAGTATCAAGGTAGGTCAAGGTCTCTAATCCTAAGTCCAAGAAGTCCATCACTTTATAATGCCAAGGATAGTGACCAAGTAGTCCAAGTAACATTAAAGTTTTTTATGGTTCATGTTGATTATTAATTATCTTCAAAAAGAAATGAAAATCTCAAGGGAGCAAATTAAAAATGACATAAAATTAAATGCTCAAGTGAGCAAAGATGAAAATAACATGAAATATAAATGCTAAAATAAATGTGCTTAAAGTAAAGAGCATAAAGTAAAGGCATAAAATAAAGTTAATTGTTAGAAATTAGAGGTTAGTTGAATGACCATCTTGAAACTTGCATTTGAAACTCATTAGAGGATTAATAAAACCAAAGCCTCTCAACAAAAAGTTTCATTTGCTTTTTGTCAAGTATATCATTCATTTCAAAATCATAAGGCAACAATAAATGACCAATGATGTTTAAGTGATTCACTTTGACCAAAGCTTATGAAGATTCATTAGAGGATTGATAAGACCAAAGCCTCCTCACAATGAATCATAAGATTATTGGATCAAAGGTTTCAAATTAACATACTTGGGCTTACAAACATAGGTTTGGGCCACGAATGATCATTTCTCAAATCGGGACAATATTTAGCGTTATGTTAAGTAATCGTAAGTGGACTTATATAGAAGCCGCACCTATTTTGAGGTCGGTCAATAGAAATCTATGCACCATATGTTTAGAGAAATGATATGTAAATCATTCTCCAACAAACATGTAGTACAAGTAAGAAGGGGTTAACATGAAGAGGGAGGGGATAAGAATTAAACCACATTTGAACCAAAAATTTAATCAAGCTATCATTAAAATCATCCATCCATTTTGGTGGAGTTAAGCTCAACACCCAAGATTCAATGATGTTAATGAAGCTCATGATCAAAATCTCATAGTTCAAGATCAGCCAGAATATATACAAAAATAAGATTGTATTTAAAAATAAAGAAAAAGATTTTTTAAAATGGTTTTAAATGAAAATAAAAGGGAAAAATAACACCTATATTCAAAACATCCAAGAAAAATTCAATGAGACCATAGAAAAATCATAAATGAGCTTAAATATTTTTATAAAAATTTTGGTAATTTTTTAAAGTTAGAAACTATTTTTAAAATAAAAAGAAATAGGAAAAATAAACCAAAAATTTTGAAAAATAGTAAAGCCAAAAATAAAAATGAAATGAGGTCACCAATATTTGTCAAGAGGTCATTGAATCCTTCCATATTTTTTTCAGAATTTAAAAATTAAGAAAAGTATTTTTAAATATTTAAAACAACTCACATAAAGTGAAAAAATATAAAAAATATCAAAACACAAAATAAAATTGTGAAAAAATAATATTTAGAAAGAGAAAAATCAAAAGTATTTTTAAGAATTTTTTTTAGATTTTTTGAAGTTAAAATGAATTTTTGAAGTTTAAAACAAATAAAATATAAAATCAGAAAATAAAATAAAAATCAAAAAGATGTAGACCATTGGATGAGAGTCAAAACGTGTTAGTAAGCTAATCCAGTGGATCAAATGTGCTATTCATATCATGGTCCCCAGGAAATAACACACGTGATCAATTATTAAACGAATTTGAAAAAAAATGTGTGGCAATTTGTCATTTGTTGAAGACAGACACGTAGGTCGTCTTCAACCTCCGTCCAAGCAAATTACAGGTTCATGAAATGGAAAAATTAGAGCTCGAGACCGGTACCATTCGCTTCGTCTCTTCAAGATGATTCCAATGGTGTCCTTGCGAAAAATTTATGTAAGGTGTATCTCAGTCGTTTTGGAAGGAAAGATTTGAAAAAGGATTTGGAAATTCATGGCCAAAACTCACTTCTAGTTGAAAACAAATGTTGTGACTAGAATCAGAATGATGAGAGCTTCATTACAGGACCAAAGTTTGGGAGAATTGATGAAGGATTCTACCTATTGAAGTTCAAATTCAGAGCTCTGAAACTTGACTTGGCTAACACGATTTAGGAAGTCTTAGAGCTTGGTTCTTCTTTTGTTAGCTTTAGTGAAGTTCAAGGATGAAGAGTTGAGAAATAAAATGGATTGAGGAAAGCTGTAAAACCAAATTCGAAGTTGCAGAAAAGTGGGTTCAAGAGAGAGTTTGTTAGGGTGATTCTGGCTATCTAAGCTTATGAAAATGAGTGGGATCGAACCTGTATTTATAGGAGAAGTGAATGGAATCAAGAGGAGGGGTGAATGATGCAATTTGGAGGGAAATGGTGCACACCTGTTTTCATGAAATAAGTTTGACCACATGTGCATCAAAACTCATCCAAATGATGCGTTTTAACACTCTAAATAATCCACACGCTTATGCTAATCATGTTTAAGTAAAAAACATGCATAAATTTGGTGATTAGAAGTCAAATTATGGAAATTGTATTCTGACTGTTTGAGAAACTTCAGTTCTAAGGTACCAACTTTGAAATTATGGTGTGCACAATTTAGGGAACCTTAGGATTTGATTCTTAATGCATTGGAAATATGAGGTCACAAACTTTACAATGTGCAAATAATGTGATCAATTGGATTCTTGAGCTCAAAGTTGTGATGAGTCAAAGTTGAGAAAAAGATGCTGACTTTTTGTACTTGAAAAATTCTAAGTTTTTCTTCAAAAATGACCTATAGTGTCTTACATCCAAACATGGCCTTCCATTTACAATTTTCTCTTGACCAAAAAAGATGGCATGAAGTAAATCTTTTGAATGATATTTTGAGACTTGAATCATTTAAAATCTCCTAAAAATGAGAAAGTTATGACTTGGTGAAGTTGGTGAGAATTCATGAGATAACCTATAATCTTTTGAGTCCTTAAGACATCTTTCATCCATTTTCAAGCTTTGCACATAAAATAAGGGTTGAAGTTAACATCTTTAAGATCATTATGGAAAAGAATGGGCTCAAGGAGATAAAAATTGACCAAGTTATGATCTTTTGAAGTTACATAAGGGAATTTGATGGCATATCTAGAGGACTTGTAGTCTTTCTCAATCGTTAGGCATCTTCCACATAAAATATCCTTGAAACTTTTGAAGTGATTTGTTTATAACCCTTTAAAGAGGAGCATGTATTTAGAATCACTCAAAAATACCAAAAGGTGAGTAAGATATAGCCTTTAGAAGTTCAAAACCCTAGCTCTTAGAGCAACAAAATGCCTTAGAAACCCTTTTCAAATGTGACAAACTTTCTTGCACAAATACATTTGTCTTGTAAGTAGAAGTTGTTGATGATGATAATTAGAGACCATGGAAACCATAACCACTTCCAAATATTAAGAATTGAGGGAATTATGCACTTGTGATTAAGAAATCAAGAACTTGTCCTATTAGGTCAAACCTCTTCAATCAACTTTTGCATTATTTGACTTTCTTTGAAAAATTGAGGCATGATGGATCATAGTAGACCTTGTCATGATGTCACTTAAAATCATATTCAATGATGAAGCTTGAACCTCAATGAAATATTATTGAAGAAGGCTTGGAAATAAACTCATGAACCTATAGATCAACCTGATAAAATGTGTTGTGCTTCCACCTATAACATCATCAACTAGAGCGAAAATTCATAGTATTCATTAGTTAATAGTTAATCAAAACAAAACATAGATGATCACAATATACAACTCAAGGTGCTTGGTGATTCCCCATGAGCAAACTTAAATATAGGGAGAAGAACCAAATCCTAGTGTGATCTTGTTGTAATTGAGTTGATATTAGATGATATAGGAATCTTAGGAGAAAAAATTGGGGTACAAAAAATAGATACCATCATGCCAGTACCCAATAAGGATGGAAAAGTACACATGTGTATGGATTATCAGGATCTAAACAAAGCAAGTCCCAATGACGATTTCCCTTTACCTCACATAGAAGTTTTAGTGGACAACACAACTCAAGCCCCAGTATTCTTGTTCATGGACGGTTTCTCAGGCTATAATAAAATCAAAATGGCACCCGAAGATATGGAAAAGACTACTTTCATGACACCTTGGGGCACTTTCTGCTACAAAGTAATGTCCTTTTGTCTGAAGAATGCAGGGACAACCTATCAACATGCTATGGTCACACTATTCCATGATATGATTCACAAAGAGGTTGAGGTGTACGTAGATGATATGATTGCCAAATCTCATACAGAGGAGAATCACATCATACATTTACAAAAGTTATTCGATCATCTACGAAGGTTAAAATTAAGGTTGAATCAAAACAAGTGTACATTTGGTGTCAGATCAGGAAAATTATTGGGTTTCATTGTAAGTCAGTGTGGTATTGAGTTGGACCTGGACAAGGTAAAATCCATATGGGAAATGCCAGCTTCAAGGATAGAGAAAGAGGTTCATGGTTTCCTAGGACAATTGAAATACATTTCAAGGTTCATATCGCACCTAACTGCTACGTGTGAGCCCATATTCAAATTACTGCAAAAAGATCAGATAGTGGTATGGAATAATGATTGTTAGACAGCCTTTGAGACATAAAACAATATTTACAAGAGCCACCTATCTTAATTCCACAAGTTCCCAGAAGACCATTAATCATGTATCTGATAGTACTGGAAGGATTAATGGAATGTGTATTGGGACAACATGACAAAACAGGTAGAAAAGTGCATGCAATCTACTACCTCAGTAAGAAATTCACTGACTATGAAACCAGGTACTCACTTCTCGAGAAAAATTATTGTGCATTGGCTTGGGATACTAAAATATTGAGGAAGTATATGTTAACTCATACCACGTGGTTAATAGCAAGAATAAATCCTTTAAAGTATGTGTTCATAAAACCGACTCTTATATTAAGGATTTCTTGATGGCAAATGCTACTATCAGAGTACAACATCCAATATGTTACTCAAAAGTACATCAAGGGTAGTGTACTAGCTGACCACCTAGCTCGTCAGCCATTTCCAGATTATCAACCAATGAAGTTCTACTTTCCGGACGAAGATGTTATGGTTATAGGTGACTATGAAATGCCAAGGCCCGATGAAGGACCTGAACCAGGGGCACGTTGGACACTCATGTTCGAGGGGGCTTCAAATGCACTGGGGCACGACTGTTTTTGTTTTGAGACTACAGTCAGCGGGATGCCCCTATTTTTTAAGTCTCCTTCATGGGTTTTGATTCAGTGGGCTTTTCTTTTGAGATATAATGACTTCTTATTTTATGGGGAACCATCACTGTCTTTTGATTCAGAAGGATGTTTTTTGATATCATTCGTTGTGTACAAAGTGAAAGCTTATGACTAAATGCGCATTTGAATTAACTAAGAAACTAACCTTCCCCAGTCTATGATTAAAGGTTTCAATTTGTGCGAAAAAGAGAACTCCTACTTCTTTGGATCAAAGGGGTTGACTAGGGATTATATTCCTTATAACTCCACTGTTTAGGAATTGAAAGAAACACATGTACATTATCAACAAGGTCTATTGTAAAGCATACTGTATGAGGTTATGGTATCATTTTCATCATCCTCCCTGTTGTAACATAAAATTAGCCCTCCCATTTTTACTCAAAGCATGCTTCTAGAGATCCTCAATTGCTCAAGGTTGACCAAGAATTGACCAGACAAATTCTCCTCCTAAGCAATGAGCCTCTAATTAAGGTTTCACTTCTCATAAATATGTGTGAGCTCCAAAGGTCTCAAATGTTTTCCATTGTCCAAATATTCCTTCACGTGTGTTCATGCCAAGTTTCATGCCTTGTACTACAAGTTTGCTCAGTCAATTGATCAAATGCTTGAAAATCAATTGTACTAGGTCAAAAGTCAACTGTGACCCAAATACAGTCAAACTTCATGATTTTTGGTCAACATCAACATTTTGAAGTGATATTCATCATTTTATCAAAGGTTGATCATGATTCCTCAAGAAATGCTCCTAATTCATCAAAAGTCAAGAATTGCTAAATTAGGGTTTCTATAGAAAAAGTCAACTAAACTTTGACCAGGCATAACTTTCACATACTTCATCCATTTCCCCCCAACCAAAGCTCATATTGAATAGAATCTCATTCACTACAATTTCTCTTTATCCCTCAAGTCCAAGAAATGCACCATTTGAAAGATACAAGCTCATATATTACAGGTCATTTTTAGAAAGTCAACAAAAGTCTCTTTTTTCCGAGATCGTTTACATCAAGATAACATCATCAAATGAAAAATTTATAAAAAGAGGGATTGAAGTATACATCTCGGGCTTTCCAAAAAATCCATGATCATCATCATGAGATCAAAATTGAGCAAGTTATGGCTTTCCCGAGTTGGAAAAATTGGGGAAATTTTAAGAAAAGTGCATTGAGCAAATTTGAAGTTTTAAGGAAAGAGTTTAATTTATTGGATTTTAAACATCTTCCTAAGATTATAGAGGACCCCTAAAACCATTTTTGCATAGTCTTGATTTTATTTGCATTTTATATTAATTTTATTTAATTAAAAATCAAATAAATCAAAATTATTGCAAATTATATGGGCCATTATTGTTTGGCCTTGGTTTGATACATGGAGAGGCCCCATATTTCGTGTACAACAAGGCCAACATTATCTAGGTGCATTCAAATTTGAAAATGGACAAGATTCCTTTATTTTGGCCAAGGTTACAAATCATCATTCATGGCCTTGAAACATCATGTTTAAGGCTGTTTAAACTTTGTTTTCTTGTCTCCTGCCATCTCATCTACAAATACAAGACATTGGCAAGCTTCAAGCATGAACAAAGCCTGGAAAAACTCTACACATTTTGCAAAAAAATATCAAAGTTGTCAAATTCGAGTTTCAGGTTCCAGCCTTCCTTAGTCCAAACCAAGGATCCTAACCCACTCCTGGAAGTCCCCTGAAGTGTTTACCATAATTACCAAGCCCTGAAGCATCATAAAACCTCACAACCATCCTTCACGGTTTGCTTCTTTCCTCAAATTCATTTTGCTCGAATTACATGATATAAATCCATTTTGACCATGCATTTTTGTTTATTTGAGTATTTGCAAGCTTCCTGTATAGTTGGATTGCAGTTTTGATGCAGGTATCACGATTTACCATTTTTAGGGTTTGACCTTTCGAATTGGGTTTTTTTTACAATGGCCAAAATTAGCCTAAGCTAAAGACACCATTGTGCTCAGGAGGTTGAGGCTAATCGATCCATGGCCTCACATTGGATTTATGTTGTGTATTCTGTTTTTTTTAGTTGCAGATGCTATAGTGACAGACCAAAACTGTCACTATAGGTCTTAGCATCTAAAACGACGGATGGAGGAAGGGGACGAAGTGTGGCAGTGTCCTATTGGCCAATTCAAATAAAGCGCGCATTTTTTTTAATATATCTGGCCACTTTTCTTAAATTACATTATTATTCTATTTTATGTAACAAGTGAATAGGTGGCTCCGTTAGTAAAGGCGCGTGCATATGAGGGAGAGGACCTGGGTTCGAGTCCCAGGTCCATCATTTCATATTTTCTGATTTGTTTCATATAGATTCCATGCGCTATGCTACCTGGGGTTCACCATACTCCATCAAACCATCATCATCAGAGTCCTGTCTGATCAGATCTAACGCATCCCATCTGCAGGCCAACCATGCACCCTCAAGACCACTCCACACCTGATCCAGCGTTGGCCTGGGCCTTCACAGATTTGGGCCCAGCAAAATTCATTTCTCACCCCCAATTTTTAACCATCTCAGGCCCATTTTGTTTCTTTTGTTTTAGTTTTTTTTCTTTTCTTGATTAATATTTTAATTAGCAATAAATAATCAAAAAATCACAAAAAATCAGGCTTAGACATTTAGTTAAATAATTAATTTCTTAATTAATTGATTAATTAAATGTTAACCATTTTCTTAACTTAAAATAAATTAGAATTTAGGACTTAATTTAGATTTAATTTTCTTTTCATAATAAAAAACCAAAAAGAACTTATTTAATTTTATTTTCCAAATAGACTTTAGGATAATTTCAATTTAATTATTTTCTTAAAATAAAAACAACCAAAAAGGATTTTTTTTACTTAGTATTTTCTTAGGTTCCTTTTAGACGTAATATTCATTTCACGCTCATTATTCTTGTTCTCGCATTTTTTATAATAATGTAACTGTATACTTGTATGTAATAGATTAAGTAGGACTTTTTTTACTGTTTTCTTTATTTTTCCCCTGAAGCATTGTACAATGTAAATCCCCCTCCCAAAAGCCATGTAATAGTCTAGATTTATACCTCCCGCACTTTATTTTTCTGTACATATTAAATGCTAGTAACTAGGCGTATATGGCAAGACTGAAATTAAAACGTTAGCAAAACCTAATAATGCAAGATAAATAACATGAATCAAACATAATTACACATGCACACCTCTAGGTTATCCCACTTTGGTTGCCTTCAGAAAATATTCATGTCCCTCGAAACAGGGACGCTTTAGCAAAGACCCGTAAATGAAAAAGAACACAGTCCTTCGATGACCCTACAGTTTCCTTCTCGGTAAATGATCTAGTCCCTAAACAAAATTGCTAAAGCGTCTCCACAAGTTGCTTTCGTGACTGTATCGTCCCTTCGATGTCCCTCATACATCCAACAATAGGGCTACCTACTCACTAATAGTAGGATAACACTGTCTAAAGGATAGGAGGAAAAGAACGACCCTTTTCGACTATAAAAGTAGATAGCTGTTAGAAGTTTACTCAAAAACATTTTGCACTTACACAAGAAACTACTTTTCAAAAACATTTTCAAGACACTTTGTATACTTTCTCCACATTCCCGAGAAACATTACAAAGTCTGCCATACCAAGGCATTTTCAAAACAAACTTTCAAATACAAAAAAGCACAAAGGTATTTCAAAATGAGAAAACCTCGAAGAGCCCATAGATAACTACGGATGGAAAGGGTGCTAACACCTTCCCTTTCCATAATCTACCCCCCTTAAACAGAAAACTCTCAAAAGGTATTTTTTTGTTCTTTTCACCCTTTCCTTTGTTGGATAAAAGAAAATCCGGTGGCGACTCTTGCTTACCGCAACATTTGCAAACACAAATGCAAAATCAGTATTAAACAGTCGGTTCTTCCACCATATCACAGAACTGGAGACTCTGATGGGGATATAATAAAAGTGGGGTTACCTTAGAGTTTAGTTCATCACTTTAAATTGCTTTTCGTACGCTTTGTTTGCTTTATCCTTGGAGGGTTGTTTGGGTTGTTACTATAGATTCTACACCCGAATCTGGGACATACTTTTAGGTAAACAACAATAGATTGTGGAGACTGTACAGCGTAGACTGATATGATTTAAGCGATAGCTGTGTTGGTGTGACACTTTGGTTTGTACCGGTATCCCTTGTGTTGAATCTAGGAGAATACGGGGCCGCCGCCTGGTATCGTGAAGCACTAACGAACCTTAGAACCTTAGTTGAACAAAACTTGGCCATTAGAAAGTAGTGAGATAGCCGACCTCGGTGTAAAGCTAGGGATTGGTTGATACTCGATGCTACACTCATTAAGATAGGACTTTCGAGATGTTTCGGCCGTAAGAAAAGATTGCTAAGCTCAAATAATGCTCGATAAAGAAAGATCGATGATATTGAGACTCCTTAGAACCCGATTACTATTTATAGGATAGGTTGAACCAACTAAACTTCAAGAGGGTACCTACCTATAAACTCTATGAAAGCCTAAACCTAAGGCCTTGTGTGTTTTTCTTGTATATGATCAGTTTGCTTACACATGACATCATGCATCATAACATCCATTTTCATTACACTAACCATTTCAAGGACCAAGAGAATTTATCTTTGTTATATTTTGTAGATCATGGCTTCTGCTCGTAGAAATATTATCTGGATCAGCTTCATGAGAATACCTCTCCAACTAAAAGAGCTAGTATCAAGGGTTCCCGAGACTTCCTCATTTACCAAGAACTATGGTCGACTTCTCAGTATGGTTACCTCGGATTTTGATGAGAAGATGGTGAGTGTACTATTTCAATTCTTTGATCCTAAGAACCATTGCTTCACTTTTCTAGATTACCAGTTGGTGCCCACCACGGAAGAGTTCTCTCAAATATTGGGTATACCTATTCTTGATCAGACTCCTTTCACCGGTTTAGAAGAAGCTCCCAAGCCAGAAGTCATTGCAGCAGTTTTGCATCTGAAAAGGTCCAACATTGTATCCAACTGGGAAATAAGAAGTGGTATTAAGGGTTTTCTAGCGAAGTTTATGTACGAGAAGGCTCACCAACTTTGGGATGATTTGGATTTCCAAGCTTTTGAGGAGGTTCTGGCCCTTCTAATCTATGGTTTAGTGATGTTACCTAATCCAGACTTTCTCATAGATGTGAATGCTATCAAGGTTTTCCTCTCTCGTAACCCTGTACCTACTCTACTCGGAGACATCTTGCATACCCTCCACACTCGCACCATGAAGAGAAAAGGGATTTTTATGTGTTGCATGCCATTACTGTCAAGGTGGTTTATTTCTCACGTCCCTAAATTAGTATTGAAGAATGAATGAGGTTTGGGTTGGTCGCGAAGGATAATGTCACTTTCTCACTCAGATATTCTCTGGTACTCCCGATCTATGGGAGATATTTCTGTTATTGACCGCTGCGGGGAATTCCCTAATGTCCCACTACTTGGAATTAAGGGAGGCATAACTTATAATCCTTCTCTGGCTCTTCAAAAATTTGGCTATGCTTGAAGGGATGGTCCCCACGATATGCTTATCCAGGGAATTATGTTTAACTACGAGGATGATGTTCAAGGGTATCGTCAGAGGTTCATACGAGCTTGGGGCATGGTAAACAGATTCGATACCAGGACTTTGGGGCCTAAGACTTCCATCCCAATAGAACCTTATCTCAAATGGGTACAAGCTCGCGCTCATAATCTTATCATGTCGTATATAGCCATCTTACTAGTGGTTGTGGAGCCCATCTCCGAAGGGGATATTCCTTATACAGTTCTTCATCCTGACATGACCACTGATCTTGAAGAGCTGCATAGATCCTGGATACAGTTGAAGAAAGAACGGGATACCTTTAGAGATCATTTCTATGTCAATGAGAAGAAAGTCTTGGAGCTTACGAAGCTACTTCATGAAGAAAAAAGTCTTAATGTCTATCTCGGCATGAAGAGGAAGCCCCCATGGGAAACCTGATGTCTTAGATTTTAGAATTTTTCAATTGCAAGCCTAAAAAGGTGACTGTGTTTTGAATTCTACTAATAAAATATTTGTTTCATTTTGGTTCACAAACTTAAATTTCCCAGAGTCCTTGAAAATATTGCATACATATACCATACATATCATTGCATAAACAGGTTTCAGGACTGGTTTCTTATCTTCTTCATTGTTTATTTCAGCAATGGCTCTTGAACAAACAGTCAAGGAACTTCAGGCACAAAATGCCCAATTCCAAGAAATGTTCCTGAATCTGGCCAAGGGACAAGAAGACTTGAAAGCTATGATTTTCAAGGACAAAAAGAAGAAAAAGAGGCCAGTGGGTGTTATGAATTCGGGAAGAAGGTTTAAAGGACTAGTGAAGCCAGTTTTAGAGCTCGCAACTCCGTTAAGAGAGAGAGACAATCAGGATGGAGAGCCAAGAGAAGAAGACCACGGTACAAGGGAGTCTGAAAAAGATGAATGTGACTATTCTGAGGAGCAGTATCCTCCTGTTGATGATAAATACAAACAACTAGAGGATCGTCTCAATGCCATGGAGATCCAAAGGGTGCCCGGACTGGACTTTGAAGAGTTAAGATTGGTCTCAGGGGTGGTCATCCCGCAGAAGTTCAAGGTCCTTACATTTGCTAAGTACGATGGTGTCTCCTTACCTAAGATACATTTAAGGTCATATGTTAGGAAAATACAACCCCACACTACTGATAGGATTTGTGGGTACACTTCTTCCAGGAAAGTTTGGCAGGGGCTCAACTGGAATGGTTCTATTAACTAGAAAGAACCAATGTGCATAATTGGGAAGACATGGATGCTGCTTTATATAATTGGTGCCAATATAATGCTGACCTCTCCCCGACTCGTACACAGTTGCAAAGCATGTCTATGGGTTCCAGTGAGGGCTTTAAGGGATATGCCCAAAAATGGAGAGACCTTACGGGAAGAGTCCATCCTCCGCTGTCTAATAGGGAGCTGGTGGACATGTTCTTGGGAACATTATCCGGGTCATTCTTTAACCACCTAATTGGAAGTTCTTCTGTTGGGTTTACTAAGCTAATCTTGATAGGAGAAAGAGTGGAAGATGGTATTAAAACTGGTAAAATACAGAGATATGCATCCTCCAGCACTGCAAAGAAACCATTCACGGAGAAGAAGGAGGTCAGTGCTGCTTATGGCCAAAGAAATATTAACAAAAATGAATGTCTTCTGACGGTAGGGGCTTTTATGATTTTCAATTTCACATCAAACTGGCAAAATAATAATCAGCCCATAACGGATAAGCCAAGGAGACAGTTTACCCGAATCAACATGACCCTATCTTAGGTTTTACCACACCTGCTGAAATCAAATTTGGTTACCTTGAAAGAGGCTCCCTAAAACCCCAACACTACATCTCCTCATTACAATGCAAATGCTCGGTGTGCTTACCATTCTGAAAGTACAGGCCATGATACAAACAACTATTGGACTTTGAAGAACAAGGTACAGGATTTGATTGAGGCAAAGGAGATTGAATTTGATGCTCCTGAGACTCCTAATGTTATAACTGCCCCTATGCCCAAGCACAGTTGTGATACGGTGGGAAGAGAACTGACTGTTTTTGGAATGCTGGTTCGCGTTTTGCGTTTGTTTTCACAAAATGTCACGGTAAGCAAGAGTCGCCACCGTCTTTTATTTTATCCAACAAGGAAAGGAAAAAAGCACAGAAAAATTCCTTTTTCGAGATGTTTCTCGGGTCCGGGGGGTAGATTATAGAAAGGGAAAGTGTTATCACCCTTTCTATTCGTGGTTATCCACGGGCTCTTAGGTATTTGCTCAAAGTGTTTTCAAAAATTGCTTTTCTTTGTGTTTGTGGGTTTGAGAAGAGTTTTTGTGTTTGAAAGGTGTAAGTGTGAAAAGTTTTGTTTTGTTTTAAAAGAGAAAGTACTTAAGAACCATCTACCTACTCGAAAGAAGAATTAATCTGTGCTAATGTCCTTTAGACAATGCTATCCCACTATTGATGAGTAGGTAGCATCGTCGTTGGAGTTTTAAGGGTCAATTCGATTAAGGGACGTGTGGTCACTAAAGCAACGTTAGGACGCCTTAGCGGTAACCCTAATGTCTTAGATCATTTTTGTGAGGCAACCGTTTCGAGGCAACTATGATCTTTGGACAAGAGGACGACCTCTAAAACTTCCTATACTCAATGACCACGTTCGAAGGCAACCAAGTGAGGTGTACCCTAAGAGTGCGTATGTGCGAGTGTGTTATTTCGGTTAATTTTATCTTTGTACATGTCATGGGTGAGCTATGTTGATTTTAAGTTCATACATTCGATCTTGTTATGCATTCCCTATTTATCAAACATCTAACAGTTTATAAGTTGCGGAAATTAAATTGCGGAAAATTAAATCTAACTATTACAAGGCGTTGGGTATTTACATCGCCAAAAGCAACCCTTGAATTTAAAATGCGGAAAATAAAATAAAGTCCTAATTAAAAGCTATTACATTCCGAGAAACAAATACATCAATGGTAAAATGGATCGCGTGCAAGAAATTAAATCGGATGCGAAATTTTTAGGGTTTTGACCCTTTTTTGAAAGAAAGCAAATTTTTGGTTTATTTTTGAATTAAAAGGAATTAAATTAATTAATTAATTAAAATGTTTTTGTATTTTTGGATATTTAAAGAAATAAAAATAAATTTCATTTAAAGTTAGTAAAACCTAATTATCTATATTAATTTTAATTATTGCAAAAATATTAAAAGTTATACCTAATTAAAAAACTAAATTAATTAATTTAATATTTATTTACAAAAATAAAGTGATGAGTTTAATTTTAATAAATAAAATATATTTTTGGTTTTTGATTTTATGAGGAAAAAAATTAATTGGTTAATTAAATAATAAATAATAAAACAAAAACAATTAAATAAAATAGATTACAAAAAAGAAAGAAATAGAAATAACCCAGGGGGGTTCAGGCCCAATTTGGAGGTGAAACTGGCAATTTGAAGCCCATTTGCACGCAGGCCTGGGTTGACTTCCTGATTCCCTATGCCTTGGTTGACTTGAGAACATGATGGACGTTCAATCTTGGCCACCAGATCTGGCCTGGGGCCATTTGGCAAACATCCGGATGAGGATACATGATATGCTACGCTTTGGACATTGCATGGAATCACCTGTTGAAAAATAAAACAAATGCATTTGGGGAACCTGGGATTCGAACCCAGGTCCTGTTGGTACTTGAACACATGCCTTAGCCACTGAGCCAACGCGCTTTTATTGTTAACATAGTGGATAATAAATATAATATGGAAAACAAACTAATTATGCCAGAATTATAAAAAAAGAAGCGCGGATTTATGAATGGACGAATAGGGAGGGGGCAAGTAGTCATCTTCTTCGCCCAGCCCTGGTTATTTATCTGTGGATTTTTATCCGCAGCTAAATCCATGGGTTCATCCTAAAATCTTCTCTAGGCCATGGAAATTAATTCCAAACACATGGTTGTGTTCGTCTCCTTCCACTGATCATGTCCATGTCCATTATTATCATCAATTTTACCTGCAATTAAAATACCCAAAAACAAGAACTAAGAAAGCTAGAATCGGCTAGGGGGTTACAGGCCATGAAAATGCAATTCAATAATGCAAAAAGTTTCTACATGGAACGATAAGCATGATTGTGTAACGATTTTGCCAAGAAAACGCGGGAATATGAGTATGTGATTTAGAGTACAAGGGTGTTTTTCAGGAGACTTACAACGCGTTTGAGCAGAGGAGAGAGCTTGATTTTGATTGCCTTTCACTCAGTGGATATCCAGCAAGAGGATAGCGTTGAGATTTTGCTTTGAATCGGCCTCTAAAACAGATTTCAGTTTCAAGCTTTTTCAAGTTTTTTTCAAGTTTGGTTTTGGTGATTATGCAGCCTCTAGGTTCTGAAACTCGTGCCTCTCACTTGTATATCTATCAAGCAATGCATTAGGTCAAGTTTTGGGTTTTGAATCTTTGTGCATTGATGCTTGAAGATGTTATTTGATTCACCATTAAAAAGCTTCCAAATTTGTCCAAAAACCAATATTTTGTGCATGATATGGCTTGATATGAGTTTGACCATGTCCATAATGATAATTAAGACCTGTATCAATCAAAAAGATTCCAAGTGATCAAGATTTGGATTTTATTTGGATTTAAATTGATTAAAAATGAATTAATTCAATAAAAATAAAATAAAATAGAAAAATTAATAATTGGACACAAGACTGAAGATAGGACACGTGTGTAGTGTGACAAGATCAAATCAAGTGGAAAAAAGTGGGCCCATTTGACAAAATTTGAAGTTTTGGGGATAGTTGACTTTTGGCAATTTTGGAAAAATGCCCCACTTCAACAATGCATAACTTCTTCAATTTTGAACTTTTGGAGGTGTTCTTGGACTTTTTAGAAACCTTGAGATGTCCTCTAACCAACCATTTAGGTCTCATATCATTTTTATATTCCATTCTAAATTTATAAGCTTTGGAAAAAAAGGTGTTTTTGTTGACTTTCAAAAATGACTTATAATGTCCAAATTTATAACTTTTTGTGAGTGCATTTCTTTATCTTGGGGTGTTAAGATGGATTGTAGGAAATTGCGTCCTCTTCAAAATGAGCTTTGAATGGGTCATTTATCATAAAGTATGAGAAAGTTATTCTTGGTCAAAGTTGAGTTGACTTTTCCTACAAAACCCTAATTTAGCAACTTTTGAGTCTTGATGAATTTTGAGCAATCCTTGATGAATCATGATCAACCCTTGATAAAATGATGAAATATCCTTCAAAATGAGAATGTTGGCAAAAAAATCTTGAAGTTTGACTGTTTATAGGTCACAGTTGACTTTTGCCCTAACAAGGTCGATTTTTGGACCTCTTGAGCATTTGACTGACCAAACTTCTTCTGCAAGGCTTAAAATTTGACATGGATGAACTTGAGAACATATTAGGACATTGGGGAGCACTTTAGGTAATTTGGATGCAAGGACCTTGATGCAACACAAAACCCTAATTTGAGGTTGATTGCCTTAGGAGATGACTTGATTGTCCAACTCTTGAGCAACCTTGAGCAACTTGGAGACTATTCTTGACATGTCTTGAGAAATATGGGAGGGAAAATTTTGGGGTACAATAGCTTCCCCTGTTCAATTTTCTTAAACCTGAGGATAGAGATTGGCTTTCGAGCCTTTCGTGATCCGAAGGTGGAAGATAATTGAACACTAGAGTGCCAAGAAATTTGCACTCGCATGACATGATATCAGCATTGTGATGTCGGGAATGGGCTTATAGATGCTATTTGGAGACTGTTGGTAGGTGGTCTAAACTTCAACTGGAATATGAATCAGGGAGATCTTATCGGCGATCTGACTGAACTAGAGGAGGTCTTGGATTATCTTCAACTGGATCAGCATCAGGAAAATCTTTAGGAATCGATTTAACTGGACCAGAGGAGGTCTTGTCTTCTTTGACTGGATTGGCATCAGAAAAATCTTTAGGAATCGATTTAACTGGACCAGAGGAGGTCTTGTCTTCTTTGACTGGATTGGCATCAGAAAAATCTTTAGGAATCGATTTAACTGGACCAGAGGAGGTCTTGTCTTCTTTGACTAGATTGGCATCAGAAAAATCTTTAGGAATCGATTTAACTGGACCCGAGGAGGTCTTGTCTTCTTTGACTGGATTGGCATCAGAAAAATCTTTAGGAATTGATTTAACTGGACCAGAGGAGGTTTTGTCTTCTTTGACTGGATTGGCATCAGAAAAATCTTTAGGAATCGATTTAACTGGACCAGAGGAGGTTTTGTCTTCTTTGACTGGACTGGCATCAGAAAAATCTTTAGGAATCGATTTAACTGGACCAGAGGAGGTTTTGTCTTCTTTGACTGGATTGGCATCAGAAAAATCTTTAGGAATCGATTTAACTGGACCAGAGGAGGTTTTGTCTTCTTTGACTGGATTGGCATCAGAAAAATCTTTAGGAATCGATTTAACTGGACCAGAAGAGGTTTTGTCTTCTTTGACTGGATTGGCATCTGAAAAATCTTTAGGAATCGATTTAACTAGACTAGAGGAGGTTTTGTCTTCTTTGACTGGATTGACATCAGAAAAATCTTTAGGAATCGATTTAACTGGACCAGAGGAGGCTTTGTCTTCTTTGACTGGATTGGTATCAGAAAAATCTTTTGGAGTCGATTTAGCTGGACCAGAGGAGGTCTTTTCTTCTTTGACTGGATTGGCATCAGAAAAATATTTAGGAATCGATTTAACTGGACCAGAGGAGGTTTTGTCTTCTTTGACTGGATTGGCATCAGAAAAATCTTTAGGAATCAATTTAACTAGACCAGAGAAGGCCTTTGACTGGATCGACATCAGAAAAATCTTTAGGAATCGATTTAACTGGACCAGGCAAGGTCTTGGAATAACTTCAACTGGATCGGGATCAGAAAAATCTTTAGGAATTGATTTAACTGGGCCAGAGAAGGTCTTTGACATAGCTGAGAACTTAACTGCATCTTTCCTGAAAGGTAAAGGTCAGTCATATGCAATGTATGATATGGATCAAGCAATGATGTTCTCAAAATAAATGAGATTGTACGGTATGATGCGTATATGCATGTATCATGATGTATGGAAATGTAATGTTTTAGCTGGGGAAAATAAATCCCTGATAGCTGCTGGAGAATAAAGTTGAATTCTTCGTTTCCGCTGGGGATGACGAACGAAGATGACTGTGAGAATAAACCTGTAGGAGAAGATAACTCCGTTGGGGAATAAACTGATGAGGAGGTTACTCTGTGGGGAAGAGATGCTATGCTGAGGATTCCACTGATAAACTCCGTTGGGGATGGACTACCGTTGCTGGTGATACTGAATCTGTTGAGGATTGAATTCCTGACTGTGAAAGGAAAGAACTCAGTTGGGGATGATCTTCAGTTGCAACTTGCTGGGGATAACCTTGTTGGACTTTTGTGGGGATAAACCTCCTGAATTATGCTGGGAATGATCCTTTGAACTTGGCTGGGGAGATTTATTTTTGTACTCCGCTAGGGATAGACTTCCAAAGTCTACTGGGGATGATGCTTTAACTCCGTTGGGGAAGCTTTTTTCAGACCATGCTGGGGAAATATTGACTCCACTGGGGGTATCTTATATGCTGCCGGGGAACATTCTTAAACTCCACTATGGAATATTAAGACTGTCGGGGATATCAAGCCTTCTTTAGTGCTGATGGTAGATCAAATCTGCTTGGGGAGAGCATTACTAATTCGTTCAAATTTGCAAGTCTCAGCTGGGAGAGCTACCATTACTGTCTTACTCTGCGGGGAGTGAAGATATCTTAGTCATATTCTTCAGCTGAGTATACCTTGGTACCTGGTGGACAAAGCAACTATACAGCTTGGACAATTCTTACTGCCCCTGTTTCTGACATTACCAGTAATTCATCTTTCGTTTCGCATGTAAATATTTATGATCAGCATTTAATGTCAAATGCATATATCAAAAATGAACCTTGGACGTTCTTTGCAAATCAAAACAGATAAAGGAAAAACAATTTGAAATTTGTCTGAAAACGAATTTGTATTGATTTTGAAGTTTGGCCTGTAAATAGGCATTTTTATACAAGAGGCTGACGTCCTAGTAAGAGAACGCCGCCAAACAAATAGAATTTATACAGTTTGTGAAAATAAAACAAAACAGCTATGTGAATAATCCCACTGGGTTTCAACTCTGCTATTGCCTTTATGTCCTCGAGCGTCTCATCACTTTGTTACTGGTTGAAGATGAATCAGATTGATTAGTGCCATCTGAGCTTGATAGTCGATACCGAAGTTTGGATGCAAGGTGATCCAATGAGACATTGTGTTACGCTTTGATCCCTAATTTTTGCCCGAACCGCCCTTTCGGGTTTTCAGTCCACCGGGATACCCTTTTTTTCCCAAGTCGCCTTTTCAGGTTTTCGACTTGTCGGGTGTACAGATTTTTTTATTTTCATCCCTTATTTTTGCCCGAACCCTTTTGGTTCGCTGGGAAGCCCTTATTTTTGCCTAGGCCAGTCAACCTAGCGGGTCTTTGATTATGCGTAGTATCTTTTCACTATGTCTGCATTGACGGGGTGAGAAAGGTCGTCACCATCCATGGTGGTTAGAATCATAGCTCCTCCTGAGAAGATGTTCCTAACCACGAATGGCTCTTCGTAAGTAGGGGTCCATTTGCCCCTGGGATCACCTTGAGGTAGGATAATGCGCTTGATTACCAGATCCCCAACTTGATACTCTTGTCGTCTGACTTTCTTGTTAAATGCCTTAATCATCCGTTTTTCGTACGTCTGACCATGACAAATAGTAGTAAGTCTCTTTTCGTCGATTAGGTTCAGCTGATCAAGCCGGGTCTGAATCTAGTCATCTTTGCTCAAACCTGCATCCTTCATGATTCGAAGAGAGGGCATCTGTACTTCGATGGGCAAGACTGCCTCCATGCCATATACCAAGGAATAGGGTGTTGCCCCTGTTGACGTCTGCGCTGAGGTACGGTACCCATGAAGAGCAAACAGTAACATCTCGTGCCAGTCTTTGTATGTCACTGTCATCTTCTGTATAATCTTCTTAATGTTCTTATTAACCGCTTCAACAACCCCATTCATCTTCGGCCGGTAGGGAGAAGAGTTGTGATGCTGTATCTTGAATTGCTCGCAGAGCTCAGTGATCATTTTGTTGTTAAGATTGGTACCATTGTCCATAATGATCCTCTCTGGTACACTGTATCGACATATCAGATTGTGCCGAATGAACCGTGCCACGAAGTTCTTGGTTACAGTAGCAAAGGAAGCTGCTTCAACCCACTTCATAAAGTAATGAATTGCTACCATGATGAAATGATGCCCGTTGGATGCAGTAGGTCTGATCTCACCAATCATATCAATGCCCCACATTGCAAAAGGCCAAGGAGCTGTCAAGACGTTCAGAGGTACTTGAGGTATGTGCACCTTATCAGCATAAACCTGGCACTTGTGACATGTCTGAGAATGCTGATAACAGTCGGCTTCCATTGTGGACCAATAATATCCTGCCCGTAGGATCTTCTTTGCCATGGTATGTCCACTGGAATGGGTTCCGAAAGTACCTTCATGTAATTCCGCCATGATCCTTTCTGCTTCATTCTTATCCACACAATGCAGTAAGGTTGAATCATGGTTACGCTTGTAAAGGATGTCGTTGCTGATGAAGAACTTTGCTGCGAACCTCCTCAAAAACTTCTTGTCATTAACAGATGCACCCTCGGGGTATTCCTAAGCTTCAAGATACCTCTTCACCTCATGATACCAGGGCTTTTCTGTTACCTCTTTAGTCTCAATATCACAATAATGTGCAGGTTTGTCCAATATTTCAATGATAATCCGGGGAGCCTCGTTGTCCCAATTGACCTTGAACATAGAAGACATTGTAGCTAGCGCGTCCGCCAACTGATTCTCCTCTCTAGGGAAGTGTTCAAAGGTTATCTCTTCGAAATGGGGAAGCAGCGTCAACACATACTCCTTGTAAGGAATAAGATTTGGGTGTTGAGTATCCCACTCGCCTTTGATCTGACTGATCACGAGAGCGCAATCTCTGAAGACACTTAGAAACTTAATCCTTAGGTCAATTACTGCTCGAAGACCCATGATGCATGCTTCATACTCCGCCATATTGTTGTTGCAGTTGAAACATAATCAGGAGGTAAACGGAGTATGAGAGCCTTTAGGAGATATGATCACAGCGCTAATGCCATTACCCAAAGCGTTCGAAGCTCCATCAAAGTACATAGACCATCGGGATCCTTCCTCAGGTCCTTCATCCGGTCCAGGTGTCTCACAATCAGTTACCAACATGATATTCTCGTCTGGAAATTCAAAGTTCATAGACTGGTAATCATCCACTGCCTGATGTGCCAAATGGTCTGCCAACACACTTCCCTTGATTGCCTTTTGGGTCGTATACTGGATGTCATACTCAGTCAAGATCATCTGCCATCTTGCTATTCTTCCGGACAAGGCAGGATTTTCGAAGATATACTTGATTGGATCCATCTTTGATATTAACAGAGTAGTGTGAGTCAACATATACTGTCTCAGCGGCGAGCAGCCCATGCCAAAGTGCAGCAAGTTTTCTCGAGCAGTGAGTACCGGGTCTCACAGTCGGTAAACTTTTTGCTAAGGTAATAAATAGCATGCTATTTTCGGCCAGACTCGTCATGCTGCCCCAGCACACACCCCATTGAGTTGTCGAGTACTGTCAAGTATAAGATCAGAGGTCTCCCTTCAACTGGTGGCATTAGAATAGGTGGCTCTTGGAGATACTCTTTGATCCTTTCGAAAGCGGCCTGACATTCATCGTTCCAACGTACCAATTGATCTTTCTTCAGTAGCTTGAAGATTGGCTCACAAGTAGCAGTCAGATGCGAGATGAATCAGGCAATATAGTTCAGACGTCCCAGAAAGCCTCTGACTTCTTTCTCTGTTCTGGGAACTGGCATCTCTTGTATAGCCTTCACCTTTGCAGGATCCACTTGAATACCTTTGTCGCTTATGACGAAACCCAATAGCTTACCAGATCTCACCCCGAAGGTAAACTTGTTCGGGTTTAACCTCAGCTTGTACAATTTCAACCTGTCAAACAGCTTCTGCAGATGGTCAAGGTGTTCCTCCTCAGTTTGGGACCTTGAAATCATATCATCGACGTATACTTCTATCTCATGATGGATCATGTCATGAAACAAAGCAACCATGGCACACTGATACGTTGCCCCAACATTTTTCAACCCAAAGGGCATGACCTTGTAGCAAAAGGTACCCTACTGAGTAACAAAGGTTGTCTTCTCCATGTCTTCGGGAGCCATTTTAATATGATTATAACCGGAGAATCCATCCATAAAGGAGAATACTTTGTGCTGAGCGGTGTTGTCAACCAGAACGTCAATATGAGGTAGAGGGAAGTCATCCTTGGGGCTTGCCCTGTTCAAATCCCTGTAGTTAACACACATTCGAACCTTACCATCCTTCTTCGGCACAGGAACCACATTGGCCACCCACTGAGGGTAAGAAGTAACTGCTAGAAAACCGGCATCAAATTGTTTCATAACTTCAGCTTTGATTTTCTCAGACATCTCTGGGCACATTCGGCAGACCTTCTGTTTTACTGGAGGACAATCTTCCTTGGTAGGCAATTAGTGAGCCACAATATCAGTATCCAAACCAGGCATATCTTCATAAGACCAGGCAAAGATCTCAACATAGTCATGCAACATCTGAATCAATCGTTGTTTCACACTAGCTTCCAGATTCACACCGATCTTGACCTCTTTCTTATCTGTCTCGGTACCCAGATTCACTGTTTCCACTGACTCTTCATGTGGCTGAATGAACCTCTCTTCTTGAAGTAGCAGTCTTGCAAGTTCACCAGGCACTTCGCAATCATCTTCACCTTCGTCTTCGGCTAAGTTGATCGGTTTTTCAAAGTCATAACTGGCAGTAGCAGAGTCGTTACAAGTGAGATCTAGAGTGGATGTTGACCTGTGTATGTGAGTGTGTGTAAAATAGCTGTTTTGTAATATATAGTAAAGAAAAACAAGGAGCGCAAAATTTGAAATGCAAGAACGTCCAATGCTTTTATTAATGATATATGAAAATGACACACATAAAGCCCTCACAAATGAAACCACAGTGCCCCGGGTAAGACACCGGGCCATAAAGTTTAAAACATTGTCTGTTACAAATTCAAAGCAAAAAGTTTCATTACTGAATAACGGAAACGGGCATAGAATCCTTCGCTGTCCAGTTGCTTAATCCACCATTGGCAGTCGGGTAGATCCAACTGTCGATATCAAACTCTTCATCCTCGTCATCCCCGATAACATTCACCCCTACATCTTGTTTAGGCTTCTCTGGTGCTCCGAACTCAATCTCCTTCGCATCGATCAAGTCTTGTACCTTGTTCTTCAAAACCCAACAATCATCCGTATTATGCCCCAGGCTATCATAGTGAAAAGCACAGCGGGCATTAGGGTTATACTTTGGTGATGTTGTATTCGGATTCTTTGGGGCTTCCTTTGGAATCACCAGATTGGTCTTCAGCAACTGTGATAGAATCTGAGATAAGGTCATGTTGAGACAGGTGAATTGCCTTCGAGGTCTCTCATCCTTCTGTTGATTGTTGTGCTGAGGAGCACCAGCAGGTTTTGAAATAACAACCACATTAACAGCTTGGTGGTGTTCAGGTTTATTCTGGTTTCTTGAATTGTAGACAACACTGGACTCTTTCTTAAAGGGCTTCTTCTTGGTGCTTGATGAGGCACCCTTCTGTATCTTACCAGCCTTAATACCAGGCTCAATCCTCTCACCAGTCATGATAAGCTCTGTGAACCCAGATGAAGAGCTTCCAATCAGGTGGTTGAAAAATGGACCAGACAAGGTCCCCAAAAACATGTCCACAAGCTCCCGATCAGCCAAGGATGGTTGTACTCTTCCGGCGAGGTCCCTCCACTTCTGAGCATAATCTTTGAATCCTTCACACGTTACCATTGACATACCCTGGAGTTGGGTACGCGTAGGAGCGAGGCCGGAGTTGTACTGGTACTGCCTGTAAAAAGCAGTAGCCAAATCTTCCCAACTGCGGATACTAGCTCCGTTCAACTGATAGAACCACTCAAGCTGAGTCCCTGAGAGACTGTCTTGAAAGAAATGGATCCATAGGTTTTTATCAGCGGTGTACGGCTGAATCTTCCTCACATATGACCGAAGGTGCAGCTTCGGACAAGAAACTCCGTCATACTTGGCAAAGGCTGGTGCCTTGAATTTGTGGGGAATTACCACCCCAGATGATAGACCTAGATCACCAAAGTCCATACCAGACACTTTCTGAACTTCCATAGCACTCAACCGGTCTTCCAATTGCTTGTACCTATCCTCAGCAGGAGGATACTATTCTTCATCGAAGTCTGTCTCGTTGTCGGAGACCACAGGGCTGGGAGCCCTCCTTTCCTCTTGACTATCTTTCCCTCCAGATGAGGTGGTCAAATCAACTTCGTTTTGTAGCTTGTTTCCAAACCTGTGCCCTGTGTTAAACAGGATTGTCCTCTTCTTCTTCTTCTTCTTTTTCTCTTTCAGAATCAGGGTCTTCAAATCTTGCTGACCCTTAGCTAGATTCATGAACAACTCTTGGAATTGGGCATTCTGGGCCTGTAGGGCCTTGATGGCTTGCTCAGTTGAAGGTTCAACGGACATGATGAGTGCTGAAATAAACAGCGAAGAAGATAAGAGACCTGTAATGGGTACATGTTTATGAAGTGCATGGTATGAAATGCGTATGATTATGATTTCAAAGACAATCGGGAGATTCAAATTTGTAAACAAGAAAGGAAACACACTTTATTAGATAAACTTCAAAATTCAAATTGTTCAACTGATGCCCTCAGGGCGTTACAAGAATGGAAATACTGAAAAGTAAATGAAAACTGGAAAGGAAATGATCAAAGGCCAATCAATGCTCCCATGGTCTCTTCTTGTCAGTGCGGACATAGTCATTGAGAATCCGCTCGTTCTCCAATTTCCTAGTCAGCCTTTGGATCTTTTGCTCTTTCTCGTTGAACTTCTCTCGGTAAGCATCCCTGTCTTACCTCAGCTGCATCCAAGAACTTTTCAGTGCCCCAATGTCAGTGGGCATATGAGGATGGAGGATGGTTGGAAGAACCCCTTCTTCATTAGCAACTTCAACAATGAAAGGTCGGACGACTTCATATGGTATACCTAACTTTTGGGCACGGATACGGACCCATCTGAAATATGGCTCCATTGGAAGTGAAGTCTTTGGGCCCAGCTCGTGTGGATCAGATCTATGAACTCTATCCCAGGCCTTGATGAATCTGCGACGTTGTTCGTCGCTATCCCCTTGAAAATCAAAGATGATACTAGGCATTAACAGCTCATGAGGTCCTTCTCTTCTGGCTCTCCCAAACTGACGTAAGGCCAAGCACGGATTGTAATAAATTCCTCCATGGGTCCCTATCAGTGGAACATTGGGGTACTCCCCACAGCGATCAATGATAGCCTCTTCATCCATACCCTTGAGAGTCCAGATGATATCATTATGAGAAAGAGACATAACCCTATAAGCCTAGCCCATGCCTTCTTTATTCTTCAGCACTAATTTGGGAAGGTGCGAAATAAACCACCTTGCCAATAATGGAGCACAGCACATCAAGGTTCCCCGCTTTCGGGTAGTACGATCATAAAGCTAATGAAGGATGTCACCCAGGAGAGTGAGTACAGGATTACGAGAGATGAATATTTTCACCGCATTTACATCAACAAAGGAGTCATAGTTCGGAAACAATACCAAGCCATATATCAAAAGAGCCAGAATATCCTCGAACGCCTTGAAGTCTAGACTATCCCAGAAATAGTTAGCCTTACCAACCAAGAACTTAGTCAGAAAGCCCTTTGCTCCACTTCTAGTCTCCCAATTAGCCATTACCTTCTCTTTTGTCAAATGAAGGGCTGCAGCAATCTCTTCGGGTCTCAGAATTTTCTCCCAACCAGTAAACGGGGTCTGCTCCAGAATAGAGATACCGAGCAGATCAGAGAACTCTTCTAAGGTGGGAACCAACTGGTAGTCCTGGAAAGTAAAGCAATGGTATAGTGGATCATAGAACTGGACTAGGACACTCATCATTTTCTTGTCCAATTTAGAGGTGACCAAACTGAGAAGATAACCATGTCTTCTGAGGAAGGAAGTAGTATCAGGCATCTTTGCAATCAGATCTTTAAGAAAGGTGGGAACCTGGACAAAGTTGATCTGGATGGTATTTCTACACATGGGCATCATGATGACCTACAAAACAGAACAAAGATGAATCCCTCCTGTCTTTGAAATAGGTTAGTCCAATGCAATATGTATGCAATGTTATGATGTCATGATGTCATGATAGTAAGAACACCACAAGTATCCACAAAAAGAAAACATGGTAAAGGCACACAAGTCACACAAAGAGCCCTTAGATTTCAGGCTGGCAAGGAGCTTAGGTACTACCCTCTTTCAGTTCAGTTGGTTTAAACCTGTCCTAAAAATAGTAACTGGGTTCTAGAGGATCTCAATATCACTGACTACACTCAATCGGTCATAATTCCAGTTTAGCAACCTTTTCTTGCGGCCGGAATCATCGCGAGAGTTTAGTCTCAATGAGTGTAGCATACCGCTACTGTTCTATGGCCAAGTTGGTCAATTTAAAGGTTCTAAGGTCAGTTGGTGCTTAATGACCCCTTAGATGACCCATATTCTCCTTGTTCCAACACAAGGGATATCGGTACAATCTAAAGTGCCACACCAACGTAGCTATTGCTTCAACCGTATCGGTCTACGCCATACAGTTCCCTCACAGTTTATTGCTACTTACCTAAAGGATATCCCCCAGATCCGGGTTAGGATCTATAGTAACTTCGATACAAGCCCACAAATATAAAGCATACAAAGCATACAATTGAAAACACAATGATCTAATCCTAAGGTACACCCCACTTATTAACTTCCCAGCAGAGTCGCCAGTTCTGTGATACGGTGGGAAGAGAACTGACTGTTTTTGGAATGCTGGTTCGCGTTTTGCGTTTGATTTTGCAAAATGTCGCGGTAAGCAAGAGTCGCCACCGTCTTTTATTTTATCCAACAAGGAAAGGAAAAAAGCACAGAAAAATTCCTTTTTCGAGATGTTTCTCGGGTCCGGGGGGTAGATTATAGAAAGGGAAGGTGTTAGCACCCTTTCTATCCGTGGTTATCCACGGGCTCTTAGGTATTTGCTCAAAGTGTTTTCAAAAATTGCTTTTCTTTGTGTTTGTGGGTTTGAAAAGAGTTTTTGTGTTTGAAAGGTGTAAGTGCAAAAAGTTTTGTTTTGTTTTAAAAGAGCAAGTACTTAAGAACCATCTAGCTACTCGAAAGAAGAACTAATCTGTGCTAATGTCCTTTAGACAATGCTATCCCACTATTGATGAGTAGGTAGCATCGTCGTTGGATTTTTAAGGGTCAATTCGATTAAGGGACGTGTGGTCACTAAAGCAACGTTAGGACGCCTTAGCGGTAACCCTAATGTCTTAGATCATTTTTCCGAGGAAACCGTTTCGAGGCAACTATGATCTTTGGACAAGAGGACGACCTCTAAAACTTCCTATACTCAATGACCACGTTCGAAGGCAACCAAGTGAGGTGTACCCTAAGAGTGCGCATGTGCGAGTGTGTTATTTCGGTTAATTTTATCTTTGTACATGTCATGGGTGAGCTATGTTGATTTTAAGTTCATACATTCGATCTTGTCATGCATTCCCTATTTATCAAACATCTAACAGTTTATAAGTTGCGGAAATTAAATTGCGGAAAATTAAATCTAACTATTACAAGGCGTCGGGTATTTACATCGCCAAAAGCAACCCTTGAATTTAAAACGCGGAAAATAAAATAAAGCAATAAAATAAAGTCCTAATTAAAAGCTATTACATTCCGGGAAACAAATACATCAATGGTAAAATGGATCGCGTGCAAGAAATTAAATCGGATGCAAAATTTTTAGGGTTTTGACCCTTTTTTGAAAGAAAGCAAATTTTTGGTTTATTTTTGAATTAAAAGGAATTAAATCTAAATTAACAATTAAATTAATTAATTAATTAAAATATTTTTGGATTTTTGGATATTTAAAGAAATAAAAATAAAATTGATTTAAAGTTAGTAAAACCTAATTATCTATATTAATTTTAATTATTGCAAAAATATTAAAAGTTATACCTAATTAAAAAACTAAATTAATTAATTTAATATTTATTTACAAAAATAAAGTGATGAGTTTAATTTTAATAAATAAAATATATTTTTGGTTTTTGATTTTATGAGGAAAAAAATTAATTGGTTAATTAAATAATAAATAATAAAACAAAAACAATTAAATAAAATAGATTAAAAAAAAGAAAGAAATAGAAATAACCCAGGGGGGTTCAGGCCCAATTTGGAGGTGAAACTGGCAATTTGAAGCCCATTTGCACGCAGGCCTGGGTTGACTTCCTGATTCCCTATGCCTTGGTTGACTTGAGAACATGATGGACGCTCAATCTTGGCCACCAGATCTGGCCCGGCGCCATCTGGCAAACATCCGGATGAGGATACATGATATGTTATGCTTTGGACATTGCATGGAATCACCTGTAGAAAAATAAAACAAATACATTTGGGGGACCTAGGATTCGAACCCAGGTCCTGTTGGTACTTGAACACATGTCTTAGCCACTGAGCCAACGCACTTTTATTGTTAACATAGTGGATAATAAATATAATATGGAAAACAAACTAATTATGCCAGAATTATAAAAAAGAAGCGCGAATTTATGAATGGACGAATAGGGAGGGGGCACATAGTCATCTTCTTCGCCCAACCCTGGTTATTTACCTGCGGATTTTTATCCGCAGCTAAATCCATGGGTTCATCCTAAAATCTTCTCTAGGCCATGGAAATTAATTCCAAACACATGGTTGTGTTCGTCTCCTTCCACTGATCATGTCCATGTCCATTATTATCATCAATTTTGCCTGCAATTAAAATACCCAAAAACAAGAACCAAGAACCCTAGAATCGGCTAGGGGGTTACAGGCCATGAAAATGCAATTCAATAATGCAAAAAGCTTCTACATGGAACGATAAGCATGATTGTGTAACGATTTTACCAAGAAAACGCAGGAATATGAGTATGTGATTTCGAGTACAGGGGTGTTTTTCAGGAGACTTACAGCGCGTTTGAGCAAAGGAGAGAGCTTGATTTTGATTGCCTTTCACTCAGTGGATATCCAACAAGAGGATAGCATTGAGATTTTGCTTTGAATCGGCCTCTAAAACAGATTTCAGTTTCAAGCTTTTTCAAGTTTTTTTCAAGTTTGGTTTTGGTGATTATGCAGCCTCTAGGTTCTGAAACTCGTTCTTCTCACTTGTATATCTATCAAGCAATGCATTAGGTCAAGTTTTGGGCTTTGAATCTTTGTGCATTGATGCTTGAAGATGTCATTTGATTCACCATTAAAAAGCTTCCAAATTTGTCCAAAAACCAATATTTTGTGCATGATATGGCTTGATAAGAGTTTGACCATGTCCATAATGATAATTAAGACCTGTATCAATCAAAAAGATTCCAAGTGATCAAGATTTGGATTTTATTTGGATTTAAATTGATTAAAAATGAATTAATTCAATAAAAATCAAATAAAATAGAAAAATTAATAATTGGACACAAGACTGAGATAGGACACGTGTGTAGTGTGACAATATCAAATCAAGTGGAAATAAGTGGGCCCATTTGACAAAATTTGAAGTTATGGGGATAGTTGACTTTTGGCAATTTTGAAAAATGCCCAACTTCAACAATGAATAACTTCTTCAATTTTTAATATTTGGAGGTGTTATTGGACTTTTTAGAAACCTTGATATGTTCTCTAACCAACCCTTTTGGTCTCATCTCATTTTGATTTTCCATGCTCAAGTTATAAGCTTTGGCAAAAAAGGTGTTTTTGTTGACTTTCAAAAATGACCTATAATGTCCAAATTTATAACTTTTTGTGAGTGAATTTATTGATATTTGGGTGTGAATATGGATTGTAGGAAATTGCATCCTCTTCAAAATGAGCTTTGTATGGGTCATTTCTCATAAAGTATGAGAAAGTTATGCTTGGTCAAATTTGAGTTGACTTTTCCTGCAAAACCCTAATTTAGCAACTTTTGAGTCTTGATGAATTTTGAGAAATCCTTGATGAATCATGATCAACCCTTGATAAAATGATGAAATATCCTTCAAAATTAGAATGTTGGCAAAAAATCTTGAAGTTAGACTGTTTATAGGTCACAATTGACTTTTGCCCTAGCACAGTCGATTTTTGGACCTCTTGAGCATTTGACTGGCCAAACTTCTTCTGCAAGGCTTGAAATTTGACATGGATGAACTTGATAACATATTAGGACATTGGGGAGCACTTGAGGTCATTTGGATGCAAGGATTTGATGCAACATAAAACCCTAATTTGAGGTTGACTGCCTTAGGAGATGACTTGACTGTCCAACTCTTGAGCAACCTTGAGCAACTTGGAGACTATTCTTGACTTGTCTTGAGAAATATGGGAGGGAAAATTTTGGGGTACAACAACGGCCATGGTGTTAATGCTATTGACGATGACATGTTAGTTGATTTTGTTGACGAACTGGCTACTCCGCTCCTGACTGTTAAGAAGAATATCTTGTAGACCGATTTATTTCCGGGTTATGGCGAAGGATGCCACTTGTATTGCTCCTTACCTGATGGTTTCCATCTGTTGAAGGAAGGCATTTAACGCCTAATGGATGATAAAGAAATCTTGTTTGAAAATACTCCAATTACAAGTACTCCCTGTGAAGGTGTTTCTATCATTACCATTTTCTCTAATCCTCCCAAGGTCTCCTCCAAAAGACCTGTAACGATTACATCTATTCCAAGAGTTGCTCCATTTATAATTACTTTCCCTGGAACTATACGATATTCCTCGGATAAAGCTATTCCTTGGAACTATGGGGCTAACGTCTATTACCATGGCGTCAAGCAAGACTTGTTGGTCGTGAAAGACAAAGATGCTGAAGACTATGATTTTAACGTTAGCAATATTGCAGGGACCAGTAAGATAATAATAAGCGTAAGAGTTTTCTCCCCCGAGATCTCTCCTCCTAAAAATGTTGCTACTCTTGTGATCATCCCTGCTGCTACTCTTGTCAGTATTCCTATGACTACTCTTGTTGCTAGCCCTACTGCTACCCCTGCCACCGAGTCGGCCGAGACTCGGGGCAAAAAGATATTGGTTGAGCCTGTCCAGATGAAGGTGCATCCATAAGTCATCCCAAAATCCTCTAAGCAAGAGATGGAGGAAATTTTAAAGATTATTAAGAAGAGTGACTACAATGTGGTTGAGCAACTGGGGCAGACCCCTTCCAAGATCTCGATGTTGGCCCTATTATTGTGCTCTGAAGCCCATGCTAAGGCTTTAGTGAAATTCCTCAAGACTGCTCACGTGCCACAAGAAACCTCCGCTGATCAATTTGAAGACTGCCTGGCCAGTTTAACTGCTGACAATGGGTTAGGTTTCTCTGATGCTGATCTGACTCCCAAGGGAAGGAAACATAATGATGCTCTTCACATCTCTATCGAGTTTAGGGGCACTACTTTGGCCCATGTTCTAGTGGATACAAGTTCTTCACTGAATGTTCTTCCCAAGAAGGCCCTTAACATGTTAGATTGCAAAGGATTGACTCTGAAGCCTAGTAACATTATGGTGAGAGCCTTCGACGGTTCTAAAAGAATGGTGCATGGAGAGGTAGACATCCATATCAAAGTGGACACTCATACTTTTAATTCCACTTTCTATGTGATGGACATCCACCCATATTACTCCTGTTTATTGGGTCGACCCTAGATCCATGGGGCTGGTGCTGTAACTTCCACCCTACATCAGATGCTAAAATACCCAGTCAATGGGAAAATTATCATAGTGCATGGGGAGGAGGAGTACATGGTGAGCCACCTGAACTCTTTCAGGTACGTTAAAATGGACGGCGAGTTCATTGAGACCCCCTGTCATAAGTTTGAGGAGGTCCCACAAACCGTTGCTGCAACCAAAACCTCTGCCAGTATTCCAAAGATTATCAGGCCTCCGCTGAAGATGGCTTCTCTGAAAGATGCCAGGGCAGTTGTTGAAGAAGGTGGGTGTACAATTTGGGGCCAACTTCCGGATATTCCTTACAAATATGACAAATTTGGCCTGGGTTTTACATCAGGAGCTCAAAGGGCTATTTGTCGTGCTCGTGCTGGAGGACAACCCCTACGCATCAGCAATCACGGGGTTAATGCTTTGGACGATAGTGATAGTGACAGTGACATGGACCAGTGGATCTTCCCAACTGTTAGCGGAGGACTCACCAACTGGAAGGCTAAATACTTTGTGCCGATTACTTTTATTCATGAGTAATTGTCCTTTTTTTTGTTTTTGGATATGTAATAAATGAACAATACAAACTCTAAGAACTTGTGTCTTACCCGAGGCACAATGGTTATTTTGTGAGGGTTATCATGTTTCATTATCATATGTCATTAATAAATTATTGGAAATTTTGACATACAAATTTTGCGCTCTTTGCCTTTCTTTTCTGCTTGTTACTTTATTAAAACAACTATGCTCTTACACACACTCACATATCAAAATGCAGATCCACATCCACTCTGGATCCCATTGACAACGATTCTGCTATTACTCATTATGACTTTGAAAATCCGATCAACCAAGCCGAGGACGAAGGTGAAGAAGATTGTGAGGTACCAGGAGAGCTTGCCAGACTGTTACAACAGGAAGAAAAGGCAATATAGCCTCATGAGGAGCCAGTTGAGACAGTGAACTTGGGTACCAAAGAGGACATAAGAGAAGTCAAGATAGGTGCTAACTTGGAGAAAAGTGTCAAACAACAGTTAATACAGATGCTACATGACTATGTTCAGGTTTTTTCCTGGTCATACAAAGACATAATAGGACTTGACACCGATATTATGGTTCACTGCCTACCGACAAAAGAGGATTGCCCTCCAATGAAACAAAAGGTTCATCGTATGCGGCCGAATATGTCAGAGAAGATCAAGGCTGAAGTTATGAAACAATTCAATGATGGTTTCTTAGTTGTCACGTCTTATCCATAATGGATCGCTAATTTTTTCCAGTGCCTAAGAAGGACGGTAAGGTACATATGTGTGTGGATTATAGAGGCTTGAACAGGGCAAGCCCCAAGGATGACTTCCCGCTTCCCCACATTGATGTCTGGTTGACAACACTGTACAACATAAGGTATTCTCCTTCATAGATGGTTTCTCTGGGTATAATCAGATCAAGATGGAACCTGGGGACATGGAAAAGACAACCTTCGTCACACAGTGGGGAACTTTCTGTTACAAGGTTATGCCATTTGGGTTGAAGAATACTGGGGAAACCTATCAGCGTGCCATGGTAGCTTTGTTTCATGACATGATCCCTCACGAGATAGAGGTCTACGTTTATGACATGATAGCTAGGTATCATACTAAAGAGGGGCACCTTGATCACTTATAGAAACTATTTGACAGGATGAAGAAATACAAATTGAGGCTGAATCTGAATAAGTGAACCTTTGGAGTAAGATCCGACAAGCTTTTAGGCTTTGTTTCAGAGAAAATGGTATTGAGGTAGACCCTGCAAAAGTCAAAGCTATACAAGAAGGAAGTTAAGGGATTCTTGGGACGCTTAAACTACATAGCCAGATTCATTTCACATCTGACCACTACTTGTGAGTCAATCTTCAAATTACTGAAGAAAGATTGTGATACGGTGGCAGAACTGACTGTTATATACTGGTTTTGTGTTTTTTTTTGTTTGCAAATATGCGGTAAGCAATAGTCGCCAACGTCTTTTCTTTTATCCAAATTAAGGAAAGGGTGAAAAGAATAGAAAAAGACCTTTTCGAGATTTTCTGAGTAAGGGGGGTAGATTATGGAAAGGGAAGGTGTTAGCATCCTTTCAATCCGTGGTTTTCCACGGGATCTTAGAGGTTTGCTCATTTTTCAAAATGCTTTTGTGCTTTGTGTTTGAAAATGTTTTGAAAACTCCTTAGTACGACAAACTTTATAGTGTTTTTCGGGATAGTAGAGAACGTATACAAAGTATTTGAAAATAGTCTTTTGAAAAGTAGTTTTTGTGTGTAAGTGCAAAAAAGTATTTTTGAGCAAACTTCTAACAGTTATCTACTTTTGTACTCGAAAAGGTTGTTCTTTTCCTCCTTATCCTTTATACAATGTTATCCTACTATTAGTGAGTAGGTAGCCTTATCGTTGGATGTTAAGGGACAATCGAAGGGACGTTACAGTCACGAAGGTAATTACGGAGATGCTTTAGCAATTCTGTTTTAGGGACTAGATCATTTACCGAGAAGGCAACTGTAGGGTCATCGAGGGACTATGATTTTTTGATTTTACGGGTCTTTGCTAAAGAATTCCTGCCTCATGACTGTTTTTTAAAGGCAACCAAAGTGGGCGTATCTTAGAGGTGCTTGTGTGCAATTGTGTTGTGTTTCAGTTATTTTATCTTTAAACATTTAGGTGTTCTACCATTTGTTTTCAAATCTTGTCATGTAATCCTAGTTAGCATACATCTAAGCAGTTAATATATGTACATGAATTTAAAGTGCGGGAATTATAAATCCTACACTATTACAAGGCTTCGGGGAGGGGATTTACATTATACAGGGATAAAGAGGATAAAGCAGTAAAATATCCTAATTTTTGTCTATTACATCTAGTGAACAAATACAATAAATAGTAAAAATACGGAATTAAATAAACGCGCATGAAATAAAAAAGACGTCTAAAAAATCCTAAAGAAAATAAATCTTTTTTAGTTTTTTTTTGGTATAAAAGAAAATAAGGCCTAAGTCTATTTTAATTTTAAGAAAAAAATGTTAAAATAATTAATTAATTAATTTGAAAAATTAATCTAATTAGAAAAACAACTAGCCTAAATATTTTTGTGGTTTTGATTTTAATGTTAATTAAAAAGATAAAAAGTCTACTAAAAAAATAAAGAAAAGAAACAAAAGCAAAATAAGAGTACAATGAGGCATCCTTCGATTGGGGTGAAGAGGGGGGAGTTCGATCCAAAGGGGAAGAGATATGGCCTCTTCAATTCAAAGGAGAAATGCCTTCTTTCAATTAGGCTAGGGAGTGGGCGTGAACAGCCTTCGATCCAAGGAAGGGTATTGCTCTTCGATCCTGGGAAAGATGCCTTCTTTCGATTCAGGAAGGAGGTGCCTCCTTCGATCCCTCATGCTAATAGGCAGCTTCGATCCAGAGAAGATGTCTCCTTCGATCTGGGATGTTATACCTGCAAAAATATGTTAGCGAAATAAAATGCAGGACCTGGGTATCAAAACCCAGGTCTTTCAATCTTGCGCTTGTTGGGTCTTTTCAGGCTAAATCTGCAGCAAGTGTTAACAAACGAAGAACATGACCTGGGTACCAAACCCAAGCCTTTTGATCTTGTCTAGGATGGAAAATCAAAGGTAACAATAAGTATGGATGTGTTATGAAAATACAAGGTTGGATAATTTAACCTTTCTTACCAATAGGTTGAAACTTCGATTTGGGCACTTCCTGGATGTAGGCACCTTCGATCTGGGGTTTCTGGGCTTGGC